>CM029663.1:53171243-54371243 GCA_017311315.1 Dendrocalamus latiflorus | reverse complement strand
CTTCCACCGCGTTGGCGCTTCCAGGTAAATTTTGCTGTCCGTTTTTGTTACATGAAAGCATCTGTTGCCTTTCGTAAGTAAATCTCTTGGTATGTGGGAACAATTGGCTAGCTAGAGTTTTCATGCCAGCAAGTGATGAACCCTAGGAAAAAGAAGAAATAAGGGGGATTTGAGGTGCAACAGCGGGAATGTTAGCACAAATGCTTATACATTGCTAGCACCATGAATGATGTGAACTTCCATGTTAACCTTAGTATCGGTATTTCTATTTAATTTTATTTGAGCTCACAATTATCTTGTTAGGGACACAAGGAACAAAAGATGGTCATAGGGAAGGGACTAGTAATGCCATTATCCCTGCACCACTTATGCTACCAAAAGCACCGTAAGTGCAGTCATATTCTCTTACCTGTTGTTAGCTTGCTGACTCTCTTCTTTTTCTATTAGCACTGAATTTTCTTTTTTGAATTTTCTTCAGTGACTCTGCGGTACCAGGCAAAAATACAACTGTACTATCAATTCCTGGGTCAGCTGACAGGTTTGTTCACTTGTCTTTGCTTCTATGACCGATCGGTTTCTGATATTGTATTTATTGAATGATACCAGTTTGCTGATGTCTTGATCTCTCAGATTCTCGACGTCTGCACTGATGGAAAGGATACCAAGTAGATGGCCGCGGCCTACATGGCATGCTCCCTGGAAGAACTATAGGGTATATTTTTTTCATTCATTTTCTGGGTTCCATATTGTTTATTACGTTAACAGGTTTGGCACATCAGGGAAAAGTTTATGAAAAATTGTTGTCGTCTTGTGGTTCAGAAAGAAAGGTTTATCTTGTGCATGCATGTAGTTCTAACATCCACACCCCGAACCACTATACCATCCAAAACCATTAACCCTCCATGCTCTTCTGCGGGTGGGCTTTCAAGTAGACTGGTGTATAAGAGCATCTTGGTTCTCAATGAATAACAACAAAATGCATTTTCTGTTTGTTCACCAGAATTTGTATTAATGGTTTCTCTAAATGTATGCAGGTCATCAGTGGTCACTTGGGTTGGGTGCGATCTATAGCATTTGAACCAGGGAATGAATGGTTCTGTACTGGCTCTGCTGATAGAACAATAAAGGTGAGCTCCACAGCCTCTAGTCCTGCAATTGAAAACTGAAATTAAATGTCTATATGCTTCTCAACTTGCACATTACTCTTTCTGAATCACTGAATGTCGTATGTAACTTGTACAGTGCTTCTTAGCTTCAGGCTTTTAGCTGTGCTGTTTCTCTAATATTGTAAGCATATTTTGCAATAGATTTGTTGCATACATCTGAAATGATGATAGGTTATCTTTTTTTCTTCGGATTTTTAATCCATACCACTCAAAAAATTCAAGTTCAACAAAATGCCGCTTGCTATGACTATTGAGTCAATGACAAGTGGGGTCAGACCACATGCCATAGAAACAGCTAAGTGTTATTTCGTGAGACTTGCACTTTCCGCTGGGGTATGGGATCAAAATTTCCCTTTTTCTTTCACGCTTTTTTGGCGTTCCTGTTGTTGTATTACAGCCTGTCTATTATCGCCCATAGCACTATTAGACAGCAGCTGCTTAGGAACTAATTTTGAGCTTGAGAACAGGTATCTGTGTGCATTTTTTTTAATGTTTTATTTGCATCTTGCAATTTCTTTGGTTCTTTTCTGCTTCTGGTGCCATCACCTGGGTTTTATTTGGCCATCAATCTTTTAATTTTTTTTTGGATGATTTGAATGTTACATCTTGCAGTTTTTTTTTTTAAAAACAACTACTGTGAACACACTAGGGTGTCCCTTCTCCCTCTCCCCCTCTTATTAACTTCTACGTCGAGTCAACAGCCCAACTGCCCCAAAATGTCACACTACTTTCTTGTATAGTTCACTCATTCATCCTGTGATTCCTGTCTTGCTGTAGATATGGGACCTTGCATCAGGAACATTAAAGCTTACACTGACCGGCCATATTGAACAAATTCGCGGTAGGTTTCTCTTTGTTTTGGTTAGCACTTAGCAGGGTCTACTCAGCACCCTTTCACTATGCTTTTTTTGTCCTAATCTGAAAGTTTAGTAATTGATCAATGTAACACACATTGATGTAGGACTTGCTGTCAGCCAACGGCACACATATTTATTTTCAGCTGGTGATGATAAACAAGTAAAATGTTGGGATCTTGAACAAAACAAGGTTAGTTTTATGATTTAATCGAGTGCAGTGTATATGGCATATTGACATTCTCATAACATCTTGTCTGTATTCTCTGTTAAAGGTTATTAGGTCTTATCATGGGCATCTGAGTGGTGTTTACTGCCTAGCTCTCCATCCAACAATTGATATCTTGCTGACTGGTGGTCGAGATTCAGTCTGTAGGGTATGAAATCACCTCTTACAGTTGCACCTTATGCAAAATTTGGCAGCATGAGATGCAATAATATTGTTCTTGTTTTACTTACATTCATATACAGGTGTGGGACATCCGAACGAAAGCGCATGTTTCTGCTTTAACTGGTCACGATAACACTGTCTGTTCAGTATTTGCTCGGCCTACAGTAAGAAAGCATTTCAACCTGTCACAACTCACTGCAATATTTAGTTTTGCTTCTCAATTTATCTACTGATGTGTCAAGACTTTTAGCTGGAGTTGATTCTTAGCCACATTATATGTTAGTGGATCTGATGTGTCTGACATTTGAGTTTTTCTCTGAAAGATTAATGAGAAACAGTTAAAGAACGATCTTGATACATGCATAGCGCTCTAATGTCTTCACTTGTGTTACCATTTATGCTGGGCTTGTAGCTTTTTCTTGGGATAGTATTTCCTTTTCTATCACAGTATGTACCAATGATTCATCAAAATATTTGTTCTTTCTTTTGTCTGTCTCAGGATCCACAAGTTGTCACTGGCTCACATGATTCAACTATCAAGTTCTGGGATCTTGTAGCGGGTAATTTAACTATCTATTTCGAATCTTCGATAATGTTCACCAAATGTTTTCCTGTATCTGTTTCCATTACAGCTCTCTTCCTGTAGGGAGGACTATGTGTACTCTTACACACCATAAGAAATCTGTTCGGGCTATGGCTATGCATCCAAAAGAGTTAGTTTTTACCCATGAGTTCATTTGCATATTATCTACACTGTTGGAAACCTTTACAATAACCTCTCTTATGTAGGAAATCATTTGCATCGGCATCAGCGGACAACATAAAGAAGTTTAGCCTGCCCAAAGGCGAATTTCTGCACAACATGCTGTATGTCTCTCCTATCTGCATTCGTTTTTTCCACATTGTGCATAAGTGAGCACTGTTAATGATTTATTTTAACTGTAATTCAGAACATTGAAGTATTGCCCTATAAGCTAATGCTACCAACTTTCATTATTTATAATCAGAAGGCATTTCCTTCTGCTTTACTGTCTGCCTGATGACCCTGTTTTTTTGGGTGAATAAGTGCATGACATGTGCTGATTGGATTGTCTTCCTTCCTTATTTTCTTTTGTTTAATTTCAAATGATTGAATTGTGGATTTGAATTTGCTGATGTAGTTTGTAAGTTTGGAGTATATTATCCCAGATTTATCTTATGGACAATGCCGAACTCAAGTTATCTTAATTCTTAGTTACTAAGAAATGCATCTATTTTAAGAAGGCGTATGGGGCTATTATTTCTAGCCAGTCTAATAATTTAGACTATCAAAATTTATAAATTACCTAAATAACGATTATTTGGTGTTCTTGATCTCATCCTCCTTAACAACAGTTCCAGTATACTCATTGAGTTCTGGCATAACTATGATGAAGCAACATATGACATTATGACCTAGGTGTACAAACCTTCAGAAAAGGAAATCATGTCATATACCATTTACTTGTTAGTTGTTACTGAGGTGTCATGATGCATTCTTTGGCATGTTTCATTCATACATATTTCTTCTAGATGTTCAAATGCACCATCTCTAGGATGGACTAGAAAAATTAATCATATTCAGATGTTGAAATAGTGTTAGATCTGGACATGAGGTCCTGAGTCTCTTAGAAAGTTTTGCTTTCATGCTAAGGTCTTTGCCCTATTATTTCAACAAACACTGATTAGGAGGTTGAGTGTTTTCTGTTAGAATAGGATAATATTTGTTGTTTCCTTATATGTCTTGATTTTTTATTTGTATATGACATATTCCTTTGTAATATCCTCTCGTACTCCCTATATATATATTGCCCTTTGAGCCTTATGAGTAAAGGTTCATAACATAGTATCAGAGTAAAGGTTCTAACCTTGCTCCTTCCGCTGCCATCGCCACCGTCTTGCCCAGGCAGACGCTGCTCCAGATCGGGAGCCACCGTTCGCCTCGGGTTGCCCACCCAGATTCGCTTACTAACTCGGATCAAACCCCAAGAGCTTACTAACCCAGTGATGTTGGGGGGAATAGTAGCGAGGTGTTGATCGAAAAGAAATTTCAGGCTATAATGATCGGTATGGACCAGAAATTGACGACCCCACAAATACGGACGCCGGTGATGAACAACCTGCACTAACCCAATTAACTTGCGTTCATAAGCCACCAAGTGTTTGTGGCGAGCCGCAATTGGCCAACTAAAGAATGCGAGGGGCCCCTCATCTTGGAGAAGAACTGCCCCAAACCCTGAACCAGAAGCATCACATTCCACAACAAAATCTTTGGTGAAATCGGGAAGATGCAAAATCGGAGTTGAAGAGAGTGCATCTGAGAGCTTGAAAGGCTACGGAGGCATCCTCTGTCCAAGCAAAACTGTCCTCCTTGAACAATTTAGTCAGAGGAGCTGCTAGCAAGCCATAATCCTTAATAAACCGCTGGTAATACCCTGCAAGCCCCAGAAAACCACGAAGAGCGTGCAAAGTCCGTGGATGTGGCCAGTTGGTTACAGCCCACACCTTCTGCACATCCAAAGAAACATTTGGACTTCTTGAGAAAAATTTGTGGTCTTGCAAGATGCGCAAAATAGTCTGGACATGGCAGAGATGTCCTGACCAAGGATCGAAAAACCGGAACCGGGCCAAACCCCGGCCGCCGGGAGGTACCGGTAACCGGCCGGTTACCGGGAAACCCGGTTAAAAACCGGTTAAATTTTGGCAAATGGAAATTCTGCGGGGAGCGGGAGGGGACCGGTAACCGGTCGGAAACCGGAAAAACCGGTGGAAAAACCGGTGGATGCTCCAGCTGCTGCATGCAACATTTAAATCAATGCTCCAGCTGCTGCATGCAACGTTTAAATCAATGCTCCAGCTGCTGCATGCAACGTTTAAATCAATGCTCCAGCTGCTGCATGCAACGTTTAAATCAATGCTCCAGCTGCTGCATGCAACGTTTAAATCAATGCTCCAGCTGCTGCATGCAACGTTTAAATCAATGCAACGCATGCTTGACTGATAGTCCCGAAGATATTAATGCAACGGTTCAGCTGCTGCATGCTTGACTGAAGTAATCAATGCTGCATGTTTCAGCTGCTGCATGGCATGACCTTTGAACTACCATGTGTTCTATAAATAGCAGTAGCCAGAATATTGTAGAAAGTTAGTAGTTTTGTTTCAAAGAAAAGAACCAGAAAGCTTGCCCCAAGTTCTTTGTTCTTGAGCTCTCTTCGCCTGATTTTTTCTCTTCCCTGCTGGCTACTGCTATTTAATAGTTATGTTGGCATCTTCTAGTTTGTTGGCATTATGAACAAGTTCCTCATTTGTTTTTTTCTCCAACTCCTCTTCTACAACTGCAGCATGCAATTGTACTTGTAGTTTTTCTTCAGAACTAGAAGAAACACACTCCTTTACTTTACTCAATTCATCTTCTAATATCTTTATGGTGGAAAGGGCATCAGAAAGCCTGCTAGCTTGCAAGGCAACATGCTCATTTGCTTTGTGTAGCACTGTAGCTCATTCTTCAAATTTCGGCCGGTTTTTTAAATCCCGGACCCAGCCGGGTTTTCCGGTTACCGGCGGTTACCGGCCGGTAACCGCCGGGAAACCGAACCCTGGTCTTGACCATGTTGGGCTATAAATCAACATGTCATCAAAGAAGACTAAGACAAACCGGCGAAGATACGTGTGAAGAACCGAGTTCATCAAAGCTTGGAATGTTGCATGAGCATTAGTCAACCCAAAGTACATTACTAACAATTCAAAAAGGCCTTGATGAGTATAGAACGTAGTCTTCTCTACGTCATCGGCATGCATACGCACCTTATGATATCCCGACCAGAGGTCCAACTTAGTAAAAAAGCAAGCATGCTTGAGCTCACCCAATAACTCCTCCGCAACGGGAATTGAAAATTTATCCTTGATGGCCTTGTCATTAATGGCTCTTTAATCGACGCAAAAACGCCAAGAGCCATCCTGCTTCCTTACCAACAAATATCGGAGCCGAGAACGCCGAAGAACTATGCCGAATTATGCCCTGTTGTAACATCACAGCACATTTCCTTTTGAGTTCATCTTTTTGCAGTTGTGGGTAACGATATGGTTGAACAGCATAGGGCCTGTCTCGTCCAGCAGCCAGATCCTATGGTCCTGGACCAACTCGGGCGGCAAACCTGTCGGCTCAGAGAATAGCTCTGCAAATTCTTTCGGTAAGTTGGTCATGAGATCAAGTTGTGTACTGGATATAGCATATGTGTGCTTGGGTTGTGGGGAAGTCATCCCTGTCCAAGCCACCTGATGCCCCCCATATTGGAAAGACATTGTCCGGATGTCAAAGTCCCACAGTATCGGCCCTAATGTCCTCAACCATTGAACCCGCAATACAATATCAAACCCATCCAATGGAATGGCATAGCAATCAAGCCGAAAGGTCTCGTTCACAATGTGCAGCTCCAAATTGCGACAAACTCCCGCACTCGTCACCTGTTCGCCATTGGCAACCACCACGCGTAACCCTGCAGCGGGCACACCCGTAGTCCAGCTTTTTCAGCTGCCTCATCCGCGATGAAATTGTGTGTCGTCCCCGAGTCAAGGAGGGCTATCAAGTGAGTCTGCCCTAGACGAACTGGCATTCGCATCGTCTAAGTTGCCCATGTTTGGAACCCTGTCAATGCATACAGTGAGATGGTCGGCTCCTCGGCAACCATAGGTTCTGAATCTTGCTCCTTTGACTCATCCGGCACACACTCCAGCATGAAGAGCTTCTTGTTAGACCCGGCACAAACTTTTCATCACAATTGAAACATAGCCCATTGTGCCACCGTTATGCCATCTCGGAGGCAGTTAGGCATCGCCTGAGTAATGCGGCGGACCTAGGAGCCGTAGCGCTTTCAGTAGGTGGTGCAGCCTTCAGTCCTACCGTGCCCGCTGCAGCAGAGGGAGTACCTCTCCCGTTTATGAGGGCTCCTCCTGGACGCATCGGAGCTCCCGATCGGCCTGCTAATTTGTGTGCAGAATTTGCCATGAGATGTCGCTTCTCATGAGCTCACCAAGCACATTGGTGTGGATTCTTCATATACTCACTCACAAGTATAGGAGGGAATCCTTACTTTATAGTTTGTGCTCTCAGGATTACACATTGTTGACTTCTTCACGAAGCCACATACTAGGGTATAACATTTGTATTTTCTCACCAAACTTAGTGTGTGTGATTTATCATGAGTTTGAGAAGGGATGTTAGAATAGGATAGGATTTATTGTTTCTTTATATGTCTTGGTTTCCTTATTTGTATATGACATATTATTTTGTAATATCCCTTTGTACTCCTTATATATATTGCCCTTTGAGCCTCATGAATGTACACACAATATTCATAACATTTTAAGGATTAAAACTTGCTATTTAACCTCCCAAAATGGAAATTTTAACAGCAATATTTGGTCAGTAGCTGGGTTGTCTTATTACATTAAGGTAGGTCTAATCAAAGTTTGTAAGCCTGGTTCTAAAAACCAAGTCCCCATACCGGTTCTGGTTCCTGTCATGGACGAGAATAAACCGCGCATTCTACCCGTTTCGAAAATTTTGTTTACAACAGTTACCGCTTCCCATTTTTTAATTTAGATTCAAATTTGAACAATATTGGCCCGTTTCCACTCTCCTACTCCAGGCAAGGAAACTAAACCCTTGGCCAAATCGTTGGTATCCTGATTTGTGATGCTTTTTAGTAATTTTTAATCCTAGATTGTCCCTGGACCTTCTATGCAGTACATTTCCACCTCAGAACGTACAAAGGAAACTCATTGACTCCCTCTTTGACATTGCATTTTAGCTCAAATAGATGCAAGATATTTGAATAGAAATGCAATTTCTGCCAACTTGCATAAGTTCTTTTTTTTGGAATAGCAATTCTCTAGGCATTGTTGTTTCTTTCTATTCTATAGGCATTGTAGTGTCTTTTGTCACTTGCTAAATTCTGCTTACCCATCTGCAATATAAGAACTACTTACATGTTTCATAGGTTATCTTCAACTGAGTTTCACTTGATTGATAATTTAATTACTACAAAAGGGAGTTAAAAAGCATTTGAATGTTGACTTGTGAGTCTCTTATCACCTGCAGTTCCCAGCAGAAAACAATTATAAATTCAATGGCTGTAAATGAGGATGGTGTCTTGGCAACTGCAGGTATGTACTGTGTGCTAATGTGCCATTTTCTTCCTAACTTTTGTTCCAGGGGCCTCCCCCGCTGTACTTTCTTTAAAAATGGATGTTTTATTTGGTGACTTCTAGTAACTGCTGCATTCTTTATGCTATACTTGCTGCTTGCATCCTATTCAACTCTGATGTTTGCAGACCACTCAGAGAAGAACCATATTTCATAATATTCAGTGAGAAATAGTTTCGTTTGGTGAAACGATTGCAGCCTTGATCATTTCATTATTTCCACACTTCCAATTCAAACATTCAAACCATGGAACATTGAGGTTTTGATTTATGCAGTAAAGCATCATCGACAAATCTGCTTGTGTAGTGTGAAATTGTGAATACCTCGAACTTTTTGCGCAGGGGATAATGGAAGCCTGTGGTTTTGGGATTGGAAGAGTGGCCATAATTTTCAGCAAGACCAAACTATAGTCCAGCCTGGTAAGTATTGCTTTGCATCATGCATTGGTTGTTATATAGGATAATTGACAGTCAGAGCAGCTTTGTTTGATTTCACACAATGATTTTCGTGTTATGAGGGGCTGGAGACGTCAGTTGTTTTAGAAATGCTAGTGGCACTGTCCATCATTGCTTAATTCAGTCATAGTTGGATCTTTCATACTGTGTTCTTGCTTGGCCAAACTATTATAGGCTTTATGTACAATACTTGATGTTTGTTTCACCTAAAATCACTGGTATCTCCAATTTCAGGTTCATTGGAGAGCGAAGCGTGCATATATGCCCTTTCTTATGATGTTAGTGGATCGAGGCTTGTGACCTGCGAGGCAGATAAAACAATAAAGATGTGGAAAGAAGACCTGACAGCTACTCCCGAAACCCATCCCATCAACTTCAAGCCGCCAAAAGACATCCGGAGATATTGATTGTCCAATGAGTTAGTACATTGGCCTGTACACCACCGATGAGATTGTATGGTTGGGGTATCTAAGTTCCAACATCACTATAACTGTATAAATACCTATATTGTTGTAGTAGTATTTATGCTGAATTTGAGCTGCTTGAAGCAGCCTGTATTCTGCAGCTTAAACTAATTATTTTCTACAGCTCATCACATTTGGAAATTTTGGTGATGTATCAAAATTAAAATTCGGCTGTTTTAATCATCCAAATCCATGCATGCCAAACAACCAAGATGCGATCGACCTTGGTTCCAGTCTTGATGCTCTTTTGCCCCCTTCCAAGGTGAAGAGATTTACTGGTTTGTAATCGATCGCTTCTTTTTTTTTTTCCAGAAAATTGTTATTTTACTGGTGATTCAGGCTGGGATGATTTTTTTTATTTATTTTGGCTGCGTTTTGCATCATCAAGGACACTCAATTTGTCAGTGGAAAACCACTTTAATTGTAAAAGGATTTTATGCCAGACGAATTTATTTTGGCTAATATAGCTTGGTTAGCCGATGGCTTTGGCCCCGCGTCGTGGTTCTGCAATTGTTAGCTTCCAGGCCAAATAATTCAGCTATTCCAGGCTAAATATTCAGCTGAACATTTCGTCAGATCGTTACAACCACTGCCAATTGCAGCCCCATCAGATTGAACATTACTTACGGGATCTTGGAGAACATTCTGTAAACGCGCACATAGCAATTTTGCATACACGTGATTAAGGATGTCGAATAGGATGGGTTCCATGTCAACATTTGGCCTTACGAAGGCACTTCCATAACAGCCATGTTCTTTTAAGTTATGGCTGATTGTTTATAGCTGTGGCTGATGACTTAAGACTTAATACAAGTGCTGATGCGAATGAATAAAATGATGATAAATCGATAAGCCATTTCGAAAAGGTTATATCATAAGCTATTTCAAAAAAGATAGAAAAGTTGTCTCATTTATTTATTTAAAGAAAGACAAACAGAAAAAAGTGGGTAAACAACATTTCCAACATTGCAAGTTTTTTAACATATCCCTGGCCCTGGAGGCGGCACGGAATGCCGCTGGCGTCTGGCGAGGAGCAGCGAAGTCAGGGGTTGGGTTCGGCATCACGACCAGCGTTGAAGCGAGCGCCGTCAGAATTCGGCGTCGTAACTTGGGAGTGACCTCACAAGGAAGGCACTATTAACAACGCCATTATCCACGCAGGATCATCGTCGACGTCTGGCAGATAATCAACATCTGCAGCACCGATGTAGAGGAGGATGCTCACACGGCGTGCTCCTTGGAAGAACTGCTGGCGGCCACCTGGGATCGGTGCGATCCGTCGCGTTCGATCCGGGAACGAGCAGTTCTGCGCTGGCTCCGCCAACCGAATGACAGTGTTACTGGGACTCGGACACGGGTGGACTCTGACTCGAATTCGGATATCTGATTTGGCAAATTTTAGAAATTAAGATTCTAGAATTCATGAGGGATGTCCAAATAGAAAGAAATTCACTAAGAAAATGATTTATCATAATTTTTTAAAACTCTAAAGATTAAATTATAAAAAACTCTACCTTTCCCCTTACTACATAACCCCATCTAATCCTAATCTCTTCCCAGTTCCTACCCCACCACATTTCCCCTTACTACATAACCCCATCTAATCGTAATCTCTTCCTAGTTCCTACCCCACCCTGACCCCGTCGCCTTCCAAGTCGCCCCCTCACCGCTCCGTTCGTGCCGCCTCCCTCTGCACCACCCCCTCCGTGTGCCTTCCCCGCCATGCCCCGTCCCCTCCACCACGCCGACGCCTGCCCCAACTCCTCTGCACTGACGCTGACATTGGAGAAGAATCCAATGTGTGTCGCCTCATGTCTAACACGCGTTGACACTGGGACACTGACATGCGTCATTTTTACCCTCATATTCTTCGCATTTAAAGACCATTTATCATCATTTACATACTTTTCCTATATTTAATTACTCGAAATGGACCATTTTACATTTTTATATATTTTTCTGCAGGCCGGCGCGATTAAGGCGCATAAACGATAAATTTGGCTTTTTGGGGCTGCTCCGTACAGTTGTACGTGTCGTTACGGATGCGTAGGATCTATTCGCGAAGAAATCGGGGCTCTGGAGGATTAAAACAGAAGAAATCAATTGGGGGAAGGACTTAGTTGCAAACCCTAGAAACTGGGAGGACTAAACCAGAAAATGGCAAAACCCCCCATCGGCCGCATAACCCCAGCCGCCGCCATTGAAACGCCTGAGCCCGGTCCTTCTTCTCTTCCTCCCCCCTTCGGCTTCTCCTTCTCCTCCCCCCATTCTCCACCAAATCCGGCCGCCGGCGAGCGCCGGGCCGCCCACTCTACTCCACCTTCCTCTACCTCACCGCCGCTCCTCTTTTCGCCTCCCCTCACCGCCGCCATCTCCGCCGCTCCTCCACCTCCGCGCCACCACGGCCGCCGACGAGGTCGAGCCTCTCTCTTCCTCTCTCCAACCGCGCCTCCTTGCCTCTCTCCATCTACTTCCTCCCGCCCGCCTCTCCTCCTCCACATCCGGCCGCCGCTACTCCATCCGGGCCGCCCCTTCTTCCCGTGCGCCGCCGACCACCATCAGCGCCACCTCGTTCTTCTCCATCCGCGCAGCCCCCCTGCTCTCCTTCACCCGCGCCGCCAACTCCCTTTCTCCGCCGCCGTTTCTCCCTTTCTCCGCCCTGTTGCCTCTCCTCCCTCCTTCTCTACCTCCGATCGGCGCCGCCGCCCCATTTACTTCCGCCTCCTCTCGCCTCCCTTCTCCACCAGTGCGCCCCCGCACCTCACAGCACCGCCGCCATCTACTTCCTCCCGGCCGCCTCTCCTTCTCCACATCCGGCGCGCCACCACATCTCCCTCCTCAGCGACATCGCCTCACCGGGTACTTCAACCGACCGCACCGACCTCCTCTGCAGCGGCGACATCTCCACGGCTTCTTCCTCTACAACGAGCGCCGCCGCCGGCCACCACTTCATCGACATCGCCTGCATCTTCACCGACTCCCTCCTCAACTGCCTTCTGCTAATTCTTCCTCTTGGTTTATCTCCAGATCCTCTCCCTTTAACTTTTTGCTGCTCATGATTACTGCTATATTAACTGTTAATTGTGCACTGTTAAATTGATGGTTTATGCACTGTGATTGTGGTTGTGAACTGTGAATGTTTGGATAGCATTGTTATCTGTTACTGTGAATGTGGTGGATGTCTCACTGTGATATGTGTATTTGTGATTAGTACTTGTGTAGGGTCTGCCCTGTTTATGCAGTTGTCGATATCTATTTGTGTTTGTGTGTTGTCTAGCGTAGGGCTGTGCATTTTTCAACCGAACCGAAAAAACCGAGCCAAAAAAACCGAACCGAACCGGTCAACTCGGTTTGACCGGTTTTTGGTATTTGGTTCGGTTTTCAAATTTTGGGTATTTTTGACATTCGGTTTTTTCGGGAAAAACCGGCTAAAAACCGAAAATACCGAATATACCGATGGCTCAGAACGGAAGAAGAAAAAGCGGCAAGAAATGAAGAAATCAAAGGACCGCATGGCTCAGAACGGAAGAAGAAAAAGGGGCAAGAAATGAAGAAATCAGAACCGCATGGCTCAGAACCGAATATACTTGCGAAGGCAGCAGATCAGCTTCGCCTGGCCGAGAACAGCACCTCCGAAGTCTAAGCTTTCGCTTGCCGTGGGGAGCCCCAAGCTCGTAGCATCCTTTTCCTTCTCCCTGTGAATGGTGTGCTCTCGTATTGTTCCCCACCAGAAGGCTGGCGGCTGCCAAGGAGGCAAGGGCAGCTAGGGCACGCTTACACATCCGGGAATCCCCTTCAAGGCTTCAATACAATACGTGAGTTGGGCCGGCTAATTGGGCTACAAAGGAATTAACACAAATGGGCCAGTCAGGCCGGCTGTTTCACCGAGATTCAGCACCAAAAGCCTTTGGGTTCTACAACCTCTGCTATACAGACATACAGTTTAACAGTTGGGTCAACTTTGGTGCTTCGGCTTTGGTGCTTCATCTCGCTAATCGTTATATCGTTTGCAATTCACGTCAACTTTGGTAAATATGGTATTTACCGATACCGCGCCGAAATAAATTGGGATTTACCGATACCGAACCGTACTCTAAAATTACCGTATATTACCGAACTACAAATACCGTATTTACCGTATATACCGAACCGATTAAACCGAAAAAACCGATTGCACAGTCATAGTCTAGCGCGATTTAGCGAGCCGACGAATGTCTCCCTTCCTCGTGCTGTCTCGACTCTCTCTTTGCTTCTTGACCTCCCTCCTTGCTTCTTTCAGCGGTCGTTCGATAGTTAAGTCGTGCGTGTGTTAGTAGTTTTGTGCTTGTGTTTTCCTGCCGTTATCGTCTAGTTAGCTGTCGACCATTTTCTACCTCTTTCTCTCTCGACACTCTCCCTGCTTCTAGACTTCCCCAGTGCTTCTCGACTTCCCCCTTTCTGTCTCGCGGTTGATAGTTAGTTAGGTCATCGAACGGTAGTTGTCGTTCGTGCGTCGTTTGTGTAGTCAGTCGTCGAGTAGTTCATTCGGTCGTACTACGTCTATTCGTACGGTCGTTCGTTCCGTCGTCTTTCGATTGTTTAGTTCGTTCGTCGTTTTGATCGTGCGGGTAGAGCTCATTCGTTCAGATACTTTGGTAGTCGTTTTAGGTTTAGTTTTCTCCCCCATTTTGATTGACCTAGCTTTAGCTGAGCACCGGTAGCCTCAGTCTAGTCCCTGTGGAGAACACGACACTCGCCGCTATTTCAGTGGCAACCCGTGCACTTGCGGGTGTGCTATTTTTGCACGATCAATTATTTTGGCGCCGTTGCCGGGGACTAGTTTAGAGCGACAGTGTTAGGCTATAGTCTAGGTCGTTTGTTTTCTTTTGCTTGTTTAGTGTTTGTGCTTTCTTTTATATCGTTATTGTTCATATTTGTGATATAGCGCTAACACTTAACCCTTTCCCTAGTTATTTCTCTCTTGTGCGATTTTTCGTATCCATTCTCACAGGTTGATTGATATAGGTACCTATTGAGGCTATGGCTTACTATTCTGATTCTCGTGGTTTTATGAGCACTCCTACTTATGATACTCTTCAAGAACAGGTAAATCTATTGTCTCGTCAGTTAGAACGCTATGCTTTAGAGCGAGGAGTTGTGTTAGATAGCGGGCACGATCAGTACAATTCTTTATCAGGCGCCCATTCTCTAGTTGTTCCTATATGCCAGGCTTGTGGTTTTCAGGGCCATTCATCCGCTGAGTGCCAGCGTGGTTATTTGTCCACTCCAGAGTGTTACGGGATGAGCTTTGCTCAGCCGAGTGGGCCATACCCTGACACTTATCACCCTGGATGACCTGAGCACTAGAGTCTGTCATATGGAAACAACAACCCTGATATCTCATCATTTTCTTCTAGTACACCATTGCAGGGTTTTAGGTATGGAGATTAGGATACTTCTCATTGGTCACACCAGCACTATCCTGTACCTCAGCATCAGATTCCTACTCCTGAGCTTGATTAGTTGTCTAGATTTGAGGAGAGGATGTCTAGGATGATAGGAGATTTCGAGAGTAGAATGAGTAGTGACTTCGCATTGGATCCGACACCTCCTGCCTATAGTTTACCTATTACTTCACCGAGCCAGTCTACAGTTCCTATGTCTGAGTTCTTAGAGCAGTCTCATGAGCCACCTCCTTCGCATGAAGATCAGGCTGCCAGACTTGATGCATTATGCAAGGAACTCATGACTGTGCCTCCTGGTGGTGATCGTGCGATGGCGATTCAGGACGAGATTGAGGCGATTATGAGCACTAGTTCTACTTGCGTGGATAGTTTTACCGTTTCACAGCCTTCCATTAGCACCATAAAGATAGTTCTGGATAGGGATGAGTGTCAGCCTACCAGTCTTACACCTGATCTTGCTAGCGGGGGCCTGTTGTTGGAGACACTACATATACACTTAGAGGCACCTCAGTCAGATCCTTCGCCTATTGACTCCGAGAGAGAGATTATTGACCAAATGATGACGAGTTCATTATGGATATGCTTTTGAGTTCTGAGGTTCCACATCTTGATGAGGGGGCTGCTTCTGATGTCGAGGAGGAGCACGTTTCTATTGATCCACCACCAGCTACTTCCTTCATCGACATCGCCCCTCGGGAGGTTTCTACTACCGTACATTCTACTTCATCTACACTTCAGGTAGTTTGGAAACTCTTCCCCGATCACTTCAGGTTTGATTTCCTTGGCTCTAACGAGACATATTCTATTACTGATTGTGCTCATCTCACTTATAGTCCTCATGATGTACTTTATCGATATGCCTACGTGATTGGATATTCGATTGATGACTTAGAGGGCGTCGATCATATCACACATACTTGCCATATCTTTGAGGTTGTTTGCAGGGTTTCGCTTGTGTATCATCGACTACGAGTGGACTTGACTCGAGTCGACATCCCTTGGGATCCAAGTGGATTTCGAGGCATGCTGCTTCATGAGGAGGGTGGACATGTGTCTTTTCCATGTCCCGTCCTTGGCCCTCCTCCCGCTACACCCAAATGAGCATCTCTTTTTCCCTTTATTTCCGTTTTGTTTGTTAGTTTCTCCTCTTTTCTTTCTTTTTATTTCAGGTCCCGTGCTAGATCTTCATCCTTATATATGCGAGAAGCCATGGGATGATTAGTCTACTTCCACTTCATCATATACGCCTGGTGAGCTGTTTCTTACCCCTTTAAGCACATTCTTGATTCATTGCTCAATTTAAGCTTGGGAGAGGACTTGTATGTGTATGGATGATGTTCTGGCATGTTTGTATTATATTTGTGAGCATTTGAGCTTATTGTCGTGTAGGTGATGATATATGGTCATTCTTATGCTTCATATTATGCTTATGTTGATGATGTATGGCCTTTACTATTGCTCTCATGTTATGCTTATTGTTCATCTTGGCCATGTGAGCCCATACTATGATTAATCAAGAAAGGTCATGTCGAAATTTTCTTAATTGAGCTATATTGTCACTAGTTCCTTGTATGTCTTAAGTCACTTGGCATCATTTTATAGAGCTTGAGTTTTGGTTATTATCCTTGATGTGCTTAGAAACCTTGTGATCCTATAGCATTTGATTCATTGCGAGTTTCGCATGTTTTTAACCATTTGCGGATTGAATTGGTTCTAGTCATCGCCTCTTAAATGATCATATCTTAGTTTCATGCTTTGGCATATTTTATTTTAGATATTGATACTTTACTTGAATGTAAAATTTGTGAAAGGGGTAGTCCTATCTTGAGCCAATAACTTGGTTGATTTATCTAGGTATCCATGTCTCGGGACACATGTTACTTCGCATTAATGAAAACCGGTTAAAGATGCTTAATCTAAAAAAAGGAAAAGAAAAAAAAAGAAAATTGTGATGCAATGTGTGTGTGTGTGTGGAATAAGTGACTTTGTCACATTGGTTCGGAAATGTGTTGAATAAGTGGCAAGTTTTGCCCAAGTGAAGTGTGAGTGTGAATAAGTGGCAAAGTTTGCCTAAGGGTTTGAATAAGTGGCCCAATGCCCAATGTGTGTTTTAAATTTGCTAAAAATAAACAAAAATTAGGTATCATGGCTCAAGTGTGGGCTTTTTCATAAATATCATGCAAGTATTAGTCTCTTTATCTCAAATAGCAAATGCCTTAGCATGACCCTTTGCTATGCTCATTCTTGATGTTATACCTAGTTCCGATGCCTTACAATTTTGGTTGGATTCATGTGATCACTTAGTGCATTTTGACACTTGTGTGTAACTTGATTTGGTTAAATGCTATAGTTATCACTTTGGCATCTTTGCTTGAATGTTTCGTTCTCATTTTGGATGGTCCTCAAAACTCAAGTTAGATAATCTCATTTTACATTGTTATATGCCTTTTGACTTATTACATGCATTTAACTAGTCTTTTACCTCATTATGACTTATTGTCCGGGTTCGATAATATCATGCCATTTACTTGAGGACAAGTAAACGTTTTAATCTTGGGGGTATGACATGCGTCATTTTTACCCTCATATTCTTCGCATTTAAAGACCATTTATCATCATTTACATACTTTTCCTATATTTAATTACTCGAAATGGACCATTTTACATTTTTATATATTTTTCTGCAGGCCAGCGCGATTAAGGCGCATAAACGACAAATTTGGCTTTTTGGGGCTGCTCCGTACAGTTATACGTGTCGTTACGGATGCGTAGGATCTATCCACGAAGAAATCGGGGCTCTGGAGGATTAAAACAGAAGAAATCAATTGGGGGAAGGACTTAGTTGCAAACCCTAGAAACTGGGAGGACTAAACCAGAAAATGGCAAAACCCCCCCATTCGGCCGCATAACCCCAGCCGCCGCCATTGAAACGCCTGAGCCCGGTCCTTCTTCTCTTCCTCCCCCCTTCGGCTTCTCCTTCTCCTCCCCCCATTCTCCACCAAATCCGGCCGCCGGCGAGCGCCGGGCCGCCCACTCTACTCCACCTTCCTCTACCTCACCGCCGCTCCTCTTTTCGCCTCCCCTCACCGCCGCCATCTCCGTTGCTCCTCCACCTCCGCGCCACCACGGCCGCCGACGAGGCCGAGCCTCTCTCTTCCTCTCTCCAACCGCGCCTCCTTGCCTCTCTCCATCTACTTCCTCCCGGCCGCCTCTCCTCCTCCACATCCGGCCGCCGCTACTCCATCCGGGCCGCCCCTTCTTCCCGTGCGCTGCCAACCACCATCAGCGCCACCTCGTTCTTCTCCATCCGCGCAGCCCCCTGCTCTCCTTCACCCGCGCCGCCAACTCCCTTTCTCCGCCGCCGTTTCTCCCTTTCTCCACCCTGCTGCCTCTCCTCTCCTCCCTCCTTCTCTACCTCCGGTCGGCGCCGCCGCCCCATCTACTTCCGCCTCCTCTCGCCTCCCTTCTCCACCAGTGCGCCCCCGCACCTCACAGCACCGCCGCCATCTACTTCCTCCCGGCCGCCTCTCCTTCTCCACATCCGGCGCGCCACCACATCTCCCTCCTCAGCGCCATCACCTCACCGGGTACTTCAACCGACCGCACCGACCTCCTCTGCAGCGGCGACATCTCCACGGCTTCTTCCTCTACAACGAGCGCCGCCGCCGGCCACCACTTCATCGACATCGCCTGCATCTTCACCGACTCCCTCCTCAACTGCCTTCTGCTAATTCTTCCTCTTGGTTTATCTCCAGATCCTCTCCCTTTAACTTTTTGCTGCTCATGATTACTGCTATATTAACTGTTAATTGTGCATTGTTAAATTGATGGTTTATGCACTGTGATTGTGGTTGTGAACTGTGAATGTTTGGATAGCATTGTTATTTGTTACTGTGAATGTGGTGGATGTCTCATTGTGATATGTGTATTTGTGATTAGTACTTGTGTAGGGTCTGCCCTGTTTATGCAGTTGTCAATATCTATTTGTGTTTGTGTGTTGTCTAGCGCGTTTAGCGAGCCGACGAATGTCTCCCTTCCTCGTGCTGTCTCGACTCTCTCTTTGCTTCTTGACCTCCCTCCTTGCTCCTTTCAGCGGTCGTTCGATAGTTAAGTCGTGCGTGTGTTAGTAGTTTTGTGCTTGTGTTTTCCTGCCATTATCGTCTAGTTAGCTGTCGACCGTTTTCTACCTCTTTCTCTCTCGACACTCTCCCCGCTTCTAGACTTCCCCAGTGCTTCTCGACTTCCCCCTTTCTGTCTCGCGGTTGATAGTTAGTTAGGTCATCGGACGGTAGTTGTCGTTCGTGCGTCGTTTGTGTAGTCAGTCGTCGAGTAGTTCGTTCGGTCGTACGACGTCTATTCGTACGGTCGTTCGTTCCGTCGTCTTTCGATTGTTTAGTTCATTCGTCGTTTTGATCGTGCGGGTAGAGCTCATTCGTTTGGATACTTTGGTAGTCGTTTTAGGTTTAGTTTTCTCCCCCGTTTTGATTGACCTAGTTTTAGCTGAGCACCGGTAGCCTCAGTCTAGTCCCTGTGGAGAACACGACACTCGCCGCTATTTTAGTGGCAACCCGTGCACTTGTGGGTGTGCTATTTTTGCACGATCAGACACGCGTCGATGTGGTAAAACAATTTCAGACACGCATGTGCAGGTAACACTGGAACGATCAAGATATGGGACTTCACAACAAGCGCTCTAAAGCTCACACTTACCGCCCATGTCGGACAGGTCTGCGAGCTCGCCGTCAGCCAGCGCCACCCATACCTATTCTTCGATGGCGACGACAAGCAGATCAAATGCTGGGACCTCGAGCAGAACAGGGCCATCAGGTCCTACCACAGCCATCTGAGCATTGACTACTGCCTGTCTGCCTAGGATAGTCGACATCTTGCTGACCAGCGGCTGGGACTCAGCCTACAGGGTGTGGGACATCCGGACGAGGGCGCATGTCCCAGCCATCTCAGGCCATGGCGACACTGGCCCACTAACCCGCAGGTCGTCACTGGCTCACACGACGCAACCATCAAGCTCTAGGATCTCGCGGCGGGAGGGCCGTGAGCACCCTCACACACCACAAGAAACTTGTCCAGGCGATGGCGCCGCACCCAAAGGAGAAAAGCTCATTCACATCGGTGGACAGCATCAGGAAGTTTGGCCTGGAGGATGGTGAGTTCGTGCACAGCGTGCTCGGACAGCAGAAGACGATGGTGACTGTAATACCAGTAGCAAAGAAAAGTGAAGAATGAAAATAATTCAAAGGAGAATAAAAGAAAATGAAAGGGTTTTTCCATCAGAACCTTTCGGCTTTAGAAATACCAAACGAATTAGCACTCACAGAGGTTCCCAGACTGTCCGAGGCAGGTCGACGCCTCTCACTTATGTGGCCATCATCATTCGACAGTAGAGAAAATCCAACACCCATATTTTACCGACTTATTGTCCGTAGTAGAAAAGCCATTAAACAGCACAGAGCCCCCCTTTGGACCAGAAGGTCCTTGAGGCAAATAGCCACATGAGAGAGAGGAGTAAGGAAAAAGGGATGGACATCCTAGTCACTACACAGGATTGGAGAGAGGGAGGCCAGCTGAGGCCTCCCCATTCTTAAGCAATCCACACCAGCCATTCTTTCCCTCAAACCATTGCATTTCCTTCTCCTAGCCAAAGCCACAAAAGCCAACTGAATGCAAGCACATCCACCAAAAAGCTCACTGAAGCCATCTACACCCATGGCCACCACAGAGAGATAGTAAGGGAGAGCCCGGAGAAGAGGAGCTAAGGAAGTAGGGGAAGACGAAGGAAAGGAGCAAGGATGCAGCCGACCACGACAGCAAGAGAGAGGGGGCTGTTGCAACCATCGCTGTCATCATCCACGATCCTTGCTATCCTCAACCCAACATCTAGTAGGCCCATTTTTTCTTCACCGTACCCCTAATGCAACCCCTTGGCACCGTACCTAAGCACTAGGCCAATAGGGCCATTGCGCATCGGCGGCAAACCGTGGAGACCACCCGCGCCCATGAGAAAGAGGACGTGCTCCCCGGCGCACACCTCTCAATCATGTATCGTCGCGGTGGCAACCTTAGGTTTTCCCCAGGACAGGGTGCACATAAGAATAAAAGCATGCAAATTAGATGCTAGAAAAAAATATTGTTAATGCATGTAGTAAGAGGGAAGGAATAAAGTGGACCGTCCCAAGTAGAAAGGTAGAAGGCGGTGAGCTGGTGAGAGGATCGTCGGCAACGGGGGGAACCCTAGCCATAGCCAACGACAGCCGAGCTGGGTCGCCAAGGGGGAAGCACTCGTTCAGGGCAAGGAAAGCAGGCACCAGGCTCCTGGCCGGCTGCATGTCGTGGCCAGCAAGCCTGAGGAACGGCCAAAGGGGAGGCAAGGCACCGAGACTCCTGACCAGCTACAAGCCATGACCGACGAGCTGAAGTGGGGCGAAGGAATGGCGCAGAGGAGGCGCGGCATCAACATTATCGTCATTCCCATGAAGGCGATGGGAAGGCCGCCAACGACAAAGAGGCAACAGGGACCGGAGCTGCTCAGCCAGATCTAAGTGGGGGAACCAAGTAAGGGGCCGAAGCTCGGGGGAGTCGATGCGGTTGTAGGATCAAGGATAACCAACTAGAGGGGGTGAATAGGAGGTTTAAAAAATATCTTGCCTTCTAATAACAATTATCTCAATTTTGGTATGACAGGATTTTAAAGCAATTAAAACCTACACAATTCTAGTTGTCTAAGGCACTGCAAGTATAAGTCTTTACAAGAAGCTCTAGCACAAGTAAAATATGATATACACAATATACTAGAAATACAAGAGCTGAAAAAGAAACAAAGAGATAACCAATGTACACACGATGTTTTACCATGGTGATCAGAAACTTGTCGGTTTCCACTAGTCCATGTTGAAGAAAGCCCAAGTGACTTGGATCGGCTCCACGAATTAAGTCTCAGCTCCTCAATCCACTAATGGTTGTCTTTCCTTCACTCTGAAGATGGTGGACACTAAACCACTCACTAATCGATGCCGGGCTTCTTCACAACCTTCTTGAAGAAGTCACCGTGCAAACTCTCACCAAGCCATCCAGGTGCCGGCAAGCACCAAGAGTAAAGAATCACAGCTTCGCTTGATGACAATAAAGTGCCAAAGCATCAATCTTAGATGAAATGCACTTATTTTGGCTCAACCACCTCAAATGAATGAACAATGAGAAAATGGGGTGTGGAGTGAAACCTCAATGCTCAAGGATGTTCAATAGGGTCACTTCTTACTGTCCTTGGGTAGGTGAAGGGGTATTTATACTCTCACCAACTAAAACTAGCAGTTACAGGGGATTTCCTGAAAAATTCAGAGCGAGCAGAAGTACCGCAGGTCAATGGCCGGTACTTCCGCACCTGTTTTGACACAACAGTAACAGCTATTTCAGAGCTTCTGAACTAGCTGTTGGAAGTTGGCGCGGAACTACCACCGTGGTAAGCTCGGTAGTTCCGATGTTCGGAAGTTCTGCAAATTCGGTGCGGTACTTCCGTTTGCTTTGAGACCAAGAGTTGGCGCTCTCTAGAAAAATGTTTTGCACAGGTTATTCGGAGCTTCCGTGTTCCGGGAGTACCATTTAAGATTGCGGTACTACCGCTATACGATAGTTCCACCGTTGAAACTCTGATACTTCCGTTTGCTATAGACACAAAATGATCCCTAGGGTGCTCTGTGGAAAAAACGTTCTGCTTGATTTTGACAGAGCTTTCAGAAAGCGGAAGTACCGCGGTTTGTACGCCGGTACTTCCGATTGTCCAGACAGAGCACATATTGATTCTGAGGGTGCTATTTGGAAAAACGTTCCGCTCGATTTTTCGGAGCTTCCATGCTTCGGAAGTACCGTTCAAGGTTGCGGTACTATAGCTTTACAGTAGTTCCGCCGTTGAAACTCCGGTACTTCCGTTTTTCCAGACAAAGCATAGATTGGCTATCAATTTTAGTTTTAAATGAATGCATGATCCTAAATTGATCCAAATGGCACAAGCATATGCTATCAAGCTACCAGTCTTGATCTCTCTTAATGGTATGATATTTATCCTATAATCTGGTCTTCCATCCTTTCTCCTAAGACCGGTAAAAGTGAAAAAGGGATTTTAGTCTACATATACCTTTGTATTGAGCCACTTTGATCTTCATTTTGACTCTTAGCATGTGTCTCATCATCATTTTAGGGACTAAGCCTTTTAAATACTCAATAAACACGTCAATCCTATATTCATATAAATTCATTGAACATCATGGCAACATCAACATCAGCATGGCAAACAAGAATATGAACAAATTTATACAACATCAGCATACCAGATATTTGTATTGTATTCGTGTACTATTTGTTGGATTTTCACGTGGTCAAACATGATTTGCCATGGTCAAACACAACTTACTATGATCGGAAGCTTACGATCACGTTAACACAATTTGCCGTGGTCGTGAGCTTCTACAATTGCTACAGTACTTCTTCGACTACTACAATACTTCTTCGACTACTATAGTATTCGAAGTGGGTTTTTGACTGGTACTGAGTACTCGGAACTCCCTGTAGTACTTGGAACACACGATTGCGCTAGTACTCATACTTAAGTTACGACTATGGCAATACTCGATCACACGCACTGATCGAGTACTCCAACCACTCAACTCACACGAGAACTCTTTGAAGAAAGCACACACAAGCACAACATAGGCTTTTTCGACGTGTAAACTTCTTAGCGTCTTTTTTGGTTTTGTCCCCTTTATATACTACTGAAAACATCAAATGGTTAAAAAACTTTGATGGTGCATTAACTATAAAACGGTTTTCTCCCCTTTATATACTACTACATTACCACTAATAAAACTCAACATTACGACCAATTAAAGCAAAACGCTAAATGCAGCTACTAATGCTTTCGTTACATGCATGTAGCCACTAACTCCATGTCCAAACGTTTGTAGTCAAAATTATAGCTAACAATTTCCCTGATGCACTCGTACTCCTTCCGCGCTCGGTTCACCTCCCGAGTGCATGGTGCTATAACCGACTCTTCACTAGCACGTGTGCACCTCCACCTGACACGTGCCACTATGCATGCCATCACCCCAACCAGCGAGTCATCACCAGGCAACTTCTTCTCGCACCTCGCTCATGGATCCTCATACTCTAATAACAATTGTTGGATTTTCACATGGTCGAACACGATTTGTTGTGGTCGAACACAACTTGCTGTGGTCGGAAGCTTACGACCATGTTAACACAATTTGCCGTGGTCATGAGCTTCGAGTACGCGCACAACTTCCGTCATGTGGTCATGAGCTTCTTCAAGTACTACAGTACTCCTTCGACTGCTACAGTACTTCTTCGACTGTTACAGTACTTGAAGTGGGTTTTGACTGATAGTAAGTACTTAGAACTCCCTGCAATACTCGAAACACACGATTGTACTAGTACTCGTACTTGAGTTACGACTATGGCAGTACTCGATCACACACACTGATCGAGTACTCCAACCACTCAACTCACACGAGAACTCTTTGGAGAAAGCACACACAAGCACAACACATGCTTTTTCGACGTGTAAACTTCTTAGCATCTTTTCTGATTTTCTCCCCTTTATATACTACTGAAAGCATCAAACAATCATAAAACTTTGATGGTGCATTATCACCAATAAAACTCAACATTACGACCACTTAAAGCAAAATGCTAAATGTAGCTACTAATACTTCCGTTACATACATGCAGCCACTAACTATACCACTAACTCCATGCCGAAACATTTCTAGTCAAAATTATAGCTAACATTATCAACTACGAGATGATTGGTGTTGTATTTGTATATTATCAACAAGGAGTTGACAGATGAATTGTTTGCATGCCCAAGAACCTTTTGCCAGGCGAGTAATATGCAGTACAATGGCTGTCATCAACTTTTCTACAATAATAATTCATAAAATATCAGTAACTACAATTGTGATCACAACCAAGATGCCCATGTTCTAGAAATATGCAATTATTCAACACTATAACAAGCATATAATTTAATTATCCCACGCACTAAGGGTCCAGTGTAAGAGCAGGTCCAACAGGTAATGTAAATATCATTCCAATGCTATTTTAGATTATTTAAGGGCTAATTAGTCCTCCAACAGGTACTGTACATGTCTCGCTATTTTGCCTCGCTCGCTATTCCTTTGGTTCCGCAGTGTATTCCTGGCGTACGGACTTCGCTCGCCAGTTGCCTCCCTCGCGCGCTCTCCCGGCGAAATCGCCCTCCTCCCGCGTTCCTTCCCGCGCGCCAATTCACCTCCCGCTTGAGCTCTGTGTTGGACTGCTTTAATACTGCTCACCTGGAGAATGAGAAGACTCAATCTTTGAGCTGAACGTATAAAACACTACAAGATGGCAGAGATTTGGTGGCAGTATAAAACACTACAAGCTGAACGTATAAAACATGACACAATTGTTGTAAAGGCTTTTGTTGAACTTCTAAGTTATGTATTGTATGCAGTAGGATATGCCATTGAAGTCAACTTTTCTTTTGTATTAGCTTGTGTATTCAAGGCTGCTTCTATCATACTATATGTCATCCTATAGCACGATGAGGGCAAAAACATGTGCCGGCAAGTAATGCATGGCACATATTATTAGCTGAGAAAAGATTAACTATGTGCCACTAAAAAGTATCATGGCATAAATCATGTGCCGGCAATCCTTGAATACAGGGCATATATATGTGCCTTGAATTGTCATAGCGGCACATAGCATGTGCCGGCAATACTTGAATACAGGGGCACATATATGTACAATGCACAAATCTTAATGGTAGAGGCAAGAAATAAATTATTAGAACAAATCTTCCTTTGCACATATGTACAATGCATGGACTGTCCATGGAGCAGGACTAGCACGGCTGCATGGTGCGGTAGCATGTGGAGTGACAGAGGAGATCGATTGCCTGCCAGATGGAAGAGTACGTGACGAGGAGTCGAGGACGCGTTACCGGACAGTGAGGCTTCTCCGGACTGCGCTGCTGCGATGGACAGGATGGGATCGCCCTGCTGCGGCGATGGACAGGACGGGATCGCCCTCGACGCCTGCCGCGAGGACGCGGTGTCGACAGGACAGAGGCGAGGACGCGGCCTCGACAGGACGGGATCGCAGCCAGGGTTCACAATTTCGGCGAGATTTCGCCGAAATTTCGGAAAATTCGTTGCTTTCGCTACCAAACGAAAAAAGTTCATTGCGGTCAAATATTTCGTTGAAATTTGAATTGTAAGGGCTTAATACGAAAGACACAACACCTGTTTGGCGATATATACCCATCTAGCCCAATGGCCAGTCTTCTCACGCGCGCGTAGCCGACGCGGGGTCGAATCCCACCGCCCACACCAATTTTTTGGGGATTCTACTGTATTCCTGACATGTGGGTCCCACGTAAATAAAGGACAAATAAACGAGAAATAAAATGAGCGTGTTTGCCTGGAATCGAACCCCGGACCAATTGCTGCTGATAGAAGCCCATTGCCACCAGACCAGAAGACCACTAGCGAATGAAGCGCACTTCACTTTCTATTTATCTTTAGTTTTCAAGTTTAAAATTCAAATTTGATTTGAATCGTTTGACCGAAATTTTC
The DNA here is from genome assembly GCA_017311315.1 of Dendrocalamus latiflorus. Classification (NCBI taxonomy): domain Eukaryota; kingdom Viridiplantae; phylum Streptophyta; class Magnoliopsida; order Poales; family Poaceae; genus Dendrocalamus; species Dendrocalamus latiflorus. Next base: position 54,344,595 of record CM029663.1, on the reverse strand, counting down.
ACCGAAATACCGAAATTTCGGTCATTTCGCCTCTTTCGTTACCCTCCGAAATAAATTTTAAAACGAATAATTTTTCCCTGATCGCAGCGCTGCGGCGATGGACAGACCCGATCGCCCTCGACGCCTGCCGCGAGGACGCTGCAGCAAACAAGATCGCCGACCTTGCAGTGATCGTGATCGCCCCAGGACAGCGCCCGTGCGTGTGGTCGCGACTCGCGAGTCCAGGCGTGACGATATGCTGGCCGACCTCAACTGCCCAGATGCAACGGCCCAGGCCCGATTTGAAATTGTGATAATCCAAAATAGAAAGGCTGCTGTAGAGGGGGATGTATAGGAAGTATAGATTAGCCTTTTGACTCTCTAAATATGAAGTTTAGCCTACCTATTATGGATTATCTCTTGGAGATGCTCTAAGTTATTATCCATTTTTCATTTGTAATGTATCAATATAAAACAAAAGATAGACCTTTGGGATGCCATTCTAAATTTCCACATTGTCATTTTCATCATTTCTTGGATTTCTCAGATGTTGGCATAACAAACTTTTTATACTAGTCAATTCAATAGGAGTAATTGTAGTACTTTGGATTTCTCAGCTGTGTGCAGAAATAAATTTATATTGGCCATTGATATATATTGCAGTATTGTTTATCAATTTTTTGGGAGAAAAATGCATCTCTGCGACTGTACTATATCATACTGGTTTCTTGTATTACTATTGGTGCAACCTAGATCTGAATCTTTACTGTTTCAGATTCTCCACTAATTTGGTTCATTCCATAACTTTCACAAAGATATTTTTAACTAGCTACACCTTATTATCCTCTAAATGAATTACTACCCCAAGGCGATCCTAGGAGTAGTGGTTCATATTGTACAACTCAAGTACTCAACTGCTTGATCTAGAAACAACATTGTTGCATCAGGAAAATGTAGTGAAGATCAGGCAGTTGATGGTGGGAATTAGTTATGAGAAGTAGTTTATGACACTGCCATCAACTTACATCAACCCTATAGGTGACAATATTGGTTAGGGTTAGATTTTTAGATGATTTGTATTAGGATGTTACATATTTTTTTGGCATGTACTTCTTGAAATGACGGTAAGTCGGTAAATGAGTAGTGGCAGTCTGGCAGAATTTATACTATATATCTTGTGTGCAACTTGCAAGGTGTTACATGTTGTGTACAAGAAAGTTAAGTGCATTCATGTCATCAGAAAATGTAACATTTGATACTTCATATAAGTGTACTTGACCGTCGATATGGTTCATTAGCATATGTAACATGTACATTTCACCTTATGACTAGACACATTATGTAGAGTTAATCTAACTTTCAATGAAATATCACATGTTTATGTCATAGCTGATGCAAAAAAACAAAAAAAACAAAAAAGGAAATTCCCATGCAAGTAGCTATGTTAACTAACAGAACATCTATGGATTTACTTTTCAATGAAGTAATATAGAACTTATGAATTAATCCAATAGTCGAAAGAAGTTAAAACTATCTTTTCTTGAGTAGAGTAATGGAAATACTTATTCCATTACTGAATCACAAGTTAACAGCACATGGATTTGCTATTTTCTCCACCCCTGATATGCATCAAATCTGATGAACATCCATGATTGGAATGCCAATTTGACTTCTGCAGATTTATAATCTTGGGGCTGCCCAAGTGCAGTCACCCTACTATTTAGTGAAATCCTCTACATGTTCAATGGCTTATAGCTTCTATAGTACTAAGCGCTTGTTTGTTGCCCATGACAAGCCAAAGGGAGCACATTCCATCTTCCGCTGAGGCTCTCACGATCCTGTAATCACTAATTTGCAACATTCACCTAATTTCACTCATGACTTATAACTAAAACCACGCTAGACATTTCGTCGAGCATTTGGCAAGAACCAACAAAAGCCTCCTTGGTTCCTCCTCAGAACCCACTAAAAAATCCAGTCAAACAAAGCAATCTGTGAGAGCTTGTAACCACAAGGGTACAAGAATGGAGTTATAGCAGGTGGAAATAGTGGAAGGGGAGGCGGCGCTAACCTGATCTTCTTGATGAGGATCTCGCAGAGCTTCTTGCTGAGCTCTTGGGAGCGGATGCACTATAGCAGGGCCTTGCAGGCAAGCATGCGCTTCTCCAAGTTCTTGATGCGGTGGTCGGTCCTGCACCGAATCAGTCGCTCTATGCCACTCGACCACATCTTGCGCTCCATCATTGCAAGTGCGCGCTCCAAGTTGCTGTCCCTCACTTGCACATGATCCCCTGAGCCGGCTGCACCTGCCTGTGGTAGCCCCCTGCCGCCGCCGGCCAGAGCGCTGGCGTTGCCCGTGCCAGTGTCTACATCACTTGTTTCCCTCGCTTTGAGGTGGGAGAATGGGCGGTGCAGAGAGGAGAGATGGGAGGGAGGTTGAGGTGGCAACGGTGCCACAGAGGAGGCAAAGGGACACCGCGAGGAAGGAAGTGGCGGTGGCGTCGAGGAGGAGGAGGAGGTGCGGCACGAGGGAGGTGGGGGCACGGTGCCAGGGTTCGGGGGAGGGAAGGGGATCAAAGGAGGCGGTTGTGGGAAGTGGAGTAGGCGCATATGAATGGAGAAGGAGGTGGAGGGGAGATGTGGTTGTGAAGGTGGAGGTGGGGGAGCATGGCCTACACGTCACGTCTGACCTTTTCTACGAGGAGCGAAAGAACTAATGTATGTACCACCAACTCCTCTTTTTAAGTAGTAGAAATATGAAGATTTGGTTTAAACGCATATCTTCGTGGTGTTAAAAAAGAAAAAACAAACAAAGAGGCATCTACATTTGAGTTTTGCAATGAATATGCAATATTATTTAAAAGCTAATGTAGATATATCATATCATCTAGCAGTGCAACAACACAAGTTTTATGGTTAGTAAGATGGCAATGACATGTGCCACACGGCTGGGACGGGATGAGGATGTAGTGGATGCATGCGGATGAGGACAGCCGGCCACTCCCAGCAGTATGTGCAGTAGTAAGCGGTTTCAATGACTTTGTGTGTGGACACAGCAGCCACCTGGGAGGCATCGATGAGATTGGCCCCGTTCCTTTGCAGTTGTGGGTTATGGATTTCCCAAATAAATAAACAGAATACTTTTTTTGCGGTCTTTTCGAAACGGTTTATTAGGATAATCTTTTCAAAGGTACTTATTGCTTTATTGATATTCGGTTTGTTCACACAAGCTCTCACTCTAACGGCAAAAGCTATCAGTTGTAACCATAAACCATCAGCCACAGCAAAAAAGAACAGGCCCGTTATCTACTTCAGTGGGGTGGAGTAGAGTAGGAAGATGAGCCAACAATGCTAAAGCGGTAAGTAAAGGCCATAAGAGTATGAGCAATGTGGTGTAAAAGGAGGATCTAAGAACGAATTTCAGTTATCATCGAATCTAGACATTACAAGCACTACAAGCATTTCTATCTATTGCAACGGAAAAATTGCATCGAAATATAAATTGTTGCAACATTTAGTGTTATAGCCACGAATTATTTTTTCATGGCGATAGGTATATCATATTACAATGATTTTCAGTTGTTGCAATATTTTTTATTTTTATTACAAAAGGTCATTTATATTGCAATGAAAACGAAATCATTGCATTAACGATTTGATGTTACCATAATTTTATATTGTTGCAATATTTATATTCTATTGCAATGATTACACACAGGTACAATATCAGTGTAGGACCTGTCCATGATCGAACAGAACTCTGGAGGATCTAATGGAAAAAAGCAGAGGGAAGGATTAAATCATAATTTTGAAAAATAATTGACAAAATTGAAAATTGCCAAAATTCCCCATAAGTTATAACCATGCACAGCCATGGATCGTCATTTCCCCTATTCACCGCCATCGCCTCTCTTCCTTCCTCCCCTTCTCCAAGTCCGGCACTGGCAGGGGTCAAGCCAGACCTCTCGACGCCACCATCACACATCTGCCACCAACACTGGCCACAACTCTAGTGACTCTTGCTGCTCCTGCGCCACCGACACCAGCCACTATTATGAAAACTATCGTCGCAAGGAAACGCCGTCGAGGATCCGCTCCGTCATCGAGCGAAGCTGTGCACCTGCTTCCTTGTTCCCCGACATCACTAGCAGCCCCCTCCTCTTTCATCTCGGTTAATCCTGAATTCCCTTCCCAATATTCCACTGTTAATTTCTGTTCATTATGTTGAACTGTGCTGTGTGGATATATGTGTGTATATGCTTGTGGAGATCCTTATGCGTTGATGTTCTAAGATTGTGCTCTGTGTTAAGTAGTTTCTTTGTAGGTTCTATTTTAGTTATACCTGTATTTTTGCAACTGCATTCTTCAGATCAATGATTAATTAGCTTTGTTTAGTTATTAGTATTCTTGTTTATTCCCTCCACTGTAGTATTGATGTCAGTGTTATTGTTTAGGAGTAGTAGGCTTTTAATTTGTTCGGTGAATTGAATTTATCCTTGCGTAGGCTATGAGGTAACGTTTGTGCTATTTCTACAGGAGTCTTGATGCCCTATGCATGTTTGTTTTTATGCCTAGAAGGCCAGGGAGAGGCTTGCACATCTATTGAAAATAAACTCATCCTTTTTATGATCCAGTGGAAATTTATTAAGATGCAATTTATTGCTTCACTATGAAATATTGATATTGTGATATTGCTTCGCTGCAAAGTTGTAGATCTATAGCTATTATCAGTTGTCATTGCTCATTCCATGTATATACATGCAACAACTACTTTTTTTATGCTACTTTCTACTTCTGTTTGTTATGGAGTAAGATTATCAGGCTTCTCTATAAATTAGACAGTGTCGGGTTGGTGGCCTTCTGCCAATAACAACACATAAATGGGACTTACTAAAAACTATAAAGCAAAGCAATTGCACACTCATATAGAGATAAGCTCTAGTAGTATAAAAATTCTTAAGAAGTTTCATGAATTAGTATATTCACAAGAAAAATGAAGATAGATAATGTGAAAAAATAGTATTCGGCGTTATGTCCAAGCTGCATGAGTACATAAATGACAATTTTATTGTGCCAATATTGCAATCACTACTAGTTTTCAGGTCTAGGACAACGGAGCGAAATTGTTGCAATAGGGCCAAAACAGATGCAATATGTACCTATTGCAACACATCACTTCCGTTGGCAAGCGTGGCAAGTACTTGCGTGCTTAAAAGATTGTGCAACAGATTGTGGTTTCGTTGCAATACCTATGGTTATTGCCATGCAATGTGTTGTGGCAATTGTTTGTTGTTGCAACGAATGATGTCGTGGCGATATAGGCTATTACCACAGCTGACTCCGTGGCAATAGCTTCTTTTGCCACAAAGTTTGGTCGTGGCAATAGTATCATTTGCCACGAAAATATTGCGTGGTAATAGGTTCTATTGCCACGCTAATGGTTCGTGGCAATAGACCCTATTGCCACGGAGAGCATTTCGTTGCAACAGGATATATTGCTACGGGAGGCGTTTCGTTGCAGCAGGTTTAATTGCCACGGGAGGTGTTTCGTTGCAATATGTTTTATTGCCACGGAAGGCATTTCATTGCCATAAAGTTATTGCGACGAAATATGTTTTGTGGCAAATAGATCCTATAGCAACGAACATTGTTCATGGCATATAGTGGAATCACAACATAGTAGCGGCGTTGCAACAACCTATCACAACGAAATACCAATTTTGCATACAGGTTTATCGCAACGGTAAAATTTGCGGTAGCATATTGAGCATATGATATTTTATTATAATTTGTTGTTGCAAATTAATAATCAAATTAGGAACACGGTTGGATCAAAAACACATATATTAATTCAACACATAATAATTTAAAAGTGCCACCACTCATGCAGGAATTACATATCAATCTCCATACTTAAACTACAAAGTTTGTAACTAATAACAAAAGTACTATCACTTCTATTCCATTTGTCCTTGCTTCTTTGCCATGTTGAATTTCCTAACTTGACGACGCAACATAGTAGCCGCCGCTTTCTGTTTTTTTTTCTTTGCTCAAAAAACGGCCAACACAGCACACACGTCTCTATCCTTTTTATACAACCAACTCCCACTCCTATTCAATCTCTATTTAAAATCCTAATCCTTCATAACATGGGTTTTAAATTCTTTTTACGCTTCCGATTTTTTCAGTCTTCCACGTGTCGGACTCAAATAAAAAAACACAATATGTGACTAACTCGGCAGACTTCATCTTAGAAAAGAATTTCAAGTAGTACTCGGCTAGAAAAGTTCTCTTTCCATTATACGTGACTAACTCGGCCAAAACGTGTAATACTAATGTCCGTCTCGAAAACAAAACGTGTAATACTCGTGTAATGCATGAAGCATTTTTCTAGCGAGTCACGTATGAAACATGCATACATGCATTTCTTTTCTCTTTGCTAGTCCCGTATGAAGCTTCTTCCATCTCCTTTGTGACATATGTGCATTTCTTCTTCTTTTTTTATGGCTCACATGCACATGCATGATTTTCTTGCTCGGCTGATTTCTTCTGGCTTTGGCATCTCAACATCTCCTCATGCACAAACCTGTGACCAATTAAAATACTAACATTAGGTAGTAGCCAATTCTCATGTAAATTTAAGCTAAATTTAATTAGGAGCGAGTTCACCTGTTGATTAATCTTTTTAGCTCGTGCTCGCATAATCGGTCCGATTAGAATGTCCTCATTATCACGTACACTCGAAATGATAGACAATGGACTAATGTCGACGAGACCTTCTAAACGCATCTTCACTTTAGGCTTGTACAGATCGAGTATATGCCTGTATCTTTACTACTTAAAAATTGGAGTTGGTGGCAGTCTGTCCGTTCTCCCGGATCCCCCCTCACAGACATCTGCGCGCCGACGTGTGGGCCTCCTCCCCACCGATTCTCTCCCCCGTTTTCCTCGCGTTCTCCGCACCGACGTCCCGCTCGCTCATCCCCTTCCTTCGATCGGCGCCGTTGCTCTCCCCTTCCTCCATCCCGCACCGCGCCTCCTCCCCACCGATTCCTCTCCCCCTCTCACCGTCCCGATCGGCGACGCTGCTCTCCCCTTCCTCCGTGCTGGACCGCGCCTCCTCCCCTCTGATTTCTCCGCTGCCTCCTCCCCTCCCTCCTCCTCCGCCGCCTACCTCCCCCCATCGAACCCGTGCGCCTCCTCCCCTCTGATTTCTCCACCGCCGCCTCCTCCTCCACTCCGCCGCCGCCTCCTCCCCTGCTCCTCCGCTCCGCCGCCACCTCCTTCACCCCCACCCCGCGCCGCCGCCTCCTCCCCCCACCCCGCGCCGCCGCCGCCTCCTCCTCCTCACCCCGGCCGCCGCCTCCTCCCCTCCCTCCCACCCCGCGCCGCCGCCTCCTCCCCTCCCACCCCGCACCGCCGTCGCCTCCTCCTCCCCCCACCCCGCGCCACCACCTCCTCCCCTCCCTCTGCAGAGTCACGTCTCCTCTGCAGAAACTGCTCCGCCTCGCCTCCTCGACAGAAACCGCTCCGCTCTGCCCTCACATCTTCGCTCCACCCTCGCCTCTTCCTCCCCACCCCGCACTGCCGCCTCGTCCTCCCCCGCTCCTCCGCTCCGCCGCCGCTTCCTCCTCGATTGTGGGATACGAAATTCGGTTTCCCTCCCAAGCCGCCCTCCTCCACTGCAGGCGCAGCCGCACCGAGCCCCAAGCGGAGGAGAGAAGGAGAAGGTGTGGCGGAGATGAGGGAAGAGGTGGTGGAGCGGCTGCGTGGGGGTGGTGCGGGACAGCGTCAGGAAGCACCTTTACGCGTCCGCCATCTTCCTCGCCGACAAGGTGGTCGCGGCCACTGGCGACCCCGCCGACGTCTACATGTTAGCCCAGGCGCTCTTCCTCAGCCGCCACTTCCGCCGCGCGCTCCACCTCCTCAACTCATCCCGCCTCTTCCGCGACCTCCGGTTCCGCTTCCTCGCCGCCAAGTGCCTCGTGAGCCACTCATATTCGACTACAAGCCAATGGCTTTTGATTTCTATTTCTAGGTTATTTTAGTTTGTTAACTTAGCAACAAGTTTTATCTTTGATTTTTTTTCATATGCTGCATCGCTTCACCATGTTTTTATTGGTCAGGAGGAGTTGAAAGAATGGCATCAGTGTTTGATGATGTTGGGGATGCCAAAGCAGATGAGCATGGAAATGTTCTTGATCAGGATGATGGCAGTGACATCTATTTTGATAAGGATGCCGAAGATCATGAGATCAATGTGTGATAACTCTCTCTCTCTCTCTTATCTCAATCAACTTTGAGTAAGTGGTGTGATGATCGCTTATTATTGTGATTCGTGCTTGCCAGATCAAATCAGCTATATATTTCTTACGTGGCAAGGCATATGAAGCACTGGACAATCGTGATCTTGCTCGGCAATGGTGAAATCAACAACTTTCATCTATTTTTCCTTTCATTAAATGCTTGTATATTTCGAAATAGTATCATCGTCTTCAGTGTATTCAGTGACATTGGTGGTGCAGTTCTTTGAAGTGTTTCTTTTTTGTACACCTTGTAAGTTGTGTTGATTAGTGAACATAGTTGAAATAACTGTCCGGAACTAGGAAACAAAGCTGCTTGTGCCAATTTTGATGCAGGCTGCCCTTTGCTATGGTTATCCTGCTTACAAATGTTACAAAACTACAGAGCCGAACAAGCCGGAGATCGAATAGCTCATTTTTTGGTGTCGATATTGGTAAAGATGTTATTTCAATCTTCTAAGTTCCATGTTTTGCCTACATAATAAAGTTACAAATACCATTTCAATTTGTTGTTTGTGTCTAGGATCTTAGTTGTGCTACCGACGGTTTTGGGAAGATTTGGGGAATTTGTGATATCTTGGTAAGGTTATGTGGTATTTGCCCTTTTCTTAAGTGCTATATGCGAACTGTATTTAATGTTTGCATGGATGTGGTCTCATTGAAGGTTACCACTAAACTCAGAAGCAAAGTTGTAATTTAGTATGAAGAAATCTGTAGCTAGGTATTAAAATTACTTTAGCAGATGTGATTGTAAATACCGAATCTTAATTATTTGTTTCAACATATTTTATATGTTTCATTGTACTTAGATGCAAGAATTATCTATGACCCACTCATATTCCAAGTTCTTGTAGCCATGTGCTAACATATGCATCTATGAAAACCTGCCTCATCTTGCTACTTCTCAGTTCACCCACCCTGCACTCAAAGGTGAGCATTTCCCCCCCTTTATTTCTCTATTGCCAAAGGGGTGAAACTTTTTTGGAGTAACATATGAAACTGGTACGGTTACCTAAGTTTTCATAAATGGTAAGCTGTTCATGCGTATATGCAAACAAGTGTGAGCATTTGTCCCTTCTTTCTCTGTTACCATGTCAGCTTTACTGTTTTGTGTAGTATCACTTTTGCTGATCCATATAACGTTATCTTGGAAAAAAATAGATAGTTTAATAGAGAACAGTATTTCTGTGACAATAAAAAATTGCTATAACTTACTTGCTATACAGGTATTCCAAGTATTTCTATGGCCAGTGGAAGTACGGTGTCTACGATTGTGAGCTTTACCATGGAAAACAAAGGTTGTATTTTGCAATAGGTGGTGTGCTTAATTATGTTCCTATGATTTATCGATTTGCTATTAATATATCCTCCTTGCTTTCAACATATTGAAATTGCTGATGGAAATTGCCTTCGGTACAACTTATCATGATTGGATCTATCAGTGTCAATAAAGTTGGTGAGATCAAACCATCGTATGGTTAATCCCCTGTTTTGTTTGTTCCTGTGTCACCCCTAGATGTGGATATTGCTACAACATTACCCGACTGGATGATAAATGAAAATGGTGACTGCGATATGCTACGACTTTGATTTCCAATGTACCATATGCTATTAGTTTCACTAATGTCAATAGGATACAATTTATTTAAACATTTATAGGAGCTCATAAGCAAATAGTAGAAAGTAATGACATTAGGTGGAGTATAGATTATACTGATTACATTTTCCATAGCTCAGAAGGATTTAGGATTATCATACAATCAGCCACCTAGGGCATCTGGTCCAAATCCAATCCTCTCTTCATTTCATCCTTTTCCGTTCCGTTACAAAAAAGCTTTGCTGATACCCTGTTGGTGCATGCTTGAGATAGCAAATGGTGTATGCTTCCGCTCTTTTCACTGGCTTTTTAAGAATTCTTTGCCACAAGATGCATATGTTTTAAGTAAATTTCTACTTAAATGCAATGTTCTTCATCTCTATTGCAGATCTTGCCCTGTTCTCTGCCACAGGAGCACCAACAAATCTAAAGCACACATAAAAAAGGTGGGTAGTGTCAGACCAAACTCCATCACTTTCATTTGCTTTGGAGCCAGTTAGGTATTGAAATTTATTCTATCCTACGAAAGTTTTGCCTAAAACTAAAACTATTGCTAATGCAGGAGAGAGCGACCAGTTCTTTTGAGGGAGATGCGAGATGCTAGGATGGAAATAACAGAATTCTTTTAAGATAACTAGCATATGCATCATTGACATTTCTTATCTGTTCTACTTCCTATTTATCTAGTGCTCACTATCTTTGTGATGTAAGGTGGATCACCAAATGAATGCTTTTATATTGTACTATCGTAGATATATTTTGCTTCCTAAATACTTCTACGCAGCAGCACTGCCCGCACGCGGGCGTAGCGTGTGAAACCTATCTAAGGACAGCTTGTTCCCTGAAATAAAATCAAGCCATTTTAGATCAAACGTAAAGTAGGAACTCTAAATCAATACTATGTTCTAAATATTAAATTAACATGATCGCTATATTCAACACCTACGATGGCCAGAAATAGGAACATAGGATCACAAAGATAATTTGTGAAATGACAAAAAAAAGTTTGATCACTCATGAGAATGTGTTTTGCTTGATACATGATGACATAAGATAAAGTTGATGTTTATTATTCAGTTTGAGATCATATTTGATAGTATGTATCATTTTTATTTGGTATTCCGTCGTAACGCACGTGCATTTTACTAGTATAATTAAATAAAATAGTAGTAACTCTATATCTCTAAATATAATAATTAAAGACCCAATTAAATTAGAGTTCACATGATAATATTTAATGTGGCTCAATAATTCCTTCCAGTTAAATAATATATTTAACTGAGAAGTGCAAGACATGAGCGTATCCGCGTCATCTGTGGAGGCGGGGCGACTGCTAGGTAGCGGCGTTTGCGCGGTGGCCGTGGATGGTGGAGGCGGGGTGACCGCTGGGCGTGCGGTGGGAGGTGCCCAAGGTTTTATATGACAGGTGCTCACCATGCTTAGATAAATAGAAATTTATAATTATAATTGACAGTGGGGTACAATAGTCTGGTGGTAAATGCCTTGGCCTCCGAGCTAGGAGGTTGTTGGTTCGATTCCTCCACACCTCATGGTTTTTGTTTTTATTTTTTCTATTCTAATTTTTATCCTCTCCTGTTTTGTCAAGTGAGACCTCCTCAACTGCGTTTTAGTTGTCACTTTTCAATTTTTTTATCTCCTCTAGCAATTAATAACTATAGATAATATAATTCATCCACACCAATTCGGCCCTTGCGTTGAGCAGTTAAGCCCACGAAAACAAAGCGTTGCAATAACATATTATTTTCACGAACAATCATCATATATAGCAACAAATTTATTTCGTGGCAATACAAACTCATTTCATACGCATTGTATAGGAACCTTTTGCAACGCAATCGATGACTATGACAACGCAATAAAATTGTGGCAATATTGTCACCCAGTCGCAACGAAATTCTATAAGGTGGCAATACCTCCTAACTATTGCAACAAAAATCAATATTATCACAACGCAAGACAACCGTGGCAATAACGTCATACTACTCGCAACCATTTTCTAAATGGTGGCGATAAACCACCTTATTACAACGAATTCAATGACTATCGCAACGCAATATTTTAGAGGCAATACTGTGCACATATCGCCACGATTTTGGTAAAACGTTGCAATAGTACATACCTATTGCAACTAATTTAGTGTCGTTGCGATGCGTTTCATGGCTAAAGGGTCGGAATCCAGTAGTGTGAGTACTAAGCTTGATGTACTAGGATCTTCCATGGCAAGACTAATAGATTAGTTGATAGTTATTCTTCCTTCCTAGAGCTCCTAATCAGGGTTCTTGAGTTATTTATATTTAACTGCACAGTATTTGTTTTTTCACCACTCCTTGTAGAGGGAAAATGAAGACATTTTTTTAAGACCGTGCAATTCAAGGTCCATAATGACGTCTCAATAGTTGCTTCCTCACATATAGAAAATTTGAAACCTCTGCATGCTTGGGAGGGCAACCTTCAACATTGTCTCACTACAGCTCAAGGTGTTGCTTGGAAAGCTTCTCCTACCAATGTTGTGCTTCCTTTGAAGTAGGCTCGGCTCCATTATGTATTGTTGCTGGGGAACATGCATAGTTCAAAAGAAGTTTATAGTCTCTAGTAGGCAGTATAGAGCAGTCGTGGCATAAGAGTAACTAGAGGCTTGCATGCTTAGAATTATTGTCGCTCTAAAAGTTAGCTATGCTAATACAAAACTTGTATAAATATTTGGACATGCAATTTTGGATATTTTTTCTAGTATCACTTAATTAATATGAATGCTTTGGACGTTCCTAAATTTTATCTACTATTGGTTAATTGTATGACAAGAATGTCTGTAGATATTGTCATTCATTTGTTTACGATTGAGTATGAAATGATAATGGGGGCATTAATGTGAAATAGGCAATGCTAAATTTAATTTGTAGCAATAGGTTATTGCCATGAAATCTAATCCATTGTATTAAGTTATTGCCACAAAATCTGATGCGTTGCAATAGGCTATTGCCACGAAAAAGTGGTTGTTGCAATAGGCTATTACCATGAAAACTGACTCCTTGCAACATGTTATTACCACGAAAAATTATCTGTTGCAATAGGCTGTTACCACGAAAATGTGGTCGTTGCAATAGGCTATTACCACGAAATATAAATCGTGGCAATATATATATACTGCATCATTTTTTTGGTTGTGGTGATAAAACACTATTGTAACAATAATATCGTTGCAATATCATAATGTATTGGCATGATTCAAATTTTGTTGCAATTTCTTGTTGCCGCGGCATTTATTGCAATAGCCGGCAACAAATTGTATTTCGTTGCAACATATATATTACAATGATTTTGGGCATGATGTAACAATTTATTTCGCTGTAATAGTTAGAATTCCTTGTTGTGAAGGGGAGGAGCTACGACAAAATTCCTTGGAGCCGGCTCAAGTCGACGTTGCTAGTCCAGTAGAACAAAAATTCCAGAGAGAAGAGAGACGGTGATACCGATGGTTTTGGAGGCTGGGTGAGGCTTTTTTAATTATCTGTTTAATTTATGGTGGGTCCCATCGTAGAAAAAGAAGCAGTTGCTAAACACCGGAGGGGAAAAAAAAACTAAATCTAGCTTTCGTCTGCCATAGCAGCGAGGTGAAAGACTTAGAGCATCTCCAACAAATCTTCTATAATACTCATATCCCCTATATTTTAGAAGAAGAGGTAAAAAACAAACTCCAACAGCTCTTCTAAATGATACCCCAAAAAATAGAGGATGCTATCCCTGAATTTTCGTCCTCCATATTTGGAGGACGCTCGCCATCCCCAAAAAGCTTCGACGGTTTTGTCCTGCGCTAGATTGGAGATGCCCACCGCGCCTTCCACCGCCGCCCGAGGCTATCCGCACCCCGCCGCCTCGGCTTCTCCGTCCGGCTCCCTCGCGCGAGTCGCGCCTGCCCTCGCGCCTGCTCCGTCCGCCTCCCTCGCGTCCGCGCCGTCCGCTGCCCGAGCGCCCGCGCCGTCCGCCGCCCGAGCGCCCGCGCCTTCCGCCGCCCGAGGCTATCCGCACCTCGCCGCCTCGGCTTCTCCGTCCGGCTCCCTCGCGCCTGCCCTCGCGCCCGCTCCGTCCGCCTCCCTCGCGCCCGCGCCGTCCGCCACCCGAGCGCCCGCACCTTCCGCCGCCCGAGGCTATCCGCACCCCGCCGCCTCGGCTTCTCCGTCCAGCTCCCTCGCGCCTGGCCTCGCCCCCGCTCCGTCCGCCTCCCTCGCGCCCGCGCCGTCCGCCTCCCTCGCGCCCGCGCCGTCCGGCACCCGAGCGCCAGCTCCCCTGTTCACACCGCCGCCTTCCCGAGCATACGCCATCATGCCATGTGCTGACTGATTACAATTGGAACAATGAATTTGCTTCTGATATATTTGTTTGTACTCATGGGTCGGCTCATTTTTTATGGAGATGTGCTGATTAATGGCTAGAGTAAACGTAGCTGATTTGGCTTGCAGATTTTCTGGGATTTAGCATATGTGCATACTGCATACACCTGTTGAGCTCATTTATGCTGTTGTTGAGCATATCCAACCCCGTCTCATCTCCTGGCCAAGCTTAATAACGATTTCCCCCACGCTGAGTGCCTTCAAGTCCCTTAAATTTGACTGTGAACTGAAGCATATTTGGATATGCTACTTGTCAAATAATGTCAAATGATATTATTGCAGCGGTTCACTGTCCAGCAGAAAGATATTCATATGTTTCTTAGCATATCCAAGCAGCAGAGAACACAACAAAATCTCCAAAATCATGTGCAAAGCACTCATCTCCTGATCTAGTTTTTTTCTCACGTCACGTAATGCTTCTCCATGGTTTTTTTTCCAGTCGGTTCCCCCCTGATTTCTCGTCGCCATCACGTATTTATACGGCGGCGGCAGTACGCACCCACGCCGGGGGAGGAGAATAGAAGATTGGTTGGTAGTTTTTGTGGACCCAGATTTTAATTTAGGGGATTTGTTGGAGATTATATATTTTTAGTCTTCTATTTTCTAGATTATGTCCTCTAAAAAGTGATTTAAGGGATGAGATTTAGAAGACATTGTTGGAGATGCTCTTAGCTCCTGCTACACCGCACACGCCCTTCCCAGGACGCCTTCAATGCTAGCGATGGTTTTAGGAGAGGAATGGCCGGTCGTCGCCATTACCGGCCTACCAGTGGCTCCGCCGCCGGTTAGTGGACAGAAGAGAGGCGAAGGTGGATAGACGGGATCATGTCAGCCTAGGAAGGGTTGGGTAAGGAAAGTGGAGTTGGCCACGGACAGGGCTTTTGGGCCCAAAGGCGTTTTTGGGCTGGCCTTGCGGATTGGCATCAGCTGAATCGTATGTGCCCATAGCATCAGACAACCATAGGACTCCCACTCATTTTTTTGTCCAAAGGTTTTGCATTGCTCATGCCAAACCTTAACCTAGATGTGTCTCACAAAGCCACATGCTGACTAGCTATGCTAATGGGATGAGTGGCGCCTCCTGCTCGAATTGAAGCCAACAAGGCCAACATACAACTAACAGTAGTACGGTGATATGCCCCCTTTAGTCTTTATCTTTCATCTTGGACCACAGGAGAGAGCCTTACATGCACGCAAGGTCCATCAATAATCGAGGTTTCTACCGTGGAGCTTTGGCCTCGACCGTGAAGATGCAGCATTGGGGACGACGACCTTTCCAAGGTTGTTGATGTGTATGAGCGTAGCCCTCTCCACAACAGCTGAGTGTCTTCGTTTGCAAAACTGTGATTTCTGTGGGAACTTTTTGTAAATTGTGAGAATCCTTCAGGAACATCCCCCGTCTCTCCCTTCTAATTTTTTTAATTAAAAAAAGGCGCTAATCATGCCCGGCCTTTTCTCCTCCTGCAAAGTACCTAGGCACGTTGACTCCATAGAAGATTAAAAAATGACAGCCCAACCATCGGTAGGTGGCGCTAACAAATGACTAATTTTAAAGTGTACATAGAACGAGTAGCTAGGCACCATTTTCAATGCCTGTGATGATATATTTTTTATTTTGAAATTTAATTATGCTGAAAAGTTACCAATAAATACAGTACATTAACATATGCTATAGTGTAAAATAAATTATAAGTCAGAATTTTTAAATTCAAATAAGCACAACTAAATCTTTGGCCACCATAGTGCCTGATATGACCCAGATAGAATGAAAAAAAAGAGAAAGCAACTCGGAAAAAGACAGCTCAACTCGAGAGAGGCTGATGTTTCTTTTCTGACAAGTCTCCAGGATTTGGCCTGTCAAATTCACAGTAAATTTAATTATTTGCAACAACTCAGCTAAAAACAGAGAAATGCATGCTCATTTTCGCAAAACGATCGACCGGGCATAGTAGAAACACATGTGTCAACTTACCATCATAAAAATAATTAAGCTGAGAAATAAAACCACCAAAGATCGATCCCTGCGATTTTTTATTGGCTGTAAATTAAACTCAGAGACACCAAAACTACACAAGCTTAATAAAACACTTTTACGCAAACAGATCACATCCATCGCACAAACTAAACATGCCTCAGCTATCTGGACAGCACCAGCAAGCTAGCACGACGACCTTGAGGTCTTAATTAACCAAGCAGTAGTAATCATCTAGAGCAAACCAGCCAAGATTTAATTGATCTTCTTGTAATTACAGTGATTAAGATTTCAGGGCAGCTAGGCATGTTTAGCCCCTGCACTGGGTGATGGCGCTGCACCCGCGGGAGTAGGGGTTGGCCTCGGCGCCGGGCTGGCAGTTGTAGTAGGAGGCGCCGCGCTGCGAGCACGGCACGCTGTCCCGCCGCAGCGCGTCGTAGCCGATGTACCCGGACCCGCCCTGCAGCACGCGCCGCTTGCCGCCGCCGGCCATCGCCGCCAACTCGCCGTCCCCCTCGCTGTCATCGCCGAAGTACTCCATGCACTCCCCCACCGTGCCCCGGCACGTCCGGCCGCCCCGGCGCATCACGACGGCCGCGCCCAGCTCGGTGCCACTCATGGGCGCCGTCGTGAACGCCGCCGCCGACGAAGCGAGCGCGGCGACGGCCAAGGGCAGGAGAAGAAGGACGGTGAGCTTTGCCATGATCTTGTATGGTGGAAGGAAGGTAGGAAGGAAGAGCTGGGGAATGGTGGAGGGGCCGGGTTTGGCGTGGGAGAGGGAGGGAAGGGGGTGGCGTGGGGTTATATGGCTATGGCGGGCGGCAGTAGGTGAGGAAGAGAGAGAGAGATGGCACGTCTTGGCGGTGTAGCACTGTAGCGTAACAGCGATTGTTGGTTGGTCTGGATCAAGATCAACATCTCGCTCGCTCTTATCGTGTCCTTTTTTGTATTACGGCCGATAACTTTTAGTTATGATTAATAATTTTTGTCTATATTTTTTAAGGAGTATAACTACTGCATGGTATCATATTGGTTCCCAATCCAATGAGATAGCCGCTCCCCCTCCCCGCTCTCTGGCCTCCCTCCTCACTGCTCCTCGATCGTTCCTCCGCTGTCGCTACCACTCCCCTCCCCCTCCTCTACCACCGATGGCCGATGGCGACCTTGCTGCCTAGCCGTGCTCCTATCCAGGGCCGGTCCTGAGATTTTAGAGGCCCGGGGCAAAATTAGAAATAGAGGCCCTAGTATAAATATCTAAATATAAATCTACACACACATATATATATATATATATAATTTTACCAACAAACACTTAAAATGCATTATGTATTAAAGAAAAATTCATATCAAAGAGTTTATAGATATTACCTCAAAAATTTCTTCTAACATTTCTAGATGCGAAGTCATTGATGATAGTATTGATATCAATCTCATCCAACAATTTCTTCTCAATACATAAAGTTGCCAAACCGTTTAACCTCTCTTGAGACATTGTTGACCTTAAATGATTCTTCAACAATTTCAACTTTGAAAAGCTTCTTTCAGCTGATGTCACAGGCATAGTAAATAAAATCCGATAAGCAATAGAAATATTAGGATTTCTTGAACTGCTCGTATTACTTTTAAAAAATTTGTCAATGGATCCCCTCTGTGATTCTATCAACTCATCTATTCATTTCCTCTTTTTTCTTTTTTCACTGCCGGACGCATATTTTCTAGATGACATGGTACTGAAAATTTAAAGACAATAGTATAATTAGTAACTACAAAGCACTAATTATTGATTAAAAAATTCCTAATATGCAAACTACAAGAAGCAATGACAAAGTGATATAGATGTGGACCTGCTGGTTTGGGAATTCCAAAATCCGCAGTTGATCGCTCGCTTCGCTCGGCTTGCCTGTGGCCTATCGCAACATCTTAACATTACCGGTTGTAGTACAATTGTCATTGTTTGGGTGTAGTAATTAGTATCTACTCAATGTAAAGAATCCTGAATCCTTACTAGCTATTGAGTGAGTCGCCTTGTACGCCATACGCGTGCCTGCATGGCTGCATGCAACATGCTGCATGCAAAGCGGATCACTGATGCTCACGTCAACTGGACGTCTGGAGTCTGGACAACGGCCACCAAGATCGCGGATCGCTGATCGAATTTCTCTGTGCAGAAATTAACCAAGATCGAATTGCTTTGACGCATAGCACTAGCAGATTAGCAGAGAGAGTCATAGAGAGAACATTAATCTGAGGAGACTCCGCTCACAGTCTCCTGACGGACTCAAGGACGGGCGGGGGGATGTACACGTAGGCACGTAGTGCGGCGGTCGGCGGTGAGACAGGCAGACGGCCACCCTCGGGCTCGGCGCGGCGTGACGCGTGATGGTTGCCTGGTTGGTGCCGGCGTCGGCGCGGCGGCGCGCCGCCCTAGTGCCCTACGGCCGGCCCTAGACGATTAAGAAGACGAGAAGTTCAGAAGTCGCCAACGCCAAGTCTGTCCGGGGATTAGGGAATAGATCATAGACGGACGAATAGTATTAGTATACTCTACTCTACATAGTATATATACTATGTATATGGCCATATGGGGGCCCCTGGATTTTGGGGGCCCGGAGCGGCCGCCCCGCTCGCCCCCCTCCAGGGCCGGGCCTGCTCCTATCTCCCCCTCCCTCGCCACTACCATCCCGCTCAACCTAATATTCAGTGTGCCGCCATCGCCGTGCCTCCCTCCGTCGCTGCCGCCCGACGCCCTCCACCGCCGGACCATCGTCTCCCAGGCCTCCCTCTACGTCCGGGGGGGGGGGGGGGGGAGGGGAGGGTGGCACTGGAGTTGAAGAAGGAGGTGGAGAGCAGCGCCGGACTTGAAGGAGGCTGCACTAGCGGATCCTGTTCAAATGGCTATGAACGTTATACCATTTTCTAGATTTTCTCTCTTTTTTAATATGACAACGAACAACAGAGATACTGACGCGGATAATGTACATGATTTTGGGCTTAGGAAGCCATTTGGAGAGTTCGCTTTTAAAAAACCATACTGTTTGTTTCAACTTTTAAAGAAGCCAAAACCAAAAAACCAAAATATGAAAAGAACAGGGCCTTGCAGTGGTATGCATGTTGATCATTGGGGTCATGGGCGGAACTAGAACAAAAATAATCTGGGTTCTCCACTTGACTATACTATATAAACAACACACACACACATATATAATATTGCAATTAACATTGTATTAATAGTAATATGTCTAGCAATTTTTAGTATCGATAATTTAACATAGGGGCCCTTTAACATAATCGATGGTAATACAGTGATAAAGAAGTAGCGATCAAACTGTCTTACCAAAATGCATTGACACTAATCATGTATCTAGTTTTCCCAAACCTACATTGAAACCCTAACACAATTTGACAAAAAAATCACGGACAATCAGAGTGAATCCCTAGCTCACAAATTTAGTCCTTATGTTTGAAACAAATGGGAAAAATTGAAAGAAATTTAGTACAAAGTAAATACCATATACCAATTTCTTGACTTGGTGATTGAGTTTGGGTCTAAGCCTCATTCCTCCTTTGATGTCTTGGTTAGGCGCTGGCAAGGCAACGGGGACCAGATGGCACCGTGACAAGATAGCAAGCGAGGGAGTCAATCAATCTCTTTGGTGACCTGTGGCCGAGCGCAGCGTGGCGCATGTCTTAGCGATAAGCAACGCGGAGCAAACAAGAACGAGGTGACTGGCGAGGTGGCACTTCGGTTGCACATGATCCAAGAGAGTGTCCATGTGGCCTATGTGGGCAAGGAGCATTGGTCTGGTCTTGCTCTATGGCTCGGCCTCTTAATAGGCTAGCTCGGTCTTCTGGTCTCCTGCCTTTGGGCCATACGCTTTGATCATCTGTCAATTGGGTTGCGCGACGAGCGACGGGCCAAAGGCGCACAGCTCGGTCGTAGGTTGGTCCTGAATGCACATATTTTAGATTAAGGGTTACACACACGGTACATATAGATTTATATCTACTAATTTTTTTTTGACCTGGTTGCTAAGACACCGATAGAATATATTGAGCCCGCCCCTGGTTGGGTTATGGTTCGTGTCTCCCTTGTCTTCAACATGCATCAAAATAATAGTCTGGTATTTTTTTGCTAATACTCCAACTAGCTAACATATCATATAATTGGATGGTTTGATGGTGGCAGTTTGTGAGCATCGGATCACGAGCTAGTCAGGTTCAGGTGTCCATGCGTGCTTGGAAAAAGAGCTTATTGTCACGAGACGTACGCATGGTTATTTTGGACGTATCGATCGATCTCACGAGCTTGTTGTCACGACAAGCTAAGCTAGCTACGGCATGGTCACGCCCATGCATGCAGATGCATACAGACACTGACAGGCAGGCCATGGCACCGATCCTCACATGCGTACGTGTCACGCCATGCACTTTCGATCCATCAATCTCTCGATCGGCCAAAGCCACGCATGGCCACATGCGTGGATGCATGCGCCCCCTTCCCTCTTGCACACATATCGGGAACATCGCGCGACACTTTACTGGACCATGCAAGTGCAGTACGCGTAAACCAAGCCGATTTGACAGACTAACTGCATGCATTTCGCATTCGGTTACGTGGGGGTGGGGGGGGGGGGGGGGGGGGTTATATTTCTCTTTTTTTAATTCTTGCAGGATATAAGCTTTTGGATTGCTGAGTTTTTTTGTTTATAGTTTTGCCTATGTAACTTATGACTATTGAGCTGTTTATAAGAGAGAGTATAGAGTAATAAAAATTCACGTGCGATTTTGGCTTATATAAATGAAGTCGTTATAGTTTATATTATAATCAATTTGTAGATCTCGTCTTAAAAGACACTTCGTTTAAAAGCTAATTACTGTAGAAAAGCCGAAAAGCAGCTTTTAGAAGCTGAAAAGAATATGCCAGTTACCTTCCCCCGGGATCTTCAATTCAACTATTAGGTTTTACTAATGTATTGCCTACAGTACATCACATCTAGTGGTGAAGCCAGCTGAAAATAGAGGCTTGGTTCAAAGGACTAAATTAAATTAAGACAAATACATAATCTATTCTTTTGGGCTGAGCCTTATGACTTTTGGTCACGACTTATTGTATAATGAGTAGTGATTCCTGAAAGAAACAACCAAAAGCCAAAATAACATGACCATAGCAAATTATAGTAATGTGCAATTAAAATTCATACACGAATAAAAAAGAAGTATAGCAAGAAATCAAAATACAACAAAGGTATCTCACTAATTGAAAGGCATTATAGAAACACATAAATATATGTCCAAAGTGATATGTATATCAAAATTAGTGATGTAATAGTAAATTATAAATGATTATGAACATTCAAAATAAAAGAAACATACTACTAAGGTGTTAGTTTGAAATATGAGGCGAATTTATTCTATGAGTTTTCATGCATTGGAAGTGTTTTATGATTTTAGCATCATCAATGCTTGTAAATATCTCTTGCACAGTGTAGCATACTATCAAGTCATTGAGCCAATCATTTGCTATCTTGTTGTGTAAATCTATTTTGATAATATTCATTGCCAAAAATATTAGCTTAATAAATGTCGTTGCCACCGGAAAGATCAATGTCAACTCAATGAGATATCTTGCACAATTTAAAGATGCGGTCAAATGAATTTTGTATGTAATTTCTACCTCCTTAGTGTAAATATTCATTTACTAGACACACTTGACCGTTGTTTTTTTAAGTCTTCACACTCACCCCTTGCAATGTTGTGAAAACTATATAGACCACCAACATATTTATTGAAAACATATAATTGTAAATGCATCATTCCCAAATGTGTGGGGTTATGACAATTTCTTGAAAAAAACAATAGAAACAAAATATAGCATTCTTTCCACACTATATTCCATCCAATCAAACTTATTAAACCATTGTTCTTAAAGGATCTCCATATTTTTCCATCCAATGTCTTTAGAAAGGCATGCCCAATTGGTCAAGTTGGACCATTCGACAAATATGCCATCCTCATTTGATCTCTAATTTCATTAGCACAATCTTCAATTGGCAAGCGATGCATTGGATCAACAATATTTCATTCAGATTAAATTCTAGTTGAAGTCTCTTTGGTTGAGTTGTGCTCTCATCGGTTGGAAGAATACTACTTGAGTTACTTGTTAAATGATTACGCAAAGTTTGTTTCTCCATAATTGCAAGACTACGAACAAATACAAGCGTAAATCGATAAATATGTAATACAACTATATTACTAACTATAAACTATAGAGCCTAAATAGTTAAGATTTAAAAAATAAAAACTATATTACTAACCTTTCTCTGCTAGCCAGTTGCTCGGCTTCTCGGTGCTAGCGCGACCAACCCAAGTGACGGGCGGCGGGTGCCCACCGCCTTCTCTGCTCACTTGGTCAGTCGCGCTGCCCACGTGCTTGGCTCCTCTACTACAAGTGGCCCGCCCTAGCCCCAAGGCTCCTTGGTGCTGGTGCAAACACCCCAGGCAGTGGACGGTGGGCGTCCCTCACCTTCTCTGCTCTGTCGTGCCGCCTGGGTCCCAACACGGCACACCCTCCTCGGCTCAACATCGCCTTGCTGCCGACCCTCCTCCGCTCCTCGGCGAGGGACGATCTACACTGTTGTTGGTCACCAGGCACCAGTTGTCTGTATGATCAAGGATAACCGAGTAGAGGGGGTGAATAAGAGCTTTTTAAATTTTTTTGGCTAAATCACAATTTTACAAAGTCAAGACTTAGTTTAAAAACATTTTACACAATTAAGGCCTAAATACTCTAGGTTTCACTAAGGCACCACAAGGCAATGTCAATACTAGATACAATTCTTGCTCTATAATTCAATTCAATTAAATTGCTAGAAATATAAATTCAAAACGTAAAGACAAGGAAATAAATCACAAAGGAGATAAACGATGTTTTCCCTGGGTATCGAAGACTTGTCGGTCTCCATTACTCCGTGTTGAGGTAAGCTCAAATGGATTGGACCGGTTCTACGAAATAAGCCTAACCACCTTAAGTCCAGTAAGGTAACTCTTCCTCTACTTTGGAGATGACGAGCACCACACCACTCACAACTATGTAGGTATCTTCACAACCTTCTTTGAAGATATCACCGTACAACTTCCTTTAAGCCGTCTAAGTGTTGACAACCACCAAGAGTAACAAGTAATGATGCAATACAGTTGAATGCTATCAACTACCTCAATATGTGAAAATGGAGCAAATGAGTAGAAGAGAGTCCTACAAGGGCTCAAGAGTATTCAATGAGGTCCAAGAAGAGTCTCTTGCTGCTAGTGCAGATCCACCATGATGACTTTTGTTTAGCAATTAATTCTTGAGATGATCTCAAAAGAGATAAAGAATGAGTTGCTCTCAAAGTCAATGAACAATAAACAAAACTCCACTAAATATGTGCATATAGATTCATGAAGTGATTTTCATGCTTATTTGTGGATTTTTTAAAAAATTTTGGTGTATTTCATTTATTTATTGAATTGTGGAAGTAAGTCAATATGATAAACAATAATTAAGATTTTCAATATTAACACAAGTGACATAGGCATTGTAATAGGACATTGCAAGCATAGTCGAAGTGACATAAGCATTTAATACATCACAATGTATCATAGCAAAATATAGCAAAGTAGCTTACAAGTTGTAAGATCGAGGAAGCCGATTAGAGGGGGTGAATAGGCGGTCCAAAAAATCTCTTCCAATTATTATCAATTAAATACATTTTCTTTTTGTCTAAACTAAGTATATAATGTGAAAGATTAAATCAAATTAGTTTAGCACAAATAAAGTCTAATTCACTTATGTTCACCAAAGTGCAAAAATGACATAATCTCTTTTTACTGTGGTGTTCGGAGACTTGCCGGTCTCCCCTAGTTCACGTTGAGGTTAGCTCAAATAAATTGGATTGGCTCCACGAATTAAGCCAAAACACATCAATCCACTAGTGGTAGCTCTTTCCCGCTCCGAGTAGGTGATCTCCAACCTTCACACTTCACCGGATCTTCTCACAACCTACTTTGAGAAGATCACCGTGCATGACGCCTCCAACGCAGTTTAGAAGTTGGTAAACTCTAAGAGTAATAAGTCAAGCCCCTCACTTGACTCTCACCATGTACAACGAATGCACAAGTTTAAGTGGATACACAATCCACCTCTAGATGTAACACATACAATCTAGTACTTTTCTCCTTGCTTACAAGGTGCAACACATGCACAATTGAGAGGAGTACCTCACACTATCTCAAGAGAGTGAAATGGAGTGCCAAAAATCTTACCCCAACTGGCCACAAGGAGGTATATATACCCACAACACGAAAACTAGCCGTTGGAAGCAAAGGACCAAGAAAATTAGGATTATTGGTAAATATGAGCTTTTAAATTATTTTGGCTAAATCACAATTTAAATAAGGATAATCGACTGGAGAGGGGTGAATAAGAGCTTTTAAATTATTTTGGCTAAACCACAATTTAGCAAGCAAAGACTTAGTTTAAAAATATTTTGCACAATTAATGCCTAAATACTCTAGGTTTCACTAAGGCACCACAACGCAATGTCAATACAAGATACAATTCTAACTCCACAATTCAATTCAATTAAATTTTTAGAAATATAAATGAAAAAAAGTAAAGACAAGCAAATAAACCACAAGGGCGACAAACGATGTTTTCCCGTGGTATCGAACACTTCTTGATATTTCCTACTCCATATCGAGGTAAGCCCAAACAAATTAGGCTGGCTTTATAAATTAAGTCTAACCACCTCAAGTCCACTAAGGATTGCTTTTTCTCCACTTCGGAGATAGCGAGTACCACACCACCCACAACCGTGTCAAGACTCTTCACAAGCTTCTTTGAAGAGATAACCGCACAACTTCCTCCAAGCCATCTAGTTGTCAGCAACCACCAAGAGCAATAAGTCATAGTGCTTGCTTGAAAGTTTTCAAGTGCCACAAAAATTAACTAATGGCGCAATACACTTGAATGCTCTCAACTACCTCAATATGTGAAAATGGAGCAAATGAGTAGAAGAGAGTGCAACAAGGGTTCAAGAGTATTAAATGAGGTCCAAGAAAAGTCCCTTATTGCTAGTGGGGAAGTATTTATAGCCTTCACCCACAGGGATGATCGTTGGGGTTGAAATCCCCAAAAATGAGGAATTATGTACTACCACCATGCAGTGGCCGATACTATCGTAACTACTATTTAATGGATATTTGAGGTTAATTAAATACATAGAAACTAGCCGTTACTTCAAATATCGGTAGTACCGCCCTCACACGGTTCGTTAGTACCGATCATGTGGTAGTATCGATTTTCAGATAAGAGAAAATGCTCCAAAACATACCTATCTGAAAATTAGCTACCGCCAACTAAATTTTTGTCCTACGTTTTGCGGTAGTATCGATTTCAACTTGCAGTCATTCCGCCCTGTGGTATTACCGTTATGCGGTAGTACCGATCCAAGGAAAAATCAATGAGTACCTCTCTTAAAACTAGCAACCAACATGTTAAAACTAGCAACCAACATGTAATGACTGGTAGTATGGATGAAGAGATAGTACCATCAAAGTGCGTGCGGTCATACCAATTTTTGAAAGAAAATTCAGATACAGTTCCAAATGAAGTTCTGAATGCATGCATAGACAATTAATTGATCAAAGTGGCACAATGTAAGTTTCAAGCTACTAGTCATGACCCCTCTTTATAATTCGACATCTATTCTACAAATCTGGTATTTTCAACTAAACATCGAGATCGGCAGAAACTTTAAAGAGGTTCTTAGACTATAATATATCTTTGCCTTGAGCCATGTCTTGATCCATATATAACTTTGAACACCTTTGTATACCTTTTCATTACGTCATCAAAATTCGAGACTAAATCTTTTAATCATCTCAATAAATATGTTAGTCCCTTTAATACTTGTCATCATTAATTACTAAAATTATTTTTAGGGGCCTAGATGCTATCATTGTTGGCTGCTAGCCACCGCCTCTTAGGGTTTCTTCTTCAGCGGTTCTTCCTTAGACTTAGGTGCGCTCTGTTGTTTGAATTGGATTGGGGATGGCTAGACGGTCGGATGGGGTAGGCCAGTAGGGAAACGTGTGTTGGAGTGGGTAGATGTGAGTGAGGTCGCATATGGGCTTTGTGGGCTTCAGCAAAGGCCCATGAACATTCCTCTTTTTTCTGTAGCTCAGCCCAACGCCCATGGAGATAATCAGGCAGTTAAGTTGCCGAGGGCCGAGGCCGCAGGAGATAAGGGCCAGGGAGGGGGGGTTGGGGGGGGGGGGGGCGAGAGGGGGTGATACAGACATCAATAAAAGGTAGGGTCAAGCCGACTAAGCTCCTGATTGGATTCGCCCTGATCACATCACACTAGTAGTACCTCAGTACATTCATGTGATGGTGTCAGATGGACTAAATAAACTTCAATTCGATGAATCCTACGAAAGATGGCGCGTGACAACTTCATTTACTAGTAAATGCTCTGATATATACAGCAGAAGTACGTCTCAAGGAAATGCTGCCCAATTAACACACACGATGTACATATGTCCTGTGAGGCTGCGAGTGGTCCGTACTGCATATTCCACCACTTTGCTTGCTTTGCAATCTTTTTTCGATGGGAGGAACAATTAAGCAGTATCCATTCTCTTGGCAACGCGTGTAAAGGCCGCTAACATAAGGCTCCTCACTTTAAGAGACAGAGAGAGATTCGAAAACAGTACCAACCCCTCTCTTTACGTGGGCACACGCTCTTAACAGTTTCGTTGCACATCTGTTTCAAAAAAAAAAAAACAGTTTCGTTGCACATCTGTTTCGGAAAAAATTTCATAAAAAAGAAATAGCTCTTTGTTTTCGGTTTATGACTTATGGTTTTCACTGAAAAATAAACAGGATTGTTTTTTCACTGTCTTTTTAAAACGGTTTATCGGAGCAGTTTTTTCAAAGTAGTTTATCGATTTATCAGCATTCAATTTATTCGCACAAACGCTCACATTAAGATTAAAACCTATCCGTCGTAGTCATAAGCCATTCATAGCCAAAAAGAATCCACTACAGATTCCTCGCACATCTATTTTTTAAAATAAAAAAACAGTTTCGTTGCACATCACCGGGGACGCTTAATTATGAATTGTATAGCAAATTCAATGCAACAGCTATTATGCATCAATTAGCAGTCTCTTGCTCCGTTATCACGTACGAGTAGCTAGCTAGCTCTACCAGGCAGAGGTCCTTCTGAAGTTTAATTGCACACAGTTGTCGGCCCAACATTAGCTAGCTAGCAGTCCATCGATCGTGTGTACGTAGCATTTACTGTCACGCACACAGTGATACGGAGTAGCTAGCTCGAGCAGGCAGCCAATTGACGCTAGCACGGCGCCAAATTATTGCACAGTACTCCTCAAAGGCAACAAGCTGTCATGCCATTTCCAAATTCCAAATGAACGATGATATATATTCCAACTTATTAGGAGCACATAGAGAAGGAATCCCTTTTTGAAAATATTTAATTCTGTATGAACATATATTTGTGAGTTACTACTATATACATAAACGTTTCCAATTTTTTAAAAGAAATTATTTTGCATGCACATCTACCCATATGTACAATCGCGATTGAATTTTCAGTCGGACTGTGCCTGTTAGGGCCTGTATTTTCTACTGCATATGCGTGCCAACGCGGCTACGTGGCTAGCTAGCTCTACATAGGACCGCTATGGTAGCATAGGGATGAATGATGCCTTTAAATTTTCTCTAAAATATTCGTCGATTTTTACTCTAATAACTATGAGAAACTATGGAGATTAAGAGACCCAAAATCTGAAAACTCACTATGCTATAGCAAATTCGGCTCAATGAAACAGTAAAAACAACACTATTTCAAATCCAAAATCAATATAACTTTTGATCCGTTGATCCAAAAAACTTGAAACTTGAATCAAACCTAGTTCATCACCTTAAAAACATATCCCAACTAAAAATCTTCCTTTAGAACATATCCCAATAAAAAATCATTAAAGAACTTAAGAGAATTATAATCTTTTAGTTCGTGAAATTATACTGCATCAAAACCAGGTCAAAATCACAATTGAGCAAACTCTTAAAATCAAGGCTCCAAATCACTTGAAATTTCATATGCACATTCTCTAGGATGTTAGAAACTTATTTCAATCAATGATTAAGAAAATCATTATCAGAGCTCTGACATTTTTCACTTAAAGGAAAATTGCACTAAAATCGAGTAAAAATAAAAATGATGAATATGGATTGCTCGTGAGTGAATGATGGCTAAGATAGCTATAGATATATTCTTACATATCACAATAAGGCAGAGCACCCTAGAAATCAAGGCAAAAACAACTTGGTCAAGAAATCACTTAGAGAGCCTAGATTAAGCAAAACCAAGGCAGTCAACAGCTTGCCAAACCAAAATCCTAGATAGATAGGGATTGATTTTTTAAAGTATATCTCTATCACTTACTCATTCTTAGCATCCAACAAAATCAAGAAATAAGAGAGACAAGATCAAAACCAAATAAAAAAGAGCAAATCAACCAAAACAAGAGGGATCCATAAAAAGTTGAACAAAGTTAATATATTTTACAACCACTTCACCTGAAAGACAAGAGAACACATCACAGCATAGCACTCACACTTATCAAACCTTAAACATAAAACACTTGGCTTCAATGAGTAAAACTAGAATGGTTGGAAAGTTAACTTGCAAGTCTCCATCCTAACCCGTTAAATAGATAAGTTAATCAACCTCATCTAACTCTAATGGATACTATCTTAGCACAAATGTGAAAAACCCGTTAACCTCACACGACACAGATTTTACTCACACACACTACACTTATTCATGTTTTTTAAAACATACAAGCCTGAATCCACTTAGTCTTTAGCCTCTGACCCACTTGATCATCTTAGCTCTTTCTTGACCTAAACCGCCTTTCCATGTGCCGCTCAGCTATTGTAGCTATGATCCAAAATAGTTTTCGGTATTTTGGTCAACTTACAAAAATACTCTTTCTTGACCCTGTCTTCGCCTTCTCTTACAAGTAATCGCCATGTTTGTCACGTATAGATGTACCACTAGCTTACCACACGTCGGTAAGTCTCTCCTGTTTCAGTTTTACCGGACCACGCCTTACTTGGACCGACCAAATCACGTAGTGTAACCCATCGCTACAACTTCCCTTCATTATTTCCCGCATTTCTTATGCCATACTTGAGCTCAGTCATATCACACGATATCATACTTGAGTTTAGCCATATCACACGATATCCCGATATCCTAGATCGTTCTGGGCCTCATCTTCTATATAAGCACAGCCTCAATTCTCGCTGTTGACCATGGTTAACTCTAAATGATCCTACACATCTAAAGACTAAGAAATTGTTTATAGGCATAAATTCTTCATAACTTGACCCACGTTAGTCAAAATATGCTTTTATGCAACAAATATGCACTGATCTCGGTTAACCCAAATCAATCCATGACTCTATTTCCTAAAATCATCCATTTTGGTCGACACAACACAAGGTGGCTGGTCAGACCACCGCATCTACATGCTGTCTAAAAAAAATATGCAAATATACAAAATTTTCATTCTTTCAAAGTAACAATGATATATTATAATATAATTCTAAACCTTCTAACATCACTATTCACTCTACGCTCGGCAAAGTCAATGTGTGTACGGTGCACGCAGAATTTATGTGCTGATGAAACACAAGCCCCTGATCAATATGGCTTCAGCTTATTTTTGTACTATTCATAAATTTCGTCTTTTTCTGAACTTTTGGCTTTTTTGAGTTTTTTTACCGGTTCTTTTTTTCCTCGTATTTGTTTACATTATACGTGATGGGCTAATATGTTTTTTCTATTTTTAAATTTTTTAAATTTAATTATGGTAAATAAGCCTCTGTCAGTTACAGTACTTTTTTCAGCCAGCTACAATGTTTTTAGCCATAAGCCATGAGGCTTTCAGCCGAACCGATCACCACCTAATGCAATGCGTGCAATGTACAGTTGGTACGTACCGATCGATGCGTGACGTACGTGCGATCGCGCGGTCGGATCGGACCGCGTCAAAATTATTCGTTCACGCGCGATCGATCGACGATGCGCAAGTCGTCCATCGTAGACGTCAGCTTCTGTATATATATATGCTCAAAAAAATGGTATAGCCTTTTAGGTTTCAACGCGATCTGGCTGTGATCGTTTTGGCTTCAGCTTTTAGCTTCCAGCTTATTTTTTACTATTCATAAATTTCGTCTTTTTCTGACCTTTTGGCTTTTTGTTGAGCTTTTTTGCCGGTTCTTTTTTCCCGTATTTGTTTGTATTATACGTAATGTGCTAACATATTTTTATATTTTTTAATTTTTTAAAATTTAATTATGCTAAATAAGCCTCTGTCAGCTACAGTGTTTTTTTAGTTAGCTACAGTGCTTTTTAGCCATAAGCCACAAAAAAAAGCCCAAATGATCATGCTAACTTTGGGTGTCAATTTCGGATTCTAATGGTACCGTTTTCGTCTAACCAATTTATTTAGCTTTTTTTAGCAAGATTTTGTAAATCAGTTGGAAGTTAAGACAGCTTTTGTAAATGGGAAAGGTAGGATCGTTTGGTACGTACGTACTACTTGTCTCTTAATTTGGTCTTCGCCTTGTCTTAAAACACACGTTGTTTTGATCGCTTCTATGGAGAAATTGTCATGCACGGGTGAACTATAAAACACGTACGTACGTATCCAATGATTGTTGCATCGGACCATATATAGCTGACCGGTTCGAATGGATGACAGGTTGGGCTAGCTTTACTATCTATTTGATCAATTAATCTATTGCGGTGCACGCAGTGCTGTTGCAATGTCCATGTACACGAGATCGAGATTATTGCTGATCTAGATGATATTGATTAATGTGTTCAGTTGGTCGATGATGAGGCGACCTAGCTAGCTGGTCGTCGATGGTAGCCGTCCGTCCATCTCCATTTCAGAGCTTAATTAGACCGTCGAGCTGCTGCTGCTTGATTACTAATTGATTGGGAGTACGTATGTGCTCTTCTTTTGGGCTTCGGGTTTCTTTAAAAGTTTGGTTTCTGGTTTTTTCAAAAATTGAAATAAAAGAGGTGGTTTTATGAAATGCATTCTTCAAACGACATCTTAATCTTAAAATTATATACGTTATTTACATCAACATTTTTATCGTCTACTGTTATCTCAAAAGATACAATCAAAATCTATCTATCGTAACTAAAAATTATATGATACAACCCAAAAGAGCATGCTGCACTGCGTCCGATCCATCCTACCTGCGAGCAATTTACATGTCGCCATCGATCCGGCAGAGGCATCAATTCAGCGCTCGTTTCGTTTTCAATAAAAAAAGAGAAGCACGTCCCCTGCAACCATCAACAAATGGTTGTTTTGATTTAGTTGTATAAACCGAATGTCCAAACCTACACCGGGATAGCTGCTCGTTACTTCACCCAATTCACTGGCAGCTCCACCTGTCCTTGTCTATTATCTTCGGGAGGGCTGTCCTTCTCCATAAGGAACCCAGTATATATGGTACTAACTAGAGTTATGGTAATTGTCCACGCTAATGGACCTATGGGCCCGGATTTACAACGGTTGTCACTTGTGACGCACAATGCGTCCCAGGCGAAAAGCAAGGGCAGTTATTTAGCTTGCCTATTCGATTAATTTGACAATCGAGATTGAGTGACACCCACTGGAGTACGTAAGACGATCCGACAAGATCATATATGTAACGCAACACAAACACCTACTACTATAAAAGATGCTATATTAGATGGCTATATTATAGACGGTTCATAGAGAACCGTCTGCGCTGTAATTATCACAAATAATTTTATAAGTGTGACTGTGTTCCGTCTGTGATATGCAACTATGACAAACGGTTCATATAAATAACCGTCTATGATATTTTCACAGACGGTTATTAATACGAACCATCTGTGATAATGCATCACAGACGGTTATTGATACAAACCGTTTATGATAATAGCAGAAGCCACCGACGGTTCGTATTAATAACCGTCTTTGAAAGTTCACAGACGGTTATTAATACGAACCGTCTGTGATAGTTTAATATCACAGACGGTTTGTGATTGAAACCGTCTGGGATATACCACGTTATTAAATACCCAGAGTACGTGGTCTCGACAGATCTGTCTTCATTGCGCTGCATTGAAGGAGGCAGCCGGTTATGGAAAGTTTGGTGAAAATATATCGCTTGTAGATCTAGCTTGTAGATTGATTTATGCTTGGTGATTAGAGGTTAGTATTTGCTTCTAATAAATTATATGCCTTATAATAGAGAGAGATGATAGCTCGGTTTAAAGAGATGGTAGTTTGCTTCAATTTAAGAATGGGTCAGTACTCCTAGTGTACTTTAATATATTCTTACTTGATACACACGCATACATATATACATACAAGCAAGATGTGGCTAGCTACTTAATTTAGATATGGACAATTTATTATTAAGTGAA
The DNA here is from genome assembly GCA_017311315.1 of Dendrocalamus latiflorus. Taxonomy (NCBI): domain Eukaryota; kingdom Viridiplantae; phylum Streptophyta; class Magnoliopsida; order Poales; family Poaceae; genus Dendrocalamus; species Dendrocalamus latiflorus. The sequence goes on along the minus strand of CM029663.1, from coordinate 54,311,779 downwards.
TGAAAATTATGTGTGTAAGTAGCTAGCCTAGTTAATTAGCTATAATAGCATTAATAATCTAATTTGACACTAATTTGTTACATGCGCAGTGTAGATGGACCGAAACTGGATGTACGTTGAGAACCATATGAGTGAAGAGTATATTAATGGCGTGTCTGATTTTAGAAGAGCAGCCGAGCAGGATATGTTGAAGAAGGGGATGGAATATATGTATTGTCAATGCATTGATTGCGATAATATGAAGATGTTTATCAACTTAGCGCAGATCGAAACTCACTTGATTTGCAAGGGGTTTCAAAAAGGGGTATACATGTTGGACCAGTCACGGTGAAGAGAAGATTATATAGGAAGGTGTTGAGAGAGACAACAATATGCCGGTTGTGGACTGTGCTTTTGATAAGGATAGGTTGTATGAAGACAATCTAGATCAGATGCTACGCGATGCAGAAGGAAACTATAGTGAGAGAGAGTTTGGTAAATTCGAGGGCTTGATGGAGGACCTAGAGAAACCTTTGTTTCCAGGCTGCAAGCCGCAATAAATAAGGTTATCATCTGTTCTTAAACTATTAAAATTGAAGGCAAGCAATAGTTGGTCTAATAAGAGTTTCCTGGCATTGTTAGGTCTCCTATTGAACATCCTTCCAGAAGGAAATGTATTGTCGAGAACCACCTACCAAACCAAGAAGGTTCTTTGTCCATTGAAAATGGAAGTAGAAAGAATACATGCATGTTCGAATGATTGTATCCTCTGCCGTAAAAAGTATGCAAAATTACATGTTTGTCCGGTGTGAAAAGCATTCCGATACAAGCCTAAGAATGGATCTGATGACGGCGAAGGCATCGAGGTGAAGTAAGAACCTCCTGCTAAGATATTGTGGTATCTGCCTATAATTCCCCGTTTAGGCATCTAAGTTATTGTAAAATAGGATGTGGGATTGAAGAAGAGGTGGGAAAAAGGAGAGGAGGAGTAGAGGAGAACTGATAAAAGAGGAGGAGATGAGGAGAAGAAGAGCGGACTGATCCTTCTATTTTTAGGGAAAACTTTGGTGAAGAGAAATGTGTAACAGCCCAGGTTTTTCTGAAACAAATATATATAAATAAAAAATTATTAAAATAAAAATTTAAATTAAAATAAGTATTTTTGTTGCCTAAAGTTTAAATTGGATTTGCCCTGAATTTCTGTTTTTGAAAAAGCTGGATTTGAAAAGCATTTTAAGGAAAACCTAAAAATATTATTAAATAAAATGATATTATGATTTTCTATAAAAATCCTAATTCAAATTAAATATTTGGAGTTATTTGGCTTTTATTTGGTTTCCTGGATTTTTTCTGAGTTTGAAAATGTATTTTTTTGAAATTAAAAAGAATTTCAAGTATGAAAATTAAATACCAACCATAGTTGGAAATAATTTTCATAAGTCCAAAAAGTGTCCAGGAGGTTCTCTGAATTTTTCTGGAATTTTTGGAAGTATTTTAATATTTTTCTGAGCTTTATTGAATTTATTAGGTGTTCTGAAAATCTGAAATCAAAATTTAAAAATAAATTCCCTCTCCCCTCCCCTTCGGTTGCCACTTGGACGGCCGGATGCCGGCCACGTCGCCCCCGCTCCATCCCGCCTACCCCCTTCCGATGGCTACCACGTCGCACCCATCCGCCCGTCCACCCCCCTTCCCTCTGAGCCGTCCGATCTTCATCCCCTCATCCCCACCGTCCTTCCTTCCTCTCTCTCATCTGGCCCCACCTGTCGGCGCACCCCCCTCTTCCTCCGTTTCTCTGCCCGCGGGTCCCACCCGTCAGCCGCCCGTGCCTTTCCGCTCTCTTCCTCTCTCCCCGACCCCACCCGTCGGCCACTCGCCCCTCCTCTCTCTCTCTACCGCCCAGGCCCGCGTGTCAGGCCGTCCCCTACCCCGCGCCTCCTCCTTCCTCGCGCCGCCGCCACCCCCAACCGGCCGCCCCGCCCTAACCGGTCACGCCCCCACCCCACCCCCCCGAGCGCGCCGCCCACCTCCCTCTCCCTCCCGCACGACCCGCACCCCGCGCCCACCTCCTTTCCCCTATTTTCGCGCCAGCCACCCCTAACCGCCCGCATTGACCGCCCTACTCCGGTGAGAGATTCCCGCCGGCCCGCTCCCCCTCGCCCCTATTTAACCCCCGCCCGAGCTTCGCCTCCTCCCACTGCACCTCCCACCGCCCTCCAATTCTTCCCTCCGCCGCCCGATCGCCCTCGCACCGTATTCCCCTCACCACCGTCGCCATAGTTGCTCCGGCGAGCAATTGTGCCCGAACCGAGCCTCCTCGCGCCCGGCCGACTCCGCCCCGGGCTTCACCGCGTCGCCCCCGACCCCCTCCGCTCCTCGGTCGCACCTCCTCGCCGCTGGAGAGTCCCCGCCGCCCTCAACCAAGTCACGCCACCGCTCCTCCTCGCCGCCGGCTCAACCCCGGCCACCTCCGGTAAAGCCCGCCCCACCTCCGAGCTCCCCTCGCTCCCCTCTATCTCCTTCGGCCCTTGCTACCGGCCATCTCGCCGCAGATCGCCAGCGAGCTGCCGCTCCGGAGCTGCCTCCGGCCGGTGCCACCGCTGTGCCAGCGTGGATGCCACGTGGCCACCAGGTGGCAGCCACCTCAGCGCTGCCCCGCCCCCGTCAGCGCCACGTAGGCACACCCCACCTCCCATGCCACCTCAGCCGCCCCTTCGTCTGTGAGCTCGGTCCATGGACCAGGGCCCACTGGCAGTCGGCCCAACCTCAGGGTTGACGTCAGCTAGCGCAATAAGCCCGAATTTCCCGTAGAAAAATAAATCAGCCGAAATTAAATCCTCTGCTGACGCAATAATTCAGATTTTCCTTTAGAAAAATAATTCCAAAAATCCTCTTTTTCAATTTTCCCTCTTTTCAAATTTCCCGAAGCCCGCTCTCCTTCGTCCTGACTCCGATTTAGCCCATTCAAATTTCCAAATTCATCAAAAATTCCCCTCTATCCATTTCTAGCCTCAATTAAAATTTTGGAAGTTAGTTTGAACTTAATTTGAATTTATTTGAATTTAGTGGGTTATTTTCACGTGTAGACTTCGACGATTCGGGAAAATTCGACGACGAAGGTTTGAACCAAGTTGAAAAGCAAGGCAAGTCACACTCCTTGATCATGTTGATCCCAGATTTCAAAATAAAATTATGTTGTTTTAAATTATTCTGCATGCATATTTTTAGTCAACATATTTCAATTCAGTTTTAAATTTAGCTATTGCCTACTTGTTAATTCCTCCATTGATTTTGAAATTCCTCGATACCTTGTCACCCTAGAATTAAACTCTAGTTAATACACTAGTTTTGGCTAGAGAATGTTATATCAAATGCTTAGACATGCTTAGTTATAATATGGTTTTGGGATATCTTTTCACATAAAATGATGAACTTTTCATATGAAATGATAAGCTTTTCAACTGTACTCTTGACTTTGGTGAGTCAGGGAGGTTTATGAGATATTTTGAAAACAAATTATAAAACCTGGTTTAGATTTAGGCAATTGGTTAGATTGGTGGGTGCAGGCATGCCCTGTTGGTTGGAGCCGCAGTGGTTGATTGTCGTGCACAGGGGTATGTGGTTGGGTCTAAGTCAGATTAAGGACCGGTCTGTGAGCTACTGTTGCAAAACCCTAATCGTACTACCACATGGCTGGTATGGGACAGCCCTGGCTGAATAATTTGCGAAGTCCCAACCTGAGTCAAGTCGTAGGTTGAAAGTGAGCGTGGTTGGTGCCATGTGAAGTCTCACTTGGGCGAGCGTGGTTAAGCCATGAGAAGTCTCGTCTAGGCTCAAGAGGGGGTCCCGGTCTGGTGGATTCCTTACTGGGGTGAAATCTTAGAGTTGGTTTGGCCAGGTTGAAGACTTTGCATTGTAAAGGCCTTGTCACGACTCCTCGCCGCACACATAAGGAAGTGTGTAACTCGCGTTGCAAAAAGGGATGATCGTGTCTTGTGGGTAAAGCTGTACAACCTCTGCAGAGTGTATAATCTATCCTGGATAGCTGTGCCCACGGTCATGGGCATGCTGAGTGAAAGTTTTTCATGGATTAGACTTTGTTTTTCAAAAATGATTTTTGAAAACCTTACGGATGGATGGAATCCATGAGAGAATGAAAACCTTGTGGGTGGATGGAACCCATGAGAGAGATTGGAAACTTGTGGATAGATGGAATCCACGAATGTTTGGAAACGTGTGGATGGATGGAATCCATACGTGATCTTTTGGAAAAGATGGTCCGGGTGGGATGCCCGTGGATAGGTTGGTGTTTGGTCGAAGCCTGCACTAACGGTATTATTTTCTATCACAAGTATTGTTTTTACTTACTGTATTAAATTCAGCAATTTCAAATCTATTTATTGTATTTCATTAAATGCTGTTTTTGCAAACTAACCCTATAAGCCTTCCATTGAAGCCTTTATCATTATGTTGTATTTCTCCGTGTGATTTACGGAGTACAAGTTTGTACTCACCTTGCACCCTCCCTACAGAGAAGGATGAAGTCGACTACGGTGAAGATCTGGACGAATAGGCCGCGTCTTACTGTCGCTTGCCTGTGGGCAGGCTTGGGCTTTGCTATTTATCAGTTTGCTTCCGCAGTTATTTCCTTTATTTATCTTTGCCAATGGGCGTTGATGTAAGACTTGGCCATAAGGCCGTACCTTTTATTTAATATAATCAGTCATTTGTGCCTGGTATTTATCTTTGTTGTTCTGTGTGCATTAGCTGATCCTGGACTAGTGCGATTTACACAGAGGATCCAGGAGTCGTTACTCCGGGTTCTGACAAAATGAGAAGAGAGAAGAGGAGATGAGGACATGAGAAGAGGAGTGGAGGAGAAGTGAGAAGAGAAAAGAGGAGAAGAACATCCGAACCTTCTATTTTAAAGAGCAAATTCAACGAAATGCGTGGGAAATTCAAATTCGGCGAGAGCGGGTAAGTTAAAATATTATAACAGATGGTTCTAATTAAAAAAACCATCTATGATACATCACAAATGGTTCGGAACAAAAACCATCTACGGTAAGTACAGATATCACATACAGTTTTTGTTTTTTACCATCTATAATGTATCATAGATGGCTTGAAACAAACATCATCTGTGATAGGTAGGCTATCACAGACTGTTCTTTCCATCATGATGAAATTAAACGGTCCATCTTATAAAACTGTCTATGGTAACTTCATCACTAATGGTTTGTATTGAATCGTCTATGATGAGACGTCCAGGATGACCTTTTTTATAGTAGTGGTGTTAGTTGCGACTTACAACAAGCTCCTGATGATCTCAGGACATGAAAACAAGCAAGTGTGTTTTACACTTCAACAGATAGTGTTATCATAAACGGTTCGAAATCGTCATCACAGACGGTTTCTGAACCGTCTGCGTTTATGTGTCAGCGATAATAGCTGGTTATCACAGATATCTCCCACACCATCTGTGATAACTTACAACATAGACGATTTTTCAAAAAATCCGTCTGTGATATTCGACTATTATAAATGGTTTTTTGTATTAACCATCCGTGATATGCACGATATTACAGACGATTTTTATTATTAACACCAAACCATTTGTGATATGCACCATATCACATACGGTTAATAACAAAAACCATATATGATATATATATTGCACCTGCACGCATCTAAAAGCAATCTGAAGACTGAGAGGTTTGGTGCCCGGGCACCATGGTGCCCCATTTCAGTGTCCTATATATGTATATCACAGACGGTTTTGAACATCAAACCGTCTGTGATAGCTATTTCCACAGTGATGTTGATTGCTCTTTTTCAGCTAGCCTCAGGATATGCTAGCCATGACTTCTGAAAACAAGCAAGATCACGTATATATAGCATAGGACAATCATTACATAAATCATACAGATGAATGAAACAACACAAGCAGATCACATATATAGCATAACAATCGTTACACAGATTTCACAAATCAATTAAATTGAATAAATTATTTGATTAAGCACAATTGAGTAATTACAATTGAACCCAATGTTTCAACATCTAATCACCATTGTCGGGGGGTGGAACTCTCTAGTCTTATTTATGACCTCTGCTAGCAAGAATTGGGAGAGGTTTCCTCGAATTTTGACGAGTTTGTCAAGATCAGTGGTAAATGACCTACGTGATTCCAAAAAAGTTAGTATCGACCATTGCAAACGAAGGAAATATTACAATAGAGTTATGTATGGAGGAAATGAGTTTACCTGTCAATTGCTTGTTGCACACAAGTGAAGTCGTGGCTGCTCCTAAGTAAGGAATTAAGGTATATTACCTTACTTGACTTTGGTACAATCACAATCAGAATCTAGTGAGGCCTAGTCATGTGTGTCGCCATAGTGATTAATCCTAAGTTCATGTAGTGTATAAAGTACAAATGAAACTTGTGTGGCAACTAGTGAAGCACTTACCTTTGGTTGAAGGGTACCATGATGTACTCCTTGTCACTGTGAGTAATCAATCCGCTCGTTATGTAATCTTGGATAAAGGATGCTTTATCATTGATGGATTGCTCAAAGACCAAGTGTGAGTCGAGGAAACCCACCGGTTGTCACCATCGCCGGACTTGTTGGATCACGTATCTATACATAAGCAAAGAGTAATGACATTTGTCGGTATGACGTGAATGTAGAACTTCATTGTATAGTACACTTACAGTGTCCAGTATTGTAGAAGTGAGGCGTCGAGTTCGTCGAGGTTGAATAGTGTCGGAACCCGGAGCTCTATTTGCTGCCTGAAGGTTGTTGGCAATTGATGCTCCAGGGGTACCATTCTTCACTACCTGCTGCTTCTTGGGGCAATTGCTGGCGTAATGTCCCATCTCATGGCAGTTGAAACAAGTAATTCCTGCTGCAGGGTTCGGGTCCTTCAAGACCTTGTTATCTTCCGTGTTGGGGGGAGGGGTCCATGGGAACTAGCTCTCCTGTTGATGATGAAGGCTGGAATCTGTTGGTCTGTGGTGGAGCTCTTCTAGTTTTGGAGAGGCTTACTGTGTTCACATGCTGAGTGTGCATCCGTCTTTTACGACTCTCCATCTCTTGATGCTTGGACTCCTGGCGAATCGCCTTGCTGACAAGCTGGTGGAAATCAGCGTAATCACTGGAGAGAAGTTGAACCAATATGTCATCATTAAGTCCTTCTAGGAACCTTTCCCGTTTGGCTTCATCGGTGGCAACGTCTTCGGGTGCATAGTGTGCCAACTGGTTGAACTTCTGTAAGTACTCGTTCACAGTGCGGCTTCCTTGGCACAGTGCTCGAAATTCCCTTTTCTTGAGAGTGATAGTGCCAGTGGGAATATGAGCTTTGCGGAAGTTCCGCACGAACTCATTCCAAGTGATAGCTTGAGCATTGGCATGAGCGACAGTGTAGATGTCCCACCATTCTGATGCTGGTCCGTGTAGCTGATGTGAAGCAAACAAAACCCTTTCTCGATCATTGCATTGAATAATGTCCAGCTTCTTGCCTATGGCCCTGAGCCAATCATCTGCGTCCATGGGTTCAGTGTTGCTGGAGAAGGTCGGGGGACGTAACCTCATAAATTCCGATAGTCTTGACTGTGGAGCTTGAGCTGGTACTAGCGGAGTTGATTGTACAGAGTTGTTGATGGTCTGCGTCAGTAGTTGAATGAGTTGAGTCTGGTTTGCCATCATCTGAGCCCAGTCTGGTTCATTTGCTCGAGGAGAAGTGGGAACAAACTGACTTCCTTGTACTTTATTGAGGCTACCGTTGTCGTTGTTCCTTGTGTTTACCATCTACCTGTTGCTTTTAAGAATTAGGAGAGAGGGGACTTAAGGCAAAGGAGGAATAGGGGATATTTTGCGCAACCCAAAACGAAAATTCAACTTTATTAAAACCTTTATTAATCAGCTAATAAGTAATAGTTACGGCTGTCGACAAAAGAGAAAGCTTGACAGGTCATAACAACGTTTTATTTCTAGCCTAACAATTCATCCTAAAGGGGTAAAGGTCGTCTCGGCATCATCCTTCGTGGCTCTCGAGATACAACACGAGATCCCTCAATGCGGAGGCTGAAAAGGCGGCAGAGGCAAAGAACTGCTTTATGAGAGGCTTCTTGTCTGGCTCCCTCAAACGAGTATCCATTTCTCTTGAAGCGGAGACGCAGATTTCCTTGTCCAGTTCGCTTGGTGATGAGTAGAGTGAGGTGATGTCCCAACGTCCGGTCTCCATGGCGTTCTTCTTTATGCATGTAGAAGGCTCGGCGTCGGAACCCCAAACGACGAAGTAGTCGAAGAAGGCCTCTACTCCATCCATCAGTTGGTGCAACATTGAGATAATGTCACCAGTAAACAATCACAAGAAACATGTAATATGATGACCAATAGTAGCAGATAAGTAGCAAATAAGAATATACTAAAAATTCCTATTAAACGTCAATTAGATAATTAAATACTTTCGTGTGTTACTAAATTATTAAACTAGTCATTAGGAGTATACTTTAAATAATTAGTAAATAGAGTCCCACAAAATACCACGGCCTAGACTGCTAGGAATACAGGCTCTAAAGATTAATTTAATGAACTAAACACATGTGTCTGTTCGTAAGTCTAACCCAGTTCATGGAACCTCCTTGATAAATACAAAAATAATAAAAGAGGTTATTAATAAAAAGATTGAGTCATCGTATTTTGCCATCGACCCTGCCTCAAGTCACCCGAACCACCCCTTAACTCGTAATAAAGCTAAATCGAGTTTATTTGGATTTTATTTGGATCTTTTGAGTTATTTGCCTTTATTTGTATTCAGTCATCTAGCACGTAAATTAGAAAGTGGAGTTCTGAAGAGTCAAGGGATCAAGCGAGATAAAGAGCAAAGTGAAGATAAAGACCAGAAGTTCAAAAGAAAGCATTGTGTGAGCTTAAGACCGCGGTAAACCGCGCCAGGCGAGTCAATATTTTGATCATGTTGAATCCACATTTTATGCAAATTACTTTGTTTAAATTATCAAATTGCATGCTGTTATTTTATATGCAAATACATGTTTAATTTAGAATTCTAGTTAAATGCCTATTATCTAGCTTGATTAATACTGCCCCTCCTTTGGAATATTTGAACATGAGAACATTGTCGCCCTAGCAAAATTATAATAGTAACCTTTTGAAAATAAGTCCATAATTATATGCTATGCTTAGTTTTGTTTAGATACCTGTGGGAGTAAGAACGTCCAAGCATCACTTTAATCCTGAGCAAATGTGGTTGGGCAGTCATGGTGGTAATGACTGGTATATGTTGGATATGGTTATTTTATACTCCCAAAAATCTCAAATTGCTTATTTGTATTGGCGGATGGTTCGGGGGTGTGGTGCAGGGGTGCACGAGAGTGTGGTTTGTGGTAGAACCGCCCAGATAACCCTAAGGACTGAATCTTGTCATGACCTCCTGTGTAAAACAGTACAACCACAAGCTGGCAAAATGTAGACTGTGCTAACTAATTTGCATCGACTTAGTAAGAGTTGCGCCGGTGTGACCACGGGTGGGTAGAGGATGGCCACATCCTCCGACGTGACGGCGCAAGAGGGGGCTTCTAAAAGGGTGGTCGTACCCCGAAGGAAGTGGAAACCTTAGCGGACGTAACTCTGTTAGGAAAAATGCATTGTAAAGGTCATGTGATAGTCTACTCAACCGCATGGCTAAGGAATCACGTGGGGGCAACGAGTGGATTTATCTCTTGTGGGTAAAGTGTGCAAACTCTGCAGAGTGAAAAACTATTCGAATAGCCGTGCCCACGGTTAAGGGCGGACATGGGAACTTAACTAGATATAGTTCTATTTCAAAATACTTTATGGATGGGTATGGAAAGGTGAAGGGCAGTGGAAAGCCCTAATTTGAGTTGTCCTGGGTGTCGTCCCAGTGGTAATGTAAACGGTTATAACGCTGAAATGTTAGCATACGGTGCGGATGCCATGTAATGGTGGATGGAATCTGGATCACTATTATTATTATTGCATTCCTTTACACATTATGTTTTTGAGTAAAACTGCTAGGTCTCAGGAAATTTCTATGTATTGTATTTCAAATAATGACACTTCTAATCTTACAAAATAAAATATGGAAGAAATAAACAGGCTCGTGAGTAAAGGAGATGGATGATTGTAGTATACACATAAAGGTATTGGTGGATCCATGTCGATCATAAATAGGAAACGATAGAGTGGATTCTGGGAGAAATAAATTGGTGGAGACTAATTGGATATATATATATATACAAGATAGATGATTTAAATGATTTTTGGAGAATTAGGAAGTGCAAAGGTAATATATAGATACACTGATAACTAATATTAATTTTAGAAAGATGTTGACAATATTGGGATCAATAGAATTGACTACTAGATGAGTCAATTGAATTTTTGGAAAATTGGGGGTATGATAACAATTTTTGGAGTATAAATTTGATCAATGATAATCTTGATGGATGTATACTAGTGAATAGTAGACCTGATCAATGATATTCTTGGTGGATGTATACAAGTGATGCGTAGACTTGATCAATGATATTCTTGATGGAGGCATACTAGTGAATTAGTTAGAGATAGTTAATGCAAAATAAGGTTGATTATTGGAAGATCAAATTATGGTTGTGGATCAATAAGAAAAGGATTGGATTATTAGGAAGTTAGAATGCAAAAGATATTGGTGGATAAAACAAATGATATTAGATAAATGGTGTCGCTAATTGTTGGGAGCTTTAGGCAGCAATTGATTGGTGGATTATTTAAATGACGACACTCGCTGTTTGGAGTCTTAGACAGCAATCGGTAAGGAAAGTGTGTTTTGGTGGATTCAGTCAATTATGGCAATCGTCGTGTGGAGTTTAGGTAGAATTAATAACACTATGATTTAATAATAATAATAATAATAATAATAATAATAATAATAATAATAATGCTACTAAAAGCAATTTTTGACAAATAAAATAGCCCGAGCCTCTCCTTTGATAAGCCATGCATACTATTTATTTGCATCCTGTGTATTGGCTCGCGGAGCACAGTGGTTAGTGTGCTCACACTCGCTCTCATAACAAATCCAGAAGCATGTATCAGATCACTACGCTTCAGCAACACTACTGGTCATGGTGGCAAAGATGATGAATACGTCAAGGGCTAGGTCGCGAACCTCCAGTTGGCTGCCTGTGGGCATGTCCTGAAGGTCCCACCTGTGTGCTTCGTTCTTCCGCTGCTGCAACTTAATGATTTCGGCCTAATCGGCCCATGTGTAAGTCTGCTATTATATTTATGCTTCCGCATGGTATGTACTTTGATATTCAGAACTGTAATCTGTGAGCACTATCTACTGATCCAGGGAATAGTGCGGTGGAATCACAGAGGATGCCAGATGTTAATATCTAGGCTCCTACATCATGTCCACCTGAACCTTCACAAAATCGGTCTCTAGTTGGGTACCGTGCACCAACGTCTCTGACAGCCATGGATACACCATCGCCCTCCCAATGTCAATGGGAATGGATCCAACAAGCTTGGCTCTGAGGATGAAAGGCGTGGACTCCTACATAATGATACATGATGAGCTAAGGCGTCCACCAGGTAGATCTATTTATGTAACATTCTAAAGAGGTACATTACCTGATGTCATCGATAGGTAAGTGGGCATCGCTATATTCAGTAATTGGCATGGACACACAACTACTCTGACATTAAGGGGGATTGGGTACCGCATTAACGGGGTTGAGTTACAATTGGTTGCGAACTTATCTCAGTTTTTTCCTCAATGAATCTATCTCTCCTTGAAGTGAGGCAGTCTTCTCTTGAAGTGAGGTAAATAGCTGTTCCTCAAGTTGTGCACGAAGCTCTTATTTTATTTGTTCGTTGTGATAGACCTTGGATCTCTTCCTACTTCTATATGTCTGAAGAGTCATTTGGGAATTTGTGCCTCCAAGATACATAAACTCCAGGCCTTGTGCGCGACCTGGGTGCTCCTTGTTTTCTAGGGTCTATGATAGTATATCTCTCTCCCTGTATTCTTCAAAGGAGCCTTGAGAAGATTTGGTAGTCAATGATCGCTACAAGAGGCAATCATGTTATTTTCGACCCCATGAAGTTTAAGAGGTATTAACAACTATGTAGTTTAACATATCTTTCCATGCGTTGGGACACTTTCTTGTTTGCGGGGTTTTTGAAAGAGGAGACACCCGAAGATGTGGTTGATGACCTCGCTCTTAACTAGTTTTGGGCGCTCGTTTGCGATCCCGGCAAATGGCTGGGAGGCATCCAATCGGATTGCAACCTCGTCCTACATCCTCCACTGCGGTGTTTTACCCGCATACCCAGCAGTGCAAGTTTGTGAGGGTGAGTGTTTTGTGACTAGAGAGCCTTGTGCACCTTACTTTGTTGTTCAAATTCAGTCGTTGTCTTCATCTGCACAAAGGCCTCCCATATTTCCGGTGACACGAAAGGATACCTCATGAAGGGCATGAGATCCTTGGCCACATACTGCGTGACAAGACTGCTCTTGAAGTTCTTCCATGCTTTTCCCATCGCGAGGTGCGCCTACGATTGCATGAGTCTTTGTACTTCTGCTAAGATATTGAACAAATTTGTTATTTTCTCTCACAGCTGATTTTTCTGATCCTTTGCCAAATCTTTCCCGCTTTCTATGGTGATGGGGACCCGTTGCCGTCCAATTATCCTGCAAGTAGTCCAAAATGCTACCGCTGCTTTCTTCGGTTGCAGAGGGACCCTATCTAGAGAGACCACCGTGGTGGTCATTTGGCCCTCTACCCTTTTCGATACTCCTCAGCCACGCTTAGTTATCTCAATCTTGGGAGCATGAGACCTAGATGACGACGACGATGACTGTGTGGACGTCATCTCTCTTATAAGAAAAAACTAACTGCAGTGAGCTATGGGCGTAAATAAATTAGGTTTTATGAATTGAATTACACACACTAGTGTCTCAAGTACATTGAACCTGACACACTGGAGTGTGTAATTTGCTTAATGCCCTTTGAAGGTCTATGTGGCATATATTATTACTACAAGGTCCCTTTGGAACAGTAACATGCCATTCCAAATAGATCTTTTAGCTAACAAGTGAAGCATATATCATGAAATAATAAAGGTCATAAAACAAAGTTCTATGAATCAAATTGCACACACCAATGTCTCAAGTTTATTGAACCTAACACACTGAAGTATGTAACTTGCTTCATACCCTTTGAAGGTCTATGTGGCATATATTATTGCTACAAGGTCCGTTTGGAACAGTAATATGATATTCCAAATAGATCTTGTAGCTAACTAGTGAAGCATATATCATGAAGTACTAAAGGCCATAAAAAAATTGGCCAACTATTGAAGATCACAAAATAAATTAGCCAACTATTGAGACAGACCACAAGATTGACAAATGACAGTAATAGTAAAAATTTAGAGCTCAAGCTTGAATATCCAATTTTAGTATTAGATTTGTAGCTAACAAGTGAAGCATATATCATGAAGTACTAAAGGTCATAAAATAAATTAGAAAACTACTAAAGATCACAAAACAAATTAGCCAACTATTGAGACAGACCACAAGATTGACAAATGACAGTAATTGTAGCAATTTAGAGCTCAACCTTGAATATTCAAGTTTAGTATTAGATCTTGTAGCTAACAAGTGAAGCATATATATCATGAAGTACTAAAGATCACAAAATAAATTAGCCAACTATTGAGATTAGATCTTGTAGTTAACAAAAGAAGCATATGTCATGAAGTACTATATATCATGAAGTATTAGATTAGTATCATCATTGAGCTAATATCTGAACCCACTGTGGGATTTGGGTTTCTTACCGTAGGGAGGGAGAGGCGGCCGGCATCGGGAGGGTGAGGCGGCTGACGTCTGGAGGGAGAGGCGGCGACGTCAGGACGGAAAGGTGGACGACGACGGGAGGGAGAGGCAATGTCGCGTGTGAGTGAGCAGTCAGACCTAGCAAAACCTAGCAAGGGCACAGAGACAGTGCATGAGTGGGGACTCTACGAGAAGAAACTATCCTTAGAATATATTTATAGGGAAACTATCATAGACAATTCTATTATGGAACCGTCTGTGATATTCAACATATCACAGATGGTTCTATAAACGAACCGTCTGTGATAGTATTATCACAGACGATTTGTTTCGATAAATATCCTGTGATAGTTCGCTCCATCTAGCCACAAGAAATGCATGTTGTCCATGCAATATAAGAAACACAAGCATAATCATAAATATAACTATTTCTTAGTTACTGAATCAATTACAATTACAATGGAATATAGTTCCATAATTACATGCCGAGTTTCCTAATTGTGATTACATCGCAACAATTTTCAAATAGGTGCTGGCTATGTGGGATCATTTATGACACTTGGCTATTTCTTTTTAAATAAAGCCCTTCACGATAATCAACACACATATAGCTTGCTTCATCACCTTGTTCTTCCTCGAGCCTGATGCTGTCTCCGAATGGAGGCAACTCATCAAATTGATTGTACTCTTCCTCATCCACGACATTCTCAACTTCGATAATCCTTCTTTTTCCATGAAGAACTACATGTCGCTTCTTATTTGCTAGGTCGATTACATAAAATACTTAAACAACTTACCTCATGAGTATGAATGGTTCGTCTTCGTATCCTGCATATTCGAGGTCCACGGTAGTGACACCATACTTGTCGACCTTTACACCACGCGGGAGTTGAACCCAACGGTACTGAAATAGAGGAATATTGAAAATTTCATAGTCAAGCTCCCATATCTCCTCTACAAGCCCGTAGTATGAGCTTGGGCTAGCGGTACTGATATGCGTATCAAAGGCATCTATGGGGACACCTGAATTCTCTTTCTATCCTGATCTGTTATATAAAATATGTAGCCATTAATGTCATATCCTTGTCATGTCACAATTGTAAATTTTGACCCTTTTGCCAACCATTGTAGTGTTTCACTTGACGACCTCCCAGTCAATTGCACCTTCAACCAATCGTTGAACTAACGGTTGTGTTGTCTCGTGATCCAAACCTCTAACTGGCCTACATTCTCTTGGTGTAGCATGTCCCTGTGCTCTTCAATATACGGGGTCACTTCAGTCATGTGTTGTAAAACCATGAAATGGGCTTGAGCATACGTATCTCGATCCAGAGTTATTGCTTTCCTTCCGATAGTCCTGATACCCTCTGGCATCCCTTCGTGACGTGATAGAGGTACACCTATTAGTTCGACTTGAGGCATGTAGCCAATGCAGACTTCAATGATATCTTCGGTTGTATAACCTTCAATGATGCTACCCTCCGGTCGAGATCGATTGCGTACATAGGACTTGAGAATTCCTATGTAGCTCTTAAACGGGTACATATGACGTAGAAACACGGGGCCGCATATCTTTATCTCTTTCACAAGGTGGACAATGAGATGGACCATGATATCAAAAAATGATGGATGAAAATGCATCTCTAGATGACATAGAATCGTCACCACCTCGGTTTGCAGAGTATCTAGTCCATCAGGATCGATGATATTTTGAGCAATTGCGTTAGAAAAATAACATAGCCTTATGATTGCCACTCGATGTTTGTTCAGCAAAATACTTCTAATTGTAATAGGTAGCATTTGTGTCATTAGCACACGACAGTCATGAGACTTCATGCCAATTAATTTCAAATGTTCCATGGAAACAAGTTTCTTCATACTGGTGGAGTGACCGGATAGAACTTTCACACCATACAAAGACTAGCACAGTTGAGTTCTCTCGGACTTAGACAGAGTGTAACAAGCTGGGGGAAGGTACGTCCGGCCTTTATCGGTCTCTGTCGGTGTTAACTCGGTCCTGATATTCATAGCGACCAAGTCACGCCTTGCGTTGACACCATCATTTATTTTATCAGGAATGTTCTGTAAGAGACCAATTAAACTGTCACATACATTCTTCTCTACGTGCATGACATCGATGCAATTGTGAACTTTTAAGTGCTCCCAATAAGGCAAGTCCCAAAATATTGACCTCTTCTTCCACATGTTCTTTCGACAGGTCCTTAATTTACGTTCCTTTTCAAGCACAACGTCGATATCCTTGAGCATATCATAGACCTCTTTCGCGCTAAAAGGCCTTAGTACTGAGTTATCCGCTTTTTTAGTCAAATTGTTCTTTATCTTGCAATATGGGTGATACTTTAGAAGGAACCTACGGTGACGCATGTACACGGTTTTGTAGGAGTTGTTCAACCCCACACTCTCAGTATAATCTAAGCAGTGCGGACAGCCTTTAGCTCCTTTTGTACTCAATCCTGACAGGTTACCAAGGGCAGGAAAATCATTAATGGTGCAGAACAACATAGCGTGCAGAGTGAAGTTCTCTCGTTTTTTCGCATCCTATGCATATACCCCTTCGTTCCACAGTAATACAATATCTTCCATCAATGGTGCTAGGTACACATCAATATCGTTTCTAGGTTGTTTCGGCCCTTGGATAAGTAGTGACATCAAAATATACTTCCGTTTCATACACAGCCAAGGAGGAAGGTTGTACATGTACAAAGTCATGGGCCAGGAGCTATGTCGGCTGCTCATGTTACCAAAAGGATTCATTCCATCTGTGTTGAACCCAAATATTATATTCCTCGATTTCACACCGAAGTCTACAAATATCCTATTGATGTTCCTCCACTGAGTAGAATCAGCAGCATGTCTTACCATTCCGTCTTTCTTATGCTACTCTGAGTGCCAATGCACCAATCTTGCACCCTTGTGGTTTGCAATGAACGCTTCAAACGGAGAATTACAGGAATATACTACAACACCTTAGCAGGATGTTCTTGCTTCACCTCGATGCCCTTTCCATCATCAGAGTCATTTTTACGCTTGTATCGGGATGCTTTGCATACCAGATAAACATGTAAGCTAGCATACTCTTTATGGTAGAGGATACAAATATTCATACATGCATGTATTCTTTCTACTTCCATTTCCAATGAAAAAAGAATCTTCTTGACATGGTAGGTGGTTCTCGGTAATACATTTCCCTTTGGAAGCATGTCCACTAGGAGATCTAACAATGCCGTGAAATTCTTATTGGGCTAACCATTACTTGCCTTCAATTTGTTAGTTCTGGAATGGATGACAACCTCATGTATTGTAGCTTGTAGCCCGGGAATAAAGGTTTCTCTGAGTCATCCATGAAGCCCTCGAATTTACCAAACTCTCTCTTATTATAGTTCCCTTCTACATCACGTAGCATCTGATCTAGATTGTCATCCTGCGACCTATCCTTTTTGAAGCATAGTCGACAATCGACATATCGTTGTCTACCTCAATGATGTCATAACTACCTTCTTGTATAATATTCTCTTCACCGTGACTGGTCCAATATTTGTACCCCTTTCTGAAACCCCTTCGAATCAAGTGAGTTTTGATCTGCGCTGAATTGCTAAACATCTTTAAATTATCACAATCAATGCATGGACAGTACATATATTCCATCCCTTTCTTCAATATATCCAACTCGGCCGCTTTTCTAAAAGTAGATACGACATTAATGTACTATGCACTCACATGGTTCTCAACGTACACCCAGTTTCGGTCCATCTACGCTACACATATAACAAATGGGTGTTAAATTGGATTAGTAGCGGTACTATAGCAAATCAGACCAGCTAAACTTAATTGCACATATCTATATTGGGTAGCTAGTTAGCTAACCATGTATTCATGACACAATAATATTAAACAAGAATATATTGAAGTAAACTAGGAGTACTTACCCATTTTGAAATTGTGCAAAGTACCATTTTCTTTCCAAACCTAGCTTGCTAGATCTAAACAAAAATCTAGTTATTATCTCTTTCAATTATAAGGCATATAAGTTATTAGAAGCAATTGAGTACTAACCTCTGATTACTAAGAAGATGTATATAGATCTACAAGCAATATGTTTTCACCAAACTCCCCAAGCCGGCCGCCTCTCTCTACCGATGCAGCGCAATGAAGACAGATATGTGTCGAGACCATGTATGCCCGGTATTTAATAGCGCAAATTATCCCAAACGGTTCCAACCACAAACGGTGTGTGATACGAATATTATCACAGACGGTTCGTATTAATAACCGTCTGTGATAATTCACAGACAGTTATTCACACAAATCGTCTGTGATGTCTGCAAGATGTCCACAATATTAGAGATGGTTTTTATATGAACCGTCTATGATGTCCGCAACTTTCACAGACGGTTATTAATACGAACTGTCTGTGATGTCTCAATTATTACAGACAGTTTGTGTTAATAACCGTATGTGAAAATATCACAGACGATTGTTAGTATAAACTGTCTGTGATAGTTTAAGCACAGACGGTTCCGTATGAACCGTCTGTGATGTAATCGTCTAGTATAATCTTTTTTATAGTAATGTTGATCTTCCCGTTGCAGTGAAATCTCTTATACGAGGACTTGGACTTAGTCATGTTCTTCATCTAGAGTTCTGGTGAGCCGTGCATGGCACGTATTATCGGGCTGAGTTGCGAGGCATGTACGATGAAGAGGGCTTCAGGCCTGCGCAAATAATTAACGGCCAAATCGAGTTTGTTCGACCGGGAGACGCTGCGTTGGAACTTCCAAGAACGTATTGGTATCTCGATCTGATCCTTTATTCTCACCTATTTAAAATAAGAAGTTGATAATAGTAGTGATTCATCAAACCCTCTCAACTCCCTTTGCATCTTCTTAAAAATGTCTTATTCCTTTAAGCTACAATTGATGACATTTGGCTATATTTTTTGAGATTATAATGAACGGCGGAGACACTAACACGGACGATGTACGTGCTGGTGCGCTTAGAAAGTCGTTTGGAGAAGTTGTTATGTTTGTTTCAGCTTTTAAAAAAGTCGAAGCAAAAACCAAAATGAACCGACCAAAATCTCTAATAAAAACAGAAAAAGTAATCTCCTAAATAACCAAATACCATCATCCTATAAATTCTCTAATAAAAAAATAGAGCTTTACCGGGTGTACAACAAAGTCGAGGGTGCAAAGACGGAGCCGATGGTCCATGGGCTGAGCAGATCAACTTTGACAATATAAATTCGATGTGCTGTGATAATATGTTTTTTCTATCTTTGCAAAAATATGGACATTCAACTAACATTTTGTATTTTTAAATTTTATCTTTTTCTATTTTTAACTTTTTTAGCTTTTTTTGCCGGTTCTTTTTTCCCATATTTATTTACGTTGTCCGTGATGGGCTAACAAATTTTTTATTTTTATTTTTTTAAATTTAGTTACGCCAAATAAGCCACCATCAGTTACAGTATAATTTTAATCAGTTATAGTGCAATTTCAGCTATAAACCAGCTTATTTCAGTCCAACCAAGCAGCACTTAATTGTTGCGTTCAGACAGGGCGGCGAATATACTTCCGCGCGAAATAAATTTGCTTGTAATTTAACTTATGGTACTGTGTGGAAAGCGTCTTGTATGCCCACGGTTTCTCGTAACCTCCCTTCGAGGGCATAATCTGCCGTTGCGACTATTGAGGAACCGTTGCTGGCAACTAGTTCGATCGATTTCTCTGCTTAGAACAAATCGAATCAATGACAGAAGACAGAATAATAGATTGAACATACAGAGAGAGGTAGAGAGAACTCCTGGTCTTTCTTTATTAATTTCTAATTGCATGTGTACAAAATATGCCGGTACAGTTCCCTATTTATAGTCTCTAGTGAGGTGCCCACCATGGGCCAAGGCTGCTGGCCCAAGCCCAGGTTTCCTAACACTCCCCCTTGGGCACTCATCCGACACGTTCATGCCTTGTTAAAACTCCATAAAAAACCCAGTGGAAAAAATTTGGAGAAATAGTACATGATTCATGTTATGCTGCGATGTACGAATTGTCTTATTAAAAACCTTGGACGAGAAACTTCAGGAAAAATCGTCTAGGAAAAAAGAGTACAATTCACCCAATTTCATTCAGTCTTCAGGACTTTATCCCTTTGGGCACTTGATCTTCATGATCAAGATTTACTAACGAACTTGAGAGAATTCTCCCCCTGAATTCTGCACTTCTCTAAGTCTTATCATTCCAATTCCACGTACGCACCTTTCAAAGCTAGATGCAAGGATTGACTTAGTGAACAAATCTGCTAAATTTTCACATGACTTAGTATGTAGTACTTTAATCTCATCCATGTTTTGCAATTCATGAGCATAGAAGAACTTAGGGTTGATATGCTTTGTGAGATGACTCTTCACATAGCCCGTCTGCACTTGTGCAACGCAAGCTGCATTATCATCATAGATAATTGTAGGGGTTTACACAATGTTCATTCGACATGACTACTGGATGTGGTGAATCATTCAGCGGAGCTAAGCGCACTCTCGTGCGGCTTCATACAGTGCTATAATTTCTGAATGGTTTGTCGAAGTCGTTACAAGACTTTGCTTGGACGATTTCCAGGAAATTGCAGTTCCACCACATAGGAATACATAGCCTATTTATAACCTTGTGTTATGTAGGTCAGACAGGTACCCAGCATCTGCATAGCCAATCAAGTTCAGATCTTGATTCTTTCTGTAGAACAATCCAAGGTCCTTGCTTCCTTGGATGTATTGGAAGATGTCCTTTATGCCCTGCCAATGCCTTTTGGTAGGTTCTGCACTGTACCTTGCTAATAGGTTCACGGCAAATGAAATGTCCAGTCTAGTGCAGTTTGCTAAATACATAAGTGCCCCACTGCACTTAAGTATGGGAATTCCGGTCCCAGGACTTCTTCTCCTTCTTCCCTAGGTCAGAAGGATCTTTTTCTTGTTGTAAAGGCCTCCCGATCATCGATACCTTTGATGGGTATGCCTTCTCAAAGCCAAACCTTTCTAACACCTTCTGGGTGTAGCCGACTGATGTACCAAGATTCCTTCAGGGACATGCTCAAGCTGCAGGCCTAAGCAGAATTTGGTCTTGCCCAAATCTTTCATTTCAAATTTTGACTCCAAGTAGGGGCTTGCTTCTTTTATGTCTTCAATTGTCTCGATGATGTTCAGATCATCTACATACATTTAGATTATACAGAATCCATTCTAGGATCGTCGTATAAATACACAAGGACATCATTATTCGTGTAGCCTTTCTTGCATAGAAAGTCGCTTAAGCGATTATACCACATTCTTCCAGATTGTTTAAGTCCATACAGTGACTTTGTAAGTTTCACACTGTACAGATTTCTATTTGCTCTGTCTTGGTTCAGGAGAGGGATTCCTTCAGGGACTTTCATATAAATCTCCGAATCCAAGTTTCCATAAAGATATGCAGTTACCAAATCTTTCAATTTCATTTCTAAATTCAAGTTCACCGCCATTGAGATCAAATATGTAAAGGCAATTCTACTCATGACTGGGGAGTAAGTTTCTTCAAAATTAACTCCAGGACGTTGAGTGAAACCTTGTGCTACTAGGCTTGCTTTGTATCTTACTACTTCATTTCTTTCATTTCTCTTTCGAACAGATACCCACTTGTGCTCTACAGGGTGCACATGGGGAGGTGTGTGACATACGGGCCCAAACACCTCTCTTTTGTTCAGAGATTGCAATTCAGTTTCTATTGCCTTCTTCCAATCTTCCCAATCTGATCTTTTCTTACATTCAGCGAGCGATGCAGGCTCGGGATCAAGATCGACGATTGGGGCAATTTTCTTTGCGAAGTAGATATCGATATTGGTTATTGCCCTGTTCATGGACTCTTCCGTGTGCACATAATTTATAGCTATTTTTCATGAGTTGCTACTTCTGGAGCGATTGCTTCTTCTGGAGCTTCTCCTTGCACATTGCTTCTTCCAATTGCGGTGGCAAGTCCCTTTAGTTTTTTGGCTCCGATGTGTGCGCACACATCCATGCCGACTTCTTCTTCCATGGGGATATTCAGATCCGGTATGCCCTCTTCTGAAGGTGTCGTACTTGTGCTAGGTCTCAACTAGCTCCCCTTCTCATTCTGGGGGACTTCAGTGATCGGCTGTGATAAGTTGTAGGAGCCCAGATTTTAACATCTGGCATCCCCTGTGATTCCACTTCACTATTCCCTGGATCAGTAGATAGTGCTCGTAGGTTACAGTTCTGAACATCAAAATACATATCATGCGGAAGCGTAAATATAATAGAAAACTTACACATGGGCTGATTAGGCTGAAATCCATAAAATGCAGCAGTGGAAACGAAGCGCACAGATAGGACCTTCAGGACATGCCCACAGGCAGCCAACTGGAGGTTCGCGACTTAGCACTTGACATCTTCATCTTCTTTGCCATCATGACCAATAGTGTTGCTGAGGCGTAGTGATCTGATTCCCGATTCTGGATTTGTTGTGAGAGAGTGTGAGCACAAACCACCGTGCTCCGCAAGCCAACACACAGGATGCAAATAAATAGTATGCATGGCTTATCAAAGGAGAGGCTCGGGTTATTTTATTTGCCATAAATTGCTTTTAGAAGCATTATTATTATTTAATCATAGTGTTATTGTTGCTGCCTAAACTCCACCTAGCGATTACCATAATTGACTTAATCCACCAAAAATACATTTTCTTTATTGATTGTTGTCTAAGGCTCCAAACAGCGAGTGACATTATTTAATTAATCCACCAAACACACACTTTCTATATTAAGTGCTGTCTAAAACTCTAAACAGTGAATGTCATCAATTATACAATCCACCAATCAATTGCTGCCTAAATCCCCAAACAGCGAGTACCATAATTTATATAATCCACCGATCAATTGCTGCCTAAAACTCCAAACAGCTAGTGACATCATTTATCTAATCCACCAATCATACACTCATTGCTGCCTAAGACTCCAAACAGCGAGTGTCATCATTTATTTAATTCACTGAAATCATTTATATCAGGTTTTTCTAACAATTCAATCCTTTTGTTATTGATCCAAAACCATAATTTCCTCTTCCAATAATCAATCTTATTTTCATTATCTAACTCTAACTAGTTCACTAGTATACCTCCACCAAGAATATCAGTGATCAAATATACGATTCACTAGTATACATCCACCAAGAATATCATTGATCAAGATTATACTCCAATAATTGATATCATTCCTTCAAATCCCCGAAAATTCAATTCATCCATCTAATGTTTGATCAAATCCTATTAATCCCATTATCGCCAACATCTCCCAAGAATTTATATTAGTTATCCGTATTGTAATCCAGGAATTACCTCCGGTGTCGGCCGGGCACGAGGATCTAGTGGAGGTGGCCGCATGCGGGTGGCAAGCGGAGAGGCCGAGGCGCGGCGGCTTCGGGCGGAGCGCACTGCGGGGTGGCGACATGGAGGCCGAGGCGGTCCGGGTGAGCGCACTGCGGGGCTTCGGTCGACGGGCGAGGAGCTCACGATGCGTGCGGTCTGTGGCCGTTCGGGGCCGACGCGACCGAGCGGTGGTCCTACGGCGACTTCGGGCTGCGTCCGAGCGGCGTCCGAGCGGGCGATCGGCCTCGGCGTTCGGGCCGTGTGTTCGGCCGAGCGGAGCAGCGCTCGGGTGGGACCAGCCTCAGGCGACACGGCTTCGGTCTTTTGGCCGACCTCAGCTTTAGGTGACGAACCAGCGGCGGCACCGGCTGCTGGCCGGCAGCCAAGGGAGACCGGAGGTAGGCCGGCGGCAGGCCGGCACCGTCTACGCGTGCGGCAGCCGTGCGTGGCTATAATGCAAAAAGTTTTTTTCTCTATTTTTGATCTACAGTGCAATCAACTTCTACCCCATGATTCAATCTACCGATCGACATTATGCCGGCGACTTCAGGTCTGCTCGCGGTAGATTAGGGCGGATTTGCACCATAGAAATCAATCTAGAACGCGAAAAATTGCGAATTTAAAGCGATCTAGATAATTCAATTTATTAGGGCTTCGATGATTTACCTTTGATTCACCGGAGCGATCTCATGCTGATAACGTTTTGAGGAACCATCGATGGCGACCAGTCCGATCGATTCCTCTGCTTAGAACAAATTGAATCAATCATAGAAGACAGAATAATAGATTGAACACACAGAGCAGAGAGGGGTAGAGAGAACTCCTGGTCTTTCTTTATTAATTTCTGATTGCGTTGTACAAAATATGCCGGTACGGCTCCCTATTTATAGTCTCTGGTGAGGTGCTACATGGGCCAGGGCTGCTGGCCTAGGCCCAGGTTTCCTAACAGCCACGTCCATGCAGCTCTCGATGAGCTTTCTCTCTCTCTCAAAAAGAAGAAAAAAGCAGACTAGATATTGCTAAAAAAAAAAGTGAGGCTACATATCGATCTGGTGTCAACTCTCATTCATGCATACATGCCTTTGGTCACCCGTTCACCCGATCCAGCATAAGCAAGCTTTAGTTACTCCATAACTTAACAAAGCACTGATAATTCTTATGTAATGTATATATGGAAAATGCAAATCAATGGCCACTAGCACAAATGTATGGGCATATATAGTCGGCACGTATAGTTTACTTCAGAACCAACCTTACACTCCCAAGCATGCACACATACACCACAAACAACTGATTGATCAATAGCTGATCGATCATCCAGCTATATAAAGAGACCTATATATCAGCCACAGTACTACTCAGCACTCACACACATATGTAATTCGCTACGGCGACGACGAAATTAAGCAAATCATATATATATATATATATATATATATATATATGCACCATGGTGCCTAGGCACCAATATCAATACCTGTTGATTTGCTTCGAGATTCGCAACGTTTGATGTGGGTATCTTCATATACCCATAAAAAAGTATATTTGAGATGTCAAACTCCGAAAAAATTTAAATTCAACTTCAGTTTAATTAGTTTGAACTATTTTTATGGTATATACTCACTGTAGTTGCATTGAACTCAAAAGTAGTTCAAACTAATTTGAACTGAGTTCAAAACTTACTTACCATAAATATATCAAGAGTATAAAACATTTTCATACCCAAACTCAAAAAAATTATCAATCATACACGTGTATCGGATGTTGGTGCCTAGGCACCATGGTGCCTTATGTAATTTTCCTATATATATATATATATATATATATATATATATATATATATATATATATATATATATATATATATATATATATATATATATATATATATATATATATATATATATATATATAGATAGATAGATAGATAGATAGATAGATAGATAGATAGATGGAAAGTCTCAAGTATAGATAAAAAGTCTTAAGCATGAAGTTTAGGCACCATAGTGTCCCTGTTATTTATATATATATACACACACATGCATGTCAAATAAGAAGTGATTAGATCAGAGATCACCGTCCACAAGCTAGCTAGCCGATGAATGGATAGCTCGGCTAGGCGTCGACGACCCGGAATGAGTCCCTGTTCTTGATGACGATGTCGTACATGTGGACGGGGGAGAACTTGGCGAAGTCCCAGGGGAGGGAGATGAGGTCGACAGTGTCGTCCTTTTGGAACTGGTACAGCGCCGGTTCCTCGGAGTCGCGCTCCCACCCCAGCGCCGTCAGCTTCTCCTCCAGCGACTCGTACGACGACACAATCTGCCCGCTCGGCGTGTGCAGCAGCGCCTTCGACGGCTTCTTGTTCTCCACCAGCCGCACCACGCCGTTCTTGAACGTCCACACGCCCGACATCGATCCCCTTCCTTACTCTCTCAACTATGTATATCTATATGTAGCTTGCTGTTGTAGAGAGAAGTGCAAGAAACTAGCTAGCTAGGAAGAGAAGGATAGGCCGTAACTGGAGACGATGTGAGATCGATATGGATGGTTGCTGGATGGATGGAGAGAGATTTAAGGGGTGTATATATAGATGGATGGACGAAGCTTGTTTCTCGCTCACTCATAGCCTGTCAATATTTTTTTAATTTTAAGTATATATACTTTTCCGTATTGCCATATCTTTTTTTGGCAACACATCTATTTTTTGGCATGCTTTTCTTATTATGTTATATGTTGAAATATTAATTTAAAGTTTTATGTCAATGATGTATTTGCGATATACTTTTATTACACTGTGTGTGAGTATAAATTGGTATTACTTCTAAGCTATTAGCCTTTAGTGTTCAGCTCGAGACGTAGCGAAATACTAGATCCGCTACTGCATGATCTACAGTCTCCAAAAAGAAGAAAAAACTATATGTTATATATGTTAAGAATAAAGGTGATCGATCGGCCTGAGATCACGAGATTTAAACACTTGTCGTAGCACGGTCGCGACATGTAAAAAAGAGAAAATATATGGGATGTTGGAGGGAAATGGTTGGTTAATTGCTAATGGGGAGACGTAGCTACGAAATGTTCATGCATCTAGCTTTGATCATAACAATAAACTAGTTGATAAAGTCATATAATTTGATGATGGATAGATATGTATTTCGCTATGAAAAAAGAAAAAAATTGATGTTGCGCTAGGAATATAATCCTATTACCTTTTTCCCGAAAAGAAACATAAAGAGCCAAATTCTCAAGAGCTAGGGGGTCGAATACGATTCACTTGTCATAGTTTACTACTTTACTTAACCACCACACAAGAGAATTTAAGCTGTACGTGCTCATCTTCTGGAAGAACAATATTTTTTTCGTGAGGGAATTCTGGCCGATCGATCGAGCTAAGATCGCCTTTATCCGAAACAAAATTGATACTCGCTCATTGTAAAGTATATATTTGGTGCACGACAGGACGGCATCACTACTTAAAAAAAAGCTAAATTGAACGTTTACATTATAAACGGTTCCTAAAAAATATCTTTGCTGTAAGTATCACAGACGATTTATATGAATAACCATATGCGGTATTATCACAGACGGTTATTTATACGAACCGTCTGTGATAATATAAGACATCACAGATGATTCTTGATAAGAACCATCTGTGATAATGGCAGACATCACGGACGATTTTTTATTTAAATCGTCTGTGGTACCTTACAGACAGTTTGTATTAAAAACTGTCTGTGATATGTTTCCTGTCTCGTAATCCCCTAAAATTTTATAATCTCCCGCCTAAGTCATAATAAGATTCAGTTTTAAGACACCATTAGTAAAATAGGCATAATTTTTGAATACGGTGTCTGTTTTTGACGTTTTTGTACTCGTTAGAAAACTAACGACGAGCCTGATTGAAAGAAAATGCCTAGCTTGTGCTAGCCGCCCTCTAAGACCCTCAAAATCGGCCATATTTAACCCTAAATTTGAGTTTTAAGTTTTTGTTTTTGCCAAAAAAATTTTATCTTTACTTTGAAATTTGGGTTTTGTCTCAACTGTAAAGTTGTAGATCTCGTCGAAACCTTTCAAGCGAGTATATATAAGCCATATAAAATTTTGCTATTTATATTGTACCTATATATTGTCTTTGTGACGCCATTATCAACGGCTGTTTTTGTTATGAACCGTCTGTGATATCTCTATCATAGCTGGTTTTTGTTATGAACCGTTTGTAATGCCTCTATCATAGACGGTTTGTAATATGAACCGTCTGTGATGTCCCGCCACATCACCGATCTGCGGCATATCCCATCCCGATCTCACCCGTCCATTCTGTTGGTCTAACCAATTTATTTAGCTTTTTACCAAGATTTTGTAAATCAGTGTGAAGTTAAGAAAGTTTGGTACTACTTGTCTCTTAATTTGGTGTTCGCCTTGTCTTAAACACATATTGTTATTTGATCGCTTCTATGGAGAAATTGTCATGCATGGGTGAACTATAAAACACGTACGTACGTATCCAATGATTGTTGCATCGGACCATAGCTGACCGGTTCGAATGGATGACAAGTTAAGCTAGCTTTACTATCTATTTGATCAATTAATCTATTGCGGTCCACGCAGTGCTGTTGCAATGTCCATATACAGGAGATAGAGATTATTGCTGATCTAGATGATTTTGATTAATCTGTTCGGTTGGTCGATGATGAGGCGACATAGCTAGCTGGCCGTCGATCGTAGCCGTCCGTCCATCTCCATCTCAGAGCTTAATTAGACCGTCGAGGTGCTGCTGCTTGATTACTAAGGGGCTGTTTGGTTGCTTGCATGCGGGTGGCTCGCACCCGCGTATGCAGAGATATGGTGTTTGGTTGCCTGCATGGAGGAGAGAGCCTGCACGAGTGGATGCAAAAAATCAACTAGAACCAGGTTGAGGAGAAACATGGCTGAGGAGCTTCCCTCCTCAGTCTGGCCACGCTCATGCAGCTGCATGAGCACATGCTGGCAACCAAACAGCCCCTAATTGATTGGCAGTAGGTAGTGCCTTTTCTTTTGGCCTTTCTACTTATGATTTTTTCGAAAGTTGAAACAAATATGTTGCTTTTTAAAGAAGATTTTTTCAAATAATTTTCTGAGTTTAAAATTATATATACCGTCTATATTAATATCTATATCGTTCATTGCTATCTCAAAAGACATTGATAAAAGCTGATCGCTATAGTCTAAAAGAGCATGCCGTACTCACTCCGATCCATCCTACCTGCGAGCAATTTACATGTCGCCGTCGATCCGGCAGAGGCATCAATTCAGCGCTCGTTTCCTTTTCAATAAAAAACGAGATGCGTGTCACCTGCAACCTATCAACATATGGTGGTTGTGACGGCACGTGCAAACGTGCCCAAGGGAAAGAAAAACCCAACTAATTAACCCACCCATTCGTTTGGTGTGAAGAGATCTATTGACTTGCCCATTCGGGTACAAGATCATGTACATACACAAGCGCCATGTCCTGGGCGTTGGTTATAGCCTACAAGCTCCTGATGATATATCTCAGGACATGAAAATAAGCTGTAGGTTTTGATCTCACGGTGTAATGTAATCTTACCATGTAGGAGGGGCAGTTGGATGTGATGTAGTATATGGGCCGAAATGTTAGCCAGCACTGGGCTGTAACCGTACATGAATGGATGGGTAGGATGGATGGATGCATGGATGAATCTTGAGTAACAGGTGATATGTGTAAGGTTCTGGTAAAAACGGCATGTGAATCTGTCATTTTTGCTGCACATTATGGCTTTTGGTTGACTTACTTATCTAATAAATAATAAGCTTTGAGAGAAGCTAAAAAACTAAAAGCTGATAAAAAAAATCAAAAAGAATATGTTCTTTGACTTCTGCTCTCTAGTTTTCAGAAGCTTGGAAGTCATTGTGAACACGTTAACGTCTTAACCTTTTTTTTGTTTTTCTTTACATGGTCCGTAGAGATTTAACTACTTTGTTTATTTTCTCTTATTTTCTTTATTTCCTTTAATTGAATGCTTCAGCTAAAAACTAACTACTGCTACAATGCCTTTATTTTAGGTAAAAATCAACCGTTGTAACTAAAAGTCAACCAGAAAAACTGTAACGCCCCCCTTTCTAGGAGGAACAGGGCGTCACTAGTCCGCAACCACCCAGGAGATTGATTGCGGCCCGAAAAAGTATCATGCCTGCTTACGAACATTTAAGAAGAATTAGCTTGAAAGGAATACGACCTAACAGTCAATTTTAACAATAAAACGGGTGTACAAGCCCAATAGTACTTACATGCAGAAGAACCGCCGAAAGCACCACAGGAAAGCCTGAGTGCGGTCGCAACCCTAACACGAAATCTTGAATTGCCTTCTTTTCTTCTGGTATCTGCTGAGGGATTAAAAATTATGCAAGTCTGAGTACCAACCACTGTACTCAGTAAGTCACAAGGGAAACCCTAACTTGGCTATTTGCACGGATCACCATGGGAGGGGTGTATACTTGTTTTACTAATTGGAGTGGATGCACTTTATTTTTGCAAACATTTTGACAAACTAGAACCAAAAACTACTCCTTAGGATCTCAGGGGGTTTTCTTATAAAGTTGATTAATCAGCTAGTCAATTAAAACGCTTATGAAAACTACTCAAGCCTTGCTGCTGGAATCACCCAAGTGACACAGCTTCATCAACCGGGAGCACGGTGTATTCGAATACCATTTTATTAACTCTACAGAGTTGCCCAACTTTACCCACACGATTCCTTAACCCTCATGACTGAGTTAAGAAAGCCAGGTTGTTTCACTGCTCAATTCTTTATATAGGCTCTACCCGGTAGAATCCACTCAGGTCTGGCACATTTAAACTCCCGTCCACTTTGAGTGAACTTTACCATTGTTAGGTACCCGCAGCACGGCATACCTAACCTAACTCCCTGACACCCTATCGTCTTACCACCTGTAGAGTTTCAATCGAGTTGAGCAGCTACTAAACCAGTGTTGACAAGTCAACTCCTGTGGTTGAGCGATCACTATGTCATTTTCTCGGCGTAAAGGTCTAGTCCTTACATTTTCACGGGGTCCGCAACCTCGCCAGGTCCGCGACCTCCAACCTAGGGTAAGCGGTGGGCGCTGACCGTCTCGCGGTTCCCCACAACACCCTTACTCTAACTCCACCCTAGGGTAAGCGGTGGGCGGAGACCGTCTCGCGGTTCTCCCCCAACACCCCTACCCTAACCTGTGCACGCCGGCACCCTCCGCCCTAGGGTACGGTGTCCCATACCACCCTACCCTAGAGTCGGGTTTTCCAAATCTACGGCCCACGGCCACAATCCTTAGTAGGGTAAAGATTTTGTGTGATAGTAAATATCCTATGATTATTTCTATCATTAAGTAATTATTTCTAGGGCTATCAAAGGCATGGCAACAAATTAACATGGCATTTATCAGTGGTAGGAAATATCTAAATATCATGTCATTCTAAACATTTCATTTTATTTTACACAAACTAGCATTTCACAAATAACAGTAATGCAAAATACCGTAAATACATAATTTATATGCCATGGGATTTCAAAATGGTCAAGGACTTGTGACTTGCCTTCGACGAACTTGGCGACTTCGGTAACCTTGTACGCAGCAGTTCCTTGATCTCGGCCTTGCCCTGAAGCCTCCGAAAACTCCGATACTAGCGCAAACACACAAAAACAAAATAAGTCCGGCTTGAGCCAAACCAAGCGAGGAAAAATAATCTATGAAAAAGGAGTAAATTGCATAAATATTCAAATGGGGAATTTTTGGAATTTTTCTGGGATGAATTTGGGGAAATGGAGGCCAAAAATGAGTTCAGGGCATCAAAAGGAACAAAGTGGTGAAATTTGGGAATTTTTGGGATTTTCTGTGTTTTTCTAGGATTTATTTGAATTTCTTGGATTTTTGGAAAATAGGAAAAAGCTGGAAATTAGTTGTGAATAGTGATGGGCCGACCCAAATGAACAGTGCGGCCCGAGGTGGCTTTCGGCCTGGCTCGGCCGAGCCCGCCGAGCCCAGCGCGCGCGGCCGCACGGCCCATCACGCGCGCCTGCGTGCGCCCGATGGCCGACGCGTGGCCCAACGTGCGGCATCGATGCGGAGGCCGTGAGCGGTCCAGATGAAGTGGCTTTAGTCACAACCGACGGCCACGATTAAAAGTCATCGAAGGGCTCGGATGAGACGGCACAGTTGGCGCGGACGGTTGAGACGCAGCCACGTCGCCCGGGAGGGGTCGTCTTCTTCCTTCGGCTGCTACAGGGTCTTCGGGACAGAGGGATGACGGCGGCGGCTGATTGAGCGCCGGCGAAGGTCGCCGTCGGCAAGCAAGGGCATGGATGGGTTACGCTCGGGCTAGGGATTCCATTTTGGGGCCTTGGGGAAGGGGAGCATGAGCGGCGGTAGCCGGGGACAGGAGAGAAGGTAGCGACTTCCATGGTGGCTCCCAGTCTCTCCGGAGACCCTTCGGCGAGGTGGAAAGCCATCCGAGCATCCCCGGGGCACCAGGATTACGGTGGCGTGATTTGCTCAAGCAGGGGAGCTCCGGTTGAGGCTAGCCACGGGAGGGGTCCTATGGCCGGCGGTAGCTCACGGTGGGGAAGTTCCACAGAAAAGCTAACAGAGGATGGAACTCGGGGATGATTTGGTGGTGCTTTGAGGATGCTAGAACAGCGAGGAATTGAAAAGAGGCGGTCGAAAACAGAGGGATTGGATGCATGGCCTACTGGCTCAGGGGAGGTTGGCGGCGGAGCTGCGGCGAGGGAAAGCTCGATTAGGTGGCCTTGGCGAGAAATTGAGTGTCACAGGAGGCTGGTGGCGGGGTGGGAGAATGTAACATCCCAAAAATTCAAAATTTGAGAATGTGGAGCTTTTGAATTGTTTTTGCAATATATTCTACTTGGATTTGGATCTTTATGGTGTTTTCTTAAATTTTGGTTGAAATTCCAAAATTTGGAGTAAACGGAAATATACAAGTAATGAAGATTCAAAATTTTAAATGCGAATCTGAAAAGATGATCCAGCATAAGGAGGGAGCAATTTGAATTAAAATACAAAATCTCATTTGGAAATAATAATATAAATACCAATAAGAGTAACTGAATAAAATATATATACATATATAAATTGTGCATGTGCAAGGAAGAGCTTAGAAATAGAAAATAAAAATATGCAAAATTAAATAAGCTGGAAAAATAACAATACATGAAATCAAAAATATAAAAATACTTTTACACAATTGATAAAAAAAGGAAAGGAGATGCAGCCGGCCGGCCACCCCCGGCCCAGCCCACATTATCTCTCTCTTCCGCGCGCTGACCAGTGGGCCCGCCCCCTCACCCGCACTCCCTCTTCTCCCTCCTCTCTGCTTCCTCCCCCGTGAGCGCGCGTGCTCTGCTCCGCGCAGGTTTCCTCCGCCCCGTGGCGACCATGCGCCTGCCCCGCCCACGGTTTTCCCCTGCCGCGCCCCCTGTTTTCGGTGCCTCCCCGTGACCTTAAGACCCTCCCACGCCATTCCCCTCTCCTCCCCTGCCTTCTCTTCATCCTCCGCCATCGCGCTTCCACCCCGCCCCGGTCGCCTCCGGCGAGCTCTTCCCAATCCATCCGCGTCACGAGGTGCCTTTTCCCCACAGCTACTCCCCCCATGGTTTAATTGGAGGGCGTCGCTCTGTGCTCGCCGCACCGCCCATCCTCCCCGACGCCGGCCGTCACCACCCTTCCCACCGTCGCCTCCTCCACGCTCGTCCTCCCACCGATTCCTCTCGGGAGAAGCATGCTTGAAGGTCCCCCAAGCCTCCCCGACTGCCGCCGGAGCCCCTCCTCCACCCCAGCTCGCCGGCACCGGACTCACCCCGAGGCGCTGCCACCTCATGCCGTCGGCCC
This sequence comes from Dendrocalamus latiflorus, assembly GCA_017311315.1. Lineage (NCBI taxonomy): Eukaryota > Viridiplantae > Streptophyta > Magnoliopsida > Poales > Poaceae > Dendrocalamus > Dendrocalamus latiflorus. Next base: position 54,278,600 of record CM029663.1, on the reverse strand, counting down.
GCCTCGTCCCCTCTCTGGCCCCGCCACCGCTTCCGGTGAGCTCCCCGTACCCCTCTCCAGCTCACGCCAGCCCGAACTCCCTTCCCCACCCTCTCCGGCGCCGTCGCCCCGTGCCCACCTTGCCGCCGTCCGTCTGGAGCCGCCGCCCGCTCACCTCACCGCCGCTGCAACCACAACGCCGCCACCACTAGATTAATCCAGCTCCGGGTGACCCATTTTGCCGGCTGCACCCGCCGCCCCGGCCGCTCCTCGCCGGCGCCACCGTCAGCCATTGCCACCCGGGTCGCCTCCTCTGTTTTGGAGCCCTGTCACCGCTGTTCTTTTAATTAGCCCCCTCATCCTTGTCAGCCAGAGGCTCCCTCCCACTTGGCTAGCTCGGTGCGCTTGAGAATCACAGCCTCAGGTCTCTGGTTCGATCCCTCTCGGCCGCATCTTTTTCATGTTTTTCTTTTTGTTTTGTTTAATCTATTCTAATTAATAAAAATTAGGGGAAACTAGGAAATAATATAGGGAAGATAATAAAATTTAATAAGGGTATAAAAGAGATTATATAATATTAAAAATTTGGATTAGTTATCATAATGAACAATTAAGGTGTCTTTAATAGTTATTTTAAATCTAATTAGTAATTAAAGGTATTAATAAAGAAAAATGTCCTTGGTTAAATACCTAGTTTAATAAAGATTACCTTTATTTACAATTAAAATATATGCTCTAACAGTTATCATGCCGCCATAAAATAAATTCCAGAGGTAGGTTTAATTAATCAGCCATATTAACATATGACCCTGCTTAATAGATTTTGCTAGGTAAATAAATTTAAATTAAAAACATAGATGTGATAATGGGTTTAATATAAATTTAAATTCTAATTAGTTACCATATATGAATAAATAATAAGCCTTTGCTATTTATATTAATCTAATTATAAGTAAAGACATACATAAGGATTGTTCTAAAACTCAATAAAGATATCCAAGTTAAAGTTAATGGAATAAAGTGAGTTATTTTGATTTGCCGGAAACTACAATTTAAAAGACTTAAGATTTAAAATAAGAAGTTCCTAGACCAAGCTTTTGGGGCAAGCGTTATAATATCTTTGACTAAAAGATTTATAAAATAAGTACAGATCTTATCCATCAGCCCAGTATGCCTTTACCATAACCTAAGTTGCAAGGAATACATACACTAAAGAGAAAACTTAGCACACTAAACCCTGCACCAGTCTATAGGCCTAACCCGACTCATGGAACTTCCTTGATAAATACAAAAATAATAAAGAGAGATGATTAATAAAGAGGGATCAAGTTATCATGTTTTACCACCGACTTTGCTTCAAACCACCCAAATCACCCATTAACTCAAAATAAAACTAAAATGAGTTTATTCGGATTTATTTGGATCTTTTGAGTTATTTGCTTTTATTTGGATTCAGTCGTTTGCCGCGTAATTAGAAATCGGAAGTCGTGAAGATTCAATAGATCAAGCGAGATCAAGCTCGAAGTGAAGATAAACGCCAAAAACTCAAGAGAAAGCATCGTGTGAGCTCAAGACCGCGGTAAAACGCCCCAGGCGAGTCAATACTTTGATCATGTTGAACCTACATTTTCTGCAAACTATTTTTGTTTAAATTATCAAATTGCATGCTGTTACTTTATATGCAAATACATGATAATTTAAGATTATAGATGTATGTCCATCGTTTACCTTGAATAATATTACCCCTCCTTTGGAATATTTGAATGTGTGAACCTTGTCGCCCTAGCAAAAATATAATGGTAACTTTTGAAAATAAGTCCCTAATGATATGCTATGCTTAGTACTGCATAGATACTCAGGGGGCGCTGAAATGCCCCAAACATCATTGTCATTTTTAATCATGAGAAACTGGTTTGGACAGTCATGGTGGGAATGACTGGTATATTTTAACAGGATTATTTTATGCTCCCAAAATCCCCAACTTGCTTAAATATCTGGGCGGATTGGTTCGATGGTGTGAGAGTGTGGTGCAGTGGAAGCACAAAGTGGTTAGTGGTAGACCGCCCAGATACCACTAAGGACTGAATCTTGTCATGACCTCCTGTGTAAAACAATACAACCACAAGTCTGTAAAGTACAACTTGGCTTAGTAGATTTACCGGACCCTGAAAGTCATCCTTCCAGGAGGTGGTGTGAGGTAGTGCAAGTGGCAGTCCGTGTGACGGCTTGAATGGGACACCCGGGTAGGGTGAAGTTCTGCTGTGGCGGGCTAGCAGGGATGGGGAGCCAGCTGCTAGACGTTCAGAAGGAGGACATCCCGCACAACGTATGGGACCCACCGCAAGTGGGAACGACCCATAGGGTGAAATGATGGAATGGGCGAGGTACTTTGAAAAGTCACTGTGATGGTCTGCTCAACCACATGTCTAAAGCATCATGTAGGGCAACGAGTTGATTGTCTCTTGTGGTGAAAGTGTATAAACTCTGCAGAGCCAAAACTATTCGAATAGCCGTGCCCACGGTCAAGGGCGGACATGGGAACTTAACCAGATATAGTTCTATTTCAAAAACTTTGTGGGTGGGAATGGAAAAGTGGAAGGGCAGTGGAAGGCCCTAGTTTGGAATTGTCCTGGGTGTCGTCCCAGTGGTAAGTTAAGCGGCTATAACGCTGAAGGAATTGCTATATGGTGCAGATGCCATGTAACGGTGGATGGAATCTGAATCACTATTAGAATTGCATTCGTTCATAACTTATGTTTTGGTTCAAACTGCTAAGTCATAGGGCTTTTTAATTAATTGTATTCAAAAGCACTCCTTGCAAAACAAAATAACCCGAGCCTCTCCTTTGATAAGCCACGCATACTATTCAATTGCATCCTGTGTATTGGCTCGCGGAGCACGGGGTTGGAGTGCTCACACTCGCTTTTGCGACAAAATTCAGAATCAGAAATCAAATCACCTCGACTCAGCAACAAGATTGGACAAGCTGGCCGGGAAGATGAAGATGTCAAGAACTAGGTCGCGAACCTCCAGTTGGCTGCCTGTGGACATGTCCTGAAGGTCCCACTTGCGTGGTTCGTTCTTCCGCTGCTGCAATTTATTGATTTCGGCCTAATCAGCCCATGAGTAAGTTTACTATTATATTTACGCTTCCACATGATATGCATTTTGATATTCAGAACTGTAATCTGTGAGCACTATCTACTGATCCAGGGAATAGTGCGGTGGAATCACAGAAGATTCCGGATTGTAAAATCTGGGGTCTGGCAGAGAAGCTCTGGTGGCACAGAGGAGCAAGGAGGCGGGGTGGCGCACTTGAGCTTCGGCGGAGGGGAGGAAAAGAAGGGGAGCAGCGGGGTGGGCACGACATGGGCTGACAGTTGAGGTGACATGAGTCGGTGGGGAGGTGCTTCCGAGCTATGGGGCGGTGACTTGGGCACTGGGGCAAGGGATGATGAACGGGAGTAGGCGAGCGCACGGCATGGGTGGCGGTGGGTTGCGTGGAGGAGGGAGAAGGGCGGAGAGGCTGGCGAGTGGGGCCGCGAGAGGACGCGATGACGCAGGCCGCGGCGACGTCACGGGGATGTGACCGGGCGGCGAAAGCGCGGTATGGTCGGGAGGCAAAACCTGCGAGGCGAAACCGCGGGCGAGGCGCTCTCGCGCACGGGTGCGGGCAGGGGAAAAAGGCGGGGAAAAGGAGGAGGCGCCAGGAGAAGGAGGTGGCAGAAAGAGGGAAATGCGCCAACGAGAGAAGAAGGCGCAAAGCCGAGAAAGGAAAGCGGGGAAAACGGGGAAGCTTTCCGAAAAAGGAGAGTTGATGAAATTCACTCAAAAATTCAGAAAAAACCTCAAAAATTTTTGAAATTTTTAGGGGTGTTTCAAAAACTATTTTACACAGTGTAGAGTATGACAGGCAGTGTCGATCCACATATGCTATGGTATTTCTTTTGAGTCCTCCAACGAAAAGTATCCAGGATTTCCCACTACGTATGGTACGTCATTTGACGAGTGGAGCCTTGATGGCGGAATGACCGGAATGACCCCACAAATGTACGGTATCATTGGCGTTGGTAATAATGGCAGCTTATGAGCACTATGTTTCTAGTTCACAGCCTTCACGATGATTATAACCGGACTGTTTTCAGTTAATGCAAGCTCACAGCTTCCTCCGAAATAAAGAATTGTTGCGTCCAGACACAGGGCGCAACAATTGTTAACTGTGAAAATGTCCTTGAACTCAAGAATTGTAGTGTATGCATGTCCACGTACATATGTAACCGGAATACTTTTTAGCATATTTGATACTATTTGTCATTATATTTACAAAAATAGTCATATATCTAACGTATTAATAAAAATGATGTTTTTTTTGTCTGATGGCTGGACGGCAACGCTCGTAGACTGACGTTTAGCCACTACCATTCCGTGGCTAGACGGCGGTAGCTTGCCGTCCCACCACCAGATGGTAGGGGCTTGCCGTCCCGTGGCAAAGCAGCAGGTAGCCGGCTTAATTACTTGCCCTAATTTATTTTTCTGCTTACAGTTTGTTTAAATTTTTAAATATAGTAAATGAGCTTTAAAAATTATAAAATTTTATATACAGCCTTCTAACAAAACGTAATTGGCTGTCCAATTTTTTGATAATTTTATCTATTGTGAATATTGCTAAAATATTTGTATGATTTTGATATTTGTAGGAGTTGTTACATATAGTAAACGAGCTCCAAAAATTACAATTTTTTTGAGAACCCTCTTGACATAGCCATAGTAATTTTATAATTTTTTGAGAATTTTATATGCTCCAAATTGGCCATATTAATTCATGTAATTTTCTACACAAGATGTTGAGCATCGTTAATTTCACAATTAAATTAACTTGGTAAATTCAAAATAAATAAAATTCTAAAAATATCACACAATTACTATAACTATGTCAGAAGGCATCTCACAAAATGTTGTAATTTTTGAAGATCGTTTGCTATATGTAACAACTCTTATAAATATCAAAATCGTATGGACTTTTAAGTAACATTCATAGAAGATAAAATTATGAAAAAAAAGTTATATAGCTAAGCACGTTGTGTCAGGAGGCTACACATAAAATTTTGTAATTTTTAAAGCTTATTTTCTATATTAAAATTCAAACAAATAGTAAGTAAAAAATAAATTAGGGCAGTTAATCAAGCCGGCTAATCAGCCAGCTTAATCACCTGCCACTTTGCCACAGGATGGCAGACCCCTGCCGTCTGGTGGTGGAACGGCAGGCTACTTGCCATTCGGCCATGGGATGGCAGCGGCTATGCGTTAGCCCACAAGCGTTACCGTTAGGCCACCGGATGGTAAAAACGCTATTTTTGTCAATACGTTAGACACATAATTATTTTTGTAAATATAGTAGTAAACAGTGCCAAATATACTTAAAATGTCTAACCGGACTGTTTTCAATTAACAATTGTTGCGTTCAGACACAGTTGTTAACTGAAAAAAGTCCGTGAACAGAAGAATTGTAGTGTCTGCATGTCCACGGACATATGTAACCGGACTATTTTCAATTAACAGGTCTCTTTTTTCGGCTTTTTTTATAGTATCAAACTTTTCTACTGTAACTGACCTTCAAACGGTAAAATAGGGTATACAAGTTAATTATAGTAGAGACTGTAGCGACTTCATCTATATCAATCAAAATCACACATAAATATCTCTCTTCGTACTTCCTCTCACAAACAGCCAAAAGCTGCATCTAAAAAATATAAACCGTAGCCCAAAAGATCAGGCTAAGAATTGTTGCGTTCAGACGCACGGTGGTGATACGTAATATATTGCGAAAATAAAGAGTGAAAAGAAAGAAAAGATATGTGCACACGCTGCACGGATATCTAATCAATGGGGAAAACGTGCTAGTGCTGTTTGTGTACATGCATACACGTAGTCTCTCCAAAAAGAAGAAAAAAAAACTATATGCTATGTATATCCGATCCGGAGCAAAGGTGTCATATATAGTTCGGTCGGGACACGTACAAATTAAAGGGAGAGAGAAATATTGTGGGGACATAGTAGGCTAATGTTTGCTCGGAACAGATGGTTAATAGCGAGATCAAGGAAGAGCTCTATTTTCTTAGCCCTAATAGGTTATCAAACAAGAGCTGACTACTGCTTTTCGAGGCCTTCACTCTTCAGTGAGGAAAAGTATCTATGATTTCCCACCACCGCACGGTGAGTCGTTCGACGAGCGTGCCTTCCTTAATACCCAACATGTAGTTTGGTTAATTTGGTTGTTCCCTCTTAAAAACTGAAATATTTTTGGTAGTGTCTAGAAGTAATCAAATGTTTTGTTGCTATTTAACTTTCAAGATCAAAGGTCTAGATCTAACAAATAAAATCACTCCCCTCACTCCTTTATAACCCCTCTCATCCCCTTCCCAACCCTAGTTGTCAGGCTACCATCCGCCGCCCAACCATTCCTCTAGCAACGATGACCTCTTCGGTGTCTACCTTCACCGCCTCCATCCTCCTCCCCCAATCTCGCACCGCCGCCATCTCTTCCTCTCCTATGCGCCACCACCCTACGCACCGACACCACCTTCGGTGCTGGCGATGCCTGCTGACCTTCACCGCCGCTACCGTCTCTTGCTACCATCCTCACCTAGTCCGGCGGCGCCTCCGCAGCCGCCACGGCCGCTCCCGCCTCCCTTCCTGCCAAATGTCCACATACAATATTGTCCGCCCCTAAACCGGGAAAGCTACTCGTTACTTCACCCAATTCACTGGCGACTCCAGCTGTCCTTGTCTATTTATCTTTGGAAGGGTTGTCCTCCGTTAGGAACCCAGTATATATGGTACTTGAAAGAACGGCAGATATGCGGAAGGGTTTGGGTGGAAACAACTCACCTTCTCCGTGGGCTGCTTGCGTGTTTATATATTGTGGCAAAACGCACAGATTGATTACAATGCGGACTACCTTGTTTAAACCGACTAGGAGAAGCACACCGGATAATACAACAACCTAATCTTAACAACCAACTACCGAGTACATCTCCAGGCCGGTGAATATCAAGGTAGTTCCAGGATTACAAGATAGATTACATGATTATCTAATAGCCCCCTCAATCACAACTGTGCTAGGTTGAGATTGTATTTAAAATTTTCCAGCTGCTGTGTAGGAAGTGCCTTAGTGAACCCATCTGCAATTTGATCTCTTGAGGGAACAAAGTCAATTTCTAATAGTTTTCTTGAAACTCGTTCTCGTACAAAATGATAATCAACTTCAATATGTTTAGTATGAGCATGAAACACAGGATTTGCAGAAAGAAACTTAGCTCCAATGTTGTCACACCATAATTTAGCAGCACGTGGACATTCAATGCCAAGCTCCTGTAGAAGTGTTTGAATCCACATAATTTCTGCAGTTGTATTGGCTATAGCTTTATATTCAGCTTCAGTACTTGACCTTGACACAGTAGGTTGCTTGCGTGCACTCCATGATACTAGATTTGACCGTAAGAAAACTGCAAAACTACCTGTAGATGCTCTGTCATCAAGACATCCAGCCCAATCTGCATCTGAGAAACCACTGACCAAAAGAGAACTGGATTTACTAATTTTGAGTCCAATCTTGGTTGATTGCTTCAAATATCTCAGAATTCTTTTCACAGCTGCCCAATGCACTGTTGTAGGAGCATGTAAAAACTGACACACCTTATTAACTGGAAAAGCAATGTCAGGTCTTGTAAGAGTTAAATATTGAAGTGCACCAACTATGCTTCTGTATTGAGTTGCTTCATCTTCCCCAAGAGAAGTTCCTTCTGATGCTGACAATTTTTCACTAACTATTAGTGGCGTGGTTACTGGCTTACAGGTGGTCATGCCTACCTTTTTTAACAGATCTGAGGCATATTTATCTTGGGTCACAACTATACCATCTTTTACTTTATTTACCTCTATTCCCAAGAAATAATGAAGCTCTCCCAGATCCTTGAGAGCAAATTCCTTGTTTAGTTGTCGCAGCAAATCTACGGTAGCATCTTGAGTTGAGCTTGCAACTATTATGTCATCAACATAAATTAACATAAATATAATAATACCACTCTTATTGAGGAAGAACAGGGAGGTGTCTGCCTTTGAGGAATTAAACCCAAGACTCTGCAACTTGACACTTAACCTAGAATACCATGCCCTTGGAGCTTGCTTCAAGCCATATAGAGCCTTGTCCAGCTTACATATATAATTTAACATGGTTTTATCCTCATAACCTGGAGGTTGTTTCATATAAACTTCTTCTTCTAGAAAACCATGAAGAAAGGCATTCTGAACATCTAATTGACGAAGACTCCACCCTCTTGAGACAGCTATAGATAGAACAATTCTGATGGTAGCTGGTTTGACAACAGGACTAAAGGTATCTTCATAGTCTATGCCACATCTTTGTTTAAACCCTTTTGCAACAAGTCTAGCCTTATACCTGTCTAGACTCCCATCAACTTTGCGTTTAATCTTATATACCCATTTGCAATCTATGATGTTTCTGCCTTTCTGAGGTGGAACTAAATGCCAAGTTTTATTTTTTATTAGGGCATCATACTCAACATCCATTGCATGTTTCCAATTCTTATCTCCTAAAGCTTCTTCTAAGTATTGTGGTTCACCAGATGAAGTAAAACAACCATAGCGAACAGTACCATCTGTATATACCTTGGACTTACTGATTCCAGCTTGAAGTCGTGTTCGTGGTCGCTGAAATGTAGATACATCAGAATGATCTGTTGCCTCCTGTGTAGAGTGTTCAGCTACTGGTGCAGCAGGGTGTGAAGCAGGGTGATCTGTGGCCCCCGGTACAGAAGATCCGTCTGCTGGTACCGGCAAAGCGGTGCGGCTCACATGCTGGGGCCCCTGCACTTAGCGCCGTGCAGGGGTGCCCAGGTGAGTGACACGTGTCCCCAGAAATTCAAAAAAAATCCGAAAAATTCAAAAATATACTTTAAAAATCCGAAAAATTGTAAAAAATACTTTTTAGTAAAAAAAGTATTTTTTTCAAGTACTTAAAATTATTTTTTGATTTTTACTTAAAAAATACTTTTTAATAAAAGTATTTTTTTAAAAAAAATACTTTTTACAATTTTTCGAATTTTTTAAAGTATATATTTTTGAACTTTTCGGAATTTTTTTGAATTTTTGGGGACACGTATCACTCACCTGGGCACCCCTGCACGGCGCTAAATGCAGGGGCCAGCATGTGAGCCGCACCCCCGGCAGAGACGCGGATGCCAGAGGCGTCAGAGGAGCGTTCGCTTCGCTCGCCGGTTCGGCAGACGGCAAACCACGCGCGACAGCAGGCGACGTTGCATCCCCAGGCTCGGGAAAACTTTCGGGCGCCAATGTACGCCTCGGATCGGAAGTCTCCACAGGACCCGCCGGTGCTGCAATTAATGGAGTAAATGCCGATGCATTAAAAAACTAGCTGCATAAGCACGGCACACGGCGAACGCCGCGCTAGCTACCGTGTGGACCAAAGTAAAAAAGATGACAATTCGCAGGGAGTTTCAAAAAAAAATCAAGGGCACATGTGTATTTTCGGAAAAACCAAAGGTCTTTTTCGTAAAACATTGAGGACTTACAAGGACTTGTACGTAAGTAAATAAGGACCTGTACGTAATTTTGGAAACGCGCGGGGCGCTATCCAAAATTTTTTTAAAAAAACTGGTCGCAGGGACCTTTTCGCGAAGAAAAAGGACCTTTACGTAATTTTCGAAAAATACAGGGAAAATGCCTCCTCCGGCCGTACCAAAAATCCCCCGCCACGCGCCGGCTGGAGCGAGCGGGCGGGGTGACGTGGGCGAGCCTGCGGCCGGGAACTCCCCCGGTAATATGTCCGGTAGGATTCTGGCGACAGACGCCTGGACACCGATCCCGGGAGGCTGTCAGCGCCAGGATCTGCTGTGGCTTCTGGATCACCCTGTAAATCAGTATGATCTGCAGGAAAACTGTTAATTTCAAGAGTATTAGCCAGTGGAACATCTACACATTCATCCCCAGAGTTAACTGAACTTGAGGCCAGCAAAGTTGGAGGAAGAAGGAGAATTTCAGACTTTAGTCTTGTGCCAGCATTAGGATGTAGTTTGGAGAAAGGGAAGACTCCTTCATCAAATACAACATCTCGTGATATGTAAATACGACCAGTTGCTATATCAAGACACTTGAATCCTTTATGTAAGTTACTATAACCAAGAAAAACACACTCTTTGGAACGAAACTGTAGTTTGCGATGATTATAGGGACGCAAGTTAGGCCAACAAGCACAACCAAATATTCTCAAGGATGAGCATTCTGGTTTAACTTTGAATAAGCGCTCAAGAGGTGTGGTGTAAGATATGACTTTGCTTGGGATGTGATTAATTAGAAAGATTGCGGTGAGAAAAGCTTCATCCCAAAATTTAAGAGGCATGGAAGCATGAGCAAGAAGTGATAGACCAACCTCAACTATATGCCTGTGTTTTCTCTCGGTAGATCCATTTTGTTGATGTGCATGAGACATGATGTGAGATGCCAGTTTTGATGAAAAAGGAGTGAAGTTTTTCATATTCACCTCCCCAATCAGTTTGCATGGCAATGATCTTTCGATCAAACATTCGCTCAACAAGATTCTAAAACTCATGGAATTTCTGAAAAACTTCAGACTTGAATTTTAAAAGGTAAATCCAAGTAAATTTACTGAAATCATCAATAAAACTCACATAATATTTATATTTGCCAACAGAATCAGGTGCAGGTCCCCAAACATCCGAAAAAACTAGTTCTAAAGGATGATTTGAAATACTAGACGACTTTGGATACTGCAATTGATGACTTTTTGCTTGTTGACAAGCATCACACACAGACTCTTTATTAGACTCAACTTGACATGGAAGATTAAAGCTACTGACGACCTTCTGAACAATAGGGGCTGCAGGATGACCAAGACGGCTGTGCCACCTATCAAAAGATGGTTTGCTAACTCCAAAGACTTGCTTTGTAAACGGTGGCGCAGATGGTAGAGGATATAACCCTTTGTGACATCTTCCTTTAAGAAGTGTGCTCCTCGTGTCCCTATCCTTTATCAAGAAGAAGTTAGGGTGAAATTCTAGAAAGATATTGTTGTTTGTAGTGAGACGATGAACGGAAACAAGATTTTTTGTGGCTTGTGGAACATGAAGAATGTTATTTAGATCAAGATTGCGACTCTGGGTATGAATAGTAGATTTACCAACATGACTAATATCCATACCTGCTCCGCTCGCCGTGTGGATCTGATCACCACCATGTACTTCTCACGGAAGGATAACTTCTCTAATTCTCCTGTTATATGATCAGTAGCCCCTGTATTCGTGTACCAGTTTGTGTCCACGGTATAGGAACTTGTAGTAGCAGCAGCGACGTGTCTCTGATCAGGAACATAGTTCTCATCATACCTATGCCAGCATCTGTCGGCAGTGTGGCCAGTTTTGAAGCAAACTTGACATGTGGGTCGTTCTGAGGAAGAGTTGTTGCTGCGCATGCCATTATTCCCTTGACGAGGACTGCTGCCGCTGAAGTTGTTCCCGCGACTTCCTCCGCGACTAGGGAAGTTGGCACCTCGTCCTCGTCGACCACCACGGCTGGCGCGCCCAGTTCCGCCGCGCCCTCGTCGACTGGGGCTTATGGGGCCAGGATTCACAACGGTTGTGACTTGTGACGCACAATGCGTCCTAGAGAAAAAAACAAGGGCAGTTATTTAGCTTGCCTATTCGATTAATTTGACGATCGAGATTGAATGACACCCACTTGAGTACGTAAGACGATCTGACAAGATCGTACATGCAACACAAACACCATGTCCTGTGTGTTAGTTGCGACTTATAACAAGCTCCTGATGGTCCCAGGACATGAAAACAAGCAAGTGCGTTTTGAGCTTACAGTGGCAGCGTAATCTCTCCGTATAGGAGGACTTGGACTCAGGGGCGGAGCCACTTTGGCTCTTTCGGTGTCACAGGATATCATATCTAAAAATATTTTTAGTAGAGATAAGCACCTCTAACCTACGTGAGAACCTTCCAGTCTAAACTTGGTGCACTTAGTCTATTCTTTGGAACCCAATGAAGGGAGCACTAGAAGCCCAAATTCTCAATAGCTAGCAATAGTCCACGAAAAGCGTCCATCGTCCCTCAGCGCATAAGGCAACTATAGCAGACTGAGCCAGCCCTTGACTAGCGAGGCCACTCAGTTCGGCTGAAATATGCTGACTTATGACTTATTTTGTATTGTATCTGATGGTAGCTTTTTTGGCGTAATTAAATTTAAAAAATTTTAAAAATAGAAAAACAGGTTAGCCTATTATGGACATTGCAAACGAATACGGAAAAAAAGAAAAGGCAAAAAGACCAAAAAAGCATAAACATCAAAAAAGACGAAATCAAGGAATAGTGAACTAGAAGTCTGAAGCTGAAGCCAAAACGAGTGGGGCCTGGAATGAGGACCGCAACAGGCCATGACATCCATTTGATTGATCTCTAAGCGTGTCACCTCGTAGCAGCCCTTGACACCCGTTCGTCTTGCACGATCAGCCAGGAGACGTGCACCATGTCCGCCAGACAGCCTTACCTAGCTAGGCAGTGATCGGCCACTAGAGAATGAGAGAAATCAGCGCTACTGGACAGCCTCGCTTGCCATCTTGCCGTGGCGCCATCTAGTCCTTGTTGTATCGCGCCTCGCCAACCGAAGGAAGCTTAGACTCACCCGATCAATTTGTATTTTACCTTAAATTTCTCTCAATTCTTCCAATTTGTTTAAAAAATATGGGCTAAATTTATAAGTTAGGGTTTCAATGCAATAATTGTTGATTGATTTTGTCGAATTATAGGGTTAAGATTTAGGGTTTAAATTTAGGTTTTTGGAATACCGGCCTAACTCATTGCAAATGAGAGACAAAATTGTAGTATTTGACTATAATATCAAGTAAGCCACTTGATGTATTTTTCTATTATATTATTCTTGAACCATTGAGCATACAAATATCTAATTGACTTTTTTCAATTAATTGATGATAATTTCATGAATGGTAGACTTGTTTTCTATGTGGAGAAACAAAAATTGAAGAAGATTACTAATAATATCTTGGTTCATCACTTTATGAATTTGAAAGAATGTAACTACTACAAGGTAATGCATTTACTTATAGTTTTTTACTTGAAAATTTTTAAGTAATTTTGTTCTCTTTTTATATACCATTGAGGTTGGATAATATATTTTGCCGATGCCAACCAACTTGTGTATGTGATTTTGTCCTTAGTTTCTTCAGTTTACTAAAACTAATCAATATTTTTATTAGGCCTCTTCATTTTGGCAAACAATTCGATCACTTTTTCTTTATCATTATACACTACCATCAATTATGCTGAAGTATTAATGCTAAAAATTACCGAACATATTATTATATAGCATAATATTACTTAAATATTATATATATTTTTATGTATATAGTGATATAGTGAATTCTAGTCATTTTCATTCTAATTCTGCCTGACATTCTTTATCTAGAGTTGTGGTGGGCCGTGCATGGCACATGTATTATCGGGCCGAGTTGCGGGGCATGTACGACGGAGAGGGCTTCAGGCCTGCGCAAACAATTAACGGCCGGATCGAGTTTGTTCGACCGGGAGACGCTGCGTTGGAACTTCCAAGTACGTATTGGTATCTCGATCTGATCCTTTATTCTTATCTATTTAAAAGGAATTGATAATAGTAGTGAACTCGTGATTTATCTGTTCTCCTTAACTCCTCTTTGCATCTTCTTAAAAATGTCTTTTTAGCTACGATTAAAAGTTTTTAGCTGTGTTTTTTCAAACCATAGTGAACGGTGAAGACGTTGGCGCAGATAGCACACATGCCGGTTAGTTCAGGAAGTCGTTTGGAGGAGCTGCTTCGAGAAGCCGCTTAAAAAATCATTTTGTTTGTTTTAATTTTTCGGAGAAACCAAAGCAAAAGTCAAAATAAACGGGACCCTTAAATTTCTAACAAAAACAGCAAAAAGTAATCTACTAAAAAGCCAAATGCCATCACCCTATAAATTATCTAATAAAAAGTAGAGTATTATGGGGTACACGGTAAGACCGAGGACGCGAAGGATATTCTCAACAATATTAACTCGACGTGCTATGATAATATGTTTTTTCTATCTTTGCAAAAATATGGACATTCAGCTGACATTTTTAATTTTGAAGCGCTGGCACTACCTCGCGATGGGCATCCTTCTGCAGGCTGGTCGATCGGCTGGGCTTGGATGAAATTGTTATCGAGTCTGATTGTAAGGAGTTGGTGAAAGCTTTGAACAGGCGGGATCGATGACAGATCTGCTATCGCATGTGTTCTTGCGGAGGCACGTACGAGAGCTAGCTAGCTATCTACTGCTTTTCATGTCCTTAATTATTCCGTTCAGACAGGGCTGTGAATATACTTCTGCGCGAAATAAATTTGCTTGTAATTTAGGTCCCGTTTGGCGCGCATGGCTCCACTTCATAAGTGGAGCTGTTTTTTTTTTGGCTTCAGCTCCACGAACAGCTCCACCGGTGGAGCTGGAGCTGTTTTGGTAGGCTGTTTGGCAAAACAGCTCCACCTGTTTTATCATGCATGGTTGAGAGATGTCAATTGTCCAATATACCCCTGTCTATTTGGCTTGTAGTAACATCAAGAGCTGTATGTTTCTACATGATTTTTCATCCGAGTAAATTTGAATTAAAAAAATATAAAATTTAAAATAACATAAAGTATTAGCAACCAATATTTAATGCGTTTTTTTTTGCATAGCAATGACCCGTTAGGACAAATATGCATGTGCAAAGTCATGATATAATGCAAACATCAAATGTCATTATATAATACAAACATATATGTTCATGATGATCTAGAAAGATATATTGCCCGTGCAAGGTCATCTCGGAATTTATCCATATTGCGATCATTAGATTCCGAAGTTGATGTGTCACCTGCATTGTGTGAAGCAAAATGTTTTCTATACCTTAGAGGTATAGTAGGCACATAATCAGGATTCCGATCGCATTTACTAAAATCCTTATCCTCAGAATGGTTCTCACGAATGAAATTATGTAGACACACGGTTGCAGCGACAATCATCTTTTGCTTCTCCATTGGGTAACTCGGCATTTTGAGAAGGACCCTCCACTTCATTTTCCACACACCAAATGAGCGCTCCACCACATTCCGGATACTTGAATGCAAATGGTTAAACCACTCTTGTTCACCGCTTGGAGCAGGACCCCTCCTCCAATCCGGCACATGGTACCTTTCACCCTTATATGGTGCCAAGTATCCAGGTCTATTTGGGTATCCGGCGTCAACATGATAATATTTCCCTGCGTAGAAATGACCACAATTGAATTGCACGAAATTTGTATAAAAATAAACTTGTACAAAAATCAAACATGTTACATATACATACCTAGAGGGGATGTGGGAATTTGTCATGATCATGCCTAAGTGCATGAAAGAGCACACTAGTGTCATGCATAGATCCGGGTTGTCCAATAGATGCATATGTGAAGCGCATGTCAAAATCGACAATAGCAAGAACATTTTGCGTCGCTTTGCCACTTCGACCAATATATCTAATGAGCTCATCCGATGGCGGTGTAGCTGAGATATGAGTACCATCTAGAGCTCCAATGCAATCTTTAAAATGAGGCATCATCCTACTATCATTTCTTATCCTAGAATGTGTTGTAGCGAAGTTTGGATCAATAGGCCTTATGTAGTCCTCACACATGGACACCAAACAAGTCAAGACATCATCAAATTTTCTACTAATTGTCTCTGCAGAATGCTTGAATATACCATGCAAAGCACTGATGGACATACCATGTCCACATATTAGAAGGAAGATAGCAAGTGACTCCAAAGAATTCATGTGAACAGATGACTCCAAATCATATGTGTTCACTAACAAGGTATGCAGCTTGTGAAATAATGATGCATCCATTCTAAACATTTTATGACTTTCACCTGGGGTGTTGAGCTTCTCCATAGTCCAACCAAATCCAGACTGAGCTGGAGTTCTAGCTTCATTTTTATCAACATAGGTCATGTAGTACTTGGTTGCAAGAAGGGCAGTAGCAAACAAATTATTTTGATTGGACCGCATCAATTCCATAGTATTTGAAACCCACTCATAATCATCAGAATCACTATCATCCATGTCAGAATCACTATCATCCAAATCAGATCTGTACACATGAATAAACCAAAGCAAGGATAAATTTAACACACACAAAAAGTAAGGTTAAGTACAAAAAGTATGGTTATGTTGCAAATAGAAAGATACATCATTTCTACTAAACCACTCATGTTTTGAAATAAAATTGAATGCACTACTTCGGAACATCATTTCTTGTCAACCACTCATGCTTCCTCCTCAACCAATCATATCTATCCTCAGGGGTCTTCAATGTCAGAAACATCTCTCTCTCAGCCCTCTTGGTAAAAAGTACAGTTGCAATGAAATGTTCATTTGTTCTTGGAGTAGCACCACACTCTTCAACCAAGGTCATTACGTCCTGTATGGAACATCCAGTTTTGTCCTCCCTCCTCGCTATAGACTCACAAGAAGTAGTTGTCCTCTCATTCATCTCTACTATTTTCCCCATCTGTTCTTTTAACCAATGTCCTGTATTTGTCTTAGGTTTCTTTCCCTTATTGTTAATAGACCCTCCACCTCTCTTCCCTCTCACACTAGTGGGTGTCACTGCCTCTGGCTCACTATCATCATCGTTGTCGGCCTCATCTTCATCATCAATATTATTACGAGAGTTGTCACATGACAAGCTTGCTTGGGAAGGTGCTACACCACTAGACGCACACCAATGATCATCACCGGTATTACGAAGGTCCTCAAACATAATTTCCAACTTCTCTTCATTCTGCAGTCCTCTATTCTTGAACCTGGAAGAACCCTTGATTTCCTAGAATGCAACAAATTACGGTAAATAGAGACCTACAAATTTGGAATAACAAATAACCTAAAATGCACTTACTTTGATTGTCTTCTTCCACCAACTCTCAGGCATATCAATGTTCTTTTTCCTTTCATCCCATCCAAGACCAGTTTGATTGTTAGTGAGTTTCTTCCAAATACCATAATCAACTTTCAATTTATCCCATTTGTTCTTGAATTGCTTTCTATTGTACTCAATCCCAGTCCTTTCTTTGAACCTTTGTATCACATTCTTGTGCTTGCTATTGATAAGAATGATGAGATGATCAAATACCTTGGATCGGTGAGGTCAACGGTGTCAGGTGCAGGGGCAACAGGAACGACTGGTGGCTTTTGTGCGCGTCCACCACCTCGGCGTCGAGTAGAGGCACCACGACTCGGAGCAGATGAGCGTCCAATCTCCGTGCGTCCATCACCGACTTCTTCAATAGTCCTCCAATCTGGCCCGAAAGCGGCAGACACTGCAGCATTCCATTCCGGCCATCCCCAGCCGCCACTGCCACCACGGCCAAAAGAGATCACAAGTTACACCAAAAATGGAACGGGTCAAGGCTATCATAATGTAGAGATGTGAATCATAGATGTAGACTGAGTTGTGTCAACTGAAGTTATGTACTTATGTCCAATCTATATAAGTAAATTACTGTATCTGTCTCAACTGGAACACTCGGATTTGCATGACTTCTGTCTTGTGATAAGGACATATGTCAATGCCTTCTTTTTTATCCAGTTACCACTACTCATATCTCTACATTCACATTCGGTTACTACTATTCATATCTCTACATTCACATATCTCTACTCATATCTCTACTCATATCCAGTTACTACTACTACTAATCATGAAATTTGCAGAGATGATCACCAGTTACTACTACTATCATGAACCATAGATGGTGATTCACATTCGGTTCTCAACCATTCCTGGGGATACAAGAATCACTATCATGAACATATGCAATTCACATTAGCATGGCCTTTTCATGAATCACTATCATTCACATTCACATGCAAAAAAAAATAGAAAGAAAAAAATCTCTACAGACCAGGGGCCGCCGCCCGAGATGGCACCTGCAGCCGCGCCGGGCACGCCGAGCCAGGGGACGCCGCCAGGGGAGGGGCCGCCGCCCGGGAGGCCGCCTGCAGCCGCGCCGGGGGAGGGGCCGCCGCCCGGGAGGCCGCCTGCAGCCGTGCCAGGCCAGGGGACGCCGCCAGGGGAGGAGCCGCCGCCTGCAGCCGCGCCGGGCCAGGGGACGCCGCCAGGGGAGGGGCCGCCGCCCGGGAGGCCGCCTGCAGCCGCGCCAGGCCAGGGGCCGCATCCCGGGGGGCCTCCTGCAGCCGCGCCGGGCCAAGGGCCGCCACCGAGGGGGGCGCCGCCGGCCGCGCCGGGCCTCGGCCATGGAAGGCCGCCTGCCCCGGCGAGAAGAGCGGAGAACCCGCCGGTCTCCATTGGTTCCGAAACGCCGAGAGCATCTTCAGCGACTCCCAATCTACCGGATTCCGTCCCGTCGGCGCCTTCCTTTCCTCCGGCTGGCTGGGAATCCATGGTGGCGGCGCTCCCTCCACGGTCGATGCGGTGAAGAACAGAGGACGGGAACGGGAGAAGCCGACGAATCGGGAGGGTTCTGGTTGTTTTGGCCCCGATGGCAGGCGGTGTAATTTCACGATGGAGCAAGGGCAGTATGATGCGGGCATTTGGGTGGAGCCGGGTGAAGCTACTTTTTTCAGCTCCTTGGGTGGAGCTACTTTTATCTCAGCAGGTTTTAAGGGGCTCCTTGGGTGGAGCTGTTTTGTTTTACCCCGTTTGGCACAAAACGGCTCCAAACAGCTCCAGGAGCCGGTGGTGGAGCTGTGCCAAACGGGGCCTTAACTGATGGTACCGTGTGGAAAGCGAAGCGTCTTGTGGAAAGCGAAGCGTCTTGTATGCCCAGGGTTTCTGGTAACCTCCCTTCGCGAGAGCATACTCTGCCGTTGAAACGTCAACGCAGCTCTCAATCGGATTTACCTCTCTCTCAAAAAGAAGAAAAAAGCAGGCTAGATATTGCTAAAAAAAAGTGAGGCTACATATGGATATGTAAGTACCGAGAACGACGACTAGAGTGCCACTTGGTTGAGCTGAAATAAGCTGATTTATGGTTGAAATTATACTGTAGCTGGCTGAAATTACACTGTAGTTGATGATGGCTTATTTGACATAACTAAATTTAAAAATATTAAAAATAGAAAAAACAAGTTAGCCCATCATAGACAACGTAAACAAATACGAGAAAAAAGAATCGGCAAAAAAACTCAAAAAAACTAAAAAGTCAGAAAAAGACAAAATTTGGAATAGTATTGCTTGTGCAGCCTTACAAGTTCGTTGATTATGGATATGTTCCTTTCGCGAGACCTCGATTCCGGAGTGATAGAGCAATAAAAAATGCAATGTTACCATCTAAGTGCAAATGCAATGTAGATCTTTTATAATTGTGTATTTGTTAATGGATATTTTATTTCATTTCAATTAATTGATTTGCGAAATAGATGTTTTATGTTTGTGAAATGAAGTGCGATGTGAATTGGATGTTTTATGTTTGTGAAATGAATTGAGATGTGAATTGGATGTTTTATATTTGTGAAATGAATTGAGATGTGAATTGTATGTATACATGTACATGTTGATCTGCTTGTTTCAGAGGGCATGGTTAACATTTCCTGAGGCTAGCCAATAAACAGAAATAGATTTAGGGGTAGAAAAGAATATCACGGACGGTTTATAACTAAAAACCGTCTGTGATAACTGATAATCACAGACGGTTTTTATTTACAAACCGTCTGTGATAGGTGATAATCATAGACGGTTTTAGTTAAAAACTGTCTGTGATTATCACCTATCACAGATGGTTTTTACTGATAAATCGTCTGTGATTATCAGCTATCACAGACGGTTTTTAGTTACAAACCGTCTGTGATATTTACACCACAGACGGTTCGAAAATCGTCTATGATAACCTTCGATTATCACTGACCCATAAATTCAGACGGTTCAGAAAACCGTTTGTGATGACGTTTTTGAACCATCTGTAATACGGTTTTCTGTAGTAGTGTACACTACATGGTGACTTTCACATGGTCTCACAGGATCGCTGTCCAAATTAAATTAACCTGTACATACACTCTATACACCTACTCCCTCCAATTCACAAAAATAAGTCATTTTAGAATGCGCGTAGTCAAACTTTAGAAACTTTGGCTATCAATATCTTCTTAAATATTTAGATTAGATATATGAAAATTATATGTGTAGATTCGTCTTTAAAAGTACTTTTATAATATTATAATTTTGTTGGGTTTTAAACTATATTATAATAGCAATTAGTGATCAAAGTTGTATTTTAGGACCGTGTCGATATCTAAAACAACTTGATTTTGTGTTTGTGGACGAGAGGGAGTACATCTTAAGTCTTGACATATGCTTGAGTGCCATGAGTTAACAGAAGTAACACATCTGCATTTCTAGGATATATAATGCCTGCTCATGAATCAGTGCATGAGAGCACCACTTCTGATATGATCCCTGCTTGCAGACAGTGGGTGTATATATTGTAGCATTGCATGTTGGATGCAGGCCGCTGCCCGCGCCCAACTAGACTGCATGCATATCATGTACCTGATCTGACAAACATATCGATCTGGGGTCAACTCTCATTCATGCATACATGCCTTTGGTCACGCGTTCACTCGATCGAGCATAAGCAAGCTTTAGTTACTGGATAACTTAACAAAGCACTGATAATTCTTATGTAATGTATGGAAAATGCAAATCAATGGCCACTAGCACAAATGTATGGGCATATATAGTCATCACGTATAGTTTACATCAGAACCAATCTTACACTCCCAAGCATGCACACATACACCACAAACAACTGATTGATCAATATATAGCTGATCGATCATCGAGCTATATAAAAAGACCTATATATCAGCCACACTACTACTACTCCTCAGCACTCGCACACGTATGTAACACGCTACGGCGACGACGAAATTAAGCAAAGCATATCTATATAGTGATATATCACACTGCACTCGATCACACGTACCAAACAACACACAGACAACTGATCACCAGGAACAAACATGCATGCATGCATGTCAAACAAGAAGTGATTAGATCAGAGATCACCGTCAACAAGCTAGCTAGCTAGCCGATGAATGAATAGCCCGGCTAGGCGTCGACGACCCGGAAAGAGTCCCTGTTCTTGACGACGATGTCGTACATGTGGACGGAGGAGAAGTTGGCGAAGTCCCTGGGGAGGGAGATGAGGTCGAGAGTGCCGCGCTTGTGGAACTGGTACAGCGCCGGGTCCTCGTAGTAGCGCTCCCACCCCAGCGCCGTCAGCTTCGCCTCCAGCGACGCGTACGACGACACCGTCTGCCCGCTCGGCGTGTGCAGCAGCGCCTTCCGCTCGCTCCCGGGCTTCTCCACCAGCCGCACCACGCCGTTCTTGAACACCCACACGCCCGACATCCTCCCCTTCCTCTCAACTATGTATACCTATATGTAGCTTGCTGTTGTAGGGAGAGAAGTTCAAGAAACTATAGCTAGGTAGGAAGAGAAAGATAGGTCGTAACTGGAGATGATGTGAGATCGATATGGATGGTTACTGGATGGATGGAGAGAGAGATTAAGGGGTGTATATATAGATGGATGGACGAAGCTTGAGATAGCTAGATAGGGTGGTGATGGTGTGGGGTAGACATGGATATGTTATGCGTGCATACTACCGTACTAGTAGGTCATAAAGAGAAGTTATTTTGTGATACGTAATATAATCAAACATTCTAAATTTTGGTTATTAATATCTTCATAGATATTTAGATTGGACACATGGGAATAGTACATATAAATTTGTTTCGAAAAGTGTTTCCATAATATTATAATTTTATCGGTCTTTATTAATATACTATAACAAAAAAGTATGTGCTTAAAGATATATTTTGGGGACATTGATGTCCAAATCGACTGGCTGGAGGAGGTGGATGGTGACGCAGACGTAGCTACTACGATAACATGCGTTCATGGGAAGAACATATTTAATTTGTAGTGTGGGGTCGCAGTTAGGTCAGGAAGATGCTGTAGTAGATGGGATGGGAGAGAAGAACGAAGATTAAACTTGAGTGCGCGCGGGAGAATATATGTATCTGCGTGTGTTAGTTAAGGATTCTCTCTTATTCCCCAATATTATGTGCTTGATAAGCTACCTGGAATATATCTGCGAAAAGAAAGATTGAAAAGAAGGAAAAGATGTACGCACACACTACTGTGCACGGATATCTCTAATGGGCCGGGGAAATGTGCTAGTGCTGTGCATGCATGCACATCGATCTACAGCCTACAAAAAGAAGAAAAAACTATATGCTATATATGTTGAGAATAAGGGTGATCGATCAGCCTGAGATCACGAGATTTAAAACACGTGTCGCAGCACGGTCGTGACACGTAAAAAGGAGAAAATATATGGGATGTTGGAGGGAAATGGTTGGTTAATTGTAATGGGGAGACGTAGCTACGAAATGCTCATGCATCTAGCTTTGGATCATAACAATAAACCAGTCGATAAAGTCATGTAATTTGATGATGGATATATAAGTATTTCGCTATGAAAATGAAATTTTTTTGATGTTGTGCGAGGAACCCTACTACCTTTTTCCCGAAAAGAAAACATAAAGAGCCTAATTCTCAAGAGCTAGGGCATCGAATACGATTCACTTGCCATAGTCTAGCCATAGTCTACTACTTAACCATCACACACGAGAACTTGAGCTGTACGTGCTCATCTTCTGGAAGAACAAATTTTTTTCGTGAAAGGGAATTCTGGCCGATCGATCGAGCTAAGATCGCCTTTATCTGGAACAAAATTGATACTCGCTCATTGTCAAGTATATATTTGGTGTACGGCAGGACGACATTAATCTTACTTTGCTTTGCTTTTCCCTATTGACGAGCTCAAGCATCTGCTGCGAAGAGAGGTTTTGGCTTATCTTAATTTCCTAGATAGTGCGTACGTGATGTCACGTTAATTTGGCACCGTCTGTTGGATAGGTATACGTCTATCCCTAAATTTGGCACAGATTTATTTTATCAAGGCCGGTTTGATTGTACTGTACAACAGGAATGTGCTCCGCAAAAGAAATGTTTCAGTGTGCTAAAGTTGCTTTTCAAATTAATTAAACCAATATGCAAAAGGCTGTCATGAAATCTCGCTCCTCAACCTATGCATTAATCAATAGCTTTTCTAAACCATTGGGCTGGAGATTTTTAAGCCACGAAATGATACTTCCTCTGCTTATAGTCGCTAAGATTACTTGTTGTTGAGCTGAGAGGTAGCACTCACAAGTTTGATCCGTATATCATGGTAAATATGTTGGATTTATTAAGTGATCTTTTTGAGGTAATAGCCTTTTAAGTTGGCACGAAATAATAACGAACACACGTACGTACAGGTACGCAACAGTCAGCACAAGCTAGGGAAAAGCTTTTTACCTACTAAGGAGCTAGACATCCTCTTATCTACCATCCATTTTATTTCGAGATTCTGTATTATCTATTCTCCAAAATATACATGCACGGATCTCAAGGTAAAAAAGAAGATATTAGATGGCCAATGAGACAGGGAGATGTTAGTTGATGGTGAATTGAAGTGACGTAGATCATACTATCAAGTATGTCAACCCGTTCACTTAAGACTCTTTTTTCACATCGATCGTATTGGATTATCTCTAGCGCACATCAATATTCAATGCCATCGCCAACTTAACATACGAACCAAACAAAGCACACTGTAGTTCATCTCTGTGCAAAACACGACCGTATGTACATCAAGTTCGAAAAAAGAAACCGACGGTATGTATTTCTTTCTTCGGTTTTGCTAATTATCATGCATGCACCTTCTTTTGTAAAAGTAAGTCGAAATGTCTAGCCATTGAATATGGCTGGACAAATGTGTACGATCCGATCGGATGACGATTAATTTGACTAATTTCACTGCACTTTAAATTGCCCTTGCATTGTGATCAGCACCATATATCTGACTAGTATATGTACTTTTGTTCCCCATAAGCCAGAACCAACTGGATCATTACGACAATGAGTGCACCAACTTGTGAATGGCACTTTCCGCCGCTGAGCTGGCTCTTGCATACTTCCAGCCGATCGAGATGGAGAAAATCAAACTGGGAATCGTATTCGATCGATCTCGTACGCATGCATGCGACATGTGTACGCACGTATTCTCACTAAGGGCATTCTTAATGGTAACACTATATAGCAATATCTATAGATTATCATCTTATATATAGATATCTGCCTAGACATCATCCTTCCAATGCACAATGTTTATCATTAATCAATACTGTAATTTAATATTTATTTTTAATTCCCTCCCCTAATGCATTGTTTAATGCAGTGACACACCTTTGTAATATGGTAGACATCATTTCCCTCATAGATGTTTTAGCTAATGTCTTCGTATTGGATTACGTGCTCAAGTAATGTCTTGTATAAGACACTATTTCTCTCTCTTTTTTCATTAATTTTTCATCCATCTTAGCACTAATCATACATAGTATGCTAATTAATACTATAAACACTGTTTGAAATTACCTACGCCCGACCACACGATTAACCATGCAAATCATAGAGAGACTAGCTGAAAAGGGAACCTCGTGCCTAACTATTCTTGACGAATTGAACACGTGCTCGTCGATCGTCTACATATAATTAATATCTTTATTCATGCATGGGTACGTTAGCTGACTAGTCGGTCGAATGATCGATACATCTTTTGTGTGATTGATTCTCCCCCTTTTTTGTTTCAGAATATATGGTGGCAAGCTTTACCTAACAGTGCTACGTAGGTTCTGACCTGCCAGTGGTGTGACTAGGATACATGGTAGCTAGTTACCACAAGTTACTGCTATCCAAGTCTCCAATGAAGCTCGAGATGTGACATTTTATTCAAAAGCAAGGCTTCTCCACGTTTCACACTGCGTTTTGACGATCAACCTCGCGGCAGCTAGCTAACTAACTAGCTAGGGTTCCATTTATCGGGTTCAGATTTAGCAAAGTTAATTATCGATCAGCTGGCTAGCCAGCTACAACCGGGGTGTTCATGGTGATGGGAGCACATGGGAGTTCGTAACAAAAACACCCTAGCTAGTTTCAAGTGGTTTCTAGAGAACATATCATAGGCTCCCAGCATGTCTCGCTATCTATGCTCCTACTCCTAAAAACATGACCAGATAATCATGAAAAATTCCAAAAAAAAATCAGTACATACACAAAACCAATCTATCATGATGCAAAATTTCAAACCTAAATTCCATCTACACACTGATAAACAGAAAAAAAAAAGACAAATTCTGCTGAAAAGAAAATCCAAAATAATAAGGAAAAAGATAAAGCTACTATTCGGTCATTGAAATTTGTCTCTCTTTTTTTTGTTCCTCCTGGTAGACATCGTGTTTCCTGTTGAAATGTTGCAGGATTCTTGATTACATCACGCCCTATCTAAATAAATTTTTTTTTCATAATTTTTCACGACTAATCGGATCATTTTCCCAGGAGTGCGAACATAGGTACGTAGCACAAACATATATACTTTGAGCACAAGATAAGTAGTTCTCGTGGTTTCTAGTGGGCTTCGTTTTTCTCTGTATTTTTCTTCAATTTTGTTATTTCTTTAGTCTTGCGGAACACTAACTTTAATCTATAGATAGTACTCCTGTAGTCCTGTCCTCACTGGTAAAACCTATATATATTTTCTTAGTACAGGGAAACACTCGGTTTATATAGCTCTTGTGGGTTAATTTGAACCCATAATCTCCACAATAATTAAGCACCGAGCGTCATGAAAGCCCACAATTAATAAGAACCCGGATTCGTGCTAATCTCCTATCTAGCAAGGATGATTTATATGGTTAATTGATTGTTC
This sequence comes from Dendrocalamus latiflorus, assembly GCA_017311315.1. Classification (NCBI taxonomy): domain Eukaryota; kingdom Viridiplantae; phylum Streptophyta; class Magnoliopsida; order Poales; family Poaceae; genus Dendrocalamus; species Dendrocalamus latiflorus. The sequence goes on along the minus strand of CM029663.1, from coordinate 54,252,632 downwards.
TTCCTGGAAAGTGCCATGGAATATATGTTGGAATCGAACCCAGCTAGCTAGCTCGTTAAGACGTTGTACATAAAGATTTGGTGCGCGTCGCTATATATACCTGGTGCGTTTAATCTTTTGTCCTTTATTATGAAGCTTCTTACGAGCTTGACAAATGCATTCCTATGTGCAGTAGTGCGAACAAAGTGAGGAATGGAGTATTCGATATCTATCTTTACATGAAGTACGTCAACTTTCACGTCAATTGATTGCTTGCTCGATCTATCTGCGATCTGAAGATGCGTGACAGCTTTCTGCATGCGAGTAGTTTCCAGATCAAGCGCGTCAACCATCAAGGATTGCATGCATGGGAGCACAGCAAGTGGTCTGAAGTGCGATTTCCGTGCCTCGTGTATCTAACTAGCAGCATAAGCGCAGCGTTACCGTGTGGACCAAAGTAAAAGAGACGATAATTCATGATAATTTCTTATAAAAAAAATCAAGGATACGTGCGTAATTTCGAGAAAATCAAAGGACTTTTTCACAAAAAATCGAAGACATGTAAGGACCTGTACGTAACAAAACGAGAACCCGTACGTGCTTTTGGAAAACCGCAGGGTGCTATCCTTCAAAGGATACGCAATTTCGGTGAAGTGGAGGGGGGTTTCGGAAAAAAAACTAGCAGGAATCTTTTTGCAGAAACTGAGGACTTTTACGTGATTTCGGAAATCTTGCGGGCCTTTTTGCAAATACGCTGATGTGGCACGGTGGTAGGCAATATTTTGGTATGTTGGGAGTGAGAATAACTTGATTAGAATGGCGAGTGATGCACTTCTAATGGAGGCTTTCATTAAGAATAGAGCACAGAAGGAAGTAAATCTATTCATGTCAGTTGGAAAGTGTTAATCATCTCAAATAAGAGCTACTTTTCATATAATGGTGCAGTAGTGAATGAGTCGGATAATGAACGAGAGCCATTTTTCATATGATAATGTACTAGTTAATGATAGTCAAGTAGTTAATGAGAGCCAAGGGAATCGGCTAGTGAATGGTCTTTCTGAAGCTGCACCTCCCGTAAGAGAACAAAAAGGTAACTTGACTTCACTTCTTTTTTTCTTTCTCATCCTTCTTGGTATGCATGTGACTTTCAAGTATTTCCTTCTTGGCTGCAGGGGCAAGAAAAAATGACCTAAAAGCACTCAAGATAGCAGCCCATCAAGCACTCGAAGTAGCCCTGGAGTTTGAACAAGGAGGATACCAGCTGAAGCATCAACTCCACCAAGAAGGTCTGCTACAAAAAGGATAGCTGAAGCAAGGGCTGCGGCATAAGCATCCTCCCCACAAATCAAAAGGAGAAAGCTCATGGACTAGAATATGTTATGCGTCATGTGTTATGTTTTGTATCATGTCTAGTTTGTAAAATTCTGAGCTTGTAAAGGTCAAATTGCTTCCTTTTAGACCTCATACTGTGGAATATTATGAACTGTGTTGTGATTTGTAAACCTATATCTATTGTAAATTGCTGGTTTGATTTAGCATATAAACTGATAAGTTAGGATGCTCCCTACTGATATGTTAAGATGCTCCCTACTAGAGTTTGATTTTTGGTTGGGCTTACAGATGAGAAATGAGAAGAGGATGACGGAGAGAGGTAAAGAAGTTACACCTTGGAACAGAGAAGTGACGGCAGTTGTATTTCGCGGAACGGAGCAGAGGAACGGTGATATTAAACTGAACCTGTAGAATGCTTTGGTATTTTCAGCTTTTTTATGGTACCAACCCAGCTTTACCCTTCCTTTTTATTCAACGAACTATTTTCCTCATTTCTCTGAGAATGTGATACCTAACCACGACTTTGCAAATACGTCATCTGATGGCAGTTCTATAGCATAGTAGCAACCAGTCTGTCATTTCAAAGCAGTAATAAGCAGCACAAAAAAAAAAAAAACTCACTCTTACTAAATAGCAGCATCCTATGAAACAGAATGCCAAATGTCTGAAATTGACTTCATAAATACGACTATACCGTTTCAGTATGAAAGCAAGACTTCATTAAATTAAGCGTTCGGTAGTCGTTACAATGTTCCTTGCTCCCAGTATGGACACATATGTACTTACGTAATTTCAAGTCGCAAGTCTGTTGGTGATATATAATGTGACAATATACAGAACCAAAGAAAGAACTTGGGAAGGTGGAGGAGCAAAACCCAGTTACTTCTGCTTGTGAAAATTTCCTTGCCGAGAATTATTTACTGACGGAAATTGCGCGCCATCGAACATGACATTCAAAAACCTTTTTCCCGTTTCAGAGATGAACAGAAGAACGCAAAAATTGCAAGTGAATCGAGCTTGCTTGTAACCTATCGATGCTTTTATTGAGATGGCAGAGAAAACCACCTTGCCGAGCCTTCTCTACAGAGGCCGCAGCTTTTTATTCACATTGGAGGGGCCTATGAGAACTGATGTTGAAAGAGTAAGATAAAATGCATTATCAGCAGCTGTAGAATATTGTATACTTGAAGGAGGGGGGGGGGGGGGGGTAATCAGAATTCAACTCCACCTGTGATTGAAAAATTGTGCTGAGAGATTTCTCAGCTCAGCTCACGAAAAATCAGCGACCACCACCAGGGCTTGAACTGCCACCAGCTGTTGTATTAGTCTGAGCACGCATGATTGTGTCTGCCTGGAAGACCCCTTTCGGCAAGATTGATCCAACAGGCTCAGATGCTGCCACTGGCAATCCTACTTGGTTGACTGATTGGTCTTTAGCCGAAATATATTCTGGCGTTAGATCTGGGGAAGATGAAGACTGAGCCAATGTCGCAATAGAGAAGCCGAGAGGATAGGAAGCAATTGGCATGTCAGAGAGGGGGAAAGCAGGTGAACTGTAGCTGAGCGTACCCATTGGGTGATCATACTTGCATGCAACTCCATATCTGCAATATCCATTTTGGGCATAGTATGCACAAGGCTGAGCACCCTGCAAATTGAGATAACAGAGCAAGCTTGGTAAGAAACTGCATACACTTTCTTTAAAAAAATACAAACACATAGACGGTCTAACTGTATAAGTGCAATCCATTTCTTCCTGGCATATTAAAGCAAATCTGGTATCACGCGTGGTTCATGCCCAACATTATATTCCAGATGAAGGATGCAAATGTGTAGAAAAAATATGATGAGCATTGGCCGTGCCTAACACAAAGTTCAGTAAGAGCTGTAAACCTTGTGAAAATGGCAAACTAACCCATGATATGACACTAATAACCACAACTATTATGGAGTTGCAACTAAAGAAGGAGATTGTAAGATCCCAAAGACCCAAACTAAAGGAAACAAGGAGATTGTAAGATCCCAAACTAAAGGAAACAAGAAACATGTTTGTTAGAGATAAGAGTCTGTTGTTAGATATAGATAAGGTCTGGCGTGCAGATCTGTTATATCAGATCTGTTCCAGACCGTTACCCTTAGGGATATCTCCCCCAATCTCTTGTATTTGGTATCCAGCCGTGAGATAGGATAGCAGATCTGTTAGGTATAGAAAGTTTGTTTTCCCTTCTTTGTATAGGTTGATCAGATCTTCACTTTCCATCTCACGGCTCCTGTAACCATTCTGGGCTCTAGCCCTATATTAACATGGAGGGATTGGCAGAGGTCCTTAACGCCAAACATTCACATGGTATCAGAGCCTTCCCATCCAATGGCAGGCGCCTCCAATTCCTCCTCTATCTTCCCCTTTGCCGTCCCGGTAACAGAGAAGCTCACCAGAACCAATCATGCGCTGTGGAGGGCGCAGATTCTTCCCACGATGCGAGGCGCCCAGATGATGGGATTTCTGGATGGGACTACCAAAGCCCCGCCAGAAGAAGTTGAAGCCAAATCAGGCGAGAAGACAAGCAAGATCCCAAATCCAGAGTATACTCAGTGGTTGATCAAGGATCAACAGATCCTGGGCTACCTGCTGTCATCTCTGTCCAGAGAGATCCTTGTCCATGTCGCCATGAAGAGATCTGCTGCTGAAGTATGGCAGACTCTTGAGGCAATGTTTGCCTCACAAGTGCGTGCGCGATCTGTCAATACGCGCATAGCACTGGCCACAACCCAGAAGGGAAACTCCAGCGTGGCTGAATATATTGGCAAGATGAAGATGCTAGCAGATGAGATGGCATCTGCAGGAAAATCCCTAGAAGATGAAGAGTTGATCTCTTATATTCTGAGTGGGCTTGACATGGATTACAATCCAATTGTTTCAACAATTGTTGGCCGTGCTGAACCAATCTCAGTTGGAGAAGTTTACTCTCAGCTTCTCAGTTTTGAACAGCGGGTCCAACTCCTTCAGCAAGGCGGCCTGATGCAATCCTCCGCAAACTCTGCTATGCGCGGGCGTGGAGGATTCCAGCGCGGTGGCTTCCAGAAGAATCGAGGGCGCGGTCGCGGCTTTGGAGGTCGCAACAACTACAACACCACCTCAAATCGCTCAAGCAATGGCGAGGACACCCGTCCGAAGTGCCAGCTCTGCAAGAAGAGAGGACATACTGTTGAAGCTTGCTGGCACAGATTTGACGCAGACTTCGTGCCCCCAACTGAGAAGACAGCTGCAGCAGCCTCCTCTTATGGTATTGATACTAACTGGTATGCTGATTCAGGTGCTACAGATCACATTACCAGCGAGCTCGAGAAACTGACTGTTCGTGACAAATATGGAGGCAATGATCAGATTCATGCAGCAAATGGAGCAGGTATGGACATACGGCACATTGGTCATTCACATATTCACACCCCTAATCGTAGTCTTCACCTTAAAAACATCCTTCATGTTCCAAAATCTGCAAAGAATCTTGTTTCCGTTCATCGATTTGCTGCTGATAATCATGCTTACTTTGAGTTCCATCCTGATTTTTTCTTAATCAAGGACCAAACAACGGGGCATGTTCTTCTGGAGGGCAAGAGTAGAGGAGGGCTTTATCCCCTCTCCTCTGTTCACGCAAGAAAACAAGTTTTTGGAGTCTCCAAGCCTTCTTTGTCGCAATGGCATAGTCGTCTAGGTCATCCTTCATTACATGTTATTCAACAAGTCATTAGTCACAATAAGTTGCCTTGTTCTTTAGAATCAAATAAAGACTCGGTTTGTAATGCTTGCCAACAAGCAAAGAGTCATCAACTTCCTTTTTCCAGATCCTCTAGTGAGTCTAGTGTTCCTCTAGAACTCATTCACTCCGATGTATGGGGTCCAGCCCAAGAATCTGTGGGCAGAAATAAATATTATGTCAGTTTCATTGACGATTTCAGCAAATTCACTTGGATATACTTGCTAAAGAACAAAGCAGAAGTGTTCCAAAAGTTTCATGACTTCCAAACTCTTGTTGAGAGATTGTTCAATAGAAAAATTCTCTATGCTCAAACAGATTGGGGTGGTGAATATGGGAAACTCAACTCCTTTCAAAAGATTGGAATCTCTCATCGAGTCTCATGTCCTCACACCCATCAACAAAATGGTGCTACAGAGAGAAAACATAGGCATATAGTTGAGGTCGGTCTTGCTCTCCTCTCACATGCATCTATGCCCCTTAAGTTCTGGGATGAGGCTTTCATTGCTGCCACCTATTTGATAAATCGCACACCAAGCAAAATTTTAAACTGGTCCACTCCCTTAGAGAGACTTTATGACACTCCTCCTGATTATTCCTCTCTTCGTATCTTTGGGTGTGCTTGTTGGCCCAATCTCCGGCCTTTCAATAGTCATAAACTTCAATTCCGCTCAAAGCAATGCGCTTTTCTTGGCTATAGTAACTTACATAAGGGGTTTAAGTGCCTAGATATCTCCACTGGACGAATTTACATATCCAGAGATGTTATTTTTGATGAGGAAGTCTTTCCTTTTGCTCAGCTTCACCCAAATGCAGGTGCCAGACTTCGGTCTGAGACTCTTCTTCTTCCAAATACTTCATCTCATCCTGTTGATCAAGGGGGTGACACTGTGATTGATCAATCTGCTGATATATGTCCTGTTTTTGATGCATCTGAAACTGCTAATTCTTCTGTTGAATCAGATAACGTTTCAGATACTTTCCTGCAATCGAAACCAGTCATCACTCAAGTCTACAGCAGGCGCAAACTTGTCCAGAATTCCGAGACTGCATCTGAGATTGTGCCAAGACCGCATGTTACTCAAGTTTACATCCGGCGTGTTCAAGCTCCGGCATCCACACCTGAGATCACGCAGGCTGTGCCAATGCTTTCTGCTCAAGCTCTCCAAGAAGAAGCCACTGACTCCCATTCAAGCAGTAAGATATCATCTTCCTCAAATCATAATACTACAGCATCTTCCTCCTCAGGTGACAACAGTACTCCAACCACATCAAACAGTGACTCAGAGCCACCTGGATTCGGCCCTATCTCAATGTCACCTCAGCATCGTCCAGTAACAAGGCTACAAAGAGGTATTATCCAACCTGTAACCTTTACTGATGGTAGAGTCAAATACACTGATGGCAGAGTTAAGTATAGCTTCTTCACTTCAAATGAAGAACCTCATAATTTAGAGGAAGCTTTGAAAGATTGGAATTGGAAAGAGGCAATGGATGCAGAGTATATGGCATTAAAAAACAATAAAACATGGCATCTAGTTCCACCTAAGAATGGAATAAACTTGATTGACTGCAAGTGGGTTTATAAAATTAAGAAAAAGGCTGATGGAAGTATAGATAGATACAAAGCTCGTTTAGTTGCAAAAGGTTTTAAGCAAAGATATGGGATAGACTATGAGGATACTTTCAGCCCTGTTGTTAAAGCAGCATCTATTAGAATTGTCTTGTCCATTGCTGTCTCTCAAGGTTGGAGTCTTCGTCAGCTTGATGTGCAAAATGCTTTTCTTCATGGTGTTCTTGAGGAAGATGTTTATATGAAACAACCTCCCGGATATGAGGAAAAATCTCTTAAACACTATGTTTGCAAGCTGGACAGATCTTTATATGGTCTCAAACAGGCATCAAGAGCATGGTACTCCAAACTTAGTGAAAAACTGCAAACACTTGGCTTTATTCCTTCCAAGGCGGATACATCCTTGTTCTTCTACAGAAAAGGAAGCACTATAATTTTTATGTTAATTTATGTTGATGATATAATTGTTGCTAGCTTAGATCCTAATGCTACTACAGCCCTTCTTAAAGATTTGAAGTCTGAATTTCCTCTAAAAGACTTGGGAGAGCTACACTACTTTCTGGGTATTGAGGTAAAGAAGATACATGATGGCATTCTTCTAACTCAAGAAAAATATACTACAGATTTGCTTAAAAAGGTGCAGATGTATAATTGCAAGCCAGTCAATACACCTATGTCAGCAAGTGAAAAATTAACAGCACAAGGAGAAAAACTTGGAACAGAAGATTGCACCAAGTATAGAAGTATTGTTGGAGCCTTACAGTACTTGACATTGACTAGACCTGACATCTCTTTCTCAGTGAATAAGGTATGTCAATATTTACATACTCCAACCGTTTTGCACTGGATGGCAGTCAAAAGGATATTGAGATACCTAAAACATACATTGGGCATTGGATTGAAATTAAGTGCATCATCATCCATGTTAGTCTCAGCTTTTTCTGATGCGGATTGGGCTGGTTGCTTAGATGATCGAAGATCAACTGGGGGATTTGCAGTCTTTCTAGGCAGGAATCTCATTTCATGGAGTGCTCGAAAGCAAGCAACAGTATCAAGATCTAGTACAGAAGCAGAATATAAGGCAGTTGCTAATGCAACAGCCGAAATCATGTGGGTTCAGACTCTTCTTAAAGAACTTGGTATAAATAGTCCATCAGCTGCAAAACTATGGTGTGATAACATTGGTGCAATGTATTTATCAGCTAATCCTGTTTTTCATGCCCGAACAAAACATATTGAGGTGGATTATCATTTTGTTCGAGAGAGAGTAAAGAACAAGTTGCTGGAGGTAGATTTTGTTTCTTCAAGAGATCAAGTCGCAGACGGCTTCACCAAACCTCTTCCAGTAAAGCAACATGAAGAATTCAGATACAATCTCAACTTAGATAAGCTGTGATTGAGGGGGGATGTTAGAGATAAGAGTCTGTTGTTAGATATAGATAAGGTCTGGCGTGCAGATCTGTTATATCAGATCTGTTCCAGACCGTTACCCTTAGGGATATCTCCCCCAATCTCTTGTATTTGGTATCCAGCCGTGAGATAGGATAGCAGATCTGTTAGGTATAGAAAGTTTGTTTTCCCTTCTTTGTATAGGTTGATCAGATCTTCACTTTCCATCTCACGGCTCCTGTAACCATTCTGGGCTCTAGCCCTATATTAACATGGAGGGATCGGCAGAGGTCCTTAACGCCAAACATTCACAATGTTATCAATGGATATTTTCACAATATATGGGACATTTTACACTATGCAAGAAAGTTCAATCAGATAGTAACATTTCCAGTATTCTAAAAACAGGTCTACTAGGCCATATACTAGCCTGTATACAAGGAAAAGGTGCCCCTACCTGTTACCGAATAATCGCCGATTAGGCCGCGTAATCGGGCCGATTAGGCTGTATAATCGCTGTTAGGTGTGTGACCGAACGATACCGCATACAGCTTTTTAAAACCTTGAACATTTCAAAAAGGCAGATTAGGCCCCATAAAGTCCTCGCCTTTGTTGAACTAAGCCCTTCAATTAGAGGGGGCAAACAGCAATTAATGTTGCAAAGATTTTATATATTCCTTTGTTGTAAAGATTTTATGTATTTCTTTGTTAAAAAAATATTGATCTTGATTATATGCAAACAAAATAGATTATGGGTTGATTCTCATGAAGCTAACACTTACATAATTGCATAGTTTAGGACTACCTGCTACAGTCAGACTCAGTATCATATCAGCATTTTCATTATGATAGTAGATACAGAAAATTATATGCCTATGAACTATCATTTCAAATAGTTAATATATCAAGCTCATCCTGGCGAGTGGTGATCAGGGAAAAGAAAATAGAGTTACAGTACTGAAGTATGCATTTCTTGATCATGAAAAGACAAAAACAGGAACTAACTACTACCTTATGGAAAGGAATTATTTTGCGAGACAAAATACCAATGTTTACACAGTATCTGTAGTAAATTACAAATCAATAAGTATTGAGAGATGGATTAACATTGTTCTTGGCACTTTGGTGCACATGCTATGACGCAAAAACATAGCCAACAACTTAATCACTCCATTTTCTAATAGTTATATCCATTAGGGACAATACAAGTTAATCATGTCGATCACATTTTTAATAATTTTTCCCTTATTCAGGATATAATGTTATTGTTTCAAAAAGGATATTATTTTAATTAACTCATATAAAATATAAGACCAAGCTGCAAACTAGAGGTTCTGCAGGATAATGAATTATCCTTTTGACCTTTAACTACTGCAAGTATGTGCATTGTAGGACAATGAACCTAAGACCAGGTTGTTCTTTAACTTTTTCTCAGGATGAAATACTTAGGGCAGAGCATTGGGCAGTTCAAAGCTTATATGCATCACTGGATCTTTTAAAGCACACCTTCGCAGATCCTGAAATGTAGAATAAACTAACCACTTGGACAAAACCAGAGAAACAAAAGGCTAGAAAATCATCCTGGTTGGAAAATATAAATACCAAGGTAGCATATGGTGTTTATTCATTAAAAAAACTTGACTAAGAGATTTGGAGACTATTACTTTTTTCCATTATCATATGCTAAATGTACACTCTATCTCCACTAATTTATGACATCTTGATAGTCATCTGTGTTAAGGATAGAATAGGATTGTTATTGATTTCCTTATATGCCTTGGTTTCTTTATCTGTATATGGCATATTCCTCTGTATATCTCTTTATACTCTCTATATATATTGCTTTTTAGACCTCATGAATATACACACAATATTCATAACATGGCATCAGAGCCCGTTATTCGTTTCCTTATATGCCTTGGTTTCCTTATCTGTATATGACATATTTATCTGTATATCCCCTTGTACTCTCTATATATATTGCCCTTTGGGCCTCATGAATATGCACACAATATTCATAACAATTTGGTCAATGGTAGGCTCAGTCAACCAAGTAGAATGGACAGAAGGCAGGTTTCATTGTGATTGTTCTGAGCCTAAACAATGAGGATCTTGACTAGACGAAAAATATTTGACGGTTTTAATTGACCTAATGGTTAATTGATGACTACATCTCATATAGGCTCCAGAGTGCTACCATCTATCTCTAAAGAATTATCTTGGATGTTCTGATAGGTCATGCCATGCATTTAATTGACAGGAAAGACTAATAAACGTTTTCTATCACCAATATCCAATTTTTCTAAGCATCATGCAGCAGGAAACTCTGATTGATGTGCAGCAATTTATTGACAAAGACAATGAACTTCACACCTGACACAGCTACAACTAAGCACTTGAGAGCTTTGAATCAAGAATCGGTTTGTTGAGTACATGTACATGCCATAAGATCATGAAACCAAATCTTATCTACAAACTAACCAACCTCATGGTACTAGTTTGAACAACTTATGATTTATGAGAACAATTGAGAGCCCTTGTTGGAACTATTATGAGAGCTTTATTCAATCATGATTGTTACAAACAGCTTCACAACCCAGGAGGTAAGTTTCAACAAAATATCTTATTCAGTAATTTGGTAGGTCCAAGTTTCAACCAAACTATCTTATTTTCAAAAACAAAAAAAGTTTCAACCAAGCTTGAGCTACAGAAGTTACAGAGATGACAGAGCTAATATTACTCGTCTGACTGACCAATAGTGTGATGTAACCAAATATGCCACAGCATGCTAAGAGCAGTGGCATGAGCTCAGAGTTCCTCAATACTCAGCCACGGGGAACACCGCAATGCCTCTTTAACCCGTCTATATTCAATTTGCTTAAAAAAAGTCATTGGTTCCATTGAGATTATGGCCTAAATGTTAACAAAAACAAAGCACTATTCATAGGCCACACATGGTTTTCGGTCCATGACTAGATTTTCTGACAAAACTGAAGGTCCAAATATCCAGCATCCTGAATAGGTGAACTTTGCTACTCCCCAAGGCCAGATACTAGATAGACACTTCTGCCGTGTGTGATCTCTTTAATATGCTAAGGTCATTGATGTAGAAGGAATTAAATAGGGATGTTAACATTGGTCACTCATATGGATAGAGAAGATTATTATTGACATAGATTGGCTTTTGTAGATAAGAGGGTTCAACAAGTAGTGGATACGATTATCTCCTCTCTTTTTTTTTGGCAAAAAACCGTAGAAGTGCAACTTGTTCTTACTTTAATAGTAGTGAGAAAGCATATATTGGCTGGTTTTGTTGGTTCAAACTTACTTGGGTTTCTTTGTTTCAAATCCCATGAAAAATATGGAAGTTCTACCCCACTCCCAGGGAAATATAATGATGATACAAGTAGAACTAGTTACTACAACACATATAAGCTCTTTTCAGGTTACTCACCGGACGAAGTGGAAGACAAAGAGGGCTGGACACATAATTAGATTTAGGTGCACTCCAGTCTCGAGGATGATTATATTTGCATGTAGCTCCAAATTTGCAATCTCCTGTCCTCATGTAATACTGACACTCAGGCTGCCCTGGCCTCTCAGGGAATCCATCTTCTTGTTGATTATTGCTTGATTGTCCATTTGAGGAAGAATAATGCATGTAAGGACTACCATAAGCGATTGTAGAGGAAGATCCATGGTGGCCTATGCCATACACCGGTCCAGCTTGAACAGTTTGTTGTGCTCCACCTGATGCTACAGGGTTTACTGAAGCCTGTATGAAACAGAAGAGTTATAAATTAGAGGACAACATTTATTGTGTAGCATCCACTCTTTTATGTTATAAAATGATTTTCCTTTGTTTGCTCTAATGCTTTCTATCATCGCATATGTCAATTTTTTTTTTTTTTGCCCCTTTTCATTGTTCTTGTAACATTGGCCACTATTTTTCAGGTAACACATTAGTGAATGTCTTTTAGCTCTTGCCTACAAGATAATGAGCACAGTTTCCATCTTTCAGTCTAGATTAAAGGTCTTCATTTGTTTTATGTCTTTAAACAAGTTGGCTGTTATGACCTTTTTCTTAATTCATTTTACATTTGCATGCCTGCTATTTATTTTGTCAAAAATAAAAAATTTAATTCAAATACTTACAGGATAAGGGCCCCATCCTTGCAATGGGATCATTCCAGATGAGAACATCATTGGTGTGTATGAGCCTGGCATGTATGATCCAGGAACTACAGGCGCAGGCGGCCTCCCCATTTGCCAATTTGCAAGAGGAGCATATAGATGAGGGGAAGGTACAGATGACGATTGTAATGGTGGATATATTCCAGGGGTCACCTGAACACCCCCAAATTCTGGATGATGAAATTTACATGTAGAACCGAACTTGCATTGCCCAGTCTTCATATAGTAGGAGCACTCTTTCTCACCCTGCATTTAATTTGAATCAACAACTTTTTAGAAATTGTTAGGGGAAAAAACTTATCAAAAGAAGCAATATTTTAGGAGAGAATTTTCACACCGGACGTAGAGGGAATCCACCGTTGTTTAACATAACAGGTTGCACAGGTCCATCTGGCTGAGGATGGTGATATTTGCAATTGGAACCAAATTTGCAAGTCCCAGTCTTCATATAGTACTGTAAAAAATACAAAAGAATAAGCACAAACACTTAACAGGTCATCCAGCATAACGTAAACTGGGTAGTGTGCTTAACACCCTGCTACTTATTACTTCATTTTTATTTGTGCACCCTGCATGCCAGTTGACGAGCAGAAAGTAAATGGCCAAATGGGTGCATGCAAAGAGTGTGCAGGAGTTGGTACATGCATGCTCGAGTGTCTGACTGATGCTCCTTTTTTGGATGAAATTTAATTAAATTTGAGTTTAAAGCTGTTCAATTTATGTACCTCACATGCAGGTTGACCCAATCGTTCTGGGTAGTCCGATGCTGCTGCATTCTTTGCACCTCCACCAAACTACATTTTTTGAAAGAATTGAAAAACAGCACTTAATCAATTTGCCACTCAATGCAAACTTGCAAAAATTTGTTCCCCAGAATTCAATTGGAGATAAACTCTTTGCTACGTTCCAAGCTCAACTGAAGATTTACTGCTTCTCTCTCACCAAAAAAAAAACCTGAATATTTACTGCCTAGAAGATATAGCAGAAACAAAAATGGTATCTCAGGCCCACAGACCAACTACGTCTTCCCTTTAACGAAAACATCCGGACTTAATGATAGCCGGAACGGAGATCAAGCTTAGTAAAGAAGCGAGCGCCACGTAGTTCGTCCAAAAGCTCTTCCACAACTAGAATTGGGAACTTATCATTGACGGTTTTGTCATTGAGGGCGCGGTAATCGATGCAGAAACGCCATGTGTTGTCCTGCACCAACAAGACGGGCGACAAGAAAGCCGAAGTACTTACGCGGATTAGGCCTTGGTGTAACATATCCTGGCATTGACACTTGAGCTCGTTCTTCTGCAACTGCGGGTATCGATATGGCCAAACCGCCACCGACTCTGTCCTTGAAACTAGGTAAATGCGATGGCCATAGGGGCGCGCCGGCGGTAAGCCACTAGGCATGGAGAAAAAATCGGCAATCCCGGCCAAGAGCGTCACCAATATCTCGTCATTGTTGCCGGCCAAACTCCTGACAGCCACCCCTATGCAGCCCAGCCGTGAAGGGTGACATGGCGTGCTTGGCGCTAGAAAGACATGGAGAGGTGGGTGAAGTCCCATGGGATTGGCCCAAGAGTTGCAAGCCATTGAACGCCGAGGATGACATCAAATCCGGCTAATGGTATGGAACAAACATCAAGACCGAATGCTTCGGATCCGATCTGCAATAACAGCTGCTTGCAGGATCCTATGCTGAAGAGGTAGTCACCATTGGCAATGGCGATGCGGAGACTATATGCTGCGTGGGATGCAACGGTATTCCCAGTCGCGCATGGACCGCGTCATTGATAAAATTGTGGGTTGATCATGAATGCACCAAAGCATAGAGATGATGGTCACCGACTAAAATATCCAACTGCATAGTGTGGCCCGTGCTGACCCCGGTAAGGGCATGAAGGGTGATTTCTGGTTCGGCAAATGTTGGCTCTTCCATATCGGTCCCGAATTCAGCAAAGTTTGGTGCTATCATGATGGAAAAAGTTGCTTGTAGACGTGTTGCGGACTTGCGGTGAATTATAGCAAAGACCGAGCCGCCAGCGTTCATCCATTTGTGCACGTGTTAGCTTGTGTATGTGAAGGCAAGTAGAGTTGGTGGTTGATGTTGCATTGCGCCCTGAATCCAAACAGGGGGTGATACAGGATATATATTACAAGGGTTAGGGTTAGGTCTAACAGATGACCACCCTGGAACCCTAACAAACCACCTGACCACCCTAACAACCACCTGACAACCCTAACTGAAAGGGATAGAGAGCACATGGGCTGTTACACCTATGCAGCTGGCTAACACCCCCCCGCAGTCTGAGCGTCGCCGCAGACGTTCAGACTGGACCTAAATTCCTGGAAGATCGTCGAAGGCAGTCCCTTGGTGAAGATGTCGGCATACTGGGAAGACGTCGGCACATGAAGGACGCGGACAGCACCGATGGCAACACGCTCCCGAACAAAATGGAGATCAATCTCAATATGTTTGGTGCGTTGGTGCTGAACCGGGTTGGAGGACATGTAGACGGCGCTGATGTTGTCGCAGTACACCAAGGTAGCCTTGCTGGGTGGGGAGTGGAGCTCGCATAAGAGTTGGCGCAGCCATGATGCCTCAGCCACGGCATTGGCCACACCGCGGTACTCGGCTTCGGCGCTGGATCGGGAGACGGTGTTCTGGCGTTTGGAGGACCAGGAGACAAGGCTATTCCCGAGGAACACCGCATAGCCTGAGGTGGATTTGCGAGTGTCCGGGCAGCCGGCCCAGTCAGCTTCAGAGTAGGCAACCAGGTCCAACTGTGCTGAAGGTCGAAGGAGCAGCCCAAGGTGAAGAGTGCCACGAAGATACCGCAGGATACGCTTCAAGGCGGCAAGATGAGGCTCCCGAGGATCGTGCATGTGAAGGCAGACCTGCTGGACGGCGTAGGAGATGTCCGGACGTGTGAAGGTGAGATACTGAAGAGCACCAGCCAAACTCCGGAAATCTGTGGCGTCGCTGACGGGGGTACCATCCTGCGCTGAAACCTTGGAACAAGTGTCCACCGGGGTGGAGCAGGGTTTGCACTCAGCCATGCCTGCGCGGTCTAGAATCTCCTGCATATACTGGCGCTGTGAGAGGAACAGGCCATCAGACTGCCGCTGAGCCTGCATCCCGAGGAAATGATGGAGATCACCTAAGTCCTTCATCGAAAACTCCTGCTGCAGGGCATTGATGGTGCGATGAAGGAGTGTGGTGGACGAGGCGGTGAGGACGATGTCATCCACATAGAGAAGCAGGTAAATGATCTCAGCACCACGGTGGAACACGAAGAGCGAGGTGTCAGACTTGGCTTCCACGAATCCGAGAGATACCAAGTGAGCTGCAAAACGGCTGTACCACGCTCGAGGTGCCTGCTTGAGACCATAGAGTGAACGGTTCAGACGGCAGACGTGATCCGGATGAGAGGAATCCTCGAATCCGGAGGGCTGAACGCAGTAAACTGTCTCATCAAGGGTGCCATGGAGGAAGGCATTCTTCACATCAAGCTGTCGAATAGGCCAGTTGCGGGAGATGGCTAGTGAAAGAACAGTCCTCACGGTAGCTGGTTTGACGACAGGGCTGAAGGTTTCTGAGAAATCCACACCGGGGCGCTGTGTGAAGCCGCGGAGGACCCAGCGAGCTTTGTAGCGCTCCAGTGAACCATCAGCTTGGAACTTGTGCTTGAAGATCCACTTGCCAGTCACCACATTCGCGCCAGGAGGGCGCGGAACAAGATCCCAAGTGGTGTTCTGGAGAAGGGCAGCATGCTCATCCAGCATGGCAGCGCGCCAGTTCGGGTCGGTGAGAGCGGCCCGGTATGTCTTCGGAAGAGGGGACAGGAGCGCGGTGTGGAACACAGCAGGTTGCCGGAAGCCGTGTTTCGCCCTGGTGGTCATGGAGTGTTGATTGACCACGGGGGGAGTGGCAACCGCGCCCGGTGGAAGGGGCGCAGGAGTTGCTGGAGGCGCAGCTGGAAGCGCCGGGGGGCGAGGGCGCCGGCCATACACCTGGGTGATGACGCGAGCTGGCGGCTGGAGCTGGGCAGCCGCGTGGGGAGGTGTAGGCGACGCCGAAGAAGCCGCAGCCGGAGGAGGCGCCAGGCGAGAGCGCCGGCAATACACCTGGGCAGCCGCACGAGGTGTAGGGGATGCCGGAGTAGCCGCACACGGCTGTGCGGGGGACGCCGAAGCAGCCGCACGTGGCTGTGCGGGCGTCGATGCTGGTGATGGCGTGGGAGTGGCCAGCGGGGGTGCAGCGGGGCATATTGCCGCATCCGTGGCAGGAGGCAGAGGAGCCGGCGATGATGACCCTGCAGGCAAAGGAGACCAAGTCGGGCCTATAGGCGCCGAACGGGATTAATAATGGTGTCCAAAAACTCAAAGTCCGCGGTTGATGGGATGTCAGGCTGCTCGGCAAAGGGAAAGGAGGACTCGTCGAAGATCACATGGCGGGAGATGATGATCTTGTTGGAGGTGATGTCTAAACAGCGGTATCCTTTATGATGAGCTGAGTAGCCGAGGAAGACACACGAGGTGGAGCGCGGAGCGAGTTTGTGGGCAGCAGTGGCGGACAAGTTGGGGTAACATCGACAGCCGAAGACGCGCAGATGGTCATACGCAGGTGGAGAGCCTAACAAGGCTTCATGGGGCGTATGAAAGCGCAGCGTTTTGGTTGGTAGGATGTTGATGAGAACGGTGGCGGTGTTTAGAGCCTCGACCCAATAGCGAGGTGGAAGACAAGCTTGGAAGAGGAGAGACCGAACCATGTTGTTGATAGAACGGATGGCACGTTCGGCCTTCCCATTTTGAGCAGAGGTGTAAGGGCACGACATTCGGAGGTGAGTGCCGTGGGTGAGGAAGAAGGTGCGAGTGCTGGAGTTGTCAAACTCGCGCCCATTGTCGCATTGGACAGACTTGATGGTGCGGCCAAACTGGGTGGAAACATGAGCAAAGAAATTAGATAGAGTGGAGAAGGTATCAGACTTGAGGCGTAAAGGAAATGTCCACATAAAGTGAGAGCAATCATCGAGAACAACCAAGTAATATTTGAAACCCGATACACTAGGAATTGGTGAGGTCCACAAATCACAGTGTATGAGTTCAAAATTGTGGGAGGCCCGAGATGCTGACACGGGAAAAGGAAGACGAACATGACGCCCGAGCTGACAGGCATGACAAACAGAGTTGCTAATTTCTTTATTACAAGTCATGAGTTTGGATAAAGTCTCAAAGCCAGGATGACCGAGACGACGATGCCATATAGTGGACGCGGTTGTGGTGACGAGATGTGCAGCAGTAGGAGATGACACGCCAGAGGGGCGAAGAGGGTACAACGGCCCGGAACTATTGCACCTGGTGATCATTCTCCTGGAAAGCAGATCCTTCACAGAACAACCAGCGGGGTCAAATTCAACAGAACAATTATTGTCGGAAGTGAACTGACGCACAGAAATGAGATTCTTAATAAGACCCGGAGAAACAAGGACATTGTTAAGACATAAAGGGCCGGGGAGATGAGCTGTGCCAGTGGAGGTGACGGGAAGGAGAGCACCGTTACCGACAATGATAGAAGAAGGAATAGGGTATTGCTGGGAAGAGGTGTGAGAGAGAGTACCGGCGTCAGAAGTCATATGCGAGGTGGCGCCGGTGTCAAAGATCCAGTCGTGTTGCGGAGGTGGAGTCAGCGACATGGTGTTGAAGGAGGAAGCCAGACTCTGCGCGTCCCAGGATGGCATGCCGGCCGTGGGGTAGCAGTAGCTGGGAGGGGCAGACCACTGCCCCTGGGCGCCGGTGACGAAGGTCTGCGGCGGAGGTGCAGGGAGAGGGGCAGTCCACTGCCCCTGGGCGCCGGCGACGAAGTTCTGCGGCGTAGGTGTAGGGGGTGGCAGCTGAGAACGAGCAGCCGGCAGCGGGGCCAAGGGAGGGCGATTACCCGGCCACATGCTGATGGAACCGGACCAGGGTTTGTAGAAGTTGGGCCACGGACCGCCCGGCGGAGTTGGCGCGGTGTGCTGGTGCTGAGGCGCCGACTGGGCTGGACCGGACTGCCGTCCTTTGCCCTTTCCGCCGCGCGTGCCCCGCTTGTCGCTTTTGCCGGAGCTTCTGGAGCCGCTGAAATGCTGCTGTGGAGGTGCGGCTGGTTTGCCAGCAGAGCCAGTTCCTCCAGAGGTGATGAGGGCGGTCGGTGAAGGAACCGAACGATGAGCCATGTTGAGTTCTTCCAGCAGGAGGTCGGTGCGTGCCTCCAGGAAGGTGGGGAACGGGCGCCCACGCTGGAGATGCATGCCGATGGAGGCGAAGCGCTCGTTGAGGCCGCGGATGAGGTTGAGGACGAGTGTTCGATCAGTGACAGCCTCGCCCAGGTCGCCTAGGGCATCGGCCATGGACTTGAGCTTGCGGCAGTAGTCGGTGACGGAGAGATCGCCCTGGATGAAGTTGCGGAAGCCGGCGTCGAGGTAGAGCGCGCGCTGCTCGCGGTTGCCGAGGAACTGATGCTCCAGTGCGAGCCAGACGGAGCGGCCAGTGGCGGTGGCATGGTCGTCCCGGACAATCTCCTCAAGGTCGGGAGAGATGGTGCCGAGGAGCCACGTCATGACGACGCAGTCCATACGCTCCCAGTCGGGGTAGGTGTGGTCGGCTGTGTCGGCGAGGACATGGCGACGGAGGGAGAACTTCCCAAGAACCAGGAGCATCTGGTGGCGCCAGCGGGTGTAGTTGTTGCTTTCCATGTCGAGGATGGCGGGGACGAGAGTGCGGATGTTTTGGACGGCAACGGCCTGGGCGTGCAGGTTGATGATGGCGGCGGCCTCGTGCGCCAGGAGAGCTTCGCGGAGCGGCTGGGCAGAGCCAGCGGCGCCGGCGGAGGAAACGGCGTCGTCCTCTGTTTCGACAGCGGCCTCGGCCGCTTCCCGCTCGCGGGCGGCGCGGGCGAGTGCGTCACGGGCGCGGGCGGCGGCGGCGTCGCGCTCCTGGGCGGCGGCCGTGGCCTCCTGCTCAGCCTCCTGGGCGCGCTGAAGAGCGGCGTCCCGAGCAGCCGCCTGCTGGCGGCGACGTTCCTCTGCTTTGCGCTCGATCTCGAGGGCGGCCGCGTCAGCCTGCGCGGCGGCGAGATCGGCAGCAGAGGGAGCGGAAGGAAGGGAGCCAGGCATAGCAACAGGTGAGATGGCGCAGCCACAGGGGCGTGCGGAGAAGACGCAGCCACAGGGGGCGTGCGGAGAAGAAGGCCTGGGCGGAGAAAACCTAGGCAAGATGCGCAGCCGCCAGGGGCGCGCGGGGGAGCAAGGGCAGCGGAAGAAGAGCCTGAAGCTCTGATACCATGAAGGCAAGTAGAGTTGGTGGTTGATGTTGCATTGCGCCCTGAATCCAAACAGGGGGTGATACAGGATATATATTACAAGGGTTAGGGTTAGGTCTAACAGATGACCACCCTGGAACCCTAACAAACCACCTGACCACCCTAACAACCACCTGACAACCCTAACTGAAAGGGATAGAGAGCACATGGGCTGTTACACCTATGCAGCTGGCTAACAGTATGTACCGCTGGGGTGGTCCCGCGGGCGTGCTTCCTGGCATTGCAGCTGGCTTTGCCCTGAACGGCGGCGGTGTGGTCTGGAGTGATGACGGCGTGAGCGCGGCTGGCCGTGCTGTGAAAACTCCCGTGCCGGCCGATTTGGACAACAAACTAGACCTGGTGGTGTCCGTCGCGACCTGCATCCGGCACTCATACGCGCGCACAACTCATGGCGACCTCCAAACTGTGTGGCGCCTCAAGCTCGACGTTGATGCACAAGATTTCGGAGACCCGCCGTGAACATATGGATTTGTTGCTACGGGCTCAGGTTTGCTCGCATCAACAGGACCAAAAATTGGGATTGATAGTCGGCCACAGACCACAGTGCCTGTCTAACGAAGATGCATGAGCTCGTCGAGAGGGTTGCGGCACAATGGTGGTCCAAAGCGCATGCGCACCATCTCAGAGAAACAGCACTAGCTGGGTGTACCTTCATTTCATTCCACGTGATAGTACCACTGTTGCGCAACACCGGTCATATGATATGAAGCGAGCCAGACTTTCTCCTCCTCGAGCGTTCGCTAGCCCTGGAAAAATTGCTCGCATTGATAGAGCCACGATAATGGGGTCCTCGTCGCCTGCAAACACAGGAAACTCGAGTCGATGAAAGCGAGGTGGCTTCTTGTCGGCCACGGCAGTCGCCCGCAGGGGCAGTGGAGAGGCTAACGGCTGCTTTGCTGCCTCCCTACTGCTGCAGCCTATCCCCTCTAATGTCGCAAGGCGCGTATCATGCCGATCCAACCGATTGGCCAAAGTGGCCAACTGGCCAATGATCTGATCTAGCTTCTTGCCGATGGGGGTGATCTCGTCGCCGCCAACGGGCATGACGTCGAAGGCAACGGTGGTCTCTGATACCAAGATGTTGTGTGTGGAATTCTGGTGACGTAGATTGTATGAGTGGAAGGTGGGAGGGCGAGGCTTGAAAAGCCGGTGGCATGGAGGCACCGTGCCGGCAAGAACAAAGTCGTGCGCCAACAGAGGCGCACAAGCCAAAAGGGAGGAAGATGGAAGAGTAATCTCTGCTTTTCTTATTTTCTCCGGATCAAACCAGTAACCCATATATGGGATAACCCCTAACAAGCATCTCTAATTCAAAAGGAAAGTAATCTCTAATACCATATCTATTACTACTGAATTGGAAAGCAATCTGTTGAAATAGGAAGCCGTATCTTATACTGTCTGGACTCTGGATTTTAGGCGGTTGATGCCTCCTGTAGCACATCCGGCACGGCTGTCGCTCTCGCCGCATCCTCGCCCGCGTTGGATCCCTCTTGTCTAGACCCAGCTGCCGCACCCGCATGTCTACGCCGTCGCGTATAATACTGTCCGACCATAACAGACTGGAAAGAATTATTGAGCCACATTAAATATTATCATGTGAACTTGTTCCTAAGTAAAATAAATTTTGATTTACATGCGAATTGGCGACTACCTCATGTCAACACTTTGTGCATTCTCAGGTTTATCAAGTACGAAGACTTTGGAACCGAGAAGGAGGCTGGGACCAAAGCAATGGAGGAGCACCAAATTGAAGACCATTCAGCTTGCAAGCAAGAAAGAACTCATGTGGCTGTCCACCAAAGGGAATTGGCCCATGCTATTGAACCCATCAAGGGGGAAGGCTTGCACGGCCTAGCACAAGTCAAGCAAAGCGGAAGGCAATCCATTCGGTCAAGGCCAAGAAGCCATGCGGATCAACACTCAAAGGTCCATGTGGGTGGCGCATGGCCCAGGTTCAAGACACAAGAAAGTCCATCCGTATGACTAAGACCCCAGCCCAAGGCAATGCACAGTGAGGAGCCAAGGACTGTGTGCCTTCTAATGACCGAATACAACCTTGTTTCGTAATTAGTTTGCACATTAGGTTGGTCATTTGATTAGGAAAGAATCCGAACACTAGAGAATAATAGAAAGAGTTGTAATTCAGTTGTTTGGGCCGGTTTAGTGATTAGTTCGGCCTCCCTGGCCATACCCACTCCTGGTCGGCCCTAGGCGTGCATGAGGTATTGGAGGGGCGCCTTAAATACCATTGCCCCCTCCCTTGTAAAGAATAGACCACCATTATCTCAGTTAATAGATTGATTTTGCTTTGGTGACCAAAATCACATCATGGGGAAAATTGGAATTGCTTTGCAATAGAGATCGTTCAATCTTTCCAGTGGAAATTAAAAGCGCGATAGAGCTTCGCTTGGTGGTTGTGAAGTCTAACGTGTGTGTTCTCACGAATTAAAGAGTATTTGTTCTTGCATTCGCAACGGAGGATCACTACAAATTGAGAGGTTACACGTGAGCATCTTGATCCTACGTCGAGAAGATCGGGCAACCCCGTATCATAACTGCTAAGTAGTAAGCAGTACTCAAAGTTGTATTCTTTTGCAAATCCAACAAGTCATAAAGTATCTTATCCACCAAAATTCAGGATAAAAGCAGCAAATG
This sequence comes from Dendrocalamus latiflorus, assembly GCA_017311315.1. NCBI lineage: Eukaryota > Viridiplantae > Streptophyta > Magnoliopsida > Poales > Poaceae > Dendrocalamus > Dendrocalamus latiflorus. Next base: position 54,230,401 of record CM029663.1, on the reverse strand, counting down.
TAAGCTACCTACAATTGTTGGCCCAAGTCATATATACAAGTACACAAAAAAACCATATGAACCGTCAGCAACAAAACTATTTAGTAACCTTTCAGCTCCATGACCAAAGGTCATACCTGTATATGTTACTTTCTGCCATTTGGCATAGAAAACTAACAACTACCAAATAAAAAAAAGATTACTTTCTATGTTATAGGATCAACATGACACGATATAAGTTGAGACCAAATGGAGTGAGGAGAATTAGGCCCTCAGCAAATGCATTTAGTAGGACCTAGTAAACTTAGGAGACAATAAAACCAAACTAGTAAATTTGAAGCAGCCAACAAAGCGAAACAATTGGCATAGTGGGCATGGTGAATTAACCATGAAAGGAAGGCACTCTTCGGAGCAGTCATGACATTCTGCTTCCAAAGGGATACCCAAGGGCCCCGAGGTTCAGCTCTACACACCACAATCCAAACTCTGCTGTTGCCACCCGATCAGTGCTAGCAAGACACTGCAGAAAACTCAACGAGCGGCAGACGCAATTCTAGCTAGAGAAGAACTACATTACCTAAATCACAACTTTTATGTGATCCAATCCTCACTGGGGATTACACTGCCACTACCTCGATCACATGGCAAATCTATCTAGAGCTGCCTCATTTACCCACAACGACACAAACGCGCGCGCGCGGCCAAGGGCAAGGGCGCATCGAAGCGCACCGAATCAGATCGGGAAAGCGCGAGGCGCGCGAAGGGGAGAAGGGGAGAGGAAGGGGGAAGCGGCTCCTCACCTCAGTGCCGCCGCGATCGCGTGGGTGGTTGTAGCGGCACCGCTCCCCGAAGCCGCACGCGCCGGTACGGAGGAAGTAGTCGCAGTCCGCCTCGCCCGGCCGCTCCGGCAGCCGCGCCGTGTCCCCCTCCCCGCCGCCGTCCCCGCCCAGCCCCAGCCTCCACATCGGCCCTGTAAAAAAAACCACGCACGCATTCACGCGTCACGCCAACCCGCGTAGATCCGCGCGCCGTACGGACGCGGAGATCTAAGCAAAAAAACAAACAAAAAGCGTTACTACCTTCGAGTCCCGTGTCGGGGCTCGCGCCGCGGCCACCCTCTCCTCCTCCTCCTCCTCCGGCTGCGGCGGCGGCGGCGTGAGGCTCCATCGCGTCGGGGCGGGAGGGCGGCGATCCGGTGGGGATTCGGGGACGAGGGATCGAAGTGCGAGGATGAGATGGAGATCGGGGGTTTTTTGTTTCCTCTCTCTCTCCTCTTTCGTTTCCTTTCCACCACTGTGGTGTGGCTACTGCTCTCTCTCTCTCTCTCTCTCTCCCTCTCCTGTCTTTTTTTTTTCTTTTTTTCGCTGGTTTTTGCCACCGCTGTCTCGCGGCTCCGCGTGCACCTGTCCGGTTTTCACACGGGGTTAAGGGTTCGTTTCTTTGCTTTGTTTTCAGCTTATCCTCTGTTTTTTTAATGGCCTTCGCGGGAGGACCACGGTTGATCGATCAGCCCAAGGGAGGATTAATGGTGATTTTTCCGTTGCATAAATGTTGGGCGGTAACGGTTGGAGTTTGGCTCGACTGTAATGGCACTACAGTGAATAGAATTACGGTGAGTCATGTTTGAGTTTGACCTTTATGATCATATGCGTATTAGTTTTTACTTAGAAAAATCAAATTTTAGCATAAACATACGACTTTTTGAAATAGCTCTCTACTTCTTTTATTACCGTCTCGCTCCAGAAATAAGGCAGCAGATCACAGATACATCACTCACCTCACTTTTCTCACTTCCATCACGCACATAATCTCTCTCGCTTTTTGTACCACTCACTCCCTCTTTTTAAAAGCCACTTTTTTCGACCACTACTATTTATTTCCAGCTAAAAGTCATAAGCCACAGCCAAAAGTTATTAGCAAAAACCAATATAAACGCCTCTATGTCTTATCGCTTATGACTTATAACTTTCCCGAATAAACAAACGGGGCGACTTCTTCGCAGTCTTTTCGAAACAGCTTATTAGGACAATCTTTTTGAAGTATCTTATCAGTTTATCGTTATTTAGTTTATTCGTATAAGTGCTTATGCTAAGACAAAAATTTATCAGCCATAGCTATAAATCATTAAGCGTAGCTAAAAAGAACGTACCCATTTATGAAATCGGTGCTTTTCTTTAGTTGGTTTTTGCGGGTGTTTTATTCTCGTGAAAGTTTGATTCCGTGTTCTACGTGTTCCGGTTTTGCGCATGGTACGAGTCTACGAGAGCATTTCGTGTGTAGTGTGTCGCTTGCTTTGCATACGGATACAGCACGATGTTAGAGCGTTTCGTCCATGCCCCCATGGTGTTTGCTTCACGTAACGTGTGGTTTGTCGTTTTTATGGCCCCATTGTGTGAAGTTATTGATCTTATTCTTTAATTTGGTAAAATAAATTTATTCGTGTTATCTTCTCTTATTATTGTGGAAACAGATCGGTCTATTGTTCTGGGCATTAGAACAAACCATGAGAGATACGATTGAAAGAAGGATTCGTCGTTGAGAAATTGCAACGAAGACAAATTGTAGCACACGTCCCAAAGCCGGAGGAGTGGGCTGCAGCACCGCCTGTGTGGCCACCGGTGCACCAGTGAGGACACTCCCGAAGAGAACCTCCGAGAGTGTGGTCTGAGGTGCGAAACCCGTCGCCTGGGCAGCCCAGCCTGAGATGCAACCGGTTGACATGCTTGACCAACAGGCCATAAGGCCAGTCCGATCCGCGAAGTTCATGAGCCATACCTATAAAATGAATTTAAGTTAGCATTTATGCAGAACAAAAAAACATCAAATGTAAAGCAACAGTAAATAGAACTTGTAAATAAACAAAAGAAACAATACTAGGCTACCAGCAAAATACCTAATACATTACTGAAAAGGAGGAAATATCACAACAATTGTACAAATGGTACATACAATGTCCGATACAGTTAGTACAACAGTACGCACGTCAAAAGTGACAACTAACAAGTACAGATTACAATGGATAATTATTTGTAGTCCCAAACAACTAGTTGTAGAAACTATGCCGGTTAACCTACTGATCAACAAATGCCTTGCATCGTCTAGCTGTGTGCCCCTCCCGGCTGCATCGCCCGTAGTGTGCACTAGGCGCTCCGGCTTGCATTTCATCCATATCATTTGTAATACGCCGGCTCTGTCGCTGGCCCTTCTCACCCTTTAGCATGTCAACATTTGGAATCTAGGTCCTCCCTACAATATCCAAGGTGATGAAGTTCCCTACAACCCTGAACCCCCTGAGCTCACCACATCACGTATGCATCACCCTCTCCTTGAAGAAATACTTGGTCATGAAGTTCGAATGATCCACGCCCACAATCCCGCTTGCAGCGAGGATATGAGAGCATGGCTTGTGTAATAGCTTCGGCTTATTGCACGAGCAGCTAGGTTCATTTACATGATCTCCAAGGCATATCTCGTGGGTAGCAAGGGCACGAGCCGTCCCAAATCCAGCTCTATCTTGGAATACCACATTGAAACGATGCTCCCTATTGCCCATGATGTGCACCGTGTGCAATTGGCCCTTCTGTGCCTTCGCTCCATGTATATCGTAATTTTCGACGAGTACGATGTTTGTGGGCTGGCTGTATGAAGTGCGGTATTTGCATACCTCTCCCTAAAATAGCTAATTGTGTTGTGCAGAACACCTTCCACGATGGTGACAATGGACAGAGAACGAAGGCCCCTGAGAACCCAGTTGTACACCTAGGCAAAGGTAGTCATCATTATGCAGTACCTCGCACCATCCCTGTCATGCAGCACTACTTCTCCAATGGTTCTTCCTCGATCCACTACGAGAAGCACTTGATGTTCTGTGAGCTCCTCCTCCTCGGACCAGTTGCGTTAGGCTCATCCAGTGTTGTGAGGCATTCAGGTTGTACCGCCCTAGACATAGCCGGCCACTTGTTCCTCTCGTTAACGTGCTTTCTACTGTGCTCGTCCAACAACGCCCACAAACCATCAATTTTCTACATAGGTTCATAGCTAGTCTCTTAAACAGCTTCATCAACGGTTGCTTCGGGAACTGCTTGAAGAAGCTCACCCCTAGTTGATGAATGCACCATCTATTCCTCATATCCGGCTAGGGGAAGGGCTCCTCGAGGTCTTCCTGAAGTTTTCTTATAACCTTCACTATCCCGGCGTAGCGATCATGGATTACGCACACACCAGGATGAGCGTTGACAACTCTAACATCACATGTCTAAGAAACCATAACCAACTGTCATATTCTCACTTTCCACAAATGCGATGGCCAGGGGTATAATTTGATTGTTTCCATCAACGCCAATGGCCATAAGGATCTGGCCCTTATATTTGCTGGTCAAAAAGGTCCCGTCAACTGAGATCACGGAAAGCATATGCCTGAATACCTCGATGCACGCACCAAAAGCTAAGAAGGCCCTCTGCAACACCGCAAAACCTTGCGGCCTTGTAGATGGCTTGTCCTTCATAGTAATATATGTGCCCGAGTTCCTATCCTACAACACCTGAAGCATACAAGGAAGGTTGTCATACGAAGCCTCAAAACACCCAAACCATTTTTCCAACGCCTTCTGCTTCGTACACCACGCCTTCGTGTAGCTAATCTTGTACTTGAATTTCTTCTCGATAGCCACCATGATGTACGTGGCCTCCTTGTCCATCTTCTCCACTATCTCTCCATATATCATATTGGCTATAAAGGCGGACATTAGGTTACGATACCTTGGCAAAACACTACTTAGAATGCAGGAGTACAGCTCCACCTTCGACACAATCCAATAAATCTCATACTTCAGTCTACATGTGTGCACCCTCCAAGGACAATCGGCCGGCTCATACTTCATGGTGTATTGCTCCTGGCTAGATTTCATGACCCAAAAAGTCTGCTGCATAGACAGGGCCCACAACTTGATGGAATCCTGCAATGATGCCTTATCAGCAAACATTGAATACAATCGAACCTCTGTGCCATGATACTCCCACGGTGATTCGTACTCATCATGTGCTGCAACACCCTCAACATCAAATCGATTCCATTCCTGCGGAATGGGAGCTTTGTCCTTATCCGAATTATCGTCGTCGTCCTCCTGTACAGCTTCCTCTTTAGTCCAAGTCATCCGGTCATCGCTCTCTATTTGATGTACTATGCACTCCATATGCTCCCCTTCATTGGCTTGTGGCTTGTCCTGTAGCCTCACCATGCCGTGACCATTCTTCCTCTCTTCCATGTACCACATCGGTCTCGTCACAAGCAACTTCCCTCTATTCACCAACATGCGAGGCGCCCGAGCTGCTCGCACCTCCCGGATGATGGCTATCAGCACGACCTTGCACAAGTTCTATTGGGCATGGTTGCATAAGCATCATGCACTCATATCCACGGCGCCAGCACCCTTGCACAAACCCCTTCCATGCAATAGTTCACATCAATGTTCTCAACTCTCATCTGATGTCCATGGGAGACTGGCTCCAAAGCCCTTATATGACAACGCTACACACCTCGGGGTCCAAGGAAAAACTGCGGGTGAGCCAATGCATCACATCTACGATTCGAGCATTCTCGCCATCCGGGTGTAGCAGAGTGACTTGCACAAAACTGATCAAGTCAACACTGTTACCTTCACGAACGGTGCCAATACCATAATACACTTTCAATGTAGTGGGTATCAGCATTACTAATGTTTGTCTGCATATATTTTCAATTTTCCATCTAGTTAATCGCATCACACATTTCAGAAGTACTGATGTACTGTAATTTACATTTCAACGACCGTTGCCTATCGTAACCTACTACATTACCCTCGTAGCATTAACTCCATATCGGCAAACTACGCACCGACACCGCTCTAGTATCGCTACCCAAACCATGCAGAGTAAGATCCAAATCTATTTCTTTGCTACCCAGCCCGAATCTTGGGGACGAGATTCTTTTTAAGGGGGTAGTTTGTAACAACCTAGCTGTTTATTTTCAAATTTTTGAGAGAAAAAAATTTAAATTAAATTAATTTGGTTTAAAAAAATTAAACATGTGTTTTGGTGCCTAAATTTTAAATTTGGATTGCCCTGAATTTCTATTTTTGAAAAGGCTGGATTTGAAAAGTATTTTAAGTAAAACATAAAAATATTATTAATTAAAATGATATTTTGATTTCCTATAAAAATCCTATGTCAAATTAATTATTTTGAATTTATTTGATTTTCTGAGTTTTCTGGAGTTTAAAATCTATTTTTGAAATTAAAAAGTATTTTTAGTATAAACTTATAGAGCCAACATTAGTTGGAAATATTTTTATTAAATCCAAAATATCTCCAGGAACGTCTGTGAATGTTTCTGGAATTTTTGGGATTTATTTCATATTTTTCTGAGCTTTAATGAATTTCCTAGGCTTTTCTGAAAATTAAAATCCGAAATAAAAATTAAAATCCCTCCCCTTCCCTCCGACCGACGCGTGGACGGCTCAGTTTCGTCCACGTCGCCGCCATCCCCGCCGTCCACCAACCCCGCCTTGCCCTCTCCTCGGGCCGACACGTGGCCGGCCCGATTCGCGCCACACCACCCACCCGGCCCGATCTGCCCCGTCCGCCCCGCATAATCCACAGCCGCCCGATCCCCATCCGGTCGGCCGCACCCTCCCTCTCTTTTCTCTCTCTGACCGTAGGGCCCACCTGTCATCCCTTCCCCGCAACCCTTCTTCCTCCTCTCGCGCCACCGCCCGTAACGGCCACCCCCGCCCTACTCGGCCGCCCCCTCTTCCCGGCCACGCCTCCACTCCCGCAAGTTGCGCACCCTCCCCGCACCCACCTCCCTCTAATCCCACGCTGAACTGTCGCCCATCTCCCCCAATTCATTCGCAACCGCCGCCGCCCACTCCCCCACTCCAGCAAGCAATTCACGCCGCCCCCGCACCCCTCCGCCCCTATAAAAGCCACCCCAACCTCCCCTCTCTCCGCACTACCTCCCCCTCCACTCCTCTCTCCCTCCCAGCTGCTCCACCGCCGCCGAGCCGAAGCACTCGAGCCGCCGCCGCCCCTCTTCATCGTCGGCACGTCTCCAACCGCCTTCGTTAAGGCCGCGCCCACCCCCGAGTTCCTCTCCTCCTCTCTCGATTCCGCCCCTCGCTGCCGGCCGCCGTGCGCCGGAGCGCCGCCGCCGCCGCAGCCCCGAGCGCCTCCTCGCCGGCGCCGAGGGTGAGGTGGCGGCCACGTGGCGCCACGCCCCCGGCCACCGCGGCCCCTCATACCCTGTTGGCGCCACGCAAGCCGCACCCTCCACCCGTGCCACCTCGGACCCACCCCTGGTCCATGGGCTCAGTCCACATGAACCAGGGCCCACCTGTCAGTGGGGTTTACCCCAAGGCTGACGCCAGCTGGCGCAATAAGCCCGATTTTTCAGTATAAAAATAATTCAGCCGAAAAGAAAATCCCTGCTGACGTCATAATTCCTATTTTCCTTTAGAAAAATAATTCCAGAAAATCAATCTTCTTCCTTTTCTCTGAATTTAAACTTCCCGGAGTCCGTTCTTCTTCATCCTAACTCCGATTGAGCCCATTCAAATTTCTAAATTCATCAAAAATTTTCTTCTATCCATTGCTAGCCTCAATTCAAATATTTGAAGTCAATTTGAATTTATTTTGAATTTAGTTAAATTTAGTGGGTTATTTTCACATGTAGACTTCGACGATTCGGGAAAATTCTTCGACGAAGATTCACACCCAATTGAAGAGCAAGGCAAGTCACACTCCTTGATCATGTTGATCCCAGATTTTAAAATGAAATTATGTTGTTTTAAATTATTCTGCATGCATATTTCTATTCAACATATTTCAATTCAGTTTTAAATATAGTTAATGACTACTTGTTAATTCCTCCATTGATATTGAATCCCTTATACCTTGTCGCCCTAGATCAAACCCTAGTTAGTACATTAGTATTGGCTAGAGAGATTTTATATTGAATGCTTAGACTGCTTAGATATAGTCTTGGTTTTGGGATACCTTTTCACATAAAATGATAAGCTTTTCGAACCTACTCTTGATCTTGGTAAGTCAAGGAGGTTTATGAAATATTTTGAAAACAAAATATATAAACTGGTTTAAACTTAGGTAATTGGTTAGTTGGTGGGTGCAGACATGCTCTATAGGTTGTAGCCACAGGGTTGATTATCGTGCACAGGGGTATGTGGTTGGGCCTAAGTCAATTAAGGACCAGTTTGTGAGCTATTGTTGCAAAGCCCTATCGTACTGCCACATGGCTGGTATGGGACAGTCCTTGCTGAATAATTTGTGAAGTCCCAACCTGAGTCAAGTTGTAGGTTGAAAGTGAGCGTAGTTAGTGCCATGAGAAGTCTCACTCGAGGGAGCATGGTTAAGCCATGTGAAGTCTCTCTCAGGCTCAAGAGGGGGCCCGAGTCTGATGGATTCCTTACTAGGGCGAAACCTTAGAGTTAGCTTGGCCAGGTTGAAGGCTTTGCATTGTAAAGGCCTTGTCACGACTCCTCACTGCACACCTAAGAAAGTGTGTAATCGCGCGGCAATATGGGATGATTATGTCTTGTGGGTAAAGTTGTACAACCTCTGTAGAGTGTATAATCCATCCTGGATAGCCGTGCCCACGGTCATGGGCATGCTGAGTAAAATTTTTTCATGGATTAGACTTTGCTTTTGAAAATGATTTTCGAAAACCTTGTGGATGAATGGAATCCACGAGAGATGAAAACCTTGCGGAAAGTATGGAATCCGTGAGAGATTAAAACCTGGTGGATGGATGGAATCCATCAGAGTTGCGTAGTGAAAGTGTGTGGATGGATGGAATCCATACGTGAACCTTTGGAAAAGATGGTCCGGGTGGGATACCCGTGAATAGGTTGGTGTTTGGTCGGAGCCTGCACTGGCGGTATTACTTTCGAATACAAGTATTGTTTTTACTTACTGTATTAAATTCAGCAATTTCAATCTATCTACTGTATTTTGTTAAATGTTGTTTTATGCAAACTAACCCTATAAGCCTTCCATTGAAGCCTTTATCATTATGTTGCATTTCTCCGTGTGATTTGTGGAGTACAAGTTTGTACTAACCTTGCAATCTCCATACAGAGGAAGATGTCATCGACAACGGTGAAGATTAAGACGAGTAGGCCGCGTCTTACTGTTGTTTGGCTGTGGGCAGGCTTGGGCTTTGCTTCTTTTCAGTTTGCTTCCGCAGTTATTTGATTTATTTACTTTTGCCAATGACCATTGATGTAAGACTTGGCCACAAGACTATATCTTTTATTTAATATAAGAAGTTATTTGTGCTTGGTATGAATCTTTGTTGTACTGTGTGCACTAGCTGATCCTAGACTACACAGAGGATACAGGAGTCGTTACTCCAGGTTCCAACAAAGGTGGTATCAGAACCATGACGACTCTAAGACGTGACCGTAGGTAGAATAGAATGGACAGACCCTAAGAACTTATTTTTAATAAACAATATTTTCAAAAGTATAAATATGTATGTATATAAATATATACATATGTATGCTTATTCTTACCCCTCAAACTTTTCTTTCTCTCATCCCTCAACTCTTCCTCTTCCTTAATGTTATCATTCAAAAACACATTTTTGACTTCTCTGTCCTTTCAAACAATTGTAGATGAACACTTTCGATGTTGCACCAACTGATGGATGGAGTAGGGGCATTCATCGACTATTTCATCGTTTGGGTTTCCGACGCCGAGCCTTCTACGTGCATAAAGAAGATCACCATGGAGACCGGACGATGGGACATCACCTCACTCTACTCATCACCAAGCGAACTAGACAAGGAAATATGCGTCTCCGCTTCAAGGGAAATGGATACTCGTTTGAGAGAGCCAGACAAGAAGCATATCGTAAGCAGTTCTTCGCCTCTGCCGCCTTTTCAGCCTCCGCACTAAGGGATCACGAGTTGTATCTCGAGAGCCACGCAGGATGACTCCAAGACGACCTTTACCCCTTTAGGATGAGTTGTTGGGCTAGCTAATAAACGCTGCTATGAGCTGTCAAGTTTTCTATGTTGTCGACAGCCGTAACTATTACTTATTAGGTGATTAATAAAGGTTTTATTAAAGTTAAATTTTTGTTTTGGGTTGCACAAAATATCCCCTATTCCTCTGTTTGCCTTGAGTCTCCTCTCTCCTAATTCTTAAAAGCAACGAGCAGATGGTGAACACTAGGAACAACGGTAACGACAGCCTTAATGGAGTACAAGAAGTCAGTCTATTCCCACTTCTCCTTGAGCAAATGAACCTAATTTGGCTCAAATGATGGCAAACCAGAATCAACTCATTCAGCTGCTAACGCAGACCATCAACAGCTTAGCACAACATGTTCCACTAGTACCAGCTCAAGCTCCACAACCAAGACTATCGGAGTTTATGCGCTTGTGTCCCCCGACCTTCTCCAGCAGCACTGAACCCAAGGATTGCATGCAATTGAAATTGAGTGGCAGGTACGTACTAGAATCCATCCATCCGTATCCAGAAGCATCATAGCCACCGAAGCCTACCTCATCACCTCCCACACCCAACCGACGGCCAAGATGCAGCCCTCTCCCCACACACCAACGGCCGACATGCCCCCCAGCCCTTCACTGCAACTTCTTACCGCCACAGATTTACCAACTCCGTGAAAAGACAAAACCACCGTCTCTCTTTTACTGCTCGCATCAAATCATTGTGCACAAGAGAAAAGCACGGGCCATCCACAATATCTCAGGCTCAGCATAAGCTGGTCAATGGGTTGGTGAGTCTGGACCTGGTGACTAGCGGCTATGGCCTATGGGCTTATGGCCAATAAGTCGGAAATCCAAACTCCGTAATTATCGGATAATCCGAATCCGTATTCGTATTCTTCGGATAGTGGGCTACCATATTTGTATTCATTTTCAACAAAAAAAATCCAAATTCATTTTTGATCTGAGACTATCCGACAAAAATCTGAGCCAAAACAATCCAAATTCGAAAATTGCCCGGATCGGTAGGAAATTATCCGATCCGTTTTCACTCCTAGCTCTAGGAGGGAGCTCGCTTAACCCCATCACATCTAACCCCAGCACGTGCCATCCAAAGCTTTTGTTTCACTCACTCTTTCTTCATTTCGCTGCTTCTTATGTTATTACTCCTCCCTTGATCAACTTCTTCCTCCAGCTGACTAGCTGCTTCTCTCTCCTCTTTTTCTTATTCCGAGCACCACCAAATCCTTTGCATGCAAATCGAAATCAATTTCCTCACAACCAAATTAATTTGCATGCTTGATAACATCCTAATCCACTACCCGAAATCAGCTCATTCTAGTTTCTTAGCAATTATCCCGTCTGTTTTTTGTTTTTTTATGAACTACCAATATTAATTCTAGCCAATTTTTTGACAATCAATTCTGGCTATTCCATAGCTCCCTTTGCCTATAAATTGAGCCACAGGTGCCTCACATCATTCCCCACAACGCAATCTCTTAGTTTTGGCTGAAACACTCCGGAGCTCCCTCAATTGGCCCTTCTTTCCCAACTCGTTGAAAACTTCATCGAGCCTGATCTCTTCATCTATTAGGTATTTTCAAAAATCCTTTTACCCACATGATCTCTCATCATTCCCCATGTTTCTATTCAAACAAAATTTTTATTTCTTCAAGAATTGCCGCTGGTCACCGCCCCGAGCGCCACCGCTGTCACCATGCTCCGTTTGACATGCCGCCACTTCCCATGTGTTCCTCTGGTCCCATTTTACTACCATCACCTCTCATGTCTCTTCTCGCCGGTGCCATCGCCAAAATAGCAGAGACACTCCTTTGTTTTGTTGCCTCTACTATGTGGGAAGGAATGTTTGGAATATCCCTTTTCCCTATTTTCTTGTCCAGCAAACTTTCGATGACCCGTTCTCAGCCGTCAAACTCCGAATCAACCGATTCAAATTCATAAACTATCTCCCGGTATAAATTTTATAATTTTTGGATTTTATTTGAATTTAGTTTGTTCTGGCTTTTTGCGTGTAGACTACAACTTCTCTAAAGAGTGCGACTTCACCGACGATTCTCACCACAAATTCATAGAGCAAGGCAAGTTACACTTCTTGATCATGTTAATCCCAGTTTATAAAGAAAATTATGTTGTTTTAAATTATTCTACATGTATATTTTTATTCAACGTATTTCAATTTAGTTTTAAACTTAGTTATTGCTTACTTGTTAATACCTCTGTTGATATTTATTCCCAGATACCTTATCACCCTAGAATAAAACTGTGGCTAGTACACTAGTATTAGTTGGAACATTTTGTAGAACTTCTTAGACATACTTAGAGATAATTCTAGGTTTGGGATAATTTTTTCACATAAAATGATGAGCTTTTAAAATATATTCTTGACTTCGGTGAGTCAAAGTCTGAAATATTTTGAAATAAAATACAAAACTTGGCTTAGACATAGACAAACTGTTAGGTGATGGGTGCTTACTAGCATACGCTGTTGCTCGGTGGCTCAACATGGATGCTAGGCACGAGGGGTATGTGGGAAATGCCTAAGTCAATTAAGAACCAGTCTTTGAGCTACTACTATAAAGCCTTATCGTACTACCACAATGCTAGTATGAGATAGTCCTGACTGACTAATTTGTGGGCCCAATCTGAGTCTCGCTACAGGTTGAATGTGAGCATGGCGTAGGCTGCGAGAAGTCTCATACGGCACAAGATGGGGCCTGATCTGGTGGATTTCTTATTGAGGTGAAACCTTAGTGGAGGCATAGCAAGGTTAACGACTTTGCTTTATAAAGACCTTGTTATGATTACTCAGTTGTACGCCTACAGAAGCGTGTAGTGGCCGACAACACGAGCTAATCATATCTTGTGGGTAAAGTTATATCACCTCTGCAAAGTATATAAACTATCCTAGATAGCCATGCCCCGGTCATGGGCATACTGAGTGAAGTTTTTCACTGATTGGACATTGTTTTTCAAAATGGTTTATCAAAGGCCTATGGGTGGATATGATGAAATCCATATGAGATCTTTTTAAAAAGATTGTCTAGGTGGGATATCCATGGTTAGGTTAGTGTGGAGGATGGACCAACACTAACGGTATTGATTTTGTTTACAATACTATTTTTACTTACTATATTAATTTTAGCAAATTCCAATCTATTTATTGTATTTCTTTAAATGTTGCGTTACACTCAAATAAGCATATATGCCTTCACTTATTAGCCTTGCATTATTATTGCATTTTTCTTGTAACTTGTCGAGTACAACATTGTACTTACCCTTGCTATCTCTACTCAGAGGAGGATAGCTTCGACTACGGTGAGGATCAGGACAAATAGACCACATATTACTTCGTTTACCTGTGGGCAGGTTTGTTGGGCTTCCTCCACTTTGGTTTTTTCTTCCATTGCTATTATTTAAATTTGGCCTATGGGTCGTGGATGTAAACCTTTGCCACAAGACCGTACTCTTTTAATTAATAAAGTTTGTCACTGTGCTTGATATGTGTGATTTGTCCCTATTCCCACTGTGTACAATAGCTGATCCTGGATTAATGCGATTAACACAGAGAATCCAGGAGTTGTTGCTCCAGGGTCCGACAGTCCACCTCAACCTACTAATGCTCATGCGTGCCTTCTTTCTCCCCCTCTCCACCTTCATTGTTGTTGCCCCTTTTCTTCCCTACCCTTAACCGCTGAGCACAGTTGCATCACCACCATAAGTCAACGTGTGTCGCACCGTCGCCGCCATAGGATTGTTGTAACCCCAGTAACCCATTTTGGTGGTCGCCCATCACCATCGTAGCCCGGCTTGTCGGTGACGAGCTTGGCAAGTGTAAGGTTGAGGAGCACTACAAGAGATGTGTCATTTTATGACGTTTATGGCATGACATCTGATCAAAAGGTCACTAAATCGATCAGTTTATGACGTTTGTTTTGGAGGCATTTCAACTTAGTGACATAACTAAATGCACGTCACAAAAAACGTCATAAAGGTAGTCAAATTCCATATCGTGACAATATTTGTCGTGTCATAAACACCAATTTGCAATCGTCATAAATCTATGACAAGGATGGTGTGTCATAAATTATTTTATTATTTTTTTAATATTGTTGTACAAGGTGGCATGTGGGCCCAACTGCCACCTAGTCGAGTGGGTCCCATGTGCACATTTTTTTCTTTTTTTCCCCATGTATTCAGCCCACCTATTTGACCTAGCACAGCTCCAAAGTGGCCCAGCCCAACTCCACACTCGCGTGGCCCAGAACTCCTCCCAGCGGGCCGGCCCATTAGGACAAGTAGCAGGCGCGCGCGCAGGAATTAACAAAAAATAAATGGCCAACAGGAGGGCTCGAACATAGGATCTCAGGGATCCAAAGGAGCAGACATACCACTGGGCTACGGCGACGCTTGTGTTAGTCGTTGCAGTTTGTTTTTTTATCTATTACAATTTAACAGCTACTAGTAGCAGGGGTGCGCGCAGGTAAAAAAATGAGCCAACAGTAGTCCGCTCGGCATCTGCATCTCCCACAGTCACGCGTGCGGCGTCTCGTCGAAATCCCGGCGGCGGCTCCTCGTCGCAGTCGCGCTCGCGGCGCGCGGCTGCCTGCGTCGTCCGGATCCGGCCTCCGGTGGCGCCGCGGCGGCTCCCTGCTCTCAGTCGCTCACTCCCTCTCGGCCTCTCCCATCTCCCTCCCGGCGGCCTCCCCGGTTCTTGATTTGAGCCGGGCACTGTTCTTGATTTTCCTCCTCCTACCCCCTTGCTTCTTCTCCACCTGCGCCGGTGAGGGCCTGGCCTTACCTCGCCGGCCGCCTCCCTCCCTTCACCACCACGCCGTCCACTGCTTGCTCTCCCTCCAGCACACCACCTACCGCAGCCAACTCCCTCCGGCAGCTCTCCCCTCTGCGCCATCTTCTGCTCTTCCTCCACGCCGCCATCACCCCGCCGGATTCCCCTTTGTTTTGCTCCGGTGTTGGCGAGTTCCGCCCTGCAGCACCCCCATCTCACCTCAACGGCCGCCATTTTCCTCTACAAGGCTACCGCCCAGACTCTCCTGCATTCCCTTCACCAGCCGTACCCGCCGGGGCATCAATCCCTTCACCTCTCCATATCGACGCTCCACCGAGACCAGCGCGACACCTCCACCGAGTCCGGCGACCCCTTCCTCCTCGGCACCACTTCATCGACCACGCCGGCGCCGCTCCTCTACTTTGCTTCCTCTGCTATACTCTACGGTTCATCTCCAGATATTCCCTCTTTCCTTTATTTTTCTTGTTTAGCTTCTTTTTTTCTGATTGCTATTACTACATGAACTGTGAATGTTAAATTGAGATTTGAGATGCATTGTTGAGCATTGTAATGTTTCTGTTATGCACTGTGATGAAGCTTGTGCTTACTGAGATGTTATTTGAGATTAGGTGTCAATCTGTTCATGTGGTATATGTTAAGCAATAGTGATCTCTGTTAATTTTGTCAGTTCTGTCTAAGTGAATTGTTCAGCTCATGTGATTATGCTCTGTTATTCACCTGTTAGTACATGTGGGTTAGTTTATTTGTCTGTGATCAGTGTTCTTGTAGTGTGTTTGTGCAGCAATGTTAGTCTCTGTGATTGTACAAGTACTAACAAGCATGCTGTATTCTTGTTTACTGCAGTACAGCTATCTGTGTACATGACATTTGCATATATTACCTGTACTGTACATGAAGCACTTGTTGAGAAAAAATAATATTCTGCTCGCAGTCTCACACTATTTGATATTCCTCTTATGGCAGGAATATATTGTAGAGGATCTTGAAGGAACTGATCGAGTGCCAGATCTTGATCCTAGCCATGTTAAGGAGTTGAGGATACTGGGACTCTATTGAGCACAACTGCATATAGTATCAGGTAGGCAACTAAGTTCTTGTTGCTTTACAACATTTGCTTAGCTGTTATAAATGTGAAAGAGCTCCCAAATAGCAATTAGTCAATTAAAATGTGGTCTCAAACATCTCACATTTCTTGATTTTGCTTTAGGCCTCTGCAATTGGTCACCTTCCACAGTTTAGTTTGATAGCGGTCAATATGTTATGACACCTAAAATGTTGCTTTCCTTCATAATTCATGAGCAATTACAGGGATTCCATATATCTAAAGTATTAGAAGTTTGTGGTATATAGCTTGAATATGAGAGCTATGCTGAACTACTGTATACAGATTTGCTATAAATACATGGCATATGTCAAATGTTAGATAACTTTGGTCAATTATCATATGTAAAATATTTTGAACCAATTTTCTTCATGGTTCAAGAAGCATGTGGGTTTGCCGTCCATTTATTTGATCAGTATCAATTATTCTAGTTTTAGTCAAGTTGGTTTACTTTTTTTTGGCAGATTGCAAGACTCCGTTATGTGGATGGAGAAGACATAAAGGATGAGTTATGTGCATTGTCATGTGAGCCTAATTTCCGAGTTCGAATTTTTTCAGCGTGTCTTGTTAATGGTATCCGATACCACACTGTAGACCGTGAGAAAAATAGAAGAACACAAAATAGCGGAATTTTGGCTGATGGTACACACGACGGCGAGGATATTGACTTTTATGGTTGCTTGAAGGAAATAATTGAACTAAGGTACAACTCAGATTCTAGTGATCACCGGCCAGTGGTTCTATTTCGATGTGATTGGTTTGACACTCATGGAAAGAAGTTCAGAATGAAAGACGATGGGATGCTTAGAAGCATAAACCATGGCAGTTTTTGGTACAAAAATGATCCTTTCATTCTAGCAACCATGGCAAAAAAAGGTTTTCTACCTGGAAGACACCAAGTACCACGAAAAGTGGCGAGTTGTTCAGAAGTTTTCACATAGACACTTGTGGAATGTGGCTGAAAATGACAAAGATGATACACCCAATGTTGTGGTATTGTCCTACCAAGATGAGGAGTGTGGAGGTGGTGTTCAGGTGGCACTTAATGAGGGAACTTTGGAAAATGAACAGCCGGCCAATGAAGATTTTCATACTGTTGATGCTACCGTAGTTGATGACCTCCGTAGACAAAGAGAAGAGGAATTGAACAAAATGAGTCAAGTGACGAGGACGATGAAACTGGATGGCAATCTGTCGGTGATAATGAATTTCCAACAAACCCTCCCGAAGAAGATGATGATGATGATAGCGATTACGAGTAGCTGTGTTGGATGCTTGTTTTAAAAGAATTTGGATGCTTGTTTTAAAAGAATATTGTACTGTAGTTTGGTTAATGAACAGTGTGATTATTGAACAATCCTTATGTTCTATTCAGTTATGTATCTTTCTATATGTAATATTTTTCTCTATTACAATCTGAATCTTACTGGATATGTTGGATATGTGTTGTTCTGTTCAGGTCTGTGGTGTATATATTTTCTTTATTGCAATCTGATGTTCTGCTCCACCAGCTAACAAAAGAGTTTAAACAGAAATGTTATTCAGCTTGAAGTTCTTCACAGGTTGTCTGTCTCTCTAGATGCAGTTTAGTTGTATTATGTTTGCTGCCTGTTTGCTAAACATATGAAAATAATTCATGCTACATAGTGCATTGTTGCTAAACAGAATTCAGTCTGAACTAGCATTTTCGTAAATTAGATCCTACAATAGTCTGAGTTAAATTAGATGATGAATAGCATTTTCGTTGGTAGGACCTCACTTAGTCGTTTAGCACCTGAAGTGCGGCGGATGAGGACGCCGGAGCGTGGCGGATGAGGACGCGCGAGGACGCCAGGAACCGCGGCGAATCCCCCGCGGTGAATCACTTAGTCGTTTAAAGAATTATGTATATCGCTGCAACACTCTTTTAGTACTTGGTATATATAAGACCAACATGAGTAATGAGCATCTAATAACAAGATAGTATGTGTAGATGATCTCCATAGGTAAAGTATAGTAGACTACACTCTTCTCCAAACAACACAATAGTGAGCGCAAAATTTAATTTCTGATGCATTTTTTGTCCACCAAATCATTTTCCTCCTCTTTTTTGATCCGAATGCGCAGGGTCTCATTCCCCTCAGCGTCACTCTTCTCATACGCTACTCCGTTACCGCTGCTCTTTTTTCACAAATTAAATGTTAAAAACGTTTTTAAAAATACCAAAAACAAAGAATAAAGGCTTGATCCTTCCTAAGAAGCAAAGATTCTGACCACCGTTTTATTGATGCAATTTTGATTAGGAATAAATGTGCCTCCATGCTATACGCATATACAAAGATATGATCTAAATAAGGTTCCAAGGGTATAGTTGTGTATATAAACATGTATACAGGATGTCAAGTGAAGTATACCAAGACACACAAAAACTGCTTCAAAATTACTAAAATATGTAAGGCGTTGATATGTAAAGTTGCCTTGTGAGCGCGAATAGAAATTCGCTGTGGGAGCGTGCATCCCCGCCAGACCGAAATTTTGGGAGTAAAATGATCTTTTTATCCAGACATATTCTAGAACAGCCTTAGTCAGTCCAAGGGTATTGAAAACACACAGCAAACCCTAACCGCGCAGTATTGAAAACCCTAGTGGGCGCCGCAAGTATATAAGCGGTGAGCACCGCTTGACCCAGCCAAGCCGGTCACCACCAGACTGCAAGCCGCAAGCATACTTCCACCGAATCCTCATCCCCCATCGGTTCATCTCCCATACGCCTCCACCAAAAACCATACCATCCCATGGCCGTCGCCGGAGGCCGGCTGTAGCCGGCGACGTGCTCCTCACGCCCAGCTCATACACATCCTGGCCACCTTCACCCCCCCCCCCCCCCGCCGAATCATTCTACTGCTTAATCCCTTGCCGAACCTTGAAAAGTGAGGAGGAGGAAGAAGTCCGGTTACAGATCTTCCACTTCCACGGCAAATCTGCTACTCCTACACTTTTCTTTGCCCGGATCTGGAACCCTAGCTTCGGATCTACATCGCCTCCGCAAATCTGCTACATCTACGGCGTCTTCCACCCGACCTTCTTCGTCTACACGGCTTGATCTGCTACACCGACACCCAGTTCTGCTACTTCTGCAAACCTGCGCACGGATCAGCAACCCCTACGGCCGGATCTACCACTACTCCTACCGATGCTCCCCGGATCTGCAACCTCTGCTTGTAGATCAGCTTCATCTTCAGCGGCTGCGCACTGATCTGCTATCACTTCGGCCCGGATCTGCAACTTCTACCTGCGACCACTACAGACCACTTCGACAACTGATCTGCACATCATCTGGGTTGTGACATCTCAAGTCTCCGATTTAATATTGCAATGCTATTCTTGAAAATGCTCTTGTGTAGATCTGTGATGTATGTGTAGTACTGAGTGGATTTGGATACGTGGATGTGCTTGTCTTGTTCTTGTTTTGCCTGAGATGCTTATGTGTTGGATCTGTTAAGTGCATGTGATATATATTTTGGATCTGGGATTATAAAGTGCTTTTCATTATTCTTGAGCTAGTGAGAAGATTATTTAGATTGCATCTTCATGTTTAGACTTATAGTTCTTGCTTGATAGTTATTGTTTTGCACGATCAGTTCCCCAAACCCTAAACGTTCCAAATCAGTCTCCTGCGCCCACAGGCCACAGCCGCTTACGCCGCGAGGCCGTCCGCACCCGCTTACGCCGTCCGACTCCGACATCCGGCCCCCAACTCCAGTCGACGCCGTCCGCAGCCTCCGACGCCATCCGCAGCCTCCGACGCCGGCCGCCTGCGACGACGTTGTCCGCACCTGCTGACGCCGTCCTATACTCGGACATCCAGCCCCCAACTCCAGTCGCCGCCGACAGCCACACTCGCCGACAACATCTCCGCATCAAGATGGCTCCTGGTAGGAAGGGCGGAAACCGAAAGTCAACTACCCGTGAACCAATAGGTAAGTTTGATTTGTGTTTTGTACTTTTGTTGCTAGTTGTCTGATTTGTGTTCATTATGTAGAGCAGACGGTATATTGTCAGATGCTAGTTGTCACAATTTTTTGGTTCCTACTAGTCATATGTAGATTGGTAGTTCTTAGTTCAAAATTGATGCCACGTTTCTAATAATATGCCTGTGATTCCTATGGTGTTGATATCAGTTTGGTAATGCGTAGGAAATATGTGTCGATGGAGTTGCAAATATGCGTAGGAAACATGCATACTAAATATGGTTATGAAATATGTTGATACCTGCTTCTTTTATTCTGTCAGTCTGCATCTTTGTTTTGAATATGCGACATAGATTCTTTGAAGGATTGATGGTATGTTCTTCTGTTTTCTTTGTTGTCTCTGATATCATACTTAAGTGAATTGTATTGTATGTCATGTTGTACCACCTTCACATCCCTTATTTTGCTTGAATTGCTCGATCATCAGGAGTATTGTTAGCTTCACTGCAGAAATTATGATTTGGAGTTTCCTTTGTGAGGTGCCTTTTTTTTGGGGGTAACTGTTTCTTATATTCTGTATTAGATATTAGTGAAATGGCAGCTAGGATTCTTTTTGATGTCAAAATCAATCGAAAGTCCCACATTGATGCTAGCTAGGATTCTGCAATTGCTCGCTTTTGCTTCTCATCTTTTGCTTGACCTCTCGTATTTTTTGAAATAACAGCATTTGGTTTATTTATCCTTAGGAGTCAGGGTTAGCTCAATTCATCAATTTATCCATCTGCCTATCTAGGTTTTTATTTATATTCTGTCCATCTTTGCATAATTGCACTGATTTCAGGCATTTCCAAGCCTAATCTTGGGCAAGGTTGCCAATTATATACATGATAAAGTCGATGTATTGTATGTCATTGATCTACCAGCACCCCATCCCTTATTCTGTTTGATTATTGTGCACTTCCAAAGATTAGGATAACAATTGTTTACTTTTGTTGCTGTTCAATACATATACATCATTCCCACTGATTCATGTTTTTTTAATATTGTGCAAGTACAGAGGCGCCAATTACTGACTATGAGATGGAAAGGGTGCAACACATTGTCGAGAAAAATCGGATGTTCCAGCGGCTTGGTTTAGGACAATTACGTTCACTTGTGAGTGCAAAGCCCACGGTTGCTGCTCGTGAAGACTCCGACGTATTGTATCAACCTGGAGACGAGGACACTGAACAAGGAGTAGTTGATAAGGTATATGCAATGCTCCACTATGATTACTTATTTGTGTTCAGTATGCAAAAGTATTTTTTTTGTTTTAATTTCTTGTATCATGTAGGACGCCATGCAGGATTTTGAGCCTGAAGTTACCCATACTTTGCCAAGTATCGGAGGATCAAGAGCATCAAAGCGAGTGATGGCAGTTCAGGAGCGAGACCAACCAACTAGAATGACTAGGCAGAGGACAAGGGAAATATCTTCAGCTGATGAATTTTGCCATGTTCCATCAACAGACCCACAAGACAGTTCCACAGAAGATGGTTTGATAGTTCTAGATGCTCATACTCAATCTGACAACCACAACAACATGACTGAAGAAGGCAAGTGATTGTAGCTCCTCTCCATGATTAATGATTTACATATTTGCATATTAATGGGTCTATGATTTCCACTAATTGATTCCGAAATGCCATGATAGGTCAACGTATCAGGAAAATCCGCCGCGTAGGCAGAGAATTGGATAGGATCTCTAGAGGGTTAAACACCAAGATCGCAGTGCACATTGCTGATGGAAACCGGCGGCCAGAGGCACCTATGCAAGCTGCAAAACTAGCATCAGAGGCTGGTATTGCTTTGCGGCACCATATCCCGATCCTCCCCCACTAGAAAAATTATAAGAATAATAAGGATCTTGTTGAAGACCACATGGGAAAAATTGCTGTAAGTACCCAGCCTGTGTTGTTCTATGCTACAGAAAAATTGCATCAGAGGAAACCTGTGTTTGTTTCAGTTTCCTGTGTATCTCTTTGGCCTCTTGGTCATCTTAAGTGTTGTCTGAGCTACTCTAAAACTGCTGTATTTCTGTTATTCAAGTAATGGAAATGGGGTCTGCCTTGGTTCAAAAAAAATGTGCTGAGTAACTGTGCAGTTAGATTTTCTCAGTACCTAAAGTAAGTTGCGATATGTCTTTAGCATAGTAGATTTTCAAAGTTTAGATACTTAATGGATTGCAATTGGGATGAGATTAATTTGTTCTGTCCTTTAGACATGAAGGGAGCCAACGTATGTTCATTTTCAGCAGCATTTTTGGCCATGCTCATTTTCAGTAGCAGTTTTAGTGTGATGTTGATTTCTTGTAATATTTGGAATTTCTATCTTGATGTCTTTCTGGATAGTTTGAGCTATTCCCCATAGTTGTACATCCTTGGTCATTTCTTGCTAGATCATATCAAAGATTGATTATCAAGGTCTGAATACTTCATTCTCATTGCAACAGTTATTCAGATTTTTTCATTCAGTTCCCATTGATTTCCTGCTTGTTGCTCCCTGTGTAGTTCATTTGCACTGTTTGTTGTTCAGTAACTACTTGATTATTTGTGTAGATCATAAGCAATGTAGAATTATTCTGTAACTTGCTAGATCATATGCACTGCAAATCATATAAAAGGCTGATTATCCAGTAACTGCTTGTTCATTTGGCTGCACTACTCAAGCTGTTATGTTAGTTCTCATAGCGGAATTAGTTCTCAAATATGCATGCTATGTTAGTTCTCATAGCGTAGTTACATGATTTGTGCGCCTTTTAACCATATGTTCATGCTCTTGTCCAGAGTCATTTCACCATTGACACAACCAGTAAGTCAGTGGAATATGCATGCGCTGATTTGCTCAAAAAAGGACAGCGGAATATGATATACTTGTTGAAGAAGCAATACTTTAATGGCATACCAGCAAACCAAGTGAGAACCACTTCACCATTGGCCACTATGACAGATGTGCAGTGGAAAGAACTCGTAGACATGTGGTCTACCCCAAAGCACAAGGTATCCTTCCTAAATATCTCTCACAAATGTTGACTTAAAAAAAGAACCACCTCTCCCATTAATGTTTGCCTTTCTATAGGAAAAATGTCTGAAAGCTAAGGATAGCCGTGAGCTAGTAAAATACCAGCAGAAGACAGGATCTCGGTCCTATACCGCTCAATGTTATGTCACGGTAAGCTACTTTTCTGCTTTCTGGTGTCAATGAAGTACTTTTCTGCTGCTCAAATTGCTATTTGTAGTGAACCCGATTGCACTAGTTCTGTGATTTAATCTCTGGACAATGTAAGACATAATGTCTTTGTCATCATATCTCTGTTGTGAATTAGTCCATCTCTGGAGATTGAGTCATTGGTAGTCGCTGATCCATGCATGTCTTTGTTTGGTAGTTGTTGGTATAGCTGCATCAATAAGTTTGTCATTCAGATTACTACTTGTCAAGTTTCCTGTGCAGATATCTATTACCATGATTGTCTGAATAATTTTCCATTAAGCGATCATGATTAAAAAGTGTATTAGATATTAGTGAAATGGCAGCTAGAATTCTTTTGGATATCAGAAAGAATCGATTGTCTCAAATTGGTGGATATATAGGCAAAGCTGGCAATTTGGTTAGTTTTAATTTATATCCTTTTAAAGGTTCATCATTTGGTCGATAATGAAAGCTTAGTTAGAACTAAAGATGCTTAAAACACAGCATATACAGTTGTTGGATACATATAACATATGTGCTATAAGACATGCCCCCACGTAAAAAGACATCAACAATGATTATGATCAAACTTTCCCTATATAAAGGATGATAAGTTGTGTTGTTGACAATTGAGAAAGGTGCTCCATGCCTAATTCTTTCGGGTAGAGATACATAGGATGAAGTAGATTGTTGCTGAAATGTTGCCTAACTACTCGCGTGCAGTCCTGTAGTGCCATTAATCTTTCTTCAAAGTAGGCCAGCGAATGAACGTATACCCTGTACAGATCTGGATTGTTTCGTTTTTGCATGTTCAGATTAGTATGGAGTAGATTGTTACTGAAATGTTGCCTAACTACTTGTGTGCAGTCCTGTAGTGACATTAATCTTTCTTCAAAGTAGGCCAGCGAATGAACGTATACCCTGTACAGATCTGGATCGTTTTGTTTCTACATGTTCCGATGATGAATTAGTAACTAATAAATAAATAAATGCACTGTGCCTCAACTAGCTAATCACTACCAGTAGTAAAGTACTGATTAATAGCAAGGATACACATTGCTGTTAAATTGCTGTTTCATATAACCTGTACAGATCTGGATCGTTTCGTTTCTGCATGTTCAGATTATGAACTAGTAACTAATAAATAAATGCATTGTGCCTCAACTAGCTAATCATTACCAATACTGAAGTACTGATTAATAGCAAGGACACACATTGCTGTTAAATTGTTGTTTCAATTGCTGTTAAATTTCTATTTCAATTGTTTAAATTGCTGTTTACATGTTTCAGAAGACTAAATTTAAGGATGCCCCACCCACTGCGATTGACTTTTTCAAGGACACACATTGCAGCAGCAAGACAGGTTATAGTGAGGACGCACAAAAAGCTATTGCGAGTACATCTTCCTTTCTTCTTTTGTACTACGATGAACAAAAATTGGGATGCGAGAAACCTGAATTGCTTTTCTTCTATTGCTAGGCTCAAATGGAGGCCATCGCTGCTGAACCACCACAAGAAGGGCAAGTTGCAAAGACTCCAACCCAAGCTGTAGCTCAAGTTATGCCAAGATCAAAATTCCTTCAAAATGTTGGCATCGTGTCTGCAGCAACGAAGAAAAGTGCCGAAGCTGCTAAGCGTGTACATGAGCTTGAGAGTGAACTAATTGCTGAGAAGGAAGGAGCAGCAGAAGTTCGAGTTCAGATGGTTGATCTGAGGAATCAAGTAGAGGAGGAGAGGGATGCAAGAAGGAAGGTGGAAGAAGAGACTGAGAGGCTGAAGAAACAAATAAGTGAGATGCATGGCTTCTTCCGTTCTTTCTTTGGTGGCAATTCTGCATCATCTAATGCCTCACAGTAAGTTTTGAAACTTCCTCAGATCAGTGTCTTGGCTGTCATTTTGATATGGACACATACCTGTGACCGAAGCTCTAGACGTGTATGCGATTTTGGAGATGACCTTGAGATTTTTGTGTGATTTTGGTAAGCTCTTGAACAGCAACTGTCCTCAGGTTAGCATGTATCTAAGCTTATGAGAAACTTGGGTTGGTCACCTTATGTGAGAACCCTATGTGCTGGTCGTGTAATGTTTTGGTCCTTATGTGTGGTCACTGTTCTGGTAATGTTCTGGCTGTGAACTTCTGGTCCTCATATTGGCAATGAAGGTTCTGATTTTGGAGACTCACAACAATGAATGTAATGCGTATATTTGCTGGGGGAATGGATATGTTATTTGAAATGCAAGATTTGTGTATTGGTTATATTTGAAATGCAGGATCTATATATTGTTATATCTGTTGGAATGCATATATGAATATGGAAATTTGTTGTTTTGAAATTGTGTTGTTTGGCTGGCCCAATAAAAAGCTACGTGGGTTGGCCTAAATAAATTTTGGGTAGGCCATAAACAGCATACAAAAAAATGTGGGCTGGCCCAAATAAATTTTGTGTGGGCCCCAAATAGCACAGGAAAAAATCTGGCCTGACCCCAAAAACCTTGCGTGGGCTCAGCCTAAACAAGTTAGGTTGGGCTAGAATCAATACAATTCAGATACGGGCCGAAAAAGCTTTAAAACAAGAAATGGGCTAGGCCAAAATTCAGCCCCAACGATGGGCTTCGCCCACTAAAAGCCTGCTCGTTACGTGGGCTTTAACAGGCCATAATTCAATTTTATGACGTTTCTAATCCTACGTGGCATTTGCCTACGTGTCATCTATGTGGCATGGTGCAAGGAGCTGTGACTTAAAACCCAATGTCATAAAATTTTGTGACATCAAAACCAATGTCATAAATTTATGACACCAACAGGTAAACGACATAGAACATGGTTTAAGGCGCATGACTAGTGACGCAAGCTTTTTCATCACTCGGGTGTCATAAATGTTAATCTATGATATAAATTGCAGATATTATGACATAAACTAAATGCCATAGAACCCAACATCTCTTGTAGTGGAGGCAGACTATAGAAGGATGAATAGGCACTTTGAAAAATCTCTTTAGCTAAAACTAAGTTTATATGTGAAACTGCAAATCAAATTGGTTTGCGCAATTAAGGCCTAAATCATCTAGTTTCACCTAAATGCACCAACAACTTAAATCTATATCAACGTTTGCAATCCTAGGGTGACAAACAATCAATTCTATTCTATGAATATAAATTGCAAGAATGTAAATGAGCACAAGAAGGCAAACCACAATTGACATGATCTCTTTTTATCGTGGTATTCGAAGACTTTGCCAATCTCCCCAAGTCAACGTTGACATAAGCCTAAATAAATTGGACAACTCTATGAAGTAAGCCAAGCACCACAATTTCTCTAATGTAGCTCCTTTCTACTCTAAGTATGTGAGCTCTAACCTTCACAATACGCTGGGCTTTCTCACAAGATTTTTGAGAAGATCACTAGACCACGGTGTCTGTAACACCATCTAGGAGTCAACAACCTCCAAAAGTAACAAGTCAAACCCCTTACTTAACTCTCACCAAGAGCCATACATGCACAATGTGAATACTTAATCCACCTCTAGAAGCAACACATGCAACTAGAGACTTATCTCCTTACTCATAAGATGCAACATACGCACAATTAAAAAGAGAAACTCACACTAGCTCAAAAGAATAAAATAAAGCACCAAAGATTCAACAACCACACTCCCAACTGGCCAAAAGGGTATATTTATACTCCACACCCAAAAACTAGCTATTAGGACAAGATTCCAGCAAAAAATAAATAGGGTTGATACTGCCGCCAACTAATGGTTGATCATACCGCGTCCTCCTCTAAAGCGGCTAGAAAAATAGCCGTTACAGCCACTACCAGTCTGACCACCTATACGGGGTTCGGTCATACTGCACTAGCTAGAACTCCATACAAGTCGATTATACCACATGACCAAGAACTAAAAAACGGTTCTCTTGAAAAAAAGGTACCGGCACACAGCTCGATCAGACTGCACGGCTGGTTAGATCGCCACGAGCGCCGATCAAACCACATGGCCGGTGAAACCACCAACTCATGGCCGATCAAACCAGTGTGCTAAGATCAGCATATGTGAAGATGCATATACTTCAATCAATTTGCAAAACACATTCGCAAATTGTAGTATCATAGAAACAAAAAGTCAAAGTATGATTCACAACAAGTTATAAAATGCATTTGCACAATTTAGAATCATGCCACAAAGATTAGGGACATGAACTTAAACTATTTGCAAAACACATTCGCAAACTAAGTCACATATTACAAGAATTATGCATGAGCCTCAACTATTTACAAATTACATTCGCAAATACTAGCATTATGCCTCGGAGAGCTAGAGCAAGAGGGATTGAGCTTTTTATGAACTACTACCGTGCTATATTTATATAGAATAAATAGAATGTTATAATATGTACCAAGCAAAAAGTTCAGATTATAAATTCTCTGGCTAATTACAAATTTCATCATGAAAGCTATCCTTACCTCTGTACAAATGTAGAGCTACGTCCATCTTGAATCCTCTTTTCCAACTGTCAAGATTGTGTTGTTGGTGTTCAAATATTTTTTTTATTTTGTTGTTTCCAAATATGCCAGGCTACAATAATGAATATTTCCATTAAAAAGACAATTCCTGAGTTTTGCTTTGTCTGCTGGACCATTTATATCACTTCAACATCATAGTTCCAGTAGATCCCAATAATTTGCCAACATTGTATACTGAATGAACAGCTAAAGAAAAGATTATGTGAAGTCTCCTCCATACCACTGTCAAATAGAACACAACTTAAGTTACCACCGATATTATAATTTTTTTCTTCAAAATGTTTCTGGTGTTCAGTCTATCCATTAGAATTAGCCAAGCAAAAACTTTGAGCTTTATTACACATTTGCTCTTCCACATACACAAATATACTTTAGGCCTTTGAATGTGACTAAAATAATGGTTGTAGCATTTCCTTGAGGTGTACATTGTATTGCCCCAAATATAGGTCTAGGTATCATTCACTTGTTGTCGAATATTAATATTGGTAAACATGTGCTTCAATTCAACATACTCTTGATAAGCCTCTTCTAATAATGGTAGATTAAATTAAATATAAGGAACATTTTCTTGCATGAAAACTCTGATAGATATATCTTGATTCTTGACAAAAGAATAAAGCCTTGGATATTTTTGACATAATAGATTGCCCTCCCAGCGATCTTTCCAAAAGAGAATGTTACGACCATCACCTAGGTGTCCCATGGTAATGCCTCTAAATATTGTTATACATTTCATTACATCCCACCATCAAAAAGAGACGCAATAATTTGTTGCATGAGGTACTGCTTCCTGATAATATTTTGACCAAATTAGTTGAATCTAGGGAATATTATTTCTGCCATAAAACTTATGAAGATGCTTCATGAGTAATGCACTATTTGTATTTGCAGGTTAAGCACTCCAAGATCACCTTTCTTTTTTGGGCGACACGCTTTTTCCATGATGCTAAAGAATTGCAACGTACTTGTAAATCCTTGGATCCTCTCCAAAGACAGTGTCTTCAAGCTCTGTTTATATGATCAATTTTTTTAGGCAGTTTAAGCAGGCACATGTAATAGATTGGTTGTAGGGAGAGAACTACATTGACTACCGTGAATCTTTCTCCATAAGACAAAAAGACTATTGTGCTTGATAATCTTCTTTTCACTCTATTTACCAATGGTGAGAAATCTTTAACTATTGGTCTTCTTGTACCCAAGGCGGTCCAAGATATGCGAAAGGTATGGAACCAATCTTGCAAGCAAATAATTCTGCCAGATGATCAACTTTTTCCTTACTAACATTAATTGGAATCATGAAGGATCTAGACCAGTCATTATGAGTTAATGATATGTTTTAGTAATTAATGATAATCGTATTGTGGGACTAATATTTTCATTAAGATGAATGAGCAGGATATGTCTCATGGTGATGGATGACTTGAGATAAGTTCATGAGGTTGATCATCCTCAAGCAAAGACTTCATGTGTTGATGAGTAAAGTCAAAGACACAAACTTGAAGTTGAAATATACGTCATCAAGCTTCAAGGAAATACGCAAGGCAAAGGTATGACTAGCTAAGACTAATGATGTATTCCTAGCCTTTTTACCGATATTGATGTTTGGTTGGAAGACCGGATTGCTAGTATAGGATGTCGTACTATTAAGAGGGGTTATGACTAGTAGCTTGAGCATACCATGTGTTGATGGCTCATTTACTTACTCTAACTTTCTCCGTGGTATGATACTAATATTTTCAAATGTGTTTTGAAATTGGTTGTAGCTCATGCATAAGTTCCTTGTGACATGTGACTTGAAGTTTGCAAATGTGTTTTGCAAATTATTGGAGTCCATGTTTTCCCCTTCTTGTGGTATGATTCTAAAAGGTTAATGGATGTGTTCCTTGACCTACTAAGAATCTCATACCAACCTTGAGTGCCCAAATATTCAATCTACAATTTGGCTGTGAAAATTTCTCACAGGAAGATGCACTACTATATTCTGCTTGGAAAACCGGTCTTACTGGCATAAGTGAAGTGGTCAGACCGTCCTAGAGGTTTAACTGAGCAACTTGGATGAACTAACGTGGTTGACACAACATGGTCGAAACCAATATGTCCGACCAATGAAGCGGTCTGACCGGACCATGGTCTAACCGACTCACAAGGCGCAGTCTGACCAGTCCCCGGTATAACCACTTGTGTAACGGTATGTTTTTCCAGATAGTTGTCTTCTTGAAAATCTCAACTGGCAGTCTGATCGGTACTTTTGCAGTCTGATCAGACCTAGCGGTCAGACCGGTCCCTGTGTGGGTAGTTTGACCGGTAGCTTGTTTTATCGGCTAGTTTTATAGCAGTTGAGAGGACCACAGTACTACCGTCCATATGTTGGTGGTAGTACCGGGCCTCAGGCTGATTCTTGCTTTCTTTATTTGCTCCAACGACTAGTTTTTGGGTGCAGGGTATAAATACCTCCTCAAGAGATGGTTGGAGATGTTGCTGGTGCTATTCTTTCATTCATTGAGCTAAGAGCAAGCTCTCTCCCTCATTTGTACATGTGTTGTACTTAGTGAGTATGGATAGGCATAATCTTGTGCATATGTTGCACATAGTGGTGGACTTCGTGTCTTTGAGCTATGATTCTTGATTCGTTCAAGCAAAGGTCTCTGACCTGTTACTCTTAGAATTTGCCAACTCCTAGACGGCTTTGGAAGCGTGGTGGTCTAGTGATCTTCTTAAGAAGGTTGTGAGAAGGCCCAGCACGTTATGAGTGGTGTGGTTCTCGCCATCTTCGGAGTGCAGGAAGAGCAACCTTAGTGGATTGAAGTGGTTAGGCTTAATTCGTGGAGCTGGTCCAATTAGTTTGGGCTTACCTCAATGTGAATTAAGGGAAGCCGGTAAGTTTTCGAACACCACGGTAAAACATTGTATGTCATTGTGGTTTGTTCTCTTGTGCTCAATTTACATTCAAGCAACTTATGTTCATAGAATTAAATTAAATGGAGTGATTGTCATCATAGAATTGCTTATTTTGAGATAAAACTATATTGTTGGTGTACTTAGTCAAACTTAGACAATTTAGGTTTCACTTGTGTAAAACCAAATTGGTTATAGCCTAGAAGAAATTTTAAAACCGCATATTCACCCCCTCTAATCGACCTCCTTGATCTTAGAAATCATCAATGACTTATGATAATTTACTTTAAGACAAGTAGATGTAGAGAATGTCTAAAGAAGTCCTTTTAAGTACAAGAGCTGCCTTCCACAAGCTCGCATTATTATTAATGTGTCATCAGGATATCGAACAATTGGATAATCATGAGCACTTGAGATTGGTATAAGATGATGAAGTATCTCTTTTCTTGCTGCTTCATTGATTACTGATTGCAAGATATTAGTGCCCAACACAAACAAAAGTGGAGACAGGGAGTCCCCTTGTCTTATCCCTCTCTTACATTGAAAGATGTTACCTAGCACTCCATTCAAAAGCACAGAAAAAATATCCCAAAGAGAGATTTTTTTATATCCATGAGGCCCACTTCTTTGGAAAGCCTTTTCTACACATTACTGCAATTATGGCCAAGTGCTCTATTGTGTCAAAAGCTTTATCAAAATCTAGCTCAAGAATTATAATTTTCTTTTTACTCTGTTGGCACTAATGGATATACTCAAAAGCCCAAGCTAGGCAATATTGAATTGTCCTACTCTTGAGAAATCCATATTGGTTTTTCTGATCTGAAGGAACATGTAAATGGTATAACCAATCCAAAAATTCATCTCTATACTCTCCATCACAAGGTCCATATATGTTTGTAAGGGTCCAATGATCTGAATTAGCAACTAACCTGAACTAAATCATCAGAGCTAAAAACAAAGTTTTCTTGGAAAATAGCGCTATTCTAGAGAATGAGAAGACCACCAGAAGCACCCATGAAGGAGAAGTAAATAAACTTATCAAAATATTTAGGAGTGACTTTTCTGATATATGAGTGGCCAAAGATTTCTCTTTTGGTTTCCTAAAGATAGACTATAGAGCAACCACTTTCTTTGATTTTCTCTCAAATTAATCTCTATTTTTTGGGCAAAGTAACCCCCTCACATTCCAACATAAGATTTTCCAACTTCTAAATTGTTTCCCCAAATTGTACCTGGTGGGGAGGTACTGATCAACTATGCAAGGATGAACGTAGCCTCCCAAACCTTGGATTTAGAATTTAAAAAAGGTGGGATATTACTTGCTTAACTTGCTCTTGACCATAGGTGATTTGACCACGCCACAAACACATACGACAATCGCGCCCAATATCAAGATTGAACTAAAGGTGAATTCGTTTCTTCAGCCTTCATATGTTACTGAGAATAAACCGCTACCTAATGCAAGTGATTTAATTGTGCTTAGGAATTTGGGAAAGGATGAAGGAAAGGGACATGGAGTCCTGGACATGCATGGAAGGAATAATGGAGGTCATCACGTCACTTTGGGACCAAGTCAAGCACGAATTCGAGTTGGACACGTTTTGGAATCAGACTCGGACTGCTGCAATGGTGCAAGTTTAAACGGACGTAACTTTCTCATACGGACTCTGTTTGGGACGTTCTTGGACTTCATGGAAAGCTTATCAAGTCTACTTTCTAAAGGATTCAACCCCATCTTCAAATTCTATCCGAGACAGCCGCAATCATCAAAAGAGTCTATGTTGGTCATGTACTGGAATCAGATTCGGACTGCTGCAATGGTGCAAGTTGAAACGAACGTAACTTTCTCATACGGACTCCGTTTGGGACGTTCTTGTACTTCATGGAAAGCTTATGAAGTCTACTTTCCAACGGATCCAACCTCATCTTCAAATTCCATACGAGCCGGCTGCAATCATAAAAACAATCCATGTTGGTTTTTGAGTCCGAGTCAAAAGGGTGCTGCGCCACCACCAATTGGGCCCATGGGCCTTGTAACCCTAGAGCATGCACTTTGAACGCCCCTCCTGGTTGTTCTCCCTATAAAGGAGCCGCCGCCTCCGTTGCTAAGACTTGGATTTCGTTGAGTTTAGGTTTAGCCCTTGTGCAAACTTCTGTTCTTCAGTTGTGTCGGACGACCACCTGTTAAGACAGCCTTCGGAATCCCACCTTTTGATCTCAATTTATATATTTGCAATTTCAGATTGCTTGTTATCTTGTTCTTGCGTGTTCTTCGGTTGCATGCAGGAATAGACCTTCGTGGTCAGGTCAACCGCGTTCTTGGCACGGTTGATAACACTTTGGGGTTGGTTCAGCGATTGCTAAGGCGCAAGCGTCGTCGTACGGTTGTAGTCGGATCGTGAGAGTCACCTCCGCCAAAATCGATAGTTATCATCCTATCGGAAGATCGTGACCCATCGCCTCATCAAGTGGTATCAGAGCTTCAGTTGACCGGTAGGAATTTCTTGTATCCCTAGTTAGTAGATTGATTTTTTATTTCCCTTAATCCAGAAAAATTGCCCCACAAAACGAGTTAATTTCCGCTGTCCAAACCCCGTTGTGCCTTTCAATCTGTTAGTTTTGGTTTGCTAAATTGAATTTGTGTCCGTTTTAGCTTTGTCTAGTTGCTGGTCATATCTTTGTTCCAATAAAAATCCAAACAAAAAAAAATTCCCCCACCCCAAACCCTAATTCCAATTTCGGCTGATCATTCCTTTCTCTGCAGCCGCCACGAAAAACGCCATAACTTTTGATTCCGAGATTATTTTTGAGTGAGACCACCGCCATTAGATTCAAAACTTCATTGTCCATCTATCTGTAAAATTTCACGTGTTTCCAGCAAGGAAGTTAAGAGATATCTGCGGTGCAATTTGACCTAAAATTCCAGATTGAATCTGCAACAATCGGCACTTGTGAATTTTGTGTGAATTTCTGCTCATTTGTTGTGCTCATATGAACTTTTGTTGGTTTTTCCCCTATTTTGGTCAAAAATTCGTTTAATTTCATAAAAATTAGTTTCAAAATATAGCATTAGCTAAATTGATGCATAATGATCCTAAATGACTTTAGTTGGATGCAAAACTAGGGATCATTTGCAAAATTTCAAGTTCTAAATCTAAATTCCTGAAAAGTTCCAGAAAATCCGGAACTACCGCAGTTCATTGTGCGGTACTTCCGCACCTAACAGAAAAACCGGAACTACCGCAGTGTAATCCGCGGAACTTCCGGAATATCTGTGACCACGGTACTACCGGCGTGTTACGCGCGGTACTACCGCTTTCTGCGGGATTAATTGCGGTTTTCAAAACCACCAACTCCTCCAACCGTTACTCTTTACCTTTATCTCTCTCTCTCTCCTCTTCACTCCTCCCAAACCGCGCCGCCTACTCCTTTCTTCTTCCTCTCCTCCACCCTCTCTCTCCCAAGAAACTCTCTCCTCTCCCGATCTTTGAATCCGAGGGGAGTTCTTCGTTTTTGGGCGATTATTTGCACCCCCAGGGTTCTCCTCCTTCGACTTCACAAGGTAAATCGGATCAAAATCCACTTTTTACCTTGTTCTTAGAACCCTAGGTGGAGTTTAGGTTAAAATTGAAATGTGATGACTTTCGCTGAAATTTTCTTGGGCAAAATAGTTTGTTTAGGGTATTGGAATGTTTATACAAACATGCACTGGATTCAATCCAAGAAATACCCCAAAAGATTCAACTTTTGTCATGCCCTAGAAATGTCCAGAAAAACCGGAACTACCGGTCGAAGCGGCCGGAACTTCCGGGGTCCCGGTAGTACCGCATGTTTAATGCCGGAACTACCGGATTTCCCGGAAGTACCGCAGTTTTGCCGCCGGTACTTCCGTTTTTCCTGAAACAGCAGAAATTCATTGCTTTCAATTTCAAACCTTCTTTCGCTTACTCTACTTCATACCTTGATTATCCTATTATGTCATTGAAGATGCCGAGGATGAAGAATGTCTCGCACAAGTCCTATGGGGGCACGGCAGGTCAATCCTCCTCCTCGACTCCTGCATCTCAGTCAGTGGCGCACAAGGGCAAGGGTCCCGCCTCCGACCCTGAGAGTGACTCAGAGGATTCGCATGAGAGCGAATCTGAGGCCTCGCATGAGAGCGAGGAATATGCAGTCCCAGATGAGGAGATGCCTGAGGTGACTGCAGACCACGAAGTGGACCTCGACAAGATCACTAATGAAGATTATACCATTCTTCGTCGCCGAAGTCAGTATGTACGCCCCTGAGACTCAATGAACCCCCAATTTCATTCAAAGTTTCAAGAGAAGGTGTACCAGGAGATGTATGGTCCAGCCCGAAAATTTGCTGCCCATAAGTATGTGGACTGGGATCACTTGTCGCAGATCGACAAGTTCAGTGGTGCATATCAGCTCTTTCAGCGAGCCGATATTCATCAACTCGTTGCATTCAAATGCAACTACATGGACAACATGATCAGACAGTTCTACGCTACCCTGTACGTCTCTCCCAACTTTGAGCATCTGAGTTGGATGACAGGGACCCAGTTCATTGAGTGCACCAGGCACGAGTTTGAGCTAGCACTTGGGACGGAAACCAGTGCATATGAGAAGGTGTTCAGCAAGCGAGCTCTTCCTATTGCTGCATATTCAGAGTATTATGACCAAGCTGCTGAACGGACACTGGGGACGACAAATGGCTTACTTCCTATTCCCAGCCTTGTCAACAGGATCATCAACCACACCATTCTTCCAAAGAGCGGGAATTATGATGCTATTCGTGGCCACGCGTGGAATGTAATTGATTACATTATGCGCGGCCAAAAGTTTGATGTGGTGGATCTTATCATCAGGGGGATCGACGCCAATAAGAATGACAAACAGAAAAGGATCAACTTTGCTCCATTCATCATGGCGGTGATCATTAGGAAGACTGGATACCGAGGAGCACTCTGCACCCCGCACAAGCCATACAAGCCGCGTGCAGAGCCTCCTGTTCCTGCTCCTGTTCGCACCCGTGCTCAGGCTCAGCCTCAGCCTCAGCATCAGGCAGCTGCTGATCCTCCTTCCCAGGGCGAGGGCGACGTGTCGCTTTCCCAGATTTACTCTGCCATACTCAGGCTGGAGGAGCGCCAGGATGTCTTGATCTCCACTGTGTCCTCCCTTGGCGATCGCGTATCAGCCTTGGAGAGTGCAGTTCAGCCGCCTTCTCCAGTTCGTTATGGTCGTCGCACTCGTCGCCGTGGTCCTCCTTCTCCCAGTGCAGCTCAGGACTAGCTCCTCTTTTTGGTATTTCGATGCCAAAGGGGGAGAAATAGTTAGGAGAAGAAGTTTTAGTTTTAAGTCTTATCTATCGCTGTAATAATGTATGGTGAAATGAACCATGTAATGCGTATTGTGTGGTTTAAACTCTGTGGTCATTTAGTATTTTAATTTCTGATGCTTTGTAATGAACTATTGTCTTGTCCTTAATGCGATGCTTGTTTTTACTTATCTATTTCGTATCCTTATGAATGCTATGATGAAATCATGCCTATTAAATTCCTGCAAACTTTGATGCACATGTTTAGGGGGAGCTCTTTCTTATTAGTTCCTAAAATGCACAAATTCCCCATGTTCTAAAAATTGCTAAAATTTCAAAGTCCTTGTGATATACATCTTGCAAATTAGAAGTATATCCAAATCTTAAATTCTTCTCATAAATTGCTCCTGTTGTCATCAATTACCAAAAAGGGGGAGATTGAAAGCATCTAGGCCCCTAAAAATGTTAGTTTTGCTAATTAATGAATTTATGTGAATATGGGACTAATGTGTGCATTAAGTGTTTGAAAGGATATGTTCAAATAGCATGAGAAAGAGGCTCACAAAATATCCCATGAAGATTCAAGATCTCTAGGGCGACAAGGTAAATAGTTTAGGTATCTATTTTTGTTTTACCGGTCTTGGAGTTAGGTTGGAAGACCGGATTATAGGATAGACGCCGTACTATTAAGAGGGATCATGGTGATTGCTTGATCATGTTCAAATGTGCCCTTTGGATCAATTTAGGATCATGCATGCACTTAGAAATTAAAATTAAATCAAATCTGTGCATTGTCAGAAAATCCGGTAGTTCCGGCGTGTATTAGGCGGAACTACCGCAGGTCCGGTAGTACCAGGCGCCCGGGCGGAACGTTTTTTCCAGAGAGCGCCCGGACTAAGACTTAGTCTCTCGGAAAACGGTAGTACCGCGGTTTGACCTGCGGAACTACCGGACTGCCGGTAGTACCGGGCACTCGAGCGGAACTTTATTTCCAGAGAGCGCCCGGACTTTAACTTAGCCTCTCGGAAAACGGAAGTACCGCGGTTTTACCTGCGGAACTACCGCATGTGCGGAAGTTCCGGACACCCGAGCGGAACGTTTTTTCCAGAGAGCGCTGAGAATAAGACTTAGTCTTGTTGAGATCGGAAGTACCGGGCTTGGGGCGGAACTTCCGGACGTCCGGAAGTACCGCGGTTTCAACGGCGGTAGTACCGCACTCATTGACCAACGGTTACTTCTGACTCTCTGACATAGCCGTTCTGACCGGTCAGCTAGGTTCCGGTAGTACCGCGGTTTTGCCTGCGGTAGTACCGGATTTCCTGATTTTTCAGGATTGTTTATTGTAACGGCTATTTGAGGTGGGTGAGGGTATAAATACACCCCCACCAGAACTTGGACATGTTGTTGAACATCCATTGAATACATTTGAGCCTAGAGCAACCTCTCACACCTCATTCACTCTCTTGTGCATTCATTTGAGGTAGTTGACCCAAAATTCAAGTGCATTGCATTCTAGTTGATCCATTGAGCACTTGAGTGAGATCAAGCCGCAGTGGTCTATTCTCTTGGTGCTTGCCGGCACCTAGACGGCTTGGCGGAGCTTCGGTGATCTTCTCAAGAAGATTGTGAGAAGGCCCGGAAGATTGTGAAGGCTTGGAGCTCGCCTACCCGGAGAGGGAAAGGGCATCCAATAGTGATCGAGGTGTTTAGGCTCATTCGTGGAGCCGGTCCGATTCGTTCGGGCTTACCTCAACGTGGACTAGGGGAGACCGGCAAGTCTCCGATCACCACGGTAAAAAGTAATCGTGTCAAATTGTGGTTTGCTCTCTTGTGATCATATTCTTCCAAGCAACGCTCTTTATTCATATCATTTGATTGCTTGCTTAGTTAGAGTAGCATTTGTTATTCTCTACCTTTCGTTATTGCTCTTAGTCGATTACTTGTGCTAGTGTTAGTCTTATCTTGCTCTATCAATACATCAAGTTTAAAATTGCTAATTAGAATTAGACGAAAATTTTAAAACCTCCTATTCACCCCCCTCTAGTCGGCCTCCTCGATCTTACAAGTGGTATCAGAGCTTGGTCTCTCAAATTTGGACTTAACCGTCTAGAGAGAAAAGGATGGCTAGTGAGGGTATAGCAATAGGAAAGGCACCTCTATTTGATGGCTCAAATTATGCTTATTGGAAAATTAGAATGTCCATTTATTTAAAGGCAATGAGTCCTCAAATTTGGAAAGTCGTAAATGAGGGTTACGTTATGGCTCTTGATCCGGATCACCCAACGGATCAAGACGGGCGTAATGCTCATTTAGACGCCCAAGCTATGAATGCTCTATTTGGAGCCTTGAACGCGGATGAGTTCAATAGGGTGAGCAATCTTGAGACGGCTCATGCTATTTGGACTACCCTTTCGGAAATACACGAAGGGACATCCACGGTCAAGGAGGCCAAATTGCATCGGCTTAGGATCAAATATGAGACATTCACAATGTTGCCCCATGAAGACATTAATGAGATGTACTCAAGGCTCAACAACATTGTGAATGAGCTTAAGGGCCTTGGAACTAATCTTTCCGATCTTGATATTGTTCGAAAGATGCTTAGGGCCTTGCCGGAGAAATATGAAGTGTTGGTGACTCTCTTCCTCAACTCACCGGAGTTGGCAAGAATGACACCAACGCAATTGTTGGGCAACCTCATCACCAACGAGCTATACAAGAAAGACAAGGAAGAGCTCTTGGAGCAATCCTCTTCCAAGAATAAGAAGATCACCGCTTTCAAAGCTAAAGCGGTAATGAGTGAAGAATCCGAAGAAGATGATGAGGAGGACTCCGAAGAAGAATTTGCGCTTCTAGTAAGAAGAATGAAGAAGTTCATGAGAAGACGCCCATTTCGGAGTACAAGCCATGAGAAGACCAAGAAATGGCATTCTTCCTCCAACAAGAAGTTTAGCAACATTCGTTGCTATGAATGTGATGAGAAGGGGCACATTGCCTCTCAATGTCCAACAAAGAAGGATGACAAGGAGAAGTCATCAAAGAAGAAGAACTACAACGGCAAGAAGAAGCTTTTCAAGAAGCTTCACAAGGATGGCAAGAATGAAGCCCATATTGGTGAGTGGAACTCCGAAGAGGAGTATTCGGACTCCGACTCAAGCGAGGACGAATCTCCCAAGAAGAAAGGGCTTGTGGGCATTGCAATCAAGGAGGCTCCATCACTATTCTCCACTCCTACATGCCTTATGGCTAAAGGAGAAAAGGTAAACTTGCTTGATGATGATGAGCCTTCATATGATGACTTGATGAATATGCTAGTTGAATTGAATGAATTTCTTGGAAAAGAAAAATCAAAGTTTAAGGTCTTAAAGAGAGAACACACCTCTCTCAAAGACTCTTATGAGGAGCTAAAGGAAGCTCATGATTTGCTTCTCCAAGAAAATCACAAATCTAGTACTAGCATTGGAGTTACTTGCAATATCTTGAATGAAATGTCTAGTATAGAAATTTCAAAGTCTAGCATATCTACTTGTTGTGATGATCTACTTGCCATACCTTGTTCATCAAGTGTAGATTCTAGAAATGCTCTAAATCTTGTTCATGATGATATCATTGCTAATGAAAACAAAAATTTAAAAGAACAAGTGCTAAAATTAAACAAAAGCTTAGAGAGAGCTTACAAGGGAAAGGAAACCCTTGATAAGTTACTAAGCGATCAAAGATGCTCTTTCAACAAAGAGGGACTTGGATATGTCCCCCAAAAGGGTAAAAAGCCGGTATACAAGCCTCCAAGGTTTGTAAAGGAAAATGGCAAGTATTGCACAAAATGCCGGTGTATTGGACATATGCCAAGTGATTGCTCAAAGAATAACATGCATTCCATTGGTTTATATGATTCATGTTATATGCTTAGAAAATCCACAAATGGAAATGTTATTGCTCATTTCATTGGCACCTCAATTTTGGGTGCTAAAAAGAAATCCATTTGGGTACCCAAGACCTTGGTCACTAACCTCCAAGGACCCAAACAAATTTGGGTACCTAAAAGAACTTGATCTTCTTTTGTAGGTGAACTACAAAACCGGTGGAAGGCATTGGGTGTTGGATAGCGGTTGCACTCAACATATGACCGGAGACCGGAAGATGTTCACCACATTTGAGAATGGAAGCAATGACAAAATCACATTTGGAGATAATAGCAAAGGAAAGGTATTAGGATTGGGTAAAATCGCTATCTCAAACGACCTTTCCATTTCTAATGTATCATTAGTTGAATCATTAAATTTCAACTTGCTATCCGTTGCTCAAATATGTGATTTAGGCTTAACATGCACATTCTCAAAAGAAAATGTTGTAATCTCAAAAGATAATAATAATGAACTAGTCTTCAAAGGCTTTAGATTTGGGAATCTCTATTTGGTAGATTTTTCTTCAAATGAGTCTTGTTTGAAAACTTGTTTAATTGCAAAAACTTCTTTGGGTTGGTTGTGGCATAGAAGGCTAGGTCATGTGGGAATGATTCAACTTAAAAAGCTTTTTAAGCATGACTTAGTGGTTGGCTTGAAGGATGTAAAGTTTGAGAAAAATCGACTTTGTAGTGCTTGTCAAGCCGGAAAACAAGTCGCTAATTCTCATCCTTCCAAAAGTATCATGTCAACCTCTAGGCCATTAGCGCTCTTACATATGGATTTGTTCGGGCCAACAACCTATAAGAGCATTGGAGGTAATAGCTATTGTTTAGTCATTGTGGATGATTACTCTAGATATACATGGGTCTTCTTCCTAAATGACAAAAGTGAAACCTCCGGGATTTTCAAAAGTTTTTCAAAAAGGGCTCAAAATGAATTTGATTTTAAAATAAAGAAAATTAGGAGTGACAATGGTTCCGAGTTCAAAAATACAAAAGTTGAAGACTTTTGTGATGAACTTGGAATAAAGCACGAACTTTCCACAACCTACACTCCGGATCAAAATGGAGTTGTAGAGAGGAAAAATCGAACATTGATTGAAATGGCTAGGACAATGCTTGATGAATATGATACTTCTGACAAGTTTTGGGCGGAAGCTATTAACACTGCATGTCATGCCATAAATCGCCTCTACTTACATCGACTCTTGAAAAAGACTTCCTATGAGCTTCTTGTTGGAAGGAGACCGAACATCTCTTACTTTAGAGTATTTGGTTGCAAATGCTATATTCTAAGAAAAGGTGTTCGACTCTCAAAATTTCAAAGTCGATGTGATGAAGGCTTCCTTTTAGGGTATTCCTCAAATAGTAAAGCCTATAGGGTCTTTAATAAAAATTCGGGTTTAGTGGAAGAATCATGTGATGTTCAATTTGATGAAACCAACGGCTCTCAAGAAGAGCATGAGAACTTGGATGATGTAGGAGATGAAAGTCTTCGCAAGGCAATGGAAAACATGCAAATCGGAGACATCAAACCAAAAGAGGATCCAACATCACCAAGCTCATCTAGACAAGTGGAACCACCCTCTTCTTCCACAATAAACGATGTTCAAGTTATTGAAGATGAAGAAAAGGATCAACCGCAAAATATGTTCAAGATTCACAATGCAATAGCCAAGGATCACCCAATTGACCAAATATTGGGTGACGTAAGTAAGGGTGTTCAAACTCGCTCTAGAGTAGCTTCATTTTGTGAACACTATTCTTTTGTATCTTCACTTGAACCTAAGCGTGTAGAAGAAGCATTAGATGACCCGGATTGGATAAATGCTATGCATGAAGAGATGAATAACTTTGCCCAAAACGATGTTTGGATTTTGGTGGAGAGACCCAAGGAGCACAATGTCATTGGCACAAAATGGGTCTTCCGGAACAAACAAGATGAGAACGGAATTGTGGTAAGAAATAAAGCAAGGTTAGTAGCTCAAGGTTATACTCAAGTCGAGGGCTTAGATTATGATGAGACTTTTGCGCCCGTTGCTAGACTTGAATCAATTAGAATCTTGCTTGCCTTTGCATCATACTTTGACATTAAATTATTTCAAATGGATGTCAAAAGTGCATTTCTTAATGGTACAATTTCCGAATTAGTATATGTGGAACAACCCCCGGGATTTGAAGATGCTAAATACTCTAATCATGTGTATAGATTATCAAAGGCACTATATGGTTTAAAGCAAGCTCCTAGAGCTTGGTATGAGCGCCTTCGTAACTTTCTAATATCAAAAGGCTTTAAAATTGGTAAAGTAGATACAACTCTATTCACAAAAATTATTGGAGATGATTTCTTTGTATGTCAAATATATGTTGATGATATTATATTTGGTTCTACTAATCAAGACTTTTGCAAAGAATTTGGTGAGATGATGTCTAGGGAATTCGAGATGTCGATGATTGGTGAGCTAAGCTACTTCCTTGGACTTCAAATCAAACAACTTAAAGATGGGACGTTTATAAGCCAAACAAAGTATGTGAAGGATCTACTCAAAAGATTCGGAATGGAAGAAACCAAACCCATCAAAACACCCATGGCAACAAACGGGCATCTAGACCTCAACGAAGAAGGTAAGTCGGTAGATTTAAAGTTTTATAGATCCATGATTGGTAGTTTGCTTTATCTTACCGCATCTAGGCCCGACATTATGTTTAGTGTATGCATGTGTGCACGTTTTCAAGCTTCTCCAAAAGAGTGCCATTTAGTGGCCGTAAAGAGGATTCTAAGATATTTAAAGCATTCCTCAAGCATAGGGCTTTGGTATCCCAAAGGTGCAAAATTTGAATTAATTGGATATTCGGATTCTGATTATGCGGGATGCAAAGTGGATAGAAAAAGCACCTCGGGTAGTTGCCAATTGCTAGGAAGATCTCTAGTGTGTTGGTCATCCAAGAAACAAAATTCCGTAGCACTTTCAACCGCCGAAGCCGAATATATTTCAGCGGGAAGTTGTTGTGCTCAATTGCTTTGGATGAGGCAAACATTGTTGGATTATGGAATCAATTTTGATAAAATGCCTCTTCTGTGTGATAATGATAGTGCTATCAAAATATCCAATAATCCCGTTCAACACTCAAGAACCAAGCATATAGATATACGCCACCATTTCTTGAGAGATCATGTGAGCAAGGGAGATATTGAGATTAGCCACATCCGAACCGAACATCAACTAGCGGATATTTTCACCAAACCATTAGATGAAAGCCGCTTTTGCAAATTGAGGAATGAATTAAATGTCATAGACTACTCAAATGTAGCTTGAAATCTCACTTCATCTATTTCTGCTCATTTGTTGTGCTCATATGAACTTTTGTTGGTTTTTCCCCTATTTTGGTCAAAAATTCGTTTAATTTCATAAAAATTAGTTTCAAAATATAGCATTAGCTAAATTGATGCATAATGATCCTAAATGACTTTAGTTGGATGCAAAACTAGGGATCATTTGCAAAATTTCAAGTTCTAAATCTAAATTCCTGAAAAGTTCCAGAAAATCCGGAACTACCGCAGTTCATTGTGCGGTACTTCCGCACCTGACAGAAAAACCGGAACTACCGCAGTGTAATCCGCGGAACTTCCGGAATATCTGTGACCACGGTACTACCGGCGTGTTACGCGCGGTACTACCGCTTTCTGCGGGATTAATTGCGGTTTTCAAAACCACCAACTCCTCCAACCGTTACTCTTTACCTTTATCTCTCTCTCTCCTCTTCACTCCTCCCAAACCGCGCCGCCTACTCCTTTCTTCTTCCTCTCCTCCACCCTCTCTCTCCCAAGAAACTCTCTCC
The DNA here is from genome assembly GCA_017311315.1 of Dendrocalamus latiflorus. NCBI lineage: Eukaryota > Viridiplantae > Streptophyta > Magnoliopsida > Poales > Poaceae > Dendrocalamus > Dendrocalamus latiflorus. The sequence goes on along the minus strand of CM029663.1, from coordinate 54,186,825 downwards.
TCTCCCGATCTTTGAATCCGAGGGGAGTTCTTCGTTTTTGGGCGATTATTTGCACCCCCAGGGTTCTCCTCCTTCGACTTCACAAGGTAAATCGGATCAAAATCCACTTTTTACCTTGTTCTTAGAACCCTAGGTGGAGTTTAGGTTAAAATTGAAATGTGATGACTTTCGCTGAAATTTTCTTGGGCAAAATAGTTTGTTTAGGGTATTGGAATGTTTATACAAACATGCACTGGATTCAATCCAAGAAATACCCCCAAAAGATTCAACTTTTGTCATGCCCTAGAAATGTCCAGAAAAACCGGAACTACCGGTCGAAGCGGCCGGAACTTCCGGGGTCCCGGTAGTACCGCATGTTTAATGCCGGAACTACCGGATTTCCCGGAAGTACCGCAGTTTTGCCGCCGGTACTTCCGTTTTTCCTGAAACAGCAGAAATTCATTGCTTTCAATTTCAAACCTTCTTTCGCTTACTCTACTTCATACCTTGATTATCCTATTATGTCATTGAAGATGCCGAGGATGAAGAATGTCTCGCACAAGTCCTATGGGGGCACGGCAGGTCAATCCTCCTCCTCGACTCCTGCATCTCAGTCAGTGGCGCACAAGGGCAAGGGTCCCGCCTCCGACCCTGAGAGTGACTCAGAGGATTCGCATGAGAGCGAATCTGAGGCCTCGCATGAGAGCGAGGAATATGTAGTCCCAGATGAGGAGATGCCTGAGGTGACTGCAGACCACGAAGTGGACCTCGACAAGATCACTAATGAAGATTATACCATTCTTCGTCGCCGAAGTCAGTATGTACGCCCCTGAGACTCAATGAACCCCCAATTTCATTCAAAGTTTCAAGAGAAGGTGTACCAGGAGATGTATGGTCCAGCCCGAAAATTTGCTGCCCATAAGTATGTGGACTGGGATCACTTGTCGCAGATCGACAAGTTCAGTGGTGCATATCAGCTCTTTCAGCGAGCCGATATTCATCAACTCGTTGCATTCAAATGCAACTACATGGACAACATGATCAGACAGTTCTACGCTACCCTGTACGTCTCTCCCAACTTTGAGCATCTGAGTTGGATGACAGGGACCCAGTTCATTGAGTGCACCAGGCACGAGTTTGAGCTAGCACTTGGGACGGAAACCAGTGCATATGAGAAGGTGTTCAGCAAGCGAGCTCTTCCTATTGCTGCATATTCAGAGTATTATGACCAAGCTGCTGAACGGACACTGGGGACGACAAATGGCTTACTTCCTATTCCCAGCCTTGTCAACAGGATCATCAACCACACCATTCTTCCAAAGAGCGGGAATTATGATGCTATTCGTGGCCACGCGTGGAATGTAATTGATTACATTATGCGCGGCCAAAAGTTTGATGTGGTGGATCTTATCATCAGGGGGATCGACGCCAATAAGAATGACAAACAGAAAAGGATCAACTTTGCTCCATTCATCATGGCGGTGATCATTAGGAAGACTGGATACCGAGGAGCACTCTGCACCCCGCACAAGCCATACAAGCCGCGTGCAGAGCCTCCTGTTCCTGCTCCTGTTCGCACCCGTGCTCAGGCTCAGCCTCAGCCTCAGCATCAGGCAGCTGCTGATCCTCCTTCCCAGGGCGAGGGCGACGTGTCGCTTTCCCAGATTTACTCTGCCATACTCAGGCTGGAGGAGCGCCAGGATGTCTTGATCTCCACTGTGTCCTCCCTTGGCGATCGCGTATCAGCCTTGGAGAGTGCAGTTCAGCCGCCTTCTCCAGTTCGTTATGGTCGTCGCACTCGTCGCCGTGGTCCTCCTTCTCCCAGTGCAGCTCAGGACTAGCTCCTCTTTTTGGTATTTCGATGCCAAAGGGGGAGAAATAGTTAGGAGAAGAAGTTTTAGTTTTAAGTCTTATCTATCGCTGTAATAATGTATGGTGAAATGAACCATGTAATGCGTATTGTGTGGTTTAAACTCTGTGGTCATTTAGTATTTTAATTTCTGATGCTTTGTAATGAACTATTGTCTTGTCCTTAATGCGATGCTTGTTTTTACTTATCTATTTCGTATCCTTATGAATGCTATGATGAAATCATGCCTATTAAATTCCTGCAAACTTTGATGCACATGTTTAGGGGGAGCTCTTTCTTATTAGTTCCTAAAATGCACAAATTCCCCATGTTCTAAAAATTGCTAAAATTTCAAAGTCCTTGTGATATACATCTTGCAAATTAGAAGTATATCCAAATCTTAAATTCTTCTCATAAATTGCTCCTGTTGTCATCAATTACCAAAAAGGGGGAGATTGAAAGCATCTAGGCCCCTAAAAATGTTAGTTTTGCTAATTAATGAATTTATGTGAATATGGGACTAATGTGTGCATTAAGTGTTTGAAAGGATATGTTCAAATAGCATGAGAAAGAGGCTCACAAAATATCCCATGAAGATTCAAGATCTCTAGGGCGACAAGGTAAATAGTTTAGGTATCTATTTTTGTTTTACCGGTCTTGGAGTTAGGTTGGAAGACCGGATTATAGGATAGACGCCGTACTATTAAGAGGGATCATGGTGATTGCTTGATCATGTTCAAATGTGCCCTTTGGATCAATTTAGGATCATGCATGCACTTAGAAATTAAAATTAAATCAAATCTGTGCATTGTCAGAAAATCCGGTAGTTCCGGCGTGTATTAGGCGGAACTACCGCAGGTCCGGTAGTACCAGGCGCCCGGGCGGAACGTTTTTTCCAGAGAGCGCCCGGACTAAGACTTAGTCTCTCGGAAAACGGTAGTACCGCGGTTTGACCTGCGGAACTACCGGACTGCCGGTAGTACCGGGCACTCGAGCGGAACTTTATTTCCAGAGAGCGCCCGGACTTTAACTTAGCCTCTCGGAAAACGGAAGTATCGCGGTTTTACCTGCGGAACTACCGCATGTGCGGAAGTTCCGGACACCCGAGCGGAACGTTTTTTCCAGAGAGCGCCGAGAATAAGACTTAGTCTTGTTGAGATCGGAAGTACCGGGCTTGGGGCGGAACTTCCGGACGTCCGGAAGTACCGCGGTTTCAACGGCGGTAGTGCCGCACTCATTGACCAACGGTTACTTCTGACTCTCTGACATAGCCGTTCTGACCGGTCAGCTAGGTTCCGGTAGTACCGCGGTTTTGCCTGCGGTAGTACCGGATTTCCTGATTTTTCAGGATTGTTTATTGTAACGGCTATTTGAGGTGGGTGAGGGTATAAATACACCCCCACCAGAACTTGGACATGTTGTTGAACATCCATTGAATACATTTGAGCCTAGAGCAACCTCTCACACCTCATTCACTCTCTTGTGCATTCATTTGAGGTAGTTGACCCAAAATTCAAGTGCATTGCATTCTAGTTGATCCATTGAGCACTTGAGTGAGATCAAGCCGCAGTGGTCTATTCTCTTGGTGCTTGCCGGCACCTAGACGGCTTGGCGGAGCTTCGGTGATCTTCTCAAGAAGATTGTGAGAAGGCCCGGAAGATTGTGAAGGCTTGGAGCTCGCCTACCCGGAGAGGGAAAGGGCATCCAATAGTGATCGAGGTGTTTAGGCTCATTCGTGGAGCCGGTCCGATTCGTTCGGGCTTACCTCAACGTGGACTAGGGGAGACCGGCAAGTCTCCGATCACCACGGTAAAAAGTAATCGTGTCAAATTGTGGTTTGCTCTCTTGTGATCATATTCTTCCAAGCAACGCTCTTTATTCATATCATTTGATTGCTTGCTTAGTTAGAGTAGCATTTGTTATTCTCTACCTTTCGTTATTGCTCTTAGTCGATTACTTGTGCTAGTGTTAGTGTTATCTTGCTCTATCAATCCATCAAGTTTAAAATTGCTAATTAGAATTAGACGAAAATTTTAAAACCTCCTATTCACCCCCCCTCTAGTCGGCCTCCTCGATCTTACAACCGGTTACACCACCTGTTTTGCATTGGTAAGAACTTGTAAGAGCTTGGTAAGAGTTTGAGAGATGTGTGACTTGTGAAGCTCCACCTCCTAGTAGTTTATAGGGACTTACATAATTCTTGTGTATTTCCTTGTTTTCTACTAACCATGACAGGTTCAAGATCACATTGTAGCAATTTTTGTGAGACCAACAACTTGTTGGATCGTATTAATAAGACCCTCACCACCATCAACAACAGAATTGAGGGCTCCAATGATCGCGACCGTTGTCGACTTCGACATAATCGACAAGGTACAGGTAGGTTAACAAGAGAGGTATGTGATGATGATGCCAAGTTTACAATTCCTCCATTTGCTGGTAGATATGACCCTGAAGCTTATCTTGAATGGGAAATACAATTAGATCAAAATTTTCTGTGCTATGATTTTCCTGATGATAAAAGAGTTAGGACTGCTACTAGTGAATTCACTGATTTCGCATTATTTTGGTGGAGGAAACAATGTAGACTACCACATGTACCTAAAACTTGGAATGCTTTGAAACGAATCATGAGATCTACATTTGTTCCTTCATATTATTCACGTGACTTGTTAAAAAGATTGCAACGTTTAGAACAAGGTAGGAAAACTGTAAGTGAATACTATGAAGAATTGAAAGCTCTTTTGTTGCGTTGTGATTTAGAGGAACATGTAGAAGGTATAGAGAATAGATTCTTAGGTGGGCTTAATCAAGAAATTAAGAACATTCTCGTCCACAAAGAATATAATTCTCTCTATGATTTGTTTATACTTGCTTGTAAGGTTGAAAGTCAAATTGAGAAAGAATTGAGAATAGTTGATAATAGGACACATGAGAGCAAACCTGTGGTTGTGCCTTTTTCTGTAACTAACAATTTGCAGCAAGTTGAAAACCATGCTGAAGAGAAGAATGAGTTACTTGAGCTACCAACTCCATTACTTGAGAAGGAAGATGAGGAGATGGATGTACCTACATCATCTGAGGGGAGCCAAAAAGATAAAGATCATTGTGCTATCATCACTCACGGTGAGTATGCTTGTGAAGAACAACAATTATGTAATGTTCATGCTATTTTAGAGCAAAACTTAGTGGAAAACAATTCTGACACGCCCATATTTCAAGTAGAGAATTCACACTGCATTGATTTGAGTATTGAGAATGAGTTTAGTGCACCTTGTCAAAAAATAATTGAATTGTCTGCTATTTTGAGTGATTCATGTGATGAATTAATCACATACAATGATCATGTGGCTTTGGTTAGACATAAAGAAGTTTTAACTAGAATTTCTCCTGCCAATTCATTGTGTTACATCATGTTGGATCTTCCTATGAAATTGTCACATGCTTTGGAGAAAGTTTCTGAACTTACATGTTCAAAATTCTTGTTTAGTGCCTACACCCCTGGGTATAAGTTTAATTTGATTGGAGATTATGGTGTAGGAAATCAATTTCTTGTATATCGAATATGCATAACTTGTGACCACATGGATGAATTGCAGCTTGTTGTTTTGAACAACAACTCTTGTATGCTCAATCTTGTTCATTATGAAAGAAAAATAAATTTTAGTGATCATTCAATGCCTATGTGTTCTTCTCTTATTGAACCATCTAACATTGGCAATCTGAATAATGAAATTGATGTATGGAAGAACTTGCAAATATTTTCACCCTTACTAGATGAATTTGCTATTGCTCAATTGAAATCTGATTATATGGATAAACTTTGTTTGATTCCAAAAGTTGTAGCTTTGCCTATATGTGCCACCACAACAAGTTTACAACTTCAAAGATTTGAATTGCATAAATGCTTCACTTACATTTGCAAAACAAGTTGCGATAATTACTGTGTGAGAAATTTTGATTTGTTCATTAACATATATGATTACTTTTGGGTTAATAATACAATGAGCTTTTATGATTGCTGCTGTGTTATAACATTAATTGTGCAACAACAAATAACTGTTAAAACGGATAACATATACATATACCATGCATACACCTTGGCTTCTTTGTTACCATACTTTCAGTTTATCAAAAGCCGAGGACGGCTTTGTTTTCAAGAAAGGGAGGATGATGAGGACACGACCCCTATGGATACAACCATATTTGCTATGCTTGTTGTTCCAATTACAAGAGCTCCTACGCATCACTTAAATTATAAGGTGAGCTCATTTCAAAAAGGTTTTACTTTGTGTGATAAAGAACATATGATATTACATAATGAGAGTTTGTTGCGTTTGTTATTATGTACCGAGATTTATGATGAAGATCATGCAATACGTGAGGCTACACATATGCTAAAACCGAGGACGGTTTTCTATCAAGAAGGGGAGGATGATGTGACCACGCCACAAACACATACGACAATCGCGCCCAATATCAAGATTGAACTAAAGGTGAATTCGTTTCTTCAGCCTTCATATGTTACTGAGAATAAACCGCTACCTAATGCAAGTGATTTAATTGTGCTTAGGAATTTGGGAAAGGATGAAGGAAAGGGACATGGAGTCCTGGACATGCATGGAAGGAATAATGGAGGTCATCACGTCACTTTGGGACCAAGTCAAGCACGAATTCGAGTTGGACACGTTTTGGAATCAGACTCGGACTGCTGCAATGGTGCAAGTTTAAACGGACGTAACTTTCTCATACGGACTCCGTTTGGGACGTTCTTGGACTTCATGGAAAGCTTATCAAGTCTACTTTCTAAAGGATTCAACCCCATCTTCAAATTCTATCCGAGACAGCCGCAATAATCAAAAGAGTCCGTGTTGGTCACGTACTGGAATCAGATTCGGACTGCTGCAATGGTGCAAGTTGAAACGAACGTAACTTTCTCATACGGACTCCGTTTGGGACGTTCTTGTACTTCATGGAAAGCTTATGAAGTCTACTTTCCAACGGATCCAACCTCATCTTCAAATTCCATACGAGCCGGCTTCAATCATAAAAACAATCCACATTGGTTTTTGAGTCTGAGTCAAAAGGGTGCTGCGCCACCACCAATTGGGCCCATGGGCCTTGTAACCCTAGAGCATGCACTTTGGACGCCCCTCCTGGTTGTTCTCCCTATAAAGGAGCCGCCGCCTCCGTTGCTAAGACTTGGATTTCGTTGAGTTTAGGTTTAGCCCTTGTGCAAACTTCTGTTCTTCAGTTGTGTTGGACGACCACCTGTTAAGACAGCCTTCGGAATCCCACCTTTTGATCTCAATTTATATATTTGCAATTTCAGATTGCTTGTTATCTTGTTCTTGCGTGTTCTTCGGTTGCATGCAGGAATAGACCTTCGTGGTCAGGTCAACCGCGTTCTTGGCACGGTTGATAACACTTTGGGGTTGGTTCAGCGATTGCTAAGGCGCAAGCGTCGTCGTACGGTTGTAGTCGGATCGTGAGAGTCACCTCCGCCAAAATCGATAGTTATCATCCTATCGGAAGATCGGGACCCATCGCCTCATCAATAGGGAGCATATTGAGGATGCCCAGGCTTGGTCAAATCATGCTTCTCATTGGACAGGCCAAAGTCCTTATTTTGGTGGGGAGTCTTGACAAATGATGAAATGTAATAGGGACAACAGCCATTTGAGAAGGCATATTAACTTCCACTACTGACCCTGAGGATTGTGAGCAGAGGATATAGAAGCTGAGTCCTATTGATCCATCCCTACTTGATCCAACGAATGGTCGAACGTCCATGATTCTGCTACTGGGGCACCCAATCATCCTAATGAAGATTAGATGGGAGTTATTGCTCTCCCACAGCCTCATTGTTTCCTTGAACACCACCTTGGTTAAAATCAATGAGGTTCTAAGGGAGGCCTTCATCTCCTGGCCCAGCATCTAGAAATTCAGAATTTAGAATAAAAACTAAAATAGTTCAGGATTCCCCTATGCCACTTATCACAACACTCTTCTTTAAGACCAATTTACAAGGGACAAACTCAGAATTAAGGTAAAGTACTTTAACAAGTACTCAACCCTTAATCTTATCCCCTGAGTGCCAATCCAAAAGCTTGCCAAAGTGGAGACAACATAAGCAATGTAGTGTTGATTAAGGTAGTCTAGGGGGTATCATAACATCATAATCCAACCGACTCTAGTAAAATTTGCTCCCCGCTAGTTAATAGCTTCATTATGTCTTTGAAATATAATATCATGATGTTCATCTAGGTGATGTCGATTGCCAAAAACTAGCATATCTCTATGAATTTGCTGAGCCTAACTGAAAAATACCAACTTATGGATGTGGGGAGCATCTTACCACATGCAACTCCATATTACCTTGGATAAAATCTCTTATATCCAGCACCGCCTGTGCAATATGCTCTTCCTATGGTGTTGGAAGCATTACTGTAATGGCGTACTCTTCATGATGCCCTAGCGGAGAATCTTGAAAGACAAGATCAGCTCGAGGCAATATGAGTTGACCTCCATCTTCAATATGTAGCCTTGCTAAGCGGTTAGGATTGTCAACTTCAAATGCACCCATTGTAGTGGGAGGTGGCGACAATAGGGTTTCGTGAGGATTTTTTGCAGAGGTGGGGCTTTCGGGAAGATAGAATATAGAGAGAAGGAAGACAAAGAGAAGGTGGCCTAGAAGTCCTCACCAACCCCAGTAGGCCATCTTAAGGAAGTTCCTGCCAACCTCATGGGCTGTCCTTTTATTGTTAGATAGTTGTAAAGGAACCCAAATCTACTTGCTAAACTTCCAGATAGAAAGGCATCGACTTGCCTTATGACCATAGTTGTAACAAACCTGGTTCGGCATTTGACATGTATGATTGCGATATTTGACCTTTCATGAGACCTATATATCAGCGCTATTTTGATTTATATCACTTCCGAATTAGCTGCAGCATTCTGTGTTTATGGTTCGGCATCATGCCTTTTTTTTTCCTATGCGATTATGAAGCAGAAAAATTTCATATGTGATTCAATTATAGTTTGTGGTCGGTTATCTGTGTTCTCAAACCATTTTGTGCCCCATTCATTTTCAAGCTTTGCTGCTTTACATTCGCCAAAATAAAGATCTGATGACCGGCGCAACGTAGCGCGCATATCTATCTAGTTCGTTGGATGCATGGGAGATTTTTGCACGTGGAAAGAAAGGAAACTCTGAATCGAAAGGCAGTGTTCGGCAGGACATAAGCCGGCCGGCTTTTGGCAGCCGCTACAGTACCTAACTTTTAAACGGAGTATTTTCTCAAGATGGGGTTTACAAGTTAACCATAGTACACGTTAAAAGCCCAAATCTGTACCAGCAAAAATCGCAAGTGGGTATCGATCTCTCCGTAATCTGTACCGTAAATAGCCAAAATTTAAAATTTTCAGCCAAAAACTATAAGCCGCAGCCAAAAAGAACAGGCCCTAAGTGAACTAATCTGGGAGGAGATGCGTGGGGAGGCCAAACCAAAAACCGTTTGTATGTATCTTAATTTTTTGTATGTAAATGTATTTTTGTGTTTGTGCCGTGTTTAGGAAATCTCTGATCGAGTATCCAGTAAAAATTGAGGCCGTGCCTGCGTGAACCAATATAAGGCTAGGGGCATACCCAAGTAACTCAGATTTGTTATTCTCATTTTATGAATAAACCAGAAAATGCCTATTGGGCGCCATGGCTTGTTTGCGTGACATGAGATGAGGAATCGCCGAGTTTGAGATAGAGAGGGTCAAGATCGTAAGTTCCAAGAGAGATTGTCCATGTGCAAAATGAGGATTTTTTGTTCTTAGACTGTGCCAGAGGAGGTGTTTTTGCAATTCGATCAAATCAGATCGGTCTGTGAGATTTTGTATCTGGTGCCATGAAAGATCGAACTACTCACACATCAATTAGTGTTTCTGCTAGTTGATCCGGATTAGACCTTGCGATGATCTTCTTAGTCTGCAAGCCTATGGTAGCGTATGAAATAAAGCATGTTGAACATCTCTTGTGGAGTTATGCAACATCTGCTAAGTTAAAAATTGTCTGGATAGCCATGCCACGGTCATAAGCCACGTATGTAAGCTTGTTTGATTAGTCTCGGTTTTATAAAAAAAAACATTTTGTGAGCTTGATAAAACTGATAGGTAAATGGAACCCTAAATTTTTATCCTAGGTGAATGGAACCCAGTTGATATAATTAGGTAGATGGAACCCTAAAATGATCATAATATACGGTGAATATAATCATGCGTTGTAGTACGTGGATGGAACCTTCGCTACTATTATACTGCAATCAATTACATTCATTAGAAACATGATTGAGTTAAAATGCTAGGTCTCAGGATTTCTACTCGTGCTATTTCAAATGTGGCATTCTACAAATAAAAGAACCTCAATCCTTTCCTTATTCAGTCTTGCATCTATATAATTGCATTCTATGTGGTGACTTGCTGAGTATCTTAGTATTCACTGCTACTCAATTATTATCAGTCCATGAATAAAGAAGAGAGAAAATCATATCGGCGTCTAAATGTGTCAATAGGAGTTGGAAGGTGAAAACACTAAACTAATTGGTGAGCCCCGTCAATTGTCTATAGGCATATCCTAATGATCTCATCTGGTCGTTATTTTCGTTTTCGTTGCTGATTTTTAAATGTTTTGGCCTGATTGGCCCTTGTAGCAAGACTGCCAGGTTTATTATGTATTAGTTTTGCTTTTACGAGATATGTGTTTAATATTCAATGATGTTGGTGTATATACTAGCTACTGATCTAGAGGCTAGTGTTGTTATACATATAGGGTTTCGGATTGTAAAACCAGGTTGACACTCCGTATTGAAATCTGTCAAATTTTATACTGGTTTGTAGGACACGTGGACCATGTCAGCCGCTGATCTTTCTTGATCCGACGGTCACTTTAGGTACTAGTACTTCGTCAATGTATAGATGCAAATACACCGATTTGACTCCTGCAGGACCGATCCATCAATAGCTCGATACGTATACAACCAGCTGAGTTTTCACTACATATTCTTTTCGAAAACTGGCAAATTTATGTGTTGCACTGCGTCTGGAAATGCAAGTATATATATTGAAACAAACCAAATTTTTAGAAAATTGAAAATTCTCTTTTGAATTTGTTTCCTCTTGATCCCTTGCCTAATTCAGCTCAAACCTAACCATCCTAGCCCTAGAAACCCTACGGCATTACTTCAACGATGAACTTTTGCACGCGGTATTGTGCTCCGTCCAAAAAATCACCACTGTCGACTGATTTTTTCACCGCCCAAGCCCCAGCGTTCTCCCACACCTTCTCGCGTTTCCCCTCACTACCACACCGCTCCCCTGCTATCATACGTTGTACGCCTCGCCTTGCTCGCCCTGTCAGGCCCCCCTTTAATGCGCTGGCCACACGTCACCACCGTCGGCTGTGCCCACCGCTGCCTCTGCCCTCTCACAGCCACCCTCACTCACAGCCGACAAGCAGCAAATTAACTTTGACTGTCGCAAAACCATGTCCTAGCTAGTAGGTTTATTTTCTTTATCCTTTGCACCGCGCCTTCCCAGGCACGCTACACCATCGCCGCTATTATCTCCTCCCCGGTGCCAAATTGCCTCCCGGCCCTATAAATATGCTAGAACCCCTCCATTCGAAGCCATAAGCCCCCCAAAGCTAGCCGAGTGCCCCAATTGCTCCGATGACCCTCACACCACCAGCAATCAACAAACGACCCGAAAGTAAGCCATACTCCAATTCTTTGTGCGGTTAATTTCATTTCGATTACTCGCTTCCATAGCTTCCTCAAGCCCCAGGAAGCACCCTCAAGCCCTTGCCCTAGCTCCCTGAGCTTCCCTCTTCTCTGCCGTCGAAGACCGCCGCCGGCCGCAACCACCTCACCATGGCCAACCCAACCCCGACCACCACTGCCCAAACCACTGCTTCCATGAGCCTACTGTAGCCCCAATGTTGCCCAAACACTAGCCCAATCGCTCGATTAACCCACAACTCACCCCACACTGTTCAAAACACCACATCTCCGGCCGCTCCTCTATTTCGACTCCGACCGTCGCCTGGAGTCTTCGACCACCTTGTAGTCGAAAGAGACGCACAACCCCGCTCGGACGCTGTCCGATGATTCTAAGCCACTCATACACCATTTGACACCCTTAAGCCGCCCAGACACCATCCAAATCTCGCAACAACTCGTGCACCGTCCGATCTCGCGAGTAACTCGTACACTGTTCGATCGGCTTCACACTCAGTTACTCGATAGTTGTTACGACCATGTAGTCGTTGCAACCGTGTAGTCGTTACAACCACGGTGTGGCTTTCGACCACGCTATAGTTTACGACCACGTTGTCGTTACGACCACGCTGAGGCGAGCGTTCAGCTGTGCACTGCAGCCAGACATTGGGAGGAAATGGTGTGGCGGTGACTGGGAAGGAAAGGGTGGAAAATGGGGAAGCATGAGCTAGAGGGAATCAAGGTGAACTCACCGGGGTGGTCGACAATGGCAGGAAGGAGCTAGCAACGAGGACCGGGGGTGACGCAAAGATGTTCATGGTGCCGATGACCTGGGGCAAGGGAAAGGTCACAATGAGGTTTGGGCAGGAAGAGGGAGGCGTGGAGATGCTCCAGTGCAAGGGGATCAAAGAGAGGCTCACCGGAGCACAAGCAGTGGTGGCGGCGGCGATTTTGGCTGAAACGAAAGAAGATGATGGTGTGGCGGGCTCCAAGTGAAGAAATCCCAAAATTGATTAGGGGAAAATGTAATTTGATGTGAGGAACGTAATGTGACACAAGCAAAGATTGAAGAGGCTCACTAGGTTAGCCGGAACCGCGAGGGAAGTGGCGTCCGGTGTTGAGGAAGCCGCGTACGTGAGCTCGAGCTTAGTTTCTTGGCACTGGGAGGAAATGGGAGATGGGGATGGCATAGAGGCAAGCTTGATGGGTTTTATAGGCGATGGCGACGGCGTGGTGCTATGCATGCACCAGGGAAGGCACTGTGGCCATGCCGCAAAGCGCATGGTGCAGGTGTGGGACCGCAAAACGCATGGCGTGTGTACGGCGGCACAGAGGGCGCATGTAGGTTGGGATGCATGCACGGAGACGTACGGCTGAGAGAGACGAGGGGGCCGAGCGTGAGCACAAGCCAAGAGCAAGCACGTGGTGCGGCTGAGACGAGGACGTGCGCGCGACATGTATGGTGAGGGCGGGACAATGAGAGTGCGCGAGGCATGGTGTGACGACTATCGTGGGCACGCATGGTGCTGGGAAATGCGCACAGGTTAGGTGGCAGCATTTCTACAGTGGCGATGTGCGTGGGTCTGTCAGGCGAGTGGGCCCGAGCCAGAGAAAGGAAGAAGAAAGAAGAAAGGAGAAGGGGACCAAGGGCATAGTGGGTTGGGCCAGGGCAGGTGAAAAGAAACGTGGCAGGAGAAGGAAAGAGGAGAGGGAGAAAAGAGGGGGCCGGCCCATATTTCATCTCTAATTTTCTTTCTTTTCTTTTCAAATCTGATTTTCATTTCAAATTTTCTTTCTTTCAATTTTTACTTTAATTAATATTTTGTTTTAACAAATTAAATTTGAATTCAAAACTTAGCTTCGTTTCAAAATTTCCTTGAATTTCAATTTCTATTTCAAATTACTTTCACTATAAATTCTTCTGCTTTACTTTATGGATCATCTTTTCATATTCAACTTCTTATTCTAATTTTTCCAATTAGGTATTGTTTAACTCTATATTTTGATTTTATTTTTTTATGAATTGAATTGGTGAAACACAAAATCCAATCATCGTTCCCAAATAAATTCCAGAAATTCAAATAAAACAAAAACGCATTAAAAGTTTTAAAATTTTCCATATTTCTAGCATCCAATTTTTTGGATGTTACAGTAACTTCTTACGACCGGCTAAGAGCAAGTACAACAATGGTCTTATAGCCAAGCTAGTCAGCATTTTTGCTGATGTGGAGGAGAGAAGAGAGGAGAGAGATGAGAGCTTGGCTCTCATGCAAGCAACAAGCTGCACACAGGAGCCTATGCAGTGGTGGGTCCAGATAATAAATGTATGTGAGGAGGAGTAGGAAAGAGAATGTGAGACATGGTACCACATAATAATAATAATAAAATCTTTTGTAGACAAATAGAAGACAGATTATTGTATAACTTGGCTCTTATAACTTGGCTTATAGCCAAACACTTGGCTCTATTATTGGACTTGCTCTAATTGGACAACCAGGCAACACATGGAGCAAGATCGTGTACGAGAGCGTGCTAGGCTGGTTGTGTGCGGCAGAAGGACTCACAAGTGTCTACAACTCCTAGTCAAGGTTGCATTGGAGATATTTGGTGTCCTTTGTTTATTTAGTTTATTTCCTTTTTATCTCTTATTTTCTTATCCTCGAATTTGTTATTTAATTAGTGCTTCCGAGGTATAAAAGGAAGCTAGGAATTGGAGTCTGGGCTGTTTCAATTTTTGTCGGCTGGGCGTGTATGCGTGTGTTGTGTTTGTGTTCGAGTCATGTAAGACGCACGGCGTGAGAGGTTAGTGATGGTTGAATATATAACCCCCATGTTGGTTGTTCTTTGAGGGAAAGAAGTTTTTGGCATTGAGTTGAATAAAACAGAAAATCACCAAGTTTCAGCGGCCACGTTGTTTCGCGTGTTGTTGAGATCTGATCAAGGTTTTGTCTTGGTGACTGGGACTATATGAAACAACCTAGATTTCTAAAGCTAAATGAATTTTGCTAAATTTTGTTTTCATTTGAAACTTGACCCAATTCAGCACCTTCCTCAACCATCTTCTCTTTTCGTGTTTGATCCATGGCTCCGCTGGCTGTCGGCTCCTTCCCTGCTCCCGCCATGGTCACTGTTCACAATCCAGCAAAACTGCCGCACTTTTTAGTCACCGCCGCCACTCTCCGTCAACTGGTCGTACTCTCAATCTCTGAACCCTCTGACAATCCTAACACCCTCTTTGCCTACCAAAATGCTCTGCCCGAGGAATTATCGAGCTCAAGGTGCCACCACATCACCAACCATTCCCCTGCCACCACGACCAAAACCTCCCGATGCCTCCTCGCCTAGACATGCGCCAAAGCCTCAGCAGCGCATCCCACTGTGCCAAACCGCCATAGCACGACTATATAAGTCGAGAGCCTCCCCCCATAGCAAGCGTCGGCTTCCATTAACTCCGCTGAATCCCCTCCTTTTCTCATCGGCCAGAGGAACACCGACATCGCCATCAGAGCCCGGTAAGCCTCCATTTTTCAATTCATATTATAGCCTTCATCTTATTCTAATTACCTGCGTTCCTAGCACCTACTAGCCCTCATGAACACCACCGAGTACTCCCTTCATCTTCCCAAGCCCTATAGCTCATCAGTAACGAGATTCTCCACTCAACCGAGAACCACCACCAGAGCCTAAGACACCACCTCCATAGCCCTCCTTATGTCCCTAAGATGCTTAAATCACTCAGGCCTTCCCTGATTAGCCACCGACTAGCTCCTGTGCCAGGAGTTTGTCCTGAGAACTCCCCACCTCGCCGTCGACCACCCCATGGTTTTCGACTGCCACAAACCCCAAAAATGGGTTCCCCTCAACCCTAACAACCCAACCATGCCCTTGGATTTCGTCGGAAGTCACCATAGCCACGGGAATCGCTGTCGTCAAAAACTCTGTTTTGGCTGCTACAATCACCCGCATGAGAAGGAAGATGAATAGTAGATTCGACACTATAACAAACTCGAAACCGGTGTGAACAATAATGACCCAGTACCCTAGTGACTAGTGTGAATAATAACTGACCCGTTATTGAATAGTACAAACCCGCCATGAACAGTGTTTAGATCCAGATGAACAATCCATTTTGAGCCCGTTTACCCATTTTCCAGGTTTGTTTTCCCATATCACACACTGACAAAACCCAAAACCACTAAAACACCGCTTCAAACCCTAATCCAATACGATCCAAGCTCTTGCCGCTCACCGAACCCTATTAGGCATATATATACCCGTCTTGACCATTTTAAGCCATGAAAACCATTTTCAACTCTATTAGCCCGAATACGCTCTTATGAAATCATAACCAATCCATATATCATTCTGAACCTATGTCTGGTACAATGTCAACTGTCACTATTCATTGAAACCATAAAAATATATATACCTATTTTGTCATCTTGAGCCGCTATTTTGTCATCTTGAGCCGCCTACGCCATTCCCAACTCCATTTCGCCATAAAACTCGAAACCATCCAGATGATATTCCGATCCCAAACCCAATACCGTCCATACCAGTAATTATTCGTAGAAACCCATATAACACATATATACTTCTTCAACCGTCTTGGACCCATCTAGCCCTATCCTAACCCTGTTCGGCCAAACCAAACACTGCCAAAACCCAGACCACACAAACATATTTTATTTCTGTCTTCTTGGTTATTTCATTGTATTTTGTTCCAAGCTTGCATTTTGCAAAGCAGAAATTTATTTGTATTCGTTTTCTGTGCTAGTATTCGGACCATACGAGTTGGTCAACAGAAGAACTACAAGAGTAATATAACCAGAAGACTATAGTGAAATAATTAGAGACTATGGACAAAGAGGCAAGTCACATGTTTTTTATCATATTGAACCTACATTTCTTTAATTATTTATTTATCAGTATTTTTATTATCTTATTTATATATTGTTATTTCTTGTACAATAAATATTTATAATGACATGATATTTGATTATATCCTACCACTTGAAAAGCCCTATTTAATTTGATGGCCATATTCACCTTGACAAGCCCTAGTAATAATAAATTACTATAAAATATAGTATAGTAATTTAGAAAATTCAACTATTATACACTAGTAGTGGCAGTGCTACAGTGCACTGAGCTATTGATTTATGGATAGTTATTTTGTTGATGAAAAGTAAGGATTAGAACCTTATGCTAAGTAAAGAACATAATGATCGTTCAACCACAAGTTAGTATGAGAGGGGGTTAACCATACTGAAAAGAAGAGTTGGTATGAAAGGGGGTTAACCATACTGAAAAGAAGAGTTGGTATGGGGAGGGAGTTAACCATACTAGAAAAGAGAGTTAGTACGGGAGGGGATAACAACAGTAAATCCACTTCAAATCGAGCGAGACCATGGGCCACTCGAGTTTGTTAGGAAACAGCATCTACTAGGTAGAGGCTATATAAAAAGATAAGCAGTGAAACAACTTTATTTTCTTAACTCAGTCATGAGAGTTAAGAGATCTTATAGGTAAAGTTGGGCAACTCTGTATAATCAATTATAAATGGTATCTGAATACGCCGTGCTTCCAGTAAATAAAGCTGTGTTTAATGGGTGATTCCAATAGCAAAGCATAAGTAGATTTGGAAATATTTTGAAAATTTTGAAGTCTGGTAATCAAGTTTTGAAACCCTAATTTCTTAAGAAATTATTGTTCTTTTGTGTTTACAAATGTTTACAAATAAAACTTCATCCACAAATACTTAATAAAACTCATATATCCCCATCTCTTGAAAACCCTTGCATGTAATTAAATAGTGTTTTCTCATGTGACTTGTTGAGTACGGTTGGTTGTACTCAGTCTTGCTTTATTTTCCACCAACACAGAAATCAAAAAAAGAAAGAATGTTACAAGTTTCTGTGTTAGAGT
Source organism: Dendrocalamus latiflorus (assembly GCA_017311315.1). NCBI lineage: Eukaryota > Viridiplantae > Streptophyta > Magnoliopsida > Poales > Poaceae > Dendrocalamus > Dendrocalamus latiflorus. The sequence goes on along the minus strand of CM029663.1, from coordinate 54,169,305 downwards.
TACAATCGCACTCAAGTGTTCCTATGGAAATTTTCTTTTGATCTTCTGAGTGTAAGTAAATTTTTGACTTCGACGTCCTTAAAGCTGTTAAAATTGACCGTTATGTCTTATTTTAAACAAGCTAACTTTTGAAATATTCGTGAGCAGGCATGATGTTCTTTCTGTCCGTAACTAAACTCCTAGACTGTTACGAAAGGTAACGATATTCCTGTTTTCAAAAACAGGAGCGTTGCATTCTAGCCATTGTGCTAGAGTTTTGGAGCTGATCTTGTGATCTTATGTTTGTTGATGCACACGAAAGGGAGAGCTACATAGAGATTGCTGTGGATACCTTGAAAGATCGGACCAACTTGCGAATTACAGTCCCCTAATTCGTGCCGTGTCAGAGGTCCTTGCCGCACACGGGCTTCCCGCTACTGTGGAGTTCGGCGAGCCTGGCAGGGAGAGAGAGGCAGGGCCGTAGGGGCCAGCGATGGATGGGGAGGACACACGGCGGGCAGCGACGCGCACCATGGCCAAGTTTAAAAGCCGGATCCGGCTCCCTCTGCTATAAAGGTGGTGATCGGTTCGGCTGAAAAGCTCATGGTTTATAGCTAAAAACACTGTAGCTGGTTAAAAAAAGCACTGTAGCTGACAGAGGCTTATTTAGCATAATTAAATTTAAAAAATTAAAAATATAAAAAATATGTTAGCACATTACGTATAATACAAACAAATACGGGAAAAAAAGAACCGGCAAAAAACTCAACAAAAAGCCAAAAGTTCAGAAAAAGACGAAACTTATAAATAGTGAAAAATAAGCCAGAAACCGAAGCCGAGTTGATAAGGACCAAGTCTCGGCCAGCCTCTCTTTATTTAAAAAAGAAATCTCTCTTCGCCTTAGAGAGTGGCGTTTCATTCGAACAAAAGCGTCACCTTGATTGAAGGCCCTATTTGAAACCTGCAATTTTTTTATAAATTCCACGAAATTCGAACTGTTTCTGGTGAGACTACTCAACGTTTCCTGACAGGCCCTTGATCACTAGCAGGCTAGACTAGCCATTCGATCCACAAAAGAAAAAAATGCTACCGAAGTACAACAGCTACATGAGAGAACCAGTACAGTACCGCCATACGGAGTGCTACAGTGCCAGACTGCTGCTAGCTCTTTAGGAATCGGATTGACTCAAAGGATTTGGAAGTGGCTTCTTTATTTTTCTCACTCTTGACTTGTTTTGAGGATAAGATAAAGGACTATAGATGTATCACGTATACTACGGCCCCATTTGGCACAGCTCTAGCTCCGCGATCTATGCTGGATCTATAGTTTGTTGACTAAATTAAAATGATTTAAATATTTTTATTTAATATATAATATAAATGAAATGAGTCATGTAAATGCACTTAACATGTCTGTAACTCTAGATCCAGGATTTCCTAGAGCTACAGATGACCAGCTCTAGGAAATCTAGAGCTCTGCCAAACGGGGCCTACTTCTTTTGCTCTAATTTTGTGCATACATCTCTCTTATTTTCTCTACGTTCATCCTCTCTTTTTAAAAAATCATTTCTTCAATCGTTATTTATTTTTAACGAGAAATTATCTATCACAGTAAAAAAAATCTTAGCCAATACGAACGCGCCTCGGATCCTTCAGGACGTTCAATTAAAAAGCACGGGAAACTGGACAGTGAAAGCACGAGTGGCAGGGCCCGCTCCCTGATACGGTACAAGTTGGCGTCTATGTCCAGTCTTGATGCGTTTCTTATCACTAGTACACTACTCCATAAGGGCCAGAGTAGCAAAGCTGGCTAGCTACTACTATAGTGTTGACCGTGATGGCGAAATGCTCTCTTCGATGCTCAAATCAACCACGCTATTAATAAAAAGTTGACCCTAAACTCTCTCTTAATTAATGTTGGTTGCTGGATTTCAATAATACGTATCTACAGCAGGAAGGCAGATTAGAGCAAGTATAATCAGAGGCTGTTAGTAGGCTGTATGCTGAGGTGGAGGAGAGAGAAGAGAGGTGGGTTGTAAGTTTACAGCCAGCTGAAGCACAAGAATCAAGAAACTTTGTGAGAGAAAGGGTGGGGTCATACAACCTTCAGCTGGCTGTAAACTACTATATGAATGGGCTGATAAGTGGGTTGTAAGTGTCCATACAGCCAGCTGAAGGCTGTATTATTAGCCTTGCTCTTACCTAAATTAAGGTCCGCACGTTTCGATTTGAGCTTCTACCTTCTGACTTACTTTGCACTATTTATAAATTTGATCTTTTTCTATACTTTTAGTTTTTTTGCCGGTTCTTTTTCTCGTATTTGTTTGCATTATACGTGATGGGCTAACATATTTTTTCTATTTTTAAAATTTTAAAATTTAATTATGCTAAATAAGTCTATGTCAGTTACAATGTTTTTTCAGCCAATTACAGTACTTTTTAATCATAAACCACTTAAAAAAACTCTTTTGAGCAGCGCTAAATTCCCAAGCGAGCTGTGAACTTTAATTTATATTTATATGTGTACGCTTGCTAGCGCAATCTGCACAAGAGTCATATTGCACCGAACTACAACCGGAGTATTTCAATTTTGCAACGGTACCGTACGTATGGTCAGCTTGATTACTCGACGTACGTGAGCTACACTGCCATGCATGCATCATGCGTCAAAAATATGACTGTTGATTCGCTAAATTTTTTCCCTAAAATTAGTAACTTTGTCTGTTCATAAGATAAAAAATCAAGAGTCTAGATCATTCAACCCATTATATATAAAATCCCCTCCAATCCAAACCCTAACCCTATCCTCCACTCCCACCCCACCCTAACCTAGCCGCTGCCGCCTTCCCACCTCCCCTGCGTCGCAACCTGCCTCCTAGCCAACGTCGCGCTAGCGAGGCCCACCGGCGACTACCTCCCTCCTCCTACTCCTCCTCTCCTGCCGCCTTCTCCTCCCCTCTCGCCGCCTTCTCCTTCTCCGCCGCTCGCCTCTAACACCCTCGTCCCACCCTTCTTCCCTGTCTCTGGCGGCGGTAGCCATCAGATCTGCCACCGCTCGCCCGCCATCTCCTCATCGATTATCGCTCTCGTCGCCCCCACTGCCAACGCCGCCCACCACCCTCCCCAAGCCCGTGGTCAGCAACGCCACCACTGCCCACCGCCGTGCCTATGCTGCCTCGGCCTAACTCTAAATCTAGGCTTTGGTGAACCTAAACCTCTAACCTAGTGAACACTAACTCTAATCCAGCAAACCACCACAGTTGGAGACAAAGAACCCGCCAGCCGGAGTTGGAGAAGTCGATGAGTGGTGTACGAATCTTGAAGCGGATCCAAAGGTTAGAAACTCAACTGATTTTATCGTAAAAAGCATTCAAGTGTGGTATAGCACTTCTGATAATTAATTTGCACTTCAAATACATGTTTGTGCGTAAGTTACATGCAAGGAGAGGTACCCCCATCTGTTACAACTTAGAAATCAAATGTAGCGTGTAAGAGCAGTCCCAGTGCTCCACGTAGGATAGTGTCTATGGCATTAATTAGATTGCCATGTAGGAGTTTTAGATGATGTGACGCTATATTAAATAAGAGAAAAAAAAGATGAAGAAACTGGGTCTCATGCAAGACCAATTTTCTATGAGAAAACCAATGCAATAGATACTACCAAATTTTGCATTGGAGAGATGGTGGTATCTTCATGATAGATGGAAAAAAATTATGATTGGTGGAGAGGAGAGAGAGAGATTTTGATGCTTAATTAATTGCTTGGGTTATAAATAGACATAGTGCATTGGAGATAATAGTGTCTAAAGTAGTGTCTATATGACATGGCATAGATAGAAACTATTTAAGTGATTTCTGCACTGGGACTACCCTAATAAGGCCCCTCATCGAGTAGTTAACTGCACATGCCGCATATGCATAGATACATATCTGTTGCTGTTTGTTAACTAACCAATGAAAAATGATTTTCTTGTTCCTCTTTTTTACCAATGGGGGCCCGGCCCTAATCAAGTCATGTTAAATTAGAGACACGTTCGTGCATGCTTCAAGTTCGGATTAGGGCAGTCCCAATGGGGAATTAATTGTGGTTTCTATCTCTATTAAATGACTTGTCAACTAAGCAAAATGCTGACATGGCAGTCTAATTAACGAGGAAAGAGAGGAAGAATAGAGGAAACCGTTTCTTCTGAAGGAAACGACGTCTCCGCTTGAACCGAGGCACGAAGAAACGACGATTTTGGCGTTGGGAGGAAACCGGCCATTTCTATCGCGTGCGCTCGCCTACACCGCCGCTGCGCGCACTCGCTCCGCTGGCCGCGCGCTCGCCGGCCGCCACGAGTGCTCGCTGCCGCACTCGCCGGCCGCTTCGAGTGCTCGCCCGCCGCCGCTACGTGTGCTCGCAGGCCGCCAGTGCGCTCGCAGGCCGCCAGCGCGCTCGCCCGCGCCGCCGCGAGTGCTCGCCCGCGCTCGCCGGCCGCCACGAGCGCTCGCCCGCAGCCGCTACGTGCGCTCGCAGGCCACCACCGCGCTCACCCGCGCCGCTGCGAAAGCTCGCTGGCCGCCGCGAGTGCTCGCCCGCGCTGCCGCGCTCGCCTCGGGAGCTTGCCTGCGCCGCCGCGCTGGACCTCTTCTCGCGCGCCGCCGCAGGAGCTTGCCTGTGCCGCCGCGGGAGCACGCACGCGCGGCCGCGCTCGCCCGAGCAGCCGCGGGAGCTCGCCTGAGCCGCCGCGCTGGAGCTCTGCTCTCTCGCCGCCATGCTGGCTCGCGCTGCCGCGCGCGGGACCTCGCACGCGCCGCCGCTCTCGCCCGAGCTGCGCTCGCTCGCCCGCGCCGCGCTCGAAGCTGCTCTCTTGCAAAGAGGTTGGGCTCCACGACGATGACGAGTGCGAGCAGCCGAGCATGCAGCCCTCCATGGCGAGGTGGAGGCCGGCTGTGAGGCTCCTCCATGCTATTCGTCCGCACAGGCTCCTCCATGGTGAGCATGAGCGCACACCTGGTGCTCTGGAGGAAGACGACGGAGTTTGGAGAGAGAAAGAAAAAAGTCACATTTATTAAGGCAAAAAACTTGCACTGTGTGAGATAGTTTTTATGGATGATTTTTTGCTGATGTGGCCGCTATGGAAACCGTGCGTAGTTTCAACCATTGGTACTGCCCTTACAAACCAAATTAATTGGTTGGGCTCATTTTAGACTCCAGCTACTTAATTAGAATGCTAATTTGGAGCTGCGTGCTTGTGACGAGGTCGAACCATGCAGCTGCTTCCGCAACCAACTAAAATCCCAAGAATGAATTCCACTGCTCATGATCTATCGGTATTCTTGGCACGATTTGCCTTTACATCTGAACAATGCATGCACATACCTTCCATGAAGCTTTCCATGCATGTGAGAAACAAGCTTTCCACCGAACTAGTGAAGTAGCTTCTAGCTAGTATGGGGAAAATGGCATCTTGTGTTAGCTAGCTAGGGAGGAGACCAATGGGCCCATTTAAGGAAACCCGTCATGTGAGGGGCCTGGGCTCTTCTTTTTTCTTTATGGTTTATAGTTTATAATTTTTTTAGAAAATGTCTAGATATCAACCGAATATTTTATTTCTAACTATCATCTAAATTTATGACAATTAGATTAGAGATCAAAAGGTCTTTGTTTTTTAAGGGGGAGATTTTTTTCAAGGAGGGAGATGGTAGAATTCAAAGAGGAGGGGGAAAATTCATGGTCATTGGATCTCTAATTCAACAGTTCTAAATCTAGATGATATTAAACATCAGGATGATATTTAATAAAAACCATTTTTTAATAAACAAATAGAAAGATTATTATTATATTTTTAAATGGCTTATTAGATAGATATTTTAAAACGACTTATTAAAATAGATTTTTTAAATAGTTTATCAGCTTACAGCCCGGCTGGGATTGATATAGGAGAGGGAAGCAGAATCAATGCATGCACGCGTCTCTCTCTTCCTAACAGGCAACTCCATACAAATACTGATGTACACTCCATTTCAATGTTAACCTGTGATCAAACAGATAAACTAATATGTCGGCTTCTAGATTAGGTATCCAATGGCATGCATGCTGCATGCACCATGTGACTGTGCCGGTAGTTACGTACTCGATGCATGACAGATATGCTAATCTGAGACACGTTCATGCTAAAGCCAACAGTTGGATGTTTCTTCCTTCCTTTGGCATTCCCAACACACGGTAGGACGACCATGGTGCCTCCATCTCAGGTTTTCTAATGCCAAATCCGTCCTTAAGTATACTCTAGAAGACGACAAGTTATCGCCTGTGCAGTACTTAATTAGCATTTACATTATGTGCGTATATATGTACTCGATCGGTACAATCATTCATGGATCTTTTCCTTTTCTTTTCTTGAAACGTAGTGGTCAAGGTGCATACTTATATCCATGGCAGTGCATTGCACCATCACATCTCTCTCCATTGCAGCTACTACCCGTGTGGCCATTTATACTCCCCTAGGGCTCTCACCCTTAACACTCCACTAGAGTGCAATGCCACTCTCAAATCAACAAAGCTCTTCTCCATTCTCTGCCCTACCAATGTCTTCCTCCTCCAAGGGCTCAGAGACTACTGCTACTGCTCTCTCCACCAAATCAAACCAAGCTTGTGGTGGCTTTAACATCAGTAAAGAAGCTGGCGGTGGTGGCGGCGACTGCGGCGGTAGCGATAGCAAGAGCAACTGTTCCCTGGCTACAGTCTCCTCCTCTCCTACCGAGAGGAGGGGGAGGAGGAGGAAGACACTGGAGCCGGGGCAGCTCCTAGGGGTGCGGCGGCGGTTGTGGGGCCGCTACGCCGCGGAGATAAGGGACCCCTCCACCAAGGTGCGCCACTGGCTCGGCACCTTCGACACCGCTCAGGAGGCCGCCCTCGTCTACGACCGCGCCGCGCTCACCATGAAAGGCCTTGAATCTAAGACCAACTTCACCTACAAACACCAAACCGGCCAGCTCCTCTTGGGTAATCCACCAACCAAGCAGCCAAGCTCTCACCATGTCCTGGTATTCCAACCAACGTCACTGCAAGCCTCTACCACATTTCCTAGTACTGGTGCTATCGTAACAAAGAGTGATGAGCACACTGCTGCAGAGGATGAGTTCAGTAGCCTCTTCGGCGAGGACACCAGGTCCGGCTGCCTCAGCAGCGTCGTCCCTGAGAGCTGCCTTAGAGCCTCATCGCCTCACCGCCGCGACGGCGACAACGAAAGCGCCACTCTTGCGCCTCTTCATCAAGAAAAAACCTCTGGTTCTTCCTCCATTACAACGACTGGCAGCAAACGTGGCGTTCTACCAATGATGGCAGCAGACGAGGAGGCTGATCTGTGGCTGCAGCAGAGCCCAAGGTTGTGGGATGATCAGCTCATCGCTGCATGCGCGTGGGGAGGTGAGGGAGATGATCTGGGTCAATTTTATGATCAGGTTTCAGATGCCTTGGAGTTGCCACAAAACTAATTAGTGTTGTAGGAGGTGATGTATGTTTCTTCCTTTGTTATCCTCTAGATTCTAGGATCGCAGTGCATCTTGGTTAATTGAGTTGAGACCGCTCTAATTAATCATGAAGGATATGTTAATTATCTAGCTGCTGGTCCTAACCATGAAGCTATACGTGTTTGCACAGCGTCATGGCACATCAGTTGACGTGTTTGCATTAGTGCATTTGAGAAATGAGTACTGCTATACAACATTGGACTGTTTTTGAGGACAAAAACAATCACATTGATCTGGGACGTTAGATCTCCATCCAACGGATCCACCCATACAAGCCCCCCTCCAAAAAAATGACCCCCTCCAAAAAATGATCTAGGGCATTGGATCTCCATCTAACGGCTCAAAATCTGACTGTTTTTGTCATCAAAAGCAGTCGAATGTTGTATAGACACTCCCTTGAGAAATTAAGCATGCATGCAGGTTCAGTAGTTGGTAGTGATATAATAGAACTTAAAAAGGCGGAAGATTTCCGGCGCTCCCCTTGAAACTTCGCGCTCGCGTCCCCTTGCTTTTCAGCATTGAGCCCATTGCTCCCCACGTGTGCCCACGCCCGCTCTCCACCCGGGTTCCCCTTCTCCCTTCCGCCATAGGTGTCGCCGCCGCACCGCTTGCTCACCCGTCCCCATCTCCTTCCACGCTGTTTGCGCTGGCACCACCGCTCCCTCCTCTCGCCTCAAAATTAATGTTGTAAATACCATTCCGGTTCCAGTCGGAATGTTCCATACCAACATGCGAAACGGCACAGCTAACCCTCCATCCTGTACCTATCTTGATACCGGTCAATACTGACCAATATTGGTCCATTCCGTTCCAGCTATTCCGATACCGGCCGTTATTTTGTATTTGATATTTTGATTTTGGAAATTTGTAGGATTTGTCGTTTCATCATTCCGATACCAAACATAATTAAAGTGGTCCCTCATTTTTATACTATAATTATGCATTTAAAGTGAGATTTTAAATTTAATTATATACACATATAATTATATATATAGACACTTATGAATAAATATATTAAATCTAAAACGATACGTCGGTATAGACCGATACCAGAACATACTATTTTAAAAGCCAAACCGATAGAACCTCCGAAACAGTCTTTACAAATGGGATAGACTATTGCACAGGTGACTGAAATTTTTTTATCTTTCAGTCACCTAAAGTTGCACTTTGAGTCACCTAAAGTTGCACATGTTTTTTTGGAGGGGGCTGCAATTTTAGTTGATTGAGAGTGCAATTTCAGGTCACCTGAAGTTGCACTCTGAATCACCTAAAGTTGCAGCTGTTTTTTTGGAGGGGGGCTGCAATTTTAGTTCATTGAGAGTGCAATTTCATGTGACTGAAACATAAAAAAAATTCAGTCGCCTGTGCAATAGCAAAACTGTTTACAAATATGCTCAAAATTCCTCCTCCCCCATCTCCTCCCACGCCGTTAGTGCCGCGACCGCTCCTCCCGTGCTAGTGTTTCACTGCCTCGCCATTCCTTCTCCCCATCTTGCCCCGCGCTAGGATCTCCCCGCCGTTCCTCCCGCTGGCACCAGGGGCGGAGCTGCATGGGCTTGAGGGGGTTCCCAGGAACCCGGGTCCAAAAAATTTTTAGTTATTACTAGTAAACATTCACCCTTTGTGCATCCCTCTTAGCCCAATATGGTGTACCCCTAGCTCAACAAACACCCTTACTCGCCCCTGTCCAGCCCATTCTCCCACCGTCCTATGTTCTCACGCGTGACCCGTTACACCCCTCTTCGTTTTGCTCTAGCTCCGCCACTAGCTGGCACTACTGGATGCAGCCGGCGACTCACCTCTCGGTCGCCCTCTGTCTCCCAGCCTTCCTCTCGTGGGATCGATGTGGATCTGCCTGCCGTCGTTCCCCCCGTGCTCCCTGTGCGCCTCCGCCTGCCAGTCGTTCCCCCTCTCGCCGCTCTCCGTGTCCTTGCATCACCCTCCATCTCCCCGCCCTTCCTCCTGCTGGCGCTACTGGATGTGGCCGACGAACGACTCACCTCTCGTGCACCCTCTGCCTCCCAGCCTTCCTCCCGCCGCGCTCTAGAAGGGCATCGTCCCGGGTCTCCACCGGCAGTGCATCTATGGCGGCCTCCGCAGTAGTCTCTATGAGCCGTACGCTCCCCTGGTTCATCTCCTCTCCCTGTATCTCTTTTTTGTCTAATACTTGGTATGCAGTGCAGTACTCGGCTCACCGGATTGTACCTTGCAGGTGAAATCCTTCTATATTGGGGGAAGACCGTGTTGGGGATGTGCCTTTGTCCAAGAAGATTGCTGCTGTCTTCACAACTGGTACCATCATGAAAACTCTTGATCAATTATACCTCCTGAAATATGCAGCAAAATCAATGGTGTGGCTGACATGCATAGTTTTGATCAAATGCCATTGCAATCAGTGTGGGCAACCCCACTGACCTTGCCAAACTGAGCCTTCAGGCTGAGGGGAAGCTTGCACCTGGTGTGCCACGGCGCTATGCTGTGGCAGTGGCCTGCTTATGCCAAGATTGTTAGGCAGATCAGGGTCTACTCCTCTCCCAACTCGGTATTGGATTCTTCTATTGCTAGATTCCTTCACATCTGTTACCTGTATGATCTCTAGGAGCTAAATCTTTCGCACGGTTTTGTACCATTTATCAATTTGTTGTTCCGTGCGAAATGATCTGCTTGGAATTGTTGGCTTCAAGATCTGTACCTGTAGATAAAGTTTCGCTCCCCCCCCCCCCCCCCCCCCCCGGTAACTGAGATTAATATGAAGCACCTTCTTTGCAGGTTAAGTCAAGAATGATGGATGACCCGGCCTACACGAGTACTCTTTATTGTTTTGTGAAGACACTAAAGAATGATATATGGTCCACTCTGATACTCTGCTCATGAATTTTGAGTCACAGTTAGATGAGCAATAGATGCATATAACATCATCTTTCAAAAACATTTGGACAGTGGTTGAGAATAACGTTGGTCTGATTTCACACTTACATTTATTCATAGAATAGAATGTTTCAGTATAATTCATTGGCCACTTGTGTAGCCTATCTTGGAATTTAACCGGCTGACGGTTGTCAGCTTGTCGTTGTGAATGATAACTACCTGATGGTTCACAGCTATAGCATTCTACTGGAAGTAGTTAGTTTTGTCACCACTATCACAGGTGGGTCATTACAAATAGTTCGTAACCCTCATCAAAGATGGTTTTCATCAAAGATGGTTTTTGATCCGTGTGATTTAATATGTTTGTGATAATGGGTGGTTATTATAAACGGCTCTCAAATCGTCTGTAAAAAGTCATAACACAGACGGTTTTTTAAAAGAATCGTCTATGATATGTTAGATATCACAGACGGTTTTGTAAAATAATCGTCTGTGTTGTGTCTTCAGACGATTAATACAAAAACCTTCTGTGATGGTTCTTTGTATAGCAAAAAAAAATTTGTTTTCAGCTAGCCTCAGAAAATGCTAGCCATGCCCTCTGAAAATAAGTAAGCAGATCATAGATATTTGCAAATTTTATAGGACACGACAATAATTACACAAATCTCACAAATAAATTACAACTGGATGTGTTACAACTGAATGAATTATAATTAAATCAAATGTTTGAACATCTATTAATTGTTGTCGTCAGAGTTGAATTCTCCTTTCGAGTCAATAACGTCCGTCATTAAGAAAGTGGAGAGCCGCCCTCGAACATCAAAGAGTTCGTTAAAATCAAATGTACTTAAATTGATTGTCATGCCCTGTCGCTAGGAGAAGTAAAGTCATAAACTAGACAATATAAAGTTAAAATTCACAACTTACTTATTCTTGATTTAGATGAATGATGTCTACATATTTCATGGTAACACTAACATAGTCTTGCATACCCTATATTTAAATGAGCTAGAGAAAGATTCAGATCATATATCATACTTGACAGCTAAAACTATATCAGTTAGAGTACTAGTTTTTTTTAAATACCCTTCCAATGAAATTTTGTAGTAACAATATATGCTGAGATGAGAAAAAGAGAACCAATTGTTCACAAATTCTTCGGAAAAGTAGTCAAACTACTCATATTGGTATTTCTCAACAACTACAAGAAAAATATTAAAACATTGTATACTTAGACTTCAAAAGTCATGAAGCAATTCACACACCTCAGTGTGTTCCTCATCATCATGCTGCGTCTTAAGCTTGATTACTATCTTAGATGTAAAATAAACCTTGAACTGCCATGCCCTTCATTTATGTAGAATGAAAAACAAATAAAGGGCGTGGCAGCTCAAAGGTTCTTTTATACCTAAGACAGCAAACAAAACCAACACACAGTATGATGAAGAGAAAGAGACAACAGTTATGACCTACTTCATAGAACCTGACACATTGGAGTGTGTGATTTACTTCATGCATTTTGAAGTCTAAGTGTACAGTGTTTTAATGTTCCTCTTGTTGTTGTTGAGAATACCAATATGAGTAACCTGACTACTTTTCAAAAGAATTTGTGGACAATTGGTTCTTTTTTCTCATCTTGGCATATATTATTGTTATAAGATCTCATTGAAATGGTGTTTTAAAATAACTACTACTCCGACTGACATAGTTTTACCTGTCAAATGTGATATGGGATCTGACTTTGTCTCTAGTGCATTGAAATTATGGGGTGTGCAAAATTATGTTAGTATTATCATGAAATATATAGGCATTATTCATCTAAATCAAGAACAAGTAAGTTATAAGTTGTGACTTTATGTTGTGTAGTTTAATACCTTCGTATCAAAAGAGAAGCTGTTCTCTGATTTCGATGGACCTCCATGATGGTCAGTCAGCTCCCAGGCCATCTCCGATGTTAGTTGCATTCTATTTTCAATGAACATCATTTTCCTTAGAAACTATAATGCATACATGCATTTGCATGAACTAAAACATAACACTAATACTACAGTCTGAGTATAGTAACTTGAATCACACTAGTATGCTTCTATACTTAGAATTAATTAATCAATCATGTTTACATAACCTTCATCATAGAGTAATAGTCACCTAGCATTATATTCAAGTGGACATGCTTGATATACAGAAAACCTTATTCATACTAATGTTTGGGCCTATTCTATGATTCGAGTTTATGAACAATAGTAATATTCATGTAGAATTTCATTTTTCAATATATGTTACGAGTGACGCACATGTAGATTTCATTACACAGCATACATTGGACAGTCTGCTAGCTTGATCCAGGCTATGACTGTTATTACATAGCACAAGGAACGTATTACATGCCATTTGTAGATTTGATAGTTGTACAACAGATGAACAGATGGTACATTTCTAGCTTTGCTTGACATGTTTGTCTAATAGACCGTGTCTAGCTTGGCTTGAAATGATCGTCTCACAGACCATGTCATTTGCAGGAAGCAATATCAATTTTTTTGTGATAATGGAACCAAAGCATTCAGCTGAAATGTTAGGTACAATTTCTTTGCTATTCTTTAACATTAAATTAAGGGAGTGTCTATGCAACATTCGACTATTTTTTAGGACAAAAACAGTCAGATTTTGAGCCGTTAGATGGAGATCCAACGCCCTAGATCATTTTTTTAGGGGGTCATTTTTTTTAGGGGGGCTTGTATGAGTGGATCCGTTGGATGGAGATCTAATGCCCCAGATCAATCTGACTGTTTTTGTCCTCAAAAATAGTCGAATGTTGTATAAACATTCCTTTAAAGTAATCATCATTTCAATTCACTATAAAACATAAAATAGATCTACAGACATTTGGGCAGGCAAAATCATGCCCTAATGGAAACATATCAACCGATATCACGTGGGTTGCATGAACTTCAACTGAGCCTTAGTATACTCTTTTGTGTTCAGAATGTACCTTGAGGTAATAGTTTTTATTCGGTAATTTCTTGCTACCGTTTTACGCAGGTAGAAGAAGAAACAATCATACATAAGTTATGTGAGCTGGTGTCTGCAGAAAGGGTGCTTCCAAAGGTACATTACTCACCTACATGCAAATGGTTTGGAGTGGATATACTGTTGGCGGCGGCGCCACTGCTCTGCCCGTTCAATTGGAGCTGTTGAGCCCAGCATCATTCTGGTGTTAAGCCAACCGGTGATATTTTGTTGATAGCTAAAAGATATATTGTAGAGAATAACAGCTAAGAGAATGAGGAATTTGGAAAAAAAAAATAAGAACTTAATTTATCATACTACTGAAAGTGTTAAGTTTCCATGTTAATTACGAGTGGTACTCTTTTCTGATTTCCCTATTGCTTAGATATCCTAGTCCTTGTTTTAGGTTGAACAGATGGCTGGCACAATGGCGGTCTTTGCTGACAACTGCTCATGCGAAAAGCACAATGGTGATCATTTCGGCTTCGGTTTTTAGCTTCCGGCTTATTTTTCATTATTCATAAATTTCGCCTTTTTCTCTCTAATATAAAAGATGCGCAGCTCTCCTGCGTGTTCGAGAAAAAAAATAAATTTCGCCTTTTTCTGAACTTTTGGCTTTTTGTTGAGCTTTTTTGCCGGTTCTTTTTTTCCCGTATTTGTTTGTATTATACGTAATGGGCTAACATATTTTTTAATTTTTTAAATTTAATTATGCTAAATAAGACTCTGTCAGCTACAGTGTTTTTTCAACCAGCTACAGTGTTTTTCAGCCATAAACCACTCAAAATAAGCCAAAATGATCACACCCGTGTCGTCTTCTACTGTCCAATCAATTCATCATTCATGTCTAGAGACCAAAAGGAGATACTGACAAAAGTAGCGTGCTTTAGTAAAACAGCTACACCTCATAATTGAACTAAACTAGCTTGTTTAGAGGAACCATTCTTCACTTAAATTGGGCTGATCTCAAACTATGTCTATATGCACATATCTATAGATATTTTGGGTTTTGGCCTAGTGTTGAGCAATAGCAAAAAAAAGCTCAAATGAGTTGACAATGTACCTCCTAGACCGACTAGAGTGGAGGTGTTTTGCTCTGTCATGTGTATAGCATATAGCTAGCTTATGTGCTACCAAATAGTTATTATCTACGTTATGACATCTTATGTGCTGTGTTTCGTTAAGCCATTCTGCTTATCGATTGCGCTAACGTGCCACATGGATTATGCAGTGTTCCTCTTTTGTTTTTGTATCTATGTTGTTGAGTTGTCGTATCCATACCATAAATGATATGTGAGGTTTACTGCTATGGCATGGACATTTTTTTTTCTTTGTTGTTTTTATATATTTATCTCTTATATGAGATAGATCTGAATATGTAAAAATGTCTTTGCATTGTTAGATGTAGTTTGCCTTCCCAGCGCATACTTAAAATCGATCTGCGCGCTACACGGCGCAGCGTAGCGCCCGACCCTATCCAGTGTGCCATTATAATCGTAGAGTAAGATGACAGCATCCATGTGCCAACCTTTTTTACTTTTAGTTTTGAGGAAGAAGTGGTATACATAAGCTACAAATATTCTCTATGAATTTTTATTGCACTTCCTTTTTATCTTCTCAAAGTTCAATAAAGATTTTTTTTTTCGAAAATGCAAGAGAATTATGTTTCATTCATTAAGAAGAAGAGTATTACAACGGTGGCCTAAAGGCCGATAAAAGCCCAAAGAAGGAACGAGTATAAAGACCACGACTCTAAAACCCTGACAAGACAAATGACCATGGCTAATACACCCCAACGGCGAGCCCAAAGAAGGAACGAGTATAAAGACCACGACTCTAAAACCCTGACAAGACAAATGACCATGGCTAATACACCCCAACGGCGAGCAGGTTACCACAACTGAAGAACTAACACCGACCAACGCACACGCGGAAAGACATAGACGGGTAAGATTATGCGGCTTAAGGTGACGCCTCGAAGAAGAGAACAGCGCCGAAGTCATCGCCGTCGCCTGATCCGGCATAAACTGGACCTGAGATTTTCATCCCAGCACACTATCGCCTACAGTTGCGACCCCGACGCCTCCATCGAGCTCAAGCGGCTGCTCCCGACAAACTCCGGCGCTCGCCTTCTTCTGCGTGCTCAGCCGTGCCGACGCCATCGGCTTGATCATCAAGAAAAATATATACCACGATATTACATTTGACAAGACGACTATTCATTTCCTTTCATGAAATTTACATGCGTGTGCCTAATGTACTCTTAACATTTAACCAGCTTTTTGGGTGAAACAAAAATAGGGTCAATGTGGTAGGCGAGTGGGGTCTGCTAGCTTGTTTGCAAATCACAGGTTTTGATATGGACGGCGGGTTTGTCCTCCGACGAGAATGGGGCCAAACAGCAAAGAATGCAGAGCTGAAGACAAGGTTTTTTGGTTGGGACATGTTTTCTCACATAGACCGATAGGCGGCACTTGCTGCCTTTGAACACCTGCATCCATGATCATTCATATAATGCAATTCTAGATGTACCAACTGAACAAGCCATTATCATCGATGGTTCGTAAGTAGGCATTTCGTCATGTTGTATTAAAAACTGACTCACTCCTTGCATCACACTGATAGGTAGGTGTCACAGTTGACTTGCACCTTTCAAGTGAGTTCAGCACATCACCGACTCTTGTGGCTTTAATGGATGGGTGGCAAGATGTTTCGTGGTGTGTTGAAGGATTGTTCTTGATATATTACCCTGTCCCCTTACATGCGGTTATCTAACACAAGAGAAGAAAATATCACTACTACTACTACGGTGCTAACTTGTCACCAAGACACCAACCTTAGCAAGTGAAGGCCTATTCTTTACCTCACAAGCTGGCGGCTTTTGTCTTTTGCTACAGTACCTAACTTTCAAACGGAGTATTTTCTCAAGACGGGGTCTATAAGTTAAACGATCTACACGTTAAAAGCCCAACATCTGTACCAGCCAAAATCGCAAGTAAGTATCTGTCTCTCCGTGATCTGTACTGTAAACAGCCAAAATTCAAAAATTTCAGCTAAAAACCATAAGCCGCAGCCGAAAAGAACAGGCCCTAAGTCTCCCGGACAAAGGACATGCATATGTTCTGGGGCTATTGGTGAGGATTCGTTCGAGCTACTAAATTGTCCTCTTTCCTTTCCAGATCGGTGGACCGGAAAGTTAAATTAGCCAAACAAACATTTTGCATCGCTAGCTCGTAAGGTCGTAACGGAGGCACATGTAAGTAGACTAGGTTCTTGTTAGTAAATGAAGCCAGATTTGTCAATACCAGATCTGGTCGTATTGCACCTGCAGAGAAGCAATGTATATTTATACTGCCTCGATCGATGGTCGAAAATGCAACTGCCGGCAACTTGTTAAGCCAACGGTATCAAACATGGAAGATTCAAAGATCTCCAGAAAATGGGAGAGAAAAAAGATTTAGGGATGAGCTTCGAATTTGAATCCCTACCGATACGTACGTATCACCTTAGGTGGTTTTATAATTAACCATCCAATTGCAATAGGCACAAAGGAAATCATCAGCTAAGACACGCGAATCACCGTGATTGGGCGGAATTTGAGGATTTTTCTCCAACATGATGAAATGGGAAGAGAGACGTGCATTAATCAAAATTGACATATTCGTGCATTAATCAAAATTGACATATTCCGGGCTTTCCAGCTTAGCAAAGTAAGCACTCTGGATTCTCTTATCGCTTGTTCAAGAAACAAGTCTACAAATATGAATCACCAGACTTCTCCATGCACACGTGCCGTGCATTAGCGATCATACGAAAATGGATGTGCACAAGGTTGTCAGAATCTCGATCCTGTCATACGATCTTAAGATTTTACGATCCAAGATTGACTAGATCGATCCGATTCTATAGTAGAATTTTAATGTTTTTACGATTCTACCCAAACTTTTGTAAGATCATGATCAAAGTTTTATACGATCCTACTCAATTCTATCAATTCTATCGTTTTATTATAAATAATTACTTGTATACTTCCATTTAATTGAAAATTTTAACTTTTATCTCCTTATGTTTACTATAATTATAATAAAATGGCATATGATCTTATCTTTACTCCATAATTTATAAAGAAAAATTCAAAAGACATAATTTTAAAAATACAGTAGTGTTATAATACACTGTAGACTTTTTAAAATGTTTCTTTGGTAGAATCAGATAAAATCTTAGATTCTACATCGATCCTACAATTTGCGATCCTACCAAAAAAATTTCCGATCCGATTCAGAATCATTATTCTGACAACTTTGGATGTGCTAATTAAGCTGTTATCAACTAGATAAAGAGCCTAGAGCTCCCGCTATTGTTATGTGAATTACCTTTAAAAAAATCTTTTGTTTGTGGATACAATTGTGGGTGTGGGTGTGTGTGTGTAGGGATAGGAGTGATAGTAACGTAGTACATAGGGATATAATCATGGACGAGGAGTTATCTAGTGGGATTTATTGATCATATACCCTCCATTTAGATGGAAATTCAGGATTTAACCTCCTGGCCCACGTGTCAGTGACTTATAATGACCCTACGTGTCATTGAGATGAGGAGGGTAAATCCTGAATTTCCCAACTAAAGGGAGGGTATATGATCTAATCCCCCTATCTAGTGAACAAGCACAACCTAGTGTATAAGTGCAAAAACTTTTGGTTTAGACAACAAATTAACATGAAAAAAATCTAGATATAGCCTATAGTGCGTTCTATCTCCCTTTAAAATTCGAACCTCAAAACCAAAGCATGCTGTAAGAAACAAAAAAAGAAAAGTTTGTTGTGAACAGTAGCATTTGTCTTTTCTTTTTTCCTTTCATCATTTGTCAGAATTTTTTTATTTTTGTTACTCTCAGTTTGGAATGAATTTGAACTTGAAATTTTTATATATGTAGATTGATTTCAGAAGTACATTAACAATTTTTTTAAAAAAATCATGTTGAGTTGATACCCAGACAAGAGGTTTTTCATGTACGCATGAATTTGCGGTTGTGCGCTAGATATCTCCCCTCCCCTGTAAGTATTTTGCCAGCATTTGACTCATTTGCATTTTTCAAGAGAGGGAACAGTGTCTATCACAACAATTATATCACGCGTACTTCTATTGTCAAATAACTTGTAGTATCTGCACATGTTGCATGTTTTGAACCCGAGGGAGTAAAGTGTAGACATACGCAGGGGCGAAGCTAGTGTAGGAGTATTGGGGTCCAGTGATCCTAATGAAATTTAGCAAATCTTATAAAAATTTACTGTTTATTACTGTTCATCGGTGGAGGAAACACCATCGTGCAATGGAGGTGACCCTGATACTTCTGTCGTCTGGCTTCGCCCCTGGATATACGTGGTCGATCGTCAAATTGCACCAAGGAACTGAGCTGAGGTGAGGATGTACAGTCCACCACCTGAGTTCGGGTCTTCTTCTACGCGAATTTAAATGTCTATTTTTTCATTAATAATAAAAATACATAGTTCCTCCTAGATATTCTTGTTTCCAATTTTTAAAAAGTAGATTGTCAAATTGCACCAAGAAACTTTCTTTGGGCCAAAAGTGTTACCCTACATCAATATTCACTACTGATCAACGGACTCAATTAAAAAATATTTCTTTCTGCTGACAGTTTCTTCTCTTTTTCTAGACCATCTATAGAATTGTTCACACAAATGGTATGGTAGCTATTTTATAAAAATTTAGTCACGTCCGTTGCTGTGTATGCTTTAATTAGCACTAATCATATTTTAATTAGCAATAATGATAATATTTAATAAGCATTAATCAACAGCATTATGCCGCTATGCAGCTCTTGCTGCCGAGCTAGGAGAGCAAAAACATATGTTTGAAAGTTAAATTTTAAAATAATAACTACAGTGTTATTTATATACACGTTACATTGCAAAATTTTATCACCAAACCGCAAAGAAAGGTCAAAGAAGAACGCAACGCATATTAAAAGTACATCCACACGAGCAACGCATTTTCCAATTTCTTTTTGAAAAACGACGTGCCCCGAATACAAGACGCCAATTAAATTCCTATAGTACGGTTTTCTTAATAGAAAGACGCGCAGGTCTCAGAAAAAAGAGAGGGGAAAAATGGCACTGCACTGAGCTTACTGCGCTTCTCCTGTGCGGCGATTGATCAGGGGCGTTCGGTTAGACTGAATTATTTATGGCTTAATTATATTGTAATTGATTGAAATTATACTGTAGCTGATGATTGTTTATTGGGTATAATTAAATTTAAAAATTTTGAAAATAGAAAAAAAAGATTAACCCAATAAATATAATACAAATGAATATAAAAAAGAACCTAAAAAACTTAAAATTTAAAAAAATAAAATTTAAAAATAATAAAAAAGCTGAAAGCTACAAGCCAGAGCTGAAACAGCGGGGCCTGAATTCCCTTCCTCTGTTCGTGGTCAAACCGTCAAACCCGGCGAGGCAAGGCACCGGGCGTGGCCTCACACGTGTCGCATGGGCGTGGCGGGCGGCCCATCGTGGCCCACGACCACGCGCACGCGCTGCTTTTGTCCTTTCCAGCTGTTCGCGTTGCGCACGCATCGAATCACGTCGCCTTCCCCCGTGCAGCTCCGGATGCACCGTTACTTATCTGGTTGATTATGTTAGCATTGAATGGTCATTATCACGGTGATTTCAGTCCGTATGCATGGAGACGGACTAGACTAGATTAGATTAGATAGATCCATGTCTTAATCTGCAGATAAATGAAAAGCGTCCGCACTTGACACGTTCTTTAGGCGAGGCTTTTTGAAAACTCAAAATGAATAGAATAGGTTCTTGACCTGAATTTTCTAAATAATTTCTCGAATTTAAAATTATATACATCATTCATATCAAACATAAAATAAATACTATAAACCACACCAAAAAAAAACATCAACGGCGCCGTGCCCAACACACTGCTGCCAAGGTTTTGACAGGCCCTGTATGAAATGTCGTTCCAGAGGGCGCTAATGACGTCGCTCATTAAACTATAAGGGAGGTTTACAGTCGTGCGCCCGATAAAAGCCTGAATTCCAGTTTGCGCCCGCAGACTATCCCTTTAAAATCCTTAAAAATTAAACCCTCCAAAGATTGTTTACACCCCATGGGAGGAGATGATCAGATGAGTGAGGATGGATGGTTAGGTTTTAGTTCAGATGGGATAAAGGAGATTTTTTCTATATTTTTTTGAGACAGTAATAGAAGACAGAGATATTAACACAAATGACACATAGAATTTTAGGTGGTGCTCGGTTGGGCTAAATTATTGTGGCTTATGACTGAATTTCACTATAGGTGACTGAAATTACACTGTAACTGATGGCGGCTTATTTGGCATAATTAAATTTAAAAAAATTAAAAATAGAAAAAAGGGTTAGCCTAGCACGTGTAATGCAAACAAATATGGGAAAAAAGAACCAGTAAAAAAACTAAAAAATCAGAAAAAGACGAAATTTAGGAATAGTGAAAAATAAGTCGGAAACCAGAAGCCAAAACAAGCGGGGCCTTAAGATCGGGAAGCCGTTTGAAAAATCGGTTCCAAGAAGCCACCTTGTTTATTTCGATTTTCGAAGAAACCAAAAAATCAAAAAAACATAACCAAAGGATAAAACTCATCGAACATATCAGGTGGGTTTTTTTTGTTGCGGCTTATGACTGTGGGTTATAGTTTTTAGTCTTAACTCGAGCGCTTATGTGGACGAACTAAATGCTGATAAGCCGATAAGTTGTTTTAAAAAGTTATCTCGATAATCCGCTTCAAAACGACATAAAGAAGTTATCACGTTTATTTGTTTAAAGAAAATTATAAGCTATATGCTGAAAAAAAATCGGGCCACACCAATCTAAATATCTACGGTAGGTGCCACACAACCAAACTACCCACACAGCCATAAGCTAGTGTTTAAGGTTTGTTTGGCTTGATGGTAGTTTCTCTAACTCAATCATATTTTAGAATTTGTCCTTATAAACTCGATAAAACCCATCTTTTCTTTTACCGTTTTAAGCTTATCTAATAAAATCAAAAAAATAAGGTACTTATTTCACCTTGGGCTTAGTTTATATGTCCATAAGTGTTTAAGATGAAGCTAACACCAAACAGATTAGTTAGCTACTTATTCTCTCCGTTCTTTTTTAGACGATGTTTTAGAAATTCGTTTTTGTTCTTAAATAGATGGCGTTTTAGATTTTCTAGGTGATATTTTCTCAACATACCCCTACTTAAAGTCGAAAGGTATAATTATCGTTTCTCTTGTCAACAACTGTTTTCAATGTATTTGCTGGCTTCTAAGATCAATTTTCACATTCGAAGAATCCCAAAAGTTATGGTGAGAGCAATAGGATGAGGCAGGTGTATTAACTCTGTGCTTTTAATCCTTTTGAGAAATTGGGTGTGTTAATTGTAAAACAGAGTGCACTCGTGCAAATACAGTTGTATCCAACATTAATTAGAGATAAAAAAACAATCAAGAGGGGTAAACAAGTCACAAAATAAAGAATTAAATATGACCTAATTTTGTGTGTCGCGGGCTAAGGGCAAGTACAAGGGTTGAGCCGACACAAGCTCCTAAACACTCCACATCATCAAGAGACAACACTAATGCAGGCAAGTACAAGGGTTGAGCCCGACACAAGCTCCTAAGCACTCCACATCATCAAGAAACAACACTTCTCATGAGCTCTTCCGCCTCGTTCCGCGGTAAGAGTCGATGTCTCACGAGGAGACGGTGTTTCTCTCTCCTCCATTCCTCTCTCATCCACATCAGCAAGGTTGCCTAGCTGGCACTCCTATGGACCAGCTATTAATTGCCTTTGTACATGCCCTAAAACGACACCTAATTCCGAACGGATGGGGCATCCTAGCACAAGTCGTTTCTAGGAGGGGTAAATACCAATAAACATTTTCGGACGCGAATCGATACCCTCATCGTTGTTTTTTTCTCTTTCGGTTTTTTTTATTTCATTTCTTTCGTTTGTGGGAGGATACTTTTGGCCGCATGCTATCCATCTTTCTCTCTCTTCTCCTCTGCTCTCTTTATTTCTTTCTGGGCGGACCTAAGAAACATTGGTCTTTTTCTTGGTTGCTGCAATCTTTACTATCCCGGCGACCTAAAATCTCCTCCTGAGGCGACCAAGGATTGGGGATTTCTCTTCTTGATTTCCTCTTTGTTGGAGTTGTTGCGTCGGATTATGAGATGGGCTTCATGTCGTGCTTGTTCCGGTGTCCTCGGAAGGAGGAGGACGACGACGAGGAGGAGCCCAGAATCGATCATCGACTCGCCTCAGGTGTTGATGCACCTGGCTCCCTTTCTTGCGCTCATCATCTTTTTCTTATGTTCTTAACTAATCAGGGTAGAAATGCTCGTTTCTTGGTGTTGGTTGGTCAGTTATCTTTTTCTTGATACGTGTGGTCCTTACACTTGTAGCATGTCCTTGTGGAACTAAATATCCTCTTTGGTATGAGAGGAGCGTTCGAAGGATGATTTCAATAATTGTTCTGTTCGGTTGGGGATGATTCCGAGCTGTAGATTAATCAAGTTTGATGTTTGGCAGAGGAGATATACTATAGTCAACCATCGGGGAATTTTCAATTGCAAGTCCACCTTTACTTTCTTGGGCAATAGCAATTCTTGTCGCAACTAGTCTCAAGGATGAATTTGTAATGACCTGCACCGGAGGTTACACAATTAGAAGTTTTGTCTGTAAGTATAGCGTGCGTAGTTTCATCAAGAAAAGAGAAAAGGAAATAAAAATTAGTAAAAGGGAAATCAAAATTATGGAGAAAACCAATACTACAACAAAGAGCATTGACATGAAAATAGAAATAGTATGGGAAAACAATAAGAAAAATGTTAATTTGCCACTATTCTTGTTTTCCGTTTTCCTAGTTTCCTTCTCTTTTTCAGGTCTATTATTTGGTCTATCGTCATTAACTGTGGATGTGTAGTTTTCTTTCAAATTGGTCATTAACAGTGTATTGTTCAAAGTCGCCAGAAAGTTGCCCACTGAAGACTGAAAGATCAATACATACGGAAGGAATCCAACAAAATGATGGACATGATGAAGCAATGATCTTCACTTTGCGCGAGCTTGTGGATGCTACCAAAAACTTCAGGCAGGATTGCCTTTTGGGCAGAGGAGGATTTGGTTGTGTGTATAAAGCATATCTGAATGATGGACAGGTCTGTATTTGCTAGTTATACACTATACTTCTCATTGGCAATCTTCTGCTCTCAAGTTATGCTCCAAGTGTTTAACAGCTTTTTGCAACACCACTACATTGAATACTTAATGACACTATATAAAGTGTTCATTTGATGAAAATTGATGGGAAAGTAGATTATTGGAAACGTAGAAAGTATAATGATCTTATATATTTTTTCTATATATATGATATCTAATGCTGTTCCAGCATTTGTTACATGGCAGGTTGTTGCAGTGAAACAACTTGATCCAAATGGGCTTCAGGGGAACAGAGAATTCCTTGTGGAGGTTCTCATGCTCAGCCTCTTGCATCACCCTAATCTAGTCAATTTGTTTGGGTACTGTGTTGAGGGCCATCAGCGCTTGCTCGTTTATGAGTATATGCCATTGGGATCACTAGAAGACCATCTGCATGGTTAGTTAATGTTGGAAAATGTATAATACCCTCAGTCAGCATTACAAGCAACTTGAAAGTTTTGTAGGTTTAGTTTATAGTGTTATCAGAAAGCATTGGCTAGTTTTTAGTAACGTAAACATATGTAGATTGTAGGACCTTCTGTTTTCAATATCAGCACATTTTTATATTCATCATAATTGAGTACTTGAACATGGTGAATGAACTGTTCTAATTTCTGGAATGCTGTACAAATTTAACTGTCAGTTCTTGTCACATTAGGACGAAAATAAAACAAAAATGTTGACTGAAACAGCAAATCAGGTCCCTTCTTTTCAGCTTCTTAGCAGTGCACAAAATTCTCTGATATGTGTCCAGAAGGCTCAATCTCGTAAAGTCACAACTTGTGTTCTTCAGGTTAGTCCTGATTTTAGAAGATTGGTTTTCCTCAGTTCGATCTTGCAAAATAAAAGACTGTTTTTCTTCCATGGGAAGAATAGCAATGAAGGGGAATTAATCTAGTCTCTCTTCCAAGGTTCTTCTCCCTCATCTATAGTCTGCTCCTCATTCCAATCAAGCTGATGCCGTCCGGCTATCCTCTTGACAGTGTTTACCATATAATGATATAAGGATCATCACATTTGGTATCAGAGTAGTTGATCCCTTCCTACGACTTATGCTTACTATGGCTACAAGACTTGTTGCCGAGTCATTGGCTACGATAAAGGCTAACACCAACAAAATGGCCACTAATACCAATGACAATGACAAGAGGATGGCAGCCATCTTCTTCGATATGCATACCACCTTGGATAAGATCGTGAATCAGAAGAAGACATAACAAGAGACGGTAGCGACGTTGTTCCCAGCAACCACCACAGCGTCGCCAGAACATGCTGTGGCAGCACAATTCTACCGACGCCTACCGCAGCAGCTGTGTTGCTACCGAAGCTTGCCGCGGCAACCATGTCGCTACCACGACCTACTGTGGTACTACCGACGCCCACCGCGACCATGCCATGTCCTATTACGATGTTGCCGAAGGCTACCGTGGCCCTACCGAAGCCTGTCACGGCAACTTCATCGTGAAAGCCTACCACAACGTTGTGTGGTTGCCACCGTGCTTGTCATGGTAATCGTAGATGTCATTAATGATGCTGCACCTATACGTGGCCATCGTCTTCAAGGTCACCAGTAAATGTCATAGTATCTCGCAACTTAGGGTCTCCTAAGGCTGCAGACATGGCCGCCACCACAACTCGAGGATGAGCTATCATCGAAAGGGGGAGAGTTGTTACATGTGAAATCATTGTTCACGCGTACTGCCCATATACGTGAACAGTGCTGCGGCTCTGTAGCAGCAAGCCTACAAGGAGGAATGATTCTTCCCTACCAAGTTATCTATTTCCTAAATAGTTTGATTAGTTTTCTTAGATAAGGATTAGTTGTTTGGCATCATATCTAATCTATTAGTTAGGAAAGATATTATTTAGATTGATCTTATCCATAATTGTGAGGAGAATAATCTATATAAAGAGGCCTATTGTAATCATTACTCTTAAGCAATGAACATGAATTAATCTAATCTCTTCTATAAGTTCTATCATCTCAGTCTATAGTCAAATCTCTCATGTCACCAAGCCATCGCCACCCGGCCTTCCTCCCGGCGGTTTTACCGTGATGAACTAAGGTTCATCATAGTCACATTCTAGAACATTTGAACTTTGGGTTATATTTTATTATATCGGAAGATGGGAAAATTAGTTTGGAAAGAGGGAGCTATTTTTATTGAAGTAATTCTTATGAAGCTAAACATCTGAACTTTGTACTTCCAGTAGTCATTCCTATTCCTTGGCTAAAAATATAATTTCACTTAATTCTTTTATGTTTGTGCAGAGGGCAAATGTGTTTGGCATTTAAACTTTTTATTCAGTATATCCTAATTGAACATGATCCGGATTAGTCCCATTTCCATTGCTTGCTGCATCTGATAAAAAAAAGCTAAAGCTAGCATGGAATGCTCGACTTTTGGATGAAATATCTAAAAACCCATTTATGGGATAATGTTTCAATAATATATCAGTCCTACTAGAGAAACATTGCAAGGAGATTCCTACAGAGTTTATCATATCAATACACTGAATAAAATTTCCTAAGCATTGGCTCTATTTATCTATGGCTCTATTTATCTAACTTTTTGTTCCCTTCTAGTATAACACCACATGGTTTAATAAGAACTGAGATGCTCCTTGACATGCCAGTTGTTATAGGCGTGGGCCTTGGGCCCAGCCGGGTTATTATTAGGAATTAGAGATTGGTTTCTATTTGAGTTAGAGATTAGTTTCCATTGTTAGAGATATAATTAGAGATATGATATGGGTTTCTATATTATTAGAGATAGGATTGGAATTAGATTCGATCTGTTAGGAGGAGCCATCTATATAAAGGGGCTACCGCATGCTATTGTCATCAAGCAGAATAATAACAATAGTCTTCCTAGTCTATAGTCTCTCCTCTCTCCCTACGCCGACGCCATCCGGCCATCCTCTTGGTGGTGTTTACCCGTTATGAACTAAGGTTCATAACAACTTGGTATCAGAGCAGTCGATCCCTTCCCACGACTTCTGCTACCATGGTTTCCAATGAGGAGGACAGTTCCATGAGAGCAACGTTTAAAGCAATCAAGAAGCAGATGGCTGGGCTCATGCAGCAGTGTGCCGAGATGAACTCCCAACTTGAAGATTTGACGCGGGAGAGCATCGCAACCGACGCCAGGATTGCAGCAATTGTATCCAGGAGGAGTTTAGCTGCCGGCAACACCCCACCGCAAACAGCAGCTCCAAGTCAGGAGAATTCTCCACCCCCGCCACAGCTGCTCCTCTGGTCGGCTGCTCCGACCCCCGCCCGAGCCGCCACCGTCACCCGGGCCGCCCGCGTCGCCGCCGCCGCCGAACTGCCTCGCGTCATCTTCATCTGCCAGATCCATGCAAGCCGCCGCCGGCCGCTCCCTCGCCGTCCGCTGCCAGATCCACGCCGGAGCTGCCGCCCGGAACCGCCGTCGCCTGGGCCATCGCCGCTCTTCGCCGTCGCCGCCAGGTCCGGCTCCACCCGAGCCGCCGCCGCTCGGCACACCGCCCCTGGCGCAGCCGTCGCCGGCCGGTCCACCTCCGCCCTAGTCGCCGCCACGGCCGCTCCGCAGGCCGTCGATCCTCCGGCAGCTGCTCCGCTTCCGCAGGCGGCCGCTCCGCTGGCCGCCTCGGCTACCGCTCCGGTCGCCATCGCCGCACGGATCCGAGCCGCTGCAGCTGCCGCCGGGTCCGCCTCCGACGCTGGATCCACAGTCGTCGCTGCCGACATCGCCGTCCCCGGTCGCGGGCCGCCTTCATCCTTGCAAGCCGCAGCCGCCGTCGTCTCCTTGGATCTGCTCGAGCGCGGCCGGCCGTCACCCTGCTGGCCGTCATCCGTCGGCTGCTGCTCCGCGGGCCGCCGCTGTTTGGCTTCTCCGTCGCCCGCCGATGCCGACGAGGAGCCTCCGCCACCGGATCCGGCGTTCCACTCCGTCGCCCGGGCCGCCTCTGCCGCGTCGCAGCCGCCCGGGCCATCTCCACCCGCGCCACCGCCGTCGCCCAGGCCGTCTCCGCCCGTGCCGGCTGCCGCTTCGCCGGCCGCTCCACCTGTGCCGCCGCTTCGACGACCGCCGCCGGCCGCCCGCTCCGCCGGCCTCCGGCCGCCGCTACGCCTCTGCTTCCGCGCGGAGGCCTCCCCTTTGACCGATGCGTTCGGTGTCGGTCGGTTTTAAAACCGACCGGTTAGATAAAGGCAAAAAAATAAAAAATTCAAAAAAATTCAAAAAATTCAAAAAAAATAAATAGCTTATTTTGCAGGCATTATATTTCCAAAGGCGTTACACTTCGTCTAGCCGTGTTCCGCGTGGATCTGGCCGCCTGTTTCCATCCGCTGCAGCACCCTGCCACCGTTCGTCTTCTACATCGGCGTCGAAGGTCTTCCATTGGCCGCCGTCTAGCAGCTCGAGGACGAGCTGCATGTCCGGGAGGGGTGTAGTGTTATAGGCGTGGGCCTTGGGCCCAGCCGGGTTATTATTAGGAATTAGAGATTGGTTTCTATTTGAGTTAGAGATTAGTTTCCATTGTTAGAGATATAATTAGAGATATGATATGGGTTTCTATATTATTAGAGATAGGATTGGAATTAGATTCGATCTGTTAGGAGGAGCCATCTATATAAAGGGGCTACCGCATGCTATTGTCATCAAGCAGAATAATAACAATAGTCTTCTTAGTCTATAGTTTCTCCTCTCTCCCTACGCCGACGCCATCCGGCCATCCTCTTGGTGGTGTTTACCCGTTATGAACTAAGGTTCATAACACCAGTTACCTTGAAGTCTTTTGTCTCTTCTGGTTGGTCTTCTTTGATGATTCACCATTTTTTACTGCCATTTGTATTAGAGTTATCCATAATGTGCTTTACACTATTTCGCTGTTACTTATTGGGCACCACATTAAAAAATTTCTGCTGATGCTGTTGACAGATCTTCCACCCAATCAAGAACCTCTAGATTGGACAACACGGATGAAGATAGCTGCTGGTGCTGCTGCTGGTTTGGAATACCTGCACGATAAGGCAAATCCAGCAGTTATTTACCGAGACATTAAGCCATCAAACATTCTTCTTGGTGAAGGGTATCATGTGAAGTTGTCCGATTTTGGGCTTGCTAAACTTGGTCCTGTAGGTGATAAGACTCATGTGACAACCCGTGTCATGGGGACTCATGGTTATTGTGCTCCTGAGTATGCCTTGACTGGACAGCTAACAATTAAGTCCGACATTTATAGTTTTGGTGTGGTTTTCCTCGAGCTAATTACAGGACGAAGGGCGCTTGACAGTAATCGGCCTCCTGAGGAACAAGACTTGGTCGCATGGGTAGGTTTTTCAATTTCAGAATGCAGTGAAATGGTCCAATAATCATACTTTTGCAAAGAAAAACGAAACACGGATAGATGTATGTCTAAAGGCAGTGATGAAACAATCATGGGGTACAGAATTATTAATTATGAAAATGATATAAAGCTTAACATCAGGGATGATTGTTTCATTTGGATTATCTTCCTTGCACTTTATGGTTAATGCTATTATGCTATGTGGGTAAGGTTAAAAAAATGGCTATGCTGTGATGTAACTGGTAATAGGAAGAAACAGTGCATGGGTTGGGTATTGGAGATATGTACACCTTTCAAGTATATTGTGTGAGCTCTTTTCTTGCAACCAGTAATTTTTCATGCTAATTAACCTGCTAGTTGTATACATCTTAATGCCCAGGAAGTAAACATCTTGTTTTGCTTCTCTGGTATTTTCTTCATTTTCAAACACGATGTATTGTTTACTTTATTTATGTGGGTCTCGTTAGCAGTTAAAGAGATGGCTTGGCTTGAATTATATAGTCATCCACAGAAAATGGACTGTTCTTTTGTTTTGTTATTTGAGGACTCGAATGTAGGTATGTTAGTGTTGAATGCTTTACAAATCTGTGTGCAGGCTCGTCCGTTGTTCAAAGAGCAAAGTAAATTTCCAAGGATGGCCGATCCTTTGTTGCAAGGCCGCTTCCCAAAGAGGGGTCTGTACCAGGCCTTGGCTATTGCAGCGATGTGTTTGCAGGAGAAAGCAAAGGACCGCCCTCCCATCAGGGAAGTTGCTGCTGCTCTCTCTTATTTAGCGTCACAAACATATGACAGGCATAACACTGCCGCTCGGCGTAACCTGGCTGGCCCTTCGGTACCAAGGGTGCTGGACGATCAGATTCACCAAGACAATGTGTTGCCTAGTCGACATGGAGCTCAGATGGCAGCGCATGACCGAACGAATCACTTCGTGCCAGAAGTGAAGGAACCTTGCTGGAGCGGCTCGCATCGCCCTGGACGGGGCAGAGTTGCCCCGAACGGTGTCGACAGAGAGCGTGCACTTGCAGATGCCAATGTCTGGGCCGAGGCTTGCAGACGCCACGAGAAGGCAAGCAAAACGCGGTAGCTGATCAAAGCCTCTCACGGCGAGCTCTGGTATGAGTTCTGGCATGCTGCGATCTTGAAGAGAAGCATGGAGCACAGAAAGGTTTGTTAGAGGAGGAGGAATAATGCGCAGTGAGGTGTGTAGAATTGCACCAGAGTGAGCGCTTGGAAGATTTCACCGGTGGAGTCTACTGCATTCAGACTTGTTCACTGCATGCATGGATTTATTTCTTTCGCGTACAGATACAGTCGCAGGGGGGCCTGTGTACATGTAATAACCCCTATAATAGATGTAGTACAGTGTATAACCCTTTTGCAGTTCAGTGGTTTTGGATGCAGCCAGAATATAGGATCCATGTACATGAAATGGTATGCGTTACAGCATATACATTTTGGATGATTCATGTTAAAGCTCACCCGCTATTTCCAGTACAATGTTCGCATGATCTTGCACAGATAACTCGTTTAGTTCCAGTTTAATCTGAAGAAAAATCGATAGGTGCTGTCATATGTAAAAGGCAAGTGTGAATGATGATACCTTGCATAACTTAAACTATATTTGAATTCTGACTATTCACGAGAGGTAATATGCATAAAAAATAGTCTCATGCGATTTTGGCCGTCACAGCTGAATTCAGTACACTTTTTACTACAATCTTTCTATTAATCCGTCTTTGAAAAAAATGCATCGTTTAAAGGCCAATTAATATAGACAGTACGAGTATAAATCAACTTTAAGTGAACTCGAACCTAGCCAATAATAATGACCAGAAGGTGATTGTTGTTGCTTTTGTAAGTTGGAATGTTTGCTTGTGTATTGCACAGCCCAAAGGAGCTTATATAGTACAGACTCAATACATATAACTCTAAACCCTAGACAATAGGAAAAGACCTAAATACCCTTAACACCTCCTCTCAAATGTAAGGCGTACGCAATAGTATTACATTTGAAAAGGGTTGCCACTAAAAAAAGGAAAATTCTAAAGTCTGCGTCTTAGAGATGTCGTCGTAGCGCGTGGCTCTTGAAAAATTGTGTCGAGTACCAACCATCCGAAATCATGCAACAATCCAGAAAACACAAAATGCAAGGGCTAGAAAAATAGATGTAAGTGAGAGCAAAGTCAATCGCGGCAACACAATGAAGAGGATGTGAAAGGTAACACAAATAGAGAGGGCTATCAAATCAAGCCGAAGAGAGAGATCAAAGTAAAGCGGCACAGATCGAAACCCGAGATAACGGCGGCGCAGTACACAAAAAGCGCAGCGGAGGCACAATGCAAAAGAAGCGTGGTGGCTTTAGAAACTCAAGCAGCGGCTCAAAGAGAAGTGGCGGCATCATTAAGACTTCTACGATGTGCAACGGCTCAAAGAGAAGAGCGATGACTGTGGCTATGCGAAAGGAAGGAGATGATCACACTCATCCGAGAGGATGGACCGTGCCTATCAAAGTGATCGGCTAACGGATAAGAATTTTGTGGATTTGCACAGATTAGACGAACTGAAAAATAGATGATATGGACTTAGATGAACGCAACGAATGACTCAAAAGAAAAAAAGACTCGAGATAGAGATACCACAACCCTAGATCGCAGATCCAACAGCTGAACTAAAAACAAGCAAAAGCAGAGACAGGGTCCACTGCGCACAACCCATCTTTTCTTTCTTCTCTCCTCTTCTTCTTTTCTTCACTCCCCCCACACACTCTCTCCTCTCATGTCCCATCTCCTCCTTCCTCAGGAGCTTCTTGCGTCGCTTGCAGGGGAGCAGCGGCAGGAGTGAGGCGTTTGTGGAGGGAAGGGGCCAAGGCGACGAAGAGGTCGTTGGATCTGACGGTATCTGGCGGCGCGGAGAAGGCGTGGAAGGCGCGGGCACGACGGCGGCGCAGACAATGACTGGTCGAAAGGAGGCGGCTCCTCAGGGCCGGGCGTGGTGGGATCCAACGACAGTGGCCAAAAAAGGGGAGGCCAAAGCAGGCAGGCGAGAGGTCGTGGCTGGATCCAGGCTGGGGCGGCAACAGCCAGATCTGGGCAGGGCGACGAGGATCTAGAGCAGAGAAGATCGGCAGCGACTGGATCAGAGGCGGCAATCGCCAATTCCGAGGCGACAGCAGCTAGATCCAAGGCAACAGCGGCGGTCGACACATAGGCGCGCGTGAGCGACCACGGCGTAGAGGCGTTGACTAGGGCCAGCTCAGGTGAGCGTGACGACGCGGGCTCAGGCGGGCACAGATGCGAGAGCAATAACAACGAAAGGAGGTGGCCGCCCCTAGGAGTGGAGCGCACTCCTCCTGGGGATGGTGGTGACGGAGAAGCTAAGTTGAGAATCTTTGAGTTCATACCATGTAAGTGCCTAGCCCAAAGGGGCTTATCAACACACTTAACTCTAAATCCTAAACAACAGGAAAAAACCTAAATACCTTTAACAACTTTCTTGTGTCAACGAAAATGCAAGCATAGAAGAATTTATGCCAAGATTGTTGTACAAACAATGTGGCTGCACACAAGAAAAATGGATTGCATAACCGAATATGGAACGGACCGTCCAATTCAAAATTTCAACGTAAGCATGAAACGGATCCAAAAAAAAAGTTACCGAGTACGAACACCAATATACCAATTACTGCGAATTTCCACCTGAATGAGGAATTCTCTAAGGACCAGCACAATTCAGTAGTCCGCTTGTTTTACGGGTCACAAAAGTCTCGACAGCAGAATTTCTACCCATTGCTTGCCAACTGAAGAAGATAAGTGTGTATTGATGTATACATGATTATGGAGTACTACAGAATTACATGAAACTGAAAACTTAGGTGCCAACCAAAATTGGCAAGGGAAATACAGAAAGGGTGTTGGCCTTCGGCTACCTTCCAAATTTGGCAAATACCATATACAGCAGCTCCGGATCGTCGCACATAAATGATTACATAGCAGTATCCTGCACATCGATGAGCCAAGGTACCGAGCGGCACTTCGTGGCAAATGGTAGCAATTGAGGTCGACACCATGGACACTGATGATGAGGCCATGCTCACACTACTTGGTGCAAGAGGAGTGAAGGAATACAAGGCCAAGGCCCTCGTATTAGATCACTTGTACAATGACAGCAAACCTGCCTCTGACCACGTTTCTGCTCAAGCACAGCGAGGTAAGCGCTGCAGTTCGGCGCCCAGATATGAAGCTGCGTCAGCAAGACGGCTATCATGTGAACCCTTGAATGCTGATACAAGCGCTTCTACTCGCATCAAAGCTGGTAATGATATTGACAAAATCATTCCTTGAGCTAGATACTGTCTGCAAGAGAAGGCTAGGCCGTACAGTAAGCGGGTCAGCCTTAGGCAGGTGCCATGCTTCAACAAGTCCAGAACAGCACTCAGTTTCGGAAGATTGGTCAACAAACCCATCGTAGACTCTCGAGGTGCTGCCTTGAGTAACAATACCACGCAATCTGATGCCAAATTGCTTATCTGTGGATCCGAATTTCTAACTAGCTCAAGGAAAATACCCATGTTGCCACCAAAGTCGCATACATCCATGACGCAAGATTGTTGATCCACAGCAATGCTCATGCTGAAGGCACTGTCAACAAGGAGGGCTGGTTCTTTGGAAAGGGCAACACTTCTGTTACTGCCGATGCCACGGATAATGAAAGCTCTGCAAAGTTCCAAGGTTGGTTCGAGAAAATCATCCATATCTTTTGCAGTCACAAACTCAAGTAGATTCCCTAATCTTCTGACAACTTGAAGCTGGGAAAGAATATTGGCGTCCATGTCGGGAGCAGACGCCAGAGCAAAACAAAGCTTCACATTGCTTACATTTGCATTTGACAGATCTCCTAGCAAAAATTCAAAGCACTGGGATACTGTTGCTTCATTCAGAATATCAGAGACTTTAACACAATCATGTTCCATCAGCATTACTAGAAGTTTCTGTGCATATATAGGTATTGGATCTTCATCATCTGCAAATGAAGGATACATCGGGAGAAAATACTTCTGAGAGATTGTTTTCAAGTCAGCTATCATTTGTTCATCAGCAGTCAATGAAGAATCGCTGAAGAT
This sequence comes from Dendrocalamus latiflorus, assembly GCA_017311315.1. Taxonomy (NCBI): domain Eukaryota; kingdom Viridiplantae; phylum Streptophyta; class Magnoliopsida; order Poales; family Poaceae; genus Dendrocalamus; species Dendrocalamus latiflorus. Next base: position 54,135,222 of record CM029663.1, on the reverse strand, counting down.
CACAATAATCACATCGGACAGTATCTTCAAACACAGGAATCTGGCATCACCGCATTTATTGCCCTTGTATAAAATGGATAAACTTGGAAGGATTCGACTTGTGAATATTTTGTGTTCATGAAGTATAACAGAAGGCTCCTCCGTAGCTGCCTCAAGAACTCGCAATAATGTCATTTGGAAATCATCCCGAGCCTGAAAGTACAGTAAGATAGACATAAATAATCACTCAGGGCCAAGATTTGTTTAGCAAATACATTGCACAATGCACATACTGTTAAGGCAAGACAGCATCAAGACTAGGATGAGTTTATTTTATACATTACAGTTCAGTTATATAATGAACAATTGGACACTGCCTCCATATTTTTTCTCATCAGGTTGTGTCCAAATAGTTTATAGATCATACCTGAAATGGTGTCTCCAGAATCTTCATAAGATCTGCCAACTGAAGCAATACATGGCTCGTCACAACTCTGTGATTGAAGGATGCGCTCCCAAGAAGGTGAAGGATAACAGGAAACAAATGAAATGTGCTCTTTGGATGAGCTCGTCCAGTTAAAGCGGTAGCAGGTCCATGACGTTTGCCACCCATGACCTGCTGTATATCACTGGACACGGTGTCAAGAATGCCTGGGACCAAAGAAGCAACCAACTGCACAAATGCTTCTGTACATTGATGAATGAAGCCCTCCTTCTCCTTTCTTAATCTATCTACTGCTGATAGTAATTTTGCGTTGCAAAAGAAATGAGGAAGCCACCTTCGACTGCTCTTGCAAAGAAGAGCAACAAATAAAAGGGTTTTTCCACGCAGAACATCACTTCCCTCTTCTATCAAAGAAATGAGTCCAGGAACCAATTGTTTCTCCTCTGTTAGCGACAGAATATAGCGGTTCATGTTTGGTATGATATGGCTGTTAACTAATGCCGAGTTCAGAAGATTCAGACTGATCTGCTGCTCACGTGGATTGCCCTTAATGAGTGTGCATGCAATATCCTTGAACGATAGCTTGTCCAATATCAAATGAATACATGATGAACTGAAGCGAGCTAAACGGCCCAAACAAGACCCTGCAATAAGCCTTGTATTCTCCTGCTTCCCAGTTGCTTTATAGATGTAGCACAGATGTCCAATTACTTCTTGGGAAGCAAAACGTGATGCCCAATCCATGCCTCGGCTACAGATGTTATCAATTGTTCGTAAAGCATAAAGCTGGGCTAGATCATCTTCACCTTTACGCAAGATAGATGACACCAGTGCAATTAGAGCACTAGGAACCTGCACAACTTGCCAAGTTAAATCATGGAAAACACAGTAGTTTGATTTCATAGGTCCAAATCTAAGGAAAGGGATCCTTCAGATGCATATCTACTCTACATGACCACATACAACCACACAAACCAATTGTTTCATAGAAGACAACCCAGCGCAAGTAAGATATTTAAATAAAGGTCTAGATCATTCATTAGCAACCTCACAAACGTTCATCCATTAAAGGAAATTAGGTTAAGAAGGCACCATTAAAAGAAATCAATAATGAAATTATGTCCCGAAATCAGTAAAAATTATACCACCCTAATTTGATCGAATCAGTTTATTTTTGTGGAGAGAAGTTGATCAAATCATTTTATTTTTGTAAGCTCACAAATGCCACAAATACAAGAATTCATCCATTAAGGAAATTAGGTTAAAAGGCGGCATTAAAAGAAATCAATTATGAAATTATGTCCCAAAGTCACTAAAAAAAATTATAACGCCCTAAGTTGATCGAGTCAGTTTATTTTTGTGGAGAGGTAAAGTTGAACCTTGATAGTGTGAGAGCAAAGGTGTCAAGGTGCGGAGTTTACCAAGAGATACTTCCTAAATTCATAGACATGTGATCACTAAATTATCACTAAATTAGCGATGCCACTAGGTATCTATTACCCTTATCTAAACCTATTTAGATTTGAGTATAGGTAAGAAATAAAATACTATTTAGATTTGAGTATAGGAAGGGTAATACCCACTTATCCATTTTTACCAATACTCATTATACTCATTAAACCTAAGAGTGAGAGTGTACTTGGACTACTCATAACTATGTGGGAGTCACATGTGCACATGTGCCCGCCAATTTGCACAGAGTAGCTTCATACACATAATCATTTCCAACAAATTTCAATTAATTTCGTAAAACTTATGTAGTGTGAACGCGAGGTTAAAATTTTAAATATCAAAGTTTTAGAAAGCTTCCTACAAAAGTATGTGAGACCCACGTGTGCCTAGTGCTGCCAATTTGCATAGAGTAGTTTCCCTACACGCAAAATCATCTCCAATAGATTTCAATTGATTTCAAAAAACTTTTATGGTATGAACGCGAGATTGAAATTCTAAATACCGAAGTTTTAAAAAGTTTCCTATAAAAACATGTGAGGCCCACGTGTGCATTTAACCCTATCAATTTACATAGAGTAGCTTCTCTACACGCAGAATCATCTTCAATAAATTTCAATTGATTTCGAAAAACTTTTATGGTGTGAACGTAAGGTTGAAATCCTAAACAAGGTTATTAAGGCGGTAAGGCGAGTGAGGCAACCCACCTCCCTCACACCTTTTAAACGGTAAGGCGCGAGGCGTCCTAAGGCGTTAAGGGGCAGCAAATAAAATGAGTATTTTAGCAGCCCATATTTACCTTGTTGTTGCCAATTCTTAAGCCTATGTAGCAAATAAAATGATTTAACAACAGTATATTAATTTATTTGCTCACACTTAATGTCTCCTCACCTAATCTCTCTCCTCCTTTGCTTCCTGTGCAGCCGAACACTCCAAGCCACTCATTTTTCCTTCTCTCCATTCTCCTCTCTCCACCTAATCTCTCTCTCCTCCTTTGCTTCCTGTGCAGTCGAATACTCCAACCACTCATTTTTCCTTCTCTCCATTCTCCTCTCTCTCTCGTTTTCTTTCTCTCTCCTCTCCTTTTCCCATTCGCCGGCCTTTCTATGCTGTAGGCCTACTTGGCTCGGCCTCCCGGCACCGCCTCACCCGGTCTCGTCCGAGGCCAGGAGGGAGGGGGAGACGAGGAGGCCGGGTCACCGTCGGGAAGGGAGACGAAGGCTAGAACACACCTGTAATGTTGCGGGCGGCCAAATCCGGCAAGGTGGAGGGTGAACGGCGGCGGCTCGACGGCGCCCTGGAGGTGGAGGCGACGCAAGGACGTGAGGTAAACCTAGCCCGTCTCTTCCGCCGCCTTCTTCCTGCCCAACTGCCAGCTATCTCTCTGATTTAGCCGCCGCCTTAGGCACGCACGTAAGGCGGGGCGACGCCTTGCCACCCCTCTACCGCCTTACCGCTTAGGCGACATAACCTTGATCCTAAATATCGAAGTTTTACGAAAACTTCCTTCATAAGCCTCTTTGAGTTAGTTAGCTCATCCTTTTCCTTCTCATTTACCCATTGAGTTATCCAAACCTATTGGGTATACCCTTTTTCATTTAGGTATAAGTAATATCACTTCAAATAGATATGGATAAAATTAGGTATAGATTTGAGTTACCCATACCCTACCCAATGACATCCCTACACTAAATATTAATGAATAAATGTAATTTCAACCTATGATGATTGTGTTAGCCATAATATGGGATTGGTTTGAGGTTTCTATACCATAATATAGGATTGATGAACACTAAACATGTGGGTAGACAGTAGGCACATGAATAAAGAAAAGAGCATGTATGCAAACATGTAGCCTATATCTAAGCATAGTTATGTATGTCTGCACTGTGCTTATGTAATTAATATACTTTTCACTCCAAGAAATTTCTACTTCGGAACATAACCAGCGGGCAATGCAAATATGCTCCACAAAAGAATCAGTACCAACTATTAGATATTTCTAACGCCCAGCATCTTACAAATGCAATGTATCTTCTAACTACATGATGCAATACAAGATAAGTCTTGAGTAAAGCAACCAACATGCAGTCATAACATACTCTTCATTTTGAGTTTCTGACCTGCCAAGAAGCTGCAGACCTGTTATCCTTCAAAGGAGATTCCTGGGCATTGATTTCTTTGGTATTTTGATCAGACTGGGTAGAAATGTAGAACAGTAATTCTCCTAGTGTTGCCATACAGAATCTCCTGAGTTTATCATGCTTGTCCCTTAAACCATCTGACAGTGCATTGAAAATTCCTGAACTTGCCAGCTCTACATCAAGGACAGTGGAGTAGCGTATCAGCAATCCCATAAGTGAAGCAATTTGGACACGCAAGACTGAAGTTTTTGACAGCCGAAGCATTTTTATAAGCAGCAACATGATTGGACCATTAGTGATTATATTTGCAGCATCAGAGTTCATACTCAACATCTCCAGGTATCTGATGATATTCTGTTTCTCTGAAACCTGAAAAGTTCCACTTAAACTCTGAAGTATCTGACTATTGAAAGCATTCATCTGTTCCCGTGGTAACTTAATATAATCACCAGCGATAAGAGCTTCAAAAGGAAGCATAGGAACCATGTCTGCAGTTTTATCTCCTTTCCTACTAGGCATAACTGGTTTGACTGCAAGGTCAGTTGGATGCCAGAATGATTCAGAGATGTTAGATGGCTCAGAACCAGTTGCGGTACCTGAAATTATCTTTGCACGTTGTGCTTTCCTCATACAAATGCTGGGTGGAGTGGTCACCACATCAAGATTCTCTGAACCATTCTGATCAGTTTTCAGCATGGTATCAGGCTTAACAGAACCCTCATCTGTGAGCATATCCACCTGATTTTCTTCATTTCCATCAGTGCCTTGAGTGAAAAGCTTTTCATCTGCTGTGGATCCAGGATTGTCTGATCCATCATTATCATCAGGTGCATCACCTTCATGGTTTTCACCAAAATCAAGCTCCATATCATTATTTTCTATCTTAACTTCAGTCTCATTTTCAGATGTTTCTGTGGGAGGACGCCTGTAATTCTCCTTGTCCCTTTCCCTTTGCAAATTCATCTTAGCTATGCGAGACATCCTGAGGATATTCACACCCTTGAAACCATCAGCCTTACAGGAAGGTTTTGCACTATTTTTCTTACCACTTTGCACATTCTTAGCAGGGGTCGTGCACAACTTAGCTGAATTTTCATCCTTCTTCCGTTGGCCATTGTATTCACAGGGCTTGTATGGTGTCGACTGTCTGGAAGGTTTATCCCCATTTCTCTCAGCTAAACATGGGGTAGCAGAAAGGTCAACCATGTTGTCAAAGGCAGGTTGAGGAGGTAAAGGAATCATTGGCATACTGCTCCTCCAAAAGTTGTGCTCACACAGCTCAGACCACTGTAGTCTTTCAGCTGGGTCCTTCATGAGTAAGCAATTGATAAGATTTTGAAAGGACCTTGACGGGTTATCAGGCAAAGGTGGTGTAGGATCTGAAAGTATAGATTTGACTAACTGGGTAAATTCACTACCCATGAAAGGGGGCCTTCCTGCATAGCATTCGTACAACACACAACCAAGTGCCCAGAAATCAGAAGCATATGAGTGGACTCCTCCCTCTCGAAATAACTCAGGAGCCATATAGCATGGTGTCCCCCTCATAGGTTGTGGCACCTACAAGCCAGCAGAAATTCAAGCCAGAAAAAATCATCAAATGCAGATGAAAACATGAGAAAATGAAATGCTGTAAGAAAAGGAAATGGAAGCTCACATCTCCAGGATAAGTCTTCTCGATGTCTTTTAAACGTCTTGCTAATCCGAAGTCACATAGCTAGAACAATAAGGAAAAGAAACTGTTAATTCCAAGCTATTGTCTCCAGCTTTGCTATTACTGTATTAATTCTTCTGCAATGGTCCAGTAAGTACCTTCATGCATCCAAATTCATCAAGCAGAACGTTTGATGGTTTCAGATCACAATATATAATTCCTTGTGAATGTAAGAACCTAATGCCCAACATGTTTTCGATAAATCAAATTCAGCCCATAATACAACAGAAACAATGAAACAAGGTTACCAAAGAAACCTTACTGAAGAGCTTTGACAAGATCATACGCCAGGTCATGTATAGAATTTTCAGGCAGCTTCTTATCCTGCATGAAAACATATACCTAGGATGAGACACAATACATAAAGGCAAGGAAAACAGAAAAATGGGGTAGCATTTGTCTTCACCAATGTAACATATAATGAAAGTTCTGTGTATCTACTCGCTCAATAGATCTTGACAACACAAGTACCAAAAAGAACTACGTGGGCCACACTTATTAACACATGTTGTCTAGGCTGACATGCAAATACCAGTAAACAAGCTTGCAACAGCCTTGTGCATCTTCTGAGCACATTAAAGGTTAAACCAATTCTACTTGAAAAGAAAATGGAGCTCGACATGCGGAAAAATATTATTTCCAGAAAATAACAGATGATGTTGTTAACAAAACGCAGCATATAAATAGATGGCCCTTAGAGCTTGATCATAACAGTAACAACAATATTACAGTAGCAAAAAAATAAAACACATTATCAGGATATCAAGTAAATTTAGTGTTTCTTAGAGTTAAAGATTCTACGGAGTGCAGATTGGGTTGTCAGCACCCTATGCTCTCTCTTTTTGAGAATTAAATGCATAGCAGCACTCCGGTGTACCATCTTGTAGCAGCTCATTCTTTTTCAAGCGATGAAACTAAAGTTCATACGTCAATGTACTAACATAAAGTGTTAAAACGTTGGATGGGAAAGGTTAGAACTTTGATCATAAAAGTAGCCAGTTCAGGTTGATTGTACTTCAATGTACTGACACGTAGATAGCCAAACATATGGATGATTGCTTATCATTTTGTCAAGCCAGAGTGTGTTGTACTGCTGCTATTTATCATTCACAATTTTAACTTGTCAGTTTAACTATTGTTTCTTCCGACGTACCCCAACTACAAATAGCAAAAATAAACATATTGCACAAACCATTTTTCCCTCTTTGGGAGAGCAATACGCAAGCTATCTTGTAAATTTCTAGGTGGAAGTTACCTAGAAGCTAATGAAAACAAAAGTTTCCTGTCCTTCTATCTAAAAGACATCTACAATACCAGATCTTCCACATTCCCCTGTAATTTTACATGCAATAATCTTTTCAACTGACACTCAATTCTCTGACATATCTGCATGTAGATCTGGACAAACTTGTTAATTAACCAAATCAGTTACAAAAGTACGCAAGTAAATGGCATGCTTTGTATTTCCTTTTTCAAACTAGACAAATGCATAAAGTACTTCAACAGACAAGCAAGATACCTGCTCAAGCAAGCCCTTTAGGTCTCCACCAACGCAGTACTCCAATACTAACCAAAAATGTGCTGAGGTTTCATACCTAGGAAGACAAGTACGGCATATTTATGGTTTGCACTAGGATGGTCAAATGTTTAAGTGAACAACAAGGACAATCTCAACAAGACCAGAAAACTACTTTTCATTGTTACACTGCAAGATCATCCAAGCTGAAGTACGAGGTCCATAAGAGATTAAGAGTCCCTAAGAAACTTACCAAGAGTAAAATTTCAGGACATTCGCATGATCTAAAGAATTAAGCATCCGAACCTGCAAAGTAAGTTCAAAAGCATCATTGGCACAAAGGAACAAAAAGTAACTAAACAACTTAATGGATACAAGCTCCTGAAAAAATTATCTAAGCATACTTCCTGAAAGATGTTCTGAATCTAAAACTAACGCACTTAAGATTGATCTTCCGGTAACTTGTTGTCTACCTTATTGACGTTCATTCTCAAGCACTTGCTCCAAGAGCAAAACAGGTACAACAGAAGGGAAATAACAAACGGTAGGTATATTACCGAACTAAACAACTTAATAGATAAAAGCATTCCTCAATATCGTGAAAATTTTATCTCAGCATGCTTCCTGAAAGATGTTCTCAATCTAAAACTGACACACCTAGGATTGATCTTCTATCCAGTAACATGTTATCTGCTTTATTGACCTTCACACTTGAGCACTTGTTCGAAGAAACGAAGATGCATCCAAGAGCAGAGCAGGTACCACAGTAGGGAAAGTAACAAAAGGTAGGCATATTCCCGACCTAATACCACAGCATTTGTCAACAATATCTAAGTCAAACAGCATTGTCCTTAGCAAGTGCGAAATGTAAGGATGTAACTTGTCTTCCTTGTCACGCCTCCTTAATTGGCTATGAGAAACAAACCCGTACGCAAAATTATCAGGAAGTTAATGTTTCACCAGCACTTCAAAATAAGCACGCATGATGCTCTGTCTCAGGAGAAAAACAGTGGCTTATTATTATCTGAGTCACAGCTACACTTGGGATGGGGTAATTTCCCTTCAAACCTCATCACTTCTTTCTTTAGTGAATGCTAGAGCTCCTGGTCATTTTTTTATAAAAAAGAAAAAGAAAGAAAACCTCATCACTTCTCAAGCGAACACTAACCAGAAACCATAAATGCTACCTGCATGGCAAACAACAATTAGCCAAAGCCGGGCAAACGCCACGCAACCGTCGATGCAAAATATCCCTCAAAACCGCCGCGGCGGCGTCTAGACTCTACAAGGTTCCGGAAGCGGGGAGACGCCGTCTCACCTCATTGAGGACCTTGGAGCGCTGCGACTTGTCGACGCTCTTGACGGCGAAGTACTCGATGGTCTTCTTCTTCCGCCCCTTGTACACCGTCTTCCGCACCACCACCGAAGAAAAAAAACCAAAATAATCAGAAACATCTCGCCTCTGGGCCCAGGCCGGCCCGATCCGGGCGGATCCGAGACGGGACACGGGAGGGGAAATCCACGGAAGGGGAGGAAGTGGAGGGTTACCGAGTGCTTGCCGCGGCCGATGGCCCGGTAGACGTGGAAGTTGTTCATGGCGGAGCAGCAGCAGGAGGAGGAGGAGGGGCTCCTCTCGTCTCCGGCTAGGGTTAGGGTTTGCGATTTGAGGCGGAGGAGCGGAGGAGACGGAGGAGGGAGGAAGAGGAGGTGGGGAGTGAGGGGAGAGAGCGAGCGGGATTTCGATTTGAGATGGCCGCTCTCGGCTCGTTTTGGGCTTTCGGTTTTGGAGGAGGCGCTCCTGCTGATTTTTAAATTTGTTTTTTTCCTCTTCGCGTTGGGTTTCGGCCCTTTCGTTGCAACGGGCAACGGACCAACGGCTATAAAACGAAACTTTGGTCTGTCTTTTTTTAACTTATCATTATGGTTTACTAGTTAGAGGTCTATACATTACAATGAAGTCATAAAAATGGTGAGATCAAACTTACTACCTGGCCAATTTCACATATCAAATATTGGAGAACAAACGACAGAGATAGAAGGGTGGTCAGAATACGCGAGAAGATGGGAAAAGAGGAGGGGGTGGGCGGTTGTATCCTGAGAGAGAAGAAGAGAAAGACAAATAGTCCAGATCAAATCAGATGGCTAAGAAGAGAGAAGGGAGAATGGACCAATCGCTAACTCACACTTTTATAATAGTAAAGATGAGTTTTGATTGAGATTTTTGAATTTTGGACTGTTCGTGATAGAGATTAGAGAGAGATACTCGTTTATGATTTTGGCTAGTATATATGTTGAACTTTTAACGTATACTATAATTAACTTGTAAACTCCATCTTAAAAAAATACTCCGTTTAAAAGTTAATTATTAAAGCAAAAAACCAAAAATCGATTTTAGAAGTCGGAAAGAACATGCACTTTCAATGTATGTATGATCTGATTAGTTACACGAGAGTATATCTGTTCTAAAAGTAGTCATATGAAAGTTAAGACGTGAAGGATAACTAAATTTTCAACAGAAAAGAGATACGACATATTCAACCATGTGTAACTCTCGATATTACAGCGTGACCATCATCATTTAAGTTTATCAAAGTCTAAGGACGTCCGTATTACTTTTTGCTGATAGTTTTTGGTTAAAAATAAATAGTAGCGACTGAAAAAATGACTTTTAGAAATAGGAGGTGGGCAGTGCAGTGAGTAAGAGATGTGTGCGTGTGATAGAAGCGAGAGGAGTGACGTGGGTAATGTATCCATGACTAATGCCTTATTTCTAGAGCGAGACGATAGCGAGAGGAGCCGATTCGAGAAGCAGAATATTTGTATTGGTTTTTAGCTTTTCTAAATAAAATCAGAAGTAAAAAATAATATGAACAAGACCTAAACTTGGACCTATCCTAAGCATAATCCAAACCTATTTTAAATTTCCCCAACCCTAGCCCTATCCAAGCGCAATTTAGCCTAGACTTTGATCAAGACTCAGCTTAGCCCAAGTCCAACCTACCTTAAGGCCAAACCTATTGGGCTACTCTGACTCAAGAAATGTTTGTTATTACTTCAATGGCCAAATAAATATTGCTTATGGCTTGATAAATCAACAGGGAGCACTATCTCACGACCTACCACCTCGTTTTATCCCATATGGTGTAGCCATACGCCCTCCCATCGAGTCATGAGATAGTTCAAGTTTCATCAGTAGGTGCCACCAGCATCGTGTCGACCACTACCAGACCACGTTCACTTGTAAGTAAATTTAATTGTTACCTCATTGCGTACCATTCATGTCTGCTTTATTTCCCCACTGAAGTAACAATTGTATACCCCTTTTTCCGCAGGCAATCAAAGAAAGGACGACGAGCGATGAGTGGAGAGCGGCATAGGCCCCGTGGACGCACGCCTGGGAATAGTTGGCGAGGATGGAGGTCGAGCAGGAGCGGCAGCTGTACGACCCAGACATATACCACTTGTACTTATAGTGGTACTTGTCGTGAACCCGTTGTAGACTTACGTGTCTACCCTATGCAACCCTCTCACAGGATATGCATGCCAGACAAGCTAGCACTCGCCTTGGATCGACACCATGCGGCACAGAAGGACGAAGCGATAAAAGACTTAAAAACTGTATTTATATCATATTATTCGAGCATGCACACCTAACATATTTTGTCCGTCGTTGTAGGTCGACCGGCTACACCGCATTGTGTCCGAGAGTGGAGCTACAATACGCCGCGGATAGTCGAGCACAATCAAATGAATGCTAGGGTTTGTCCACAACATATACGAGGACGCCAAACACGCATCGGGAGGCATCAACTGTAGCTATGCTAGTGAAGTGTTTATCCCAAGGGGCGATGAGCCGCTACATCGTCCGTTGGTAGCTTCATTCGCACGTCCTAGCTCGTCAATGCACCCTAGCCTTGGTCGTTCCTAATCCCATGCAACGCACTGCTTAGATTTGATGATTTCATAATATGCTGCAATCAGCAAGATACCTTATTTTTGTCATTTTTCATACATGTCATCTTCATACAGGACATTCGCACCGACACTACTCACATCTTCATCACAGAGGCAGCCCGAACCCAAACCATCTTCACGTGGGGGGACAGGGATGAGGGAGCACTCTACTTCTGTCCTCACCACGGAGACAGCCCGACACACAAGACACTGCAGGCATCGACATCGACTCCCATGTCCGAGACTACGGGGTTAAGTATGACACGTAGCACCCACGAACCACTCGCATCTCCAGCATCATGACGAGTGATACGATTGGACATACGGTAGCTACACGGTCTACCAGTATGGCGCGGACCAAGCAGCATCAGGTTTCATTGTAGCCGACTACTGTGGACTGGAGTATCTAGGAGGTTTATCATTCGCACAACACGTGACACAGTGCTTACAATTATGTATTTCATTTCAGTTTTACCTTATGTTATCATAATAAAATGCGTTTCCCTTCATAGGATGCCAGCAATTATGTGGAAGAGTGGGTGCAACAGATATTCAACATACAAGAGATTAGACCCCAGTCAATTTGTACGGTGCACCCCGCTCCCACTCGGCCACCATCGTAATACGACTTGCGCGACGTACGACACTCTTCCGACAGGTTGACCTTTAGGACCAGCTTCACCACGAGATGAAACAAATAGCGGAAAATTCTTGACGTGCTACCGCGTTCGGTGCCGGCTTTTCAGTCCTAGCATATCGAATTTAATTATGTACTTATTAATACTTTGTACCTATTGTAGCAATCGTAAATAAAATTCGTTAGTACAAAAAGCACACATTTTTTAGCAACTTAAAATCAAAGCACATGTATTTTACTGGTTTTCACAAGAATTCACCTAGTTACTCCTACACGTGCTTTTCACTGGCCTCCCCAGACCCCTTGCCCGTGCCCCACTACCCACTCAATTCTCGACCAGCTGCCGAGCTAGTAGTGCTCGGCAGCCTCAATAGCTCAACAGGCCCACTGCTGCCGTGCCTAGAGGTTGCTCTGCCTCACACCGGCGCCCTACCATGCACCACATAGCCTACTGAGCTAGGGGGCGTGACTAATGATTTGTGTTGTCTGCCGTATCTTTTGAATGCAGGAAGAATACCATTTTTACACACAAAAAAAAGATGCTATGGGGGCTAAAATTATAACAAAAACATTGCTACAGGGCGGGTAAACAGTTCAACACCACGCCACGCCAACCGAGCAGCATTCGGTTCCGTAAATCTCACTGTTTCAATTTGTTTGATCTTCTGTGGCCAAGAAACTCTGCAATACTACTATACTCAGCTTGGTACTGTCGAAGTGTTTATGAAAAATTTCTTTAGAAAGAACCATCCCAATCTCAAAAGTTATAGCATCTTCATTTGCTTCACAAAGCAATGTTACGAGTTCCAACGAATCAATCAAATGCAGAACTTGAAGAACCAAACAGTAGAGCTATGCTATAATTTAGAATCTACTTTGAATTGATTTCCAAAAAATAATTACGAGCTCTTAGCCCGGTCAAAATATCGGCCATGCAACGCTACCATCGTTAATATTAGCTGAAGGCCACAGGCCCACAGCACCTTCACTGGTTCAGTCATTCACTTCTAAACTTCTAGTACAAAATTTCTACGTGTTCCTACATAATATTTGGAGCTTCAGAGTAGCAGCTTAGCGGTTTATTCCAGTCGCTGGATTAAGGCATCTGAGCATCGGAATGCATCATTAGTCCTGCACAATTTCAGAACTTCCAGCGGAAAGAATAAGGGAAGAATATGGAAGTGTGCACTCTGATAGATCATTTGCAACTGTCAACTTGGGAAAATTGTCCTTCAAAGCTACTTGTCAGCTTCTCCGCAGCCCCCACTACCCTCTGGTTATCCTGAAATTAAAATCAAGCATAGTATTAGAAAGCATCAGTTCTGCATCATCCATTCAAGATACTATTTTCATGTCATCGGTTCTGTCTGTATGCACATTGGTTGGTGGTTACAGATTGTTTTGCTCTGGAAAAAAAGGGGTGTAAAATTGTACATTATTGCCTCCTTTAATGTTATTTTCTGGAACAACTCACAAAGTGAAGTAACCAAATTTGTCATTAGTGGCGCACAAATGGGATTCTAAATATACTAGTATTTATGCTGTTTCGTGGAATGAAATGAGTCCGCTGTAAAGAATTCAAATGGATACCTTTCCAATAAGACTCACAACCAAAGGTCCAGTTCTAGAGATCCGATGAGACCCTGCATGTTCAAAACATCGATCATCAAATGGATCAAACGAGACCCCATAAAAAACCACATAAAGGCACAATAAAAATAACAAAACCATTTCCCTTGCTGATAACTGAATAATTATATGGGAGCCTCATATCCACAGGCATCATACCTATGTAAACATCAGAAAACTCTAAGCATAGTTTTGCAACCACTGGAGCAATTTTCACCTGAACAACCATGCAGCAAATTCACATTATATATAATAAAGGATTTATCTAACTTAAGCCTCAAAGCAAGTTCACGTTTGATAAATAAAAAGAAAACTGGATATGAAACACAAATGTAATTCGTGAGTGTGTAACGTTTATCCAATGTGCCAGTATCCTGCTGTAACCACCGTGAAGGTACCGCTGGAATCATATGGTCATTCCCAAAGTAAGTGTAAAGAAACATAGTGAAATGCTTATAAGAACACAAAGAAACGGTCGTGAAAATAATGTTTTTATCCAAATCAACATTATTGAGATTTGAGATAAAATTGATTACTGAAGACATCTTTTTTTCTATTTTAAATGTTAAGAGGTCAAATTACTAAAAGGTCTGCATGGACTATGAAGAGTAGTTTTGAAGCTGTCATATAGGGAGAAAACTTGCAGAATAGTCTTCTGGAACAGATTTAGAAAAAGATTAATCTAATTACGACAAAGAGAGACATACATCTGATAGCGAAGTGCTGAGATGTTTTGCCACAAAAGGTTTTGCCCGCACTAAACCACTCTCTTGGGTATCTGGAAGACAATCCCATTCCACGTCCAGTTCATCCACATTAGTTGCAGCAAGAATGATCACATTTTTGCATTTGATCTGCATAGGAAATCAGTTATCCATAAGGCAAATTAGAAAAAAATAGTATTGGCATATTTTAAAATTTTTATGCAAGGTGAGTAACTGAGCACACTTGAGAACTATTGGTAGGCATTTTCTTATCACCTCCAAATTGAATGCCACAGTTTATGTTTAGGAATACTCATTAAACTTTCAGGAATACTCCGCCTATGTAGTTTTCTACATAACCTATCCCAAATCACGAAACGGAAGGTTGTGTTAAACTTGGCAAGCAAACATAAAATCATATCATCTTTTCATGAAATGAAACCCAAAATAGTTTCGTTAGGGCGTAACCGTCTTAGCGACGTGTTATATCGGAACCCGAGTGTGGTGATAAATAAGCAAGGGCTGGGACATAACCGCCTTAGTGACGCCCTACATCAGTGCCCGAATGTAGTGGAAAATGTGCAAGTGTCTTCGCACTTTACTCGACAAGTGCGAGGGGCAAGGAAGCTAGCCGAGGAGAGTAGGATTCGTATGGGTAGTTGGAATGTAGGGTTTTTAACAGGTAAGTTAAGATAGTTGATACATCGATTAGGAGACATATAAGAGAGATAGTTGATACAGCGATTAGGAGACATATAAATATTGTGTGCGTTCAAGAGACTAAATGGGTGAGTCAGAAAATGAAGGAGGTGGAGTATACTGGCTTTAAGTTGTGGAATACTGGAACAAAACGAAACAAGAATGGAGTGAGCATCTTAATCGATAAGCACCTCAAGAGCGGAGTTGTTACGTGAGGAGACAGAGGGATGGGATTATCCTAGTCAAGCTAATCTTTGGCAACTTGGTTTTGAACGTTGTTAGTGCATATGCTCCACAAGTAGGTCTGAATGAAGCTGCTAAGAGACAATTTTGGGAAAACCTAGATGATATGGTTAGAAATGTGCCTAACAGTGAGAAGATTTTCTTAGAAGGCGATTTCAATGGTCATGTCGGTACAACTAGTGGAGGGTTTCAAAAAGTGTATGTGGGTTTTGGTTATGGTGATAGGAATCAAGAGGGAGAAGATAACTTAAAGTTTGCCGTAGGCTATGATCTTATGATAGCTAACACCTTTTTAGAAAGAGACATTATCATTTAGCTACTTTTAGCAGTGGTTAGTATTCCAGCCAAATTGATTTTGTCCTTGTTAGGAGGGAGGACAAACGAGCATGCATAGATTGTAAGGTTATACCTGGAGAGTGTGTTGTCCAGCAACATAAGTTGCTAGTATCTGATTTTCGTTTTAGGTTACGGTTCGACAAGTTAAGGCCGCCAGAGCCACGAGGACGAAGTGGTGGAAACTCAAAGGGGACACCGCACAGGCGTTTAAGGAGAGGATGATCGTGGAAGGGATATGAGATGTGGGAGAAGCGAATAGTACGTGGATAGAAATGGCAGCTCGTATTAGGAGGTTGGCTACAGAGGTGCTTGGAGTGACCCGAGGGACAAGAGGCGAACCTAAAGACACATGGTGGTGGAACGAGGAAGTACAAAAGGCTATCGAGGAAAAGATAGGCTACAAGCACATGCATTTTGATAGGAGCGATGAGAACGTACAGAAATACAAAGCAAAAAAAAAAGAATGAGAAGAAAGCGGTGAGTGAGGCACGAGGCAAGATATATGAGAAAATTTACCAAAATCTAGGTATAAAGGAGGAAGAGAATGATGTCTACAAGATGGTTAAACTTTGAGAACGGAAGACGAGAAATTTCAACCAAGTTAAATGCATTAAAGACGATACTAATAGACTTTTGGTGAAACACGAGAAGATCAAGGATAAGTGGAGAGATTACTTCGACAAGCTGTGTAATCATGACCATGGCGATACTATTATCAAACTGGATGATGCTTTGAAAACACCGATAGGTAGTTTGTTTTAAAAATCCTGAAGTCGGAAGTAAGAGAGGCCTTAAAAAAGATGAAAGTGAGTAAGGCGTTAGGGCTTGATAATATCCCTATCGAGGTGTGAAAATGCCTAGGAGAAGTAGTGATTGTTCGGCTAATTAATTTGATCAATAACATTTTTAGATTTACCAATTTTCAAAAATAAAGGAGACATTCAAAGTTGTACTAATTATAGATGAATTAAGCTCATGAGCCACACAATGAAGCTTCGGGAGTGAGTAATTGAGCACCGTTTAAGAAAAGTAACTAGCGTGATGACAAACCAATTTGGTTTAATGCTTCGGAGGTTGACCATGGAGGCGATTTTCTTGCTACGACAGTTGATGGAGAGGTATAGGGAACAAAAGGACCTTCACATGGTGTTTATTGACTTGGAGAGAGCCCATGACAAAGTGCCAAGTAAGGTCATGTGGTGGGCGCTCAAAGGAAAAAAGTCCTAACAAAATATATTATCTTAATTAAGGACATGTATGAAGATGTTGTGATTAATGTCAAAATATATGGTAGTGTTATTAATGACTTTCCTATTATGGTAGTGTTATTAATGACTTTCCTATTAAGATAGGACTACACCAAGGGTCAGCATTGAGTGTAGCGGAAGCAGAATGTTGGTTGACTAAAAGACAACATATACAGAAGATGAGTGTAGCGGAGATAAGGATGTTGCGGTAGATCTGTTGTCACACAAGACGGGATCGTATCCCCAATGATGATATACGTGATAGGGTGGGGGTAGCACAAATTGAAGAGAAACTTGTCCAACATCGCTTGAGATGGTTTGGACATCTCTAATGGAGACCTCCTAAGGCACCGGTACGTAGTGGAATTTTAAAACGTACTGAAAACGTAAGAAGAGATAGAGATCAACCAAGATTGATGTAGGAGAAAGCAATTAAAAGAGACTTAAGGAATTAGAATGTATCTAAAGAATTAGCTTTGGATAGGAGCGCATGAAAGTTTACAATCCACGTATTGAGACCATAAGAAAGTTTAATGATAGTGTTTTAAACTCTCGGTTCAGATGGCAGGTTGCACAGCTTAGGGTTCTAGCATTGTAAGTTTTCAAGACTCGTCTATTTGATTTTGAGGAGATTTCATTCCTAACTTACCCTAACTTGTTTGGAACAAAAGGTTTTGTTGTTGTTGTTGATAAAATTCCCTTTTTACCACTGAGTTTGAACCTCATTTTCTTTCTGCCGCTGGTTCTCTAAGTCTCACTGAAATGTGGGCCCAAACCCTACCTGGTGGCAAAAAGGAAATGTGGTTTTGCTAATTTTGGGGAACCTAGGTCCCTATCAAAGCCAAAAAAAATAACCAAATATGTATTCTCAGTACTGATCTAGAAGAAATGAACCAAAACAACAGAACATACCAAGGGCAATGGCAGTGTTTTGTGATGTAATAATTCAGTAATACCTTCTGGCAACAAAGCCATCTGGAAGAGAAGTAGAAAGGAGTTAAATGATAATACCACAGTTTGCACTTTGCTAAAATAAGCATGCATGTTAATAGATATACAAGATTTTAATATTTGAAGTTCAGATTACCTCATTTCGATCACCAGTGTAATCGTTCCCTATGAGTTGACTAAGATACTCTTCAAACTCTTCATCAGGAGCCTATGCAAATTCAAAGCAAACGTCAGTTAATATCAGGAAATGGCACTTTCTCAAGGGAAATTCATGAAGCAACCATTTGGTGTATGACAATGATTCATGGCTATGCACATTGAGAAATTTCTACATTTCAGTGCTGTCACAACATGATTTTCTTGTGATAGTGCAACCCTATAGATCAACACGCAAGCTTTTCTTTGTTATGTACTAAACAAAATGCAGCAAATACACCAAAGAATACTAGAACAATGAGAATTTATACCAAAAAACACCAAACATGAAGGAATACTACAAGAAGTCCTTTGCAGCAAAAAAGTTTAATAGACGCACCAGACGAACTCCAAATGCTTTTGCAACACCAGCCAAAGAAACATCTGAATGTAGAGGCCCAAGTCCTCCAAACAGAAATAACTGAAATACAATGTGAATTCCATTAAACACCTAACTTGAAAAACTTAATAAATGAAAAGCCTACAGAAACTAACCATGTCATCTGTAGATTTACAACGCTCAACTTCTTCAGCAACAGAATCAATCTGTAAGGCCATCACATATACATTCCGTTAGATTTACATGACAGGAAAATGACAAACTTGGCAGCTAAATAGTATATTTCACAACAAAACTGCAACAATCTATTTGTGGCCATTAGAGCTACCACACAAGATTGTTGCACATACAACTATTTCAATCCATGAAATATCTTACTTCATTGCGAACAACCGCTACATGAGAAACTCGCCAGCCAATAGCACGTAGCTTCTTGCACAAGGCTGCACCGAGTTTATCCTCAACTGTGCCAAACCTGAAGCATCAAAATGGTAAAATATCAATTAACTACATAAAACAAAAGTAAATAAGGCGACACTTTCCACAAAGACATCCAACTCCGACTATCAATCAAGGATAATCAATGAATTTTAGAGAAGCATGTAAAAAAATGAAATAGCAACACAGAGTTCTCAGAGAGAAATAAATATAGACACAGAGTTCTCCGAGAGAAATAAATATAGTCTATAATACAATGTACTTTGGACTTTGGGATGGCTGGTTGCCCTTTGCATCAAAATGATCAAGTTGCATTATCTGGAGGCAGACAAATGACTTACAAATCCTCATTCCATTCTCTTTTTTTTCCCCTAGAAATGAAGATGTCTGTTTTGTATCAAATAGCTGGAGAAGTATAAACACACAAACAGCTGATCTTATTTGCTCTGCAGTGTCCAGACTACTGATACAATATATAATTATATACTTTGCATTAAAGAAGAAAGGGAATTTGTAAGGACATGACATAATTTTTTAAATGAAAAAAGACCAAGGGTGTCATTGCCACCAAGAAAATGCTACCGCAAGTGCAAGAATATGAGCATTAAATAATTTATCTGTAGATATAAGTATGAGAAATTACTCACAATATTTCATCACCAACTACAATAATTGAAGCCGAGCGTGAGATCATCTGTTCTGCCTCAGTATTGTCCATGCCATTGCTTGAAACAGAATTAGATTCCGTTTTATGATTGGTCTTCTTTGTTCTACCAGCTCTTTCAAGTCTTCCATCTGATAGCATGTATGCTGGTCTAAAGCTTTTCCCAGTTGATGAATCACTAAGAAGTGCATTTGGAACAGTATCATATATGCTCCCAATAGAAGTATACCTGAAACCAGCGCAAGTATGTGAAAATGTAAGATAAATTAGGAAGTTTATGAAAGAGTAGAGTTCCTCTGTAGTGGCTTAAATTATAAGGTGGCTTTACAAAATGAGCTGAAGTCCAGCATACAAAGTGACAAAAATGGTCATCAAAGGAAGAGGAAACACTTCCTTTTTTTGGAGGATTTTTTTAGAGCAAAGGCATGAGATATTACATTATGACCCACAGGCAACAGGTGCCGAGAATCCTAACATCCAATAAATGGTATCTATACAGGCAATTATACATTTAAAGGTCTGAACATGGAAAAGAACCTACCCTTGATCATAAAGGCTGCAGTATTTGACCTTACACGTTAAGAGGAAAGACCAAACATCCCTGACACAGAAAAACAATGCTCCTTAGCTTTTGAATTAGCAGACTAGAAAAGGCAAGCTTTGATTTATTTACAAGATATGGAGAGAAAAAAACCTGTATGACCAATCCAAGATAGGATTCACCCTCATAAAAGGAGGCCAGCCAGGTGAACTAGGAGAGAATTGTTCTTGACCAACCTATAATTTCAAACTGAATTACTAATAGGTGTGGAGATACCAACGAGTATCAAGAATTGTGCATAAAGATGGGCATAAGTATTGCACATAATAGGTCTACGGAGATGTGAAGAACAAGGGAACAAGAGAATTACCGCATTTGGATCACCAATTCTAGTGCCAATGAAAATTGCTTTAGTAGCCTTCTCTTTCAATAGGCTTTCTAGGCCAGACTTGAAATCTGACCGGATAGTTTCCAATGGCAAACCATAACTGCAGAGTTTGGAGAAGAAAGAATAGAATGAAGAATCTTTCATTTAGGTTCTCAAGGATAGCAAATAAACAAAGGAAAACAAATCTTAGTGAGTTCTTACGTTGAGACTGTTTCATAAGTGAATGAGTTGATTTCAGGAAAAGCACAAGGGCTCTCGAAATAGATGGTACGCAGAGGGCAGTTCTGAACAGATTCATTTTGGGCTCCATCACCAGAACTTGTTTTGTAAAGGTAGTAGCCAACCCGAAGTAAATGCAAGAGTACCTATTGATACATAACAGAGGTATCTTGTCAAACTTGTCGAGGGATATTAATTTTCACTAAACATACAAAAAATGATGAGCAAAAGAGAACATAAAGATATTACGGTTGAATCCTTCCCACCATTAAAGCTGAAGGCAATTTCCTCAAACCTGTAAAGTGAAAATGCTGATAATGCGATTTAGACTGTAATGGTATTCAATACTCATATGAGTCTTGGAACGATTCTCAAAAAAATAATGAGGCTTGGCACTCAACCCCAATGTTATGAACCATAACGGGTTAAATACCACATAGAAGATGGTCGGAATGGCATGGCTGAAGGAGAGAGGCTTTAGGAGAAAAGGGAGATCATGGACTGGGAAGAAGAACTTGGGGGAGAGACTACAATAACCCTTTCTTCTTATTGCTTAATTAGAATGGTGTGACCCCTCTCTTTATATAGATGAGGTTAGCCCCTAATAATATGAAAACTATCTTATTTAATGTAATAAATCATTAAGGATAAGATAATATCTATACTATCTAAATACGAAGATATGCATATAACTATTCCTAATATAAAGATATGCATCTAACTATTCCTAATATGAAGATATGCTGCTACCCTCCTTTGTGTGCGGCCCCTAATGGGTCGTGCCCCCCTGGCCCAGTCCCTAACACCCCACCCACAAGCATCCACCCCCAGCCACAAGCAAAACTTTGGGAAAAAACACAAAGGGGGTTAAAAACAAGGGAGTGTCTATACAACATTCGACTGTTTTTGAAGGAAAAAACAGTCAGATTTTAGGACGTTGGATGGTGATCCAACGCTCCGGATCTTTTTTTTGGAGGGGGTGCTTATATGAGATTTTTTTTGGAGGGGGTGCTTATATGAGTGGATCCGTTGGATAGAGATCCAACGCCCCCAGATCATCTGACTGCTTTTGCCTTCAAAATCAGTCGAATGTTCTATAGCACTTCTCTAAAAAAAATGGGTCTTCTGAAAGAAAGAAACTATCATTATACGTTTTGAGAACATCTACCTTGTACCCCATTCGTGATGCAGAGCAGAATGAAAGGCACAGTTGATTAGCCACAGATTTAACACAGATACGACCAGTTGGAATTCCTAAAGAAGATTGCATACGAGGACAACAGCTTAAGGTTAAGATCACATGTTCAGCATGCATAATGGGTTTTTATACTCTGTGAGGATGCGGTTTGATTTGATTCCCCTTTCGATATCAAAAATCTTGATTACAGTTATTCTTAGCAAGTTGAGTGATCTAAGTAATAACTGGAAAATTATTCAACAGCTTTAGCGCCTTACAAAATAATCTCTAAATACTTTGCTCCTCGGAACTGGCATAAGAACAGTAAAACACAACCTGACTGAACTGCAACAAAAGCAATGTACCTACTTTCCGTTGTTTCAGGACACAGGTTGAAACACATACACTTCAACCAGTGGTCTAAGGCAACCGACAAACGAGTTTGTGATTGAGAGATCCGGCCAAGAGCCCACCACTTAAGATTAGCAACGATACTATGCTGTTCCACCAGCCACTCTAAATCATCTAGATCGTCTTAAAATCCCAGCAGATTTTCCTTCAACCACAACACACGCAAAACAAGAGATGAAAGTGAATAAGCACTAACGCAACCACCACCTCAATACAGGCAATCGCGTTGCTGCAGGGGAAAATATGAGTACACATAGAGACAGGTTGCACATTAGAACTAAACAGCCGCAGCGCCAGGCAAATTGAGATCTAACCAGTAAGGCCCAACTCGATCTTCCTACGGACCTATCTCTCGGCCGGTACATGCCTACAGCTACCCGCGCCTCTCTCTCCGCCGGATCAGTGAACCAAAGCTAGACCCCACGGCACGCGCCGCCCCACTGGCGAGCGCCAACCAAACCCCGGCCAGATCGCGCGCGCGGCAAGCACTCCCCCACACTAAATCTCGGGTTCGAAATGGATCATCGCAGAACTGAAACACCACCACCACTAATCCAATCCATCCCGTCCCGTCCCATCTCGAGAGAGAAAAGGGGAGAGGGAGCAGGGGCATCATACGGGTAGAGCGCGAAGGCTCGCTGGACGACGTAGACGGCGCTGTCGTACTTGGTGCGCAGCCGGCGGTTGCTGCTCTCCCGCACCGCCCGGTCGATCTCCATCCCCTCTCGCTCCCCTCCTCCGGCGAAGCGACAGCCTCGAGAGAGATTTGGGATAGGAGGAGACGAAACAGATTAGGGGGAGGCGGTGGAGTGGAGGAGGCAGAAGGGAGGGCTTTGGAGGCGTGACTCGGCGCTTCACGGGACGCCTCGTGCTCGTGGATAGAGTAGACGGGTCACGTCTCGGATATGGCTTCTGCGTGCGTTGGACCCGGCGCGGCGCTGACGTGGTGGGCCCGCCCTCTCTGTTGAACGGGGGCGGCTCAGGTGCTGTGCCCCCTGCACATAGCGCGGTGCAGGGGTGCCTCAGCACCCGCCACGTGGCCCAAGAAATTCAAAATAATTCTGAAAAATTCAAAAAAATACTCTTCCTTACGGCGTGCGGGTGGCTCTGCGCTGACGTGGCGAACCGGGCTCGCGGAGGAGTCCCCGTTGCGAGCTTACACCCGTCTTTTAGGCTTATAGGTTTTGGTTTCTTCACGATCAAAACAAACAAATGCCATTTAAATATTTTCTTGAGTCTAAAATTATATGTGTAGTTTATATTAGTATTTTCATCGTCCATTGTCTTTTTGAAAAATACAAAAAAGCTATCAGATATAGCTAAAAGACATCAGTTGTACTACAAAAGAACAGGACCATGCAATAGCAATAGACTTCAGAGCTATATACAATGACAATTGATGGAATACTTCGCTAGGCGTGAGACCGGGAGAGGTATGGGTGGAAATTGGAATCGATGCTTTTATAATATTTTAATTCTATTTAGTTTTTATAGATATTTTATAATAGAAATTAGTAATTAAAGTTATGTATTGTAAATCGTATGGATATAAAAAGATATATGTACGATGGTCTTTTTTTTAAAAAAATCTTAGGGCTAAAACCCAAAATAATTCAACCTCGTCCTGGCACCCATTAAGTATTGAATGGTGCTTTGTTTTCATCATTGTACTCCGATCCAGTATTGTGTACTGTCAACAAACGATCTTTAATGAAGCTTGAGTTCTTTTTATGCTTCGATTCAAGCGGTTTTATTGTGTTTATATCCAATAGGCGTTGTTACTTGTTATTGTTGGGCATGTACAAACTACAAAGATGTGATGTTAGTCATCTCTGTATTCTATCACGTAGTATATTTGGTTGATATGGAAGAGAACAAGGAGAGAGGACGGCTATTTCTTGATGAGAGACAACCCAAACTCATGAAAACAAAGAAATATAGGTAGCATCAAGCATCATTATATGAATTGTTGTCTCTAACAAACACATTTTTTATGCAAAATTTAAGACATTGTGAGGTATATAGAGACAACTTAAGAGATAATTCATCCTTGAAGTTGTCTTTAGTTTTGTTTCTAAATGACATAGAAGGGTATATAGACAACATCCGTACATGCCTTAACACTCTAGATGAGTCCATCTAGGACGGGTGTTGTAATTTGTAAAGAGAAAAATCTACTCCATGCTACTGAATAAGTCTTGTTTCCACTATTTACCACTGAATAAGTCCCTATTTACCACTGAATAAGTCCATATTCCCTCCATGCCACAGGGTTTCATTTTTTCTTCACTCTGTGCCATCGTTGTCTGTCACATGTCGTTAGGTTGTGGCATTTCTTCATAAATGCCCGAAATGCCCCGTGCTTCACACTCTAATCTCCTCCCCTCTCCCATCTATCACTCTTGTCCCCTCTCTTGACCCGGCGGCGGTGGCGAAGTGCAGTCTGTCTTAGCGGCCCCCTCTTGATGAGCTCATGCTCTTTGTCAACATCAAGGATGCCAGATGGGTATGCATTTTTAGATTAGATTCTTCTTGTTCTTCCTTCATGTCGTGTAGTTAGGATGGGCAGTAGTTTCTTGATAATGTTTGTATCCATTCACAAGATGGACCCATCGTCGACGTACTTTCTTAAGATCATATTTATTCACGAGATGAGTAGGAAGGAGTTCTCGAGGGGGGTTGTGTGAACTGGGCGGTCGACTCTAACATGACTAACTTAAAAGATTTTATGGATTCTATTAGAGAGAAGTACCCATGGGGTGCTGATGAATCCATGACTATACATTACTTGGACAACCGTAGTAGAGAAATTGTTTTTGTGAAAATAGACCAACAACAGATGGTGATATTTGGGTGTTTTCAAAGTAGTGAAAGAGGTGAAGTTACCATCACAGTGTTTTCAAGAACTGATGTGTGTAGCGTTGATGTGTTGTGTATGCCTTCACGTCCAATCCCCTCTTAGGCAGTTCCTAGTTAGTTAATCAGTAGCACTCAACTAGTAGATGAGGAAGAAAAGGATTACCTAGCCAGTCCATTTGAACAGTATGAACATGTCGGTGTACATAAGGAAGTCCAATACTCCATTGGTACTGGTAGTGATGACTCTAATTGTATAACATCCCAGCTGTTTATTTCAAAAAAAAATTAAAATTAATTTAGTTTAAAATAAAATCAAGTATTATTTAGTTGCTTGAATTTTAGAGATTTTATTTGTCTATTTTTAGCTTTTAAAAAGGTTTTTTTCTAAAAAGTAATTTAACTTAAACATAAAAATATTATTAATGAAGGATATTTTGAATTTATGTAAAAAACCCCTATTTCAAATTAATTATTTGAAAGCATTTTAAAATCAATTTCAAAGCTAAAAAGTATTTGTGTAAAAATTTAAAGACCAACTTTAAGTTGAAAATATTTTCCTAAGTCTAAACAGATCCAGAAATTCTTTGATTTTTTTAGAATTTGTAGACTTTATTTGCTATTTTCTAAGAGTTTTTGAAGCCTCCTAGTATTTCTAAAAAGTAAAAATGGAATTTAAACCTCCTCTCTCTCCTCGTCTTGATACGTGTCTGGCCTTGATTCAATCTACCCCGCCCGATCTAATCCCAGTCGCATGCTCTCACTTACCCCTTCGTTCCTTAGCCGATGGCCTGGATTTAATCCACATCCGCCCGATCTAATCTTGGTCGTTCGCCTCTCTTCCCTTTCTTCTCTCTCGCCGACATGTGGGCCCTGCATGTCAGGCTATTCTTCCTCCTCTCCCGTCTTCTTCCTTGACCGCCCATCCTCTTTCCACCATCACCGCCATGACCGCCTCATCCGAGCTTCCATTTTCGGTTGATCCCCCTTCCCCAAGTGCCGCCTCGACTTCCCCTTCTCACCCGCACCTCGCACCTCGTATCCATGGCCATTGACGGTCCCTCGTCTCCACGTTCACGCCCCCTAGATGCTTTTCTCCCGCAATGTTTGGTAAGCAATTACTCGCCATGCCGTCTTCCCCCTATATATTCTTCCCCTCGAGCAACCCTACCTTCGCACCAACTCCCTCCACCCTCACTCCTCTCTCTTGGGTTCCCCATCTTCCCTGCGCCACACCTCTATCTCTTCAAGCCTCGGTCGCCCTCCAGCAAGCAATTGTTGCTGTCTCGGACCACCTCGCCCCTCGTCGTCGCCGCCATCGCCTTTGCCGGACTCGTGTGAACTCCCGCCTCCTCTCCACTGAGCAAACCCGGCGTCGGAGAGCCCTCGTCGCCGACGCCCACACTCGCTGCCGACACTTGCTCGCCACTGGCCCATTTTCGAGCCCTCGGACTCCGTGCAAAGGTGAGCCCACCCCCTGTCATCTCCTCTCGCTGTTGCTACCTCGGCCGCCGCCACCAAGCGTCGGAGTGCTAGCGAGCCCTAGGGCTCTGTGCACCGCCTCCAGCCGGTGTGGCCATGTCAGCGCCCAAGCCCACGTGGCAGCCAACGTGGATGCCATGTGGGAGCCATGCTAGCCCGTGTGCCACCTCAGCCGCCTCGTTGGTCCGCCACCAAAAGCTGGGCCCACTTGTCAGCCTCTGTTAGAAATTTGAAAATCCAATTGACGTCAGCATTGCATCATAAAAATCCTTTTTCTTTAGAAAAATAATCCAGCCTAAATTCTAAATCCCTTGCTGACATCATAATCCAATTTTTGAGTACAAAAATAAAACAAAAAATCTCCTTTATCAATTTCTTTAGAATTCAAACTTCCAAAAGCCCGTTCTCCTTCATCCTAGCTCCGATTGCGCCCATTTAAATTTCTAAATTCATCGAAAATTCCAAACTATCCATTTATGCAATCCTTTTGAATATTTGAAGTTTGGTTGGTAATCCCAAAATTTAAATTCCATATTCGAATACCTAGTTCATTTTCAAAGCCTTAGTTCCATTCAAAATTTTCAGTTCACTTCCAAAATTCAAATTCAAATCTTGCCAAATCTAAAATCTCTATAAAAATATCCATTGTATTTTTCTAGGACCAAATATTTTTTCTAGCATTTCTCTTTTTCTAAAAATAAAAAAAATAATGAGACCTCCCACCAGGCCAAAGTCTTCCTTTGTTCAAGCACGCTTAACTTCAAATTCTCACCACATCCAGTGCCATAGATTCTTTCCATTTCAGGTGTTTGGACTATTCCCTTTTAGCATAATATTTCTTCTTCCTTCCCTTGATGTTCATCTCCACGCATCAGACCAACAAACCCTCTCGGCCGCAACCTCACACTACCATAGAAGCATCCTTCGACCACCCTGGTCGAATACGACCACTCTAGTCAAATCATGACCACCCCGGTCGGTTACGACCGCTATGGTCGGATACGACCACTCTGGTCGGGTTTCGACTACTTTGGTCATATACGACCACTACCATCAGTCTTAACGACCACTCTCTGGCTTTCGACCACACCTCCGCCTTCGACCTCAGTCGCCACCGACCACTATCTCTCCGACTATCTCCGACCTTCGGCTTCAACCACTGCAAACCACTGACCACCCTAAACACTCTATAGCCCTCGACCACTCTCAAAACTCTATAGCCTTTGATCACTCGGTAAACTTTGACCACTCCTACTTCCGACTATTGCCATTTCCGATCACAACAAAAGTACTTCCAGAAACCCGTATTTCTTCATCCTAACTCCGATCAAAACCATTCAAATTTCTAAATTTTTCTAAAAACTTAAACTATCCATTTCTAGACTCTTTTTGATTTTTGAATTTTATTTGAATTTTGTTTTCTTTTTTGCATTGGTTCTTCATGTGTAGACTACGACGAATCCGGAGAGTTCGATTTCAACGATTCACAGCATCAAGACTTCGAGTAAGGCAAATTACATCTTTGATCATATTGCTCCTAGTAATTTAAATTATTTTGTTGTTTTTAAATTATTATGCATGTGTACTTTTATTCAAATTAATTTAAATCTGATTTAAACTTTAGTTACACCAAATTCCTTTGTATATGGTCAAATTTGACATTGAACATCAACATGCCTTGTCACCTTAGATATAACTCTAGTTAATACACCAGTATGAACTAGAGAATTTTTGTATCAAATGCTTAGACATAATTTTTATTTTGGGATAGCCTTTTTCACATAAAATGATAAGCCTTTAAAATGTACTCTTGACTTCGGTGAGTCAAGAAGGTCTATAAATTATTTTAAAATAAAATATAAAAACTTGGTTTAGACTTAGACAAATGGTTAGGTGGTGGGTGCTTGTTGGTGTGTATTCTTGTTCGATGACACAATATTGATTGCCAGGCACAAGGGGTTTTGTAACATCCCAAATTTTTGATAAATAAAAAATAAAAAAATTAATTAATTAAAATAATATTTGAATTAAAATATGTATTTTTGCCTAAATTTTAAATTTGATTTTGCCCTGAATTTCTGTTTTTGAAAAAGCCGTATTTGAAAGGTATTTTAAGTGAAAACCCAAAAATAATATCAAATAATATGATGTTTTGGTTTTCTATAAAAAAAATCCTATGTCAAAAAAATTATTTGGAGTTATTTGGATTTTATTTGGGTTTTCTGAGTTTTCAGGAATTTAAAATGTATTTTTGAAATTAAAAAGTATTTTGAATATAAAATATAAAACCAACATTAGTTGGAAATATTTTTATTAAGTTCAAAAAGTATCCAGAAGGTTCTCTGAATTTTTCTGGAATTTTTGGAAGTTATTTGGTATTTTTCTGAGGCTTAATGGATTTTCTGGGTTTTCTGAATATCTAAAATCAAAATCAAAAATTAAAAATCCCCTCCCTCTCTGGCCGCCACGTGGACGGCCGGGTTCAACCCGCCGATCCCGCCTCCCCCTCCTTTCTGCTTGCCACCTGGGCGGGCCCGATGCCCGCCACGTTGCGCCCCAGCCGATCTGCCCCGTCCGCCTTGCGCCCGTTCCCGCCGCCCGATCCGTCCCCTCTCCCCCGTGTGGCGCCATCCTGGCCGCCCGCGCCCCCTCTCTTGCTGCGCACCCGGGCCCGCCCGTTAGGGCCTTCGTCTCCCCCGCCTCCTCCTTCCTTCCGCGCCGCCGCCAGCCGTTGCGCCTACCTCCGCCCTACCCGGCGCCTTCCCCCCACTCCCCGAGCTCGCCGCCCCGTCCCATCGTGCGCCGCACGACCCGCGCCCACACGCCCACCTTCTCCCCTGATCCCACGCCGGCCTCCCGCAACCGCCGCCCACTCCGTCACGCCGGCGAGAAATCCGCAGCACCCCTGCCCCCGTCCGCCCCTATAAAAGGCACCTCCAGCCTCCCCTCTCCCTGCACTTCGTCCCTCCGCCACTCCTCCCTCTCTCTCGCCCTCCCCAACTCCGGCGAGGAATTGCCGGAGCCTCGGGCCGCGTCGCGCCTCGCCGACTCCACCACCGCCTTCGCCCCACCCTCGCGCACCTCGGGGACCCTTCGGCCGCGCCTCCTCGTCGACGGAGCACTGCCGCGCCGTTGAGCCCGAGTCGCCTCCGATAGGGCCCGCACCTCCTCCGCACTCCCCACGGCCCCCCTCTCCATTCCGACCACCGCCGGCCGCCGTCCACCGGAGCTCCGGCGAGCGTGCTGTCCTCGAGCGCCTCTCCGGCCGGTCGTCCACGTCAGCCGCCCACGTGGCTGCCACCTGGCGCCCGGTGGCCGCCACCTCGGCCTCCCTCGGCCCAGTCAGCGCCACCGACAGCCCCCTGCCACCTCACCCCTCCCCTCGCCCGTGGACCTGGTCCATGGACCAGGGGCCCACTGTTAGTCGGCCCTTCCTTGGGCTGACGTCATGCTGGCGCAGTTAATCTGAATTTCCCGTTGGAAAATATTTCAGCCGAAAAAGAAATCCCTGGCTGATGCAATGCTGACGTCATAAACCCATTTTCCTTTAGGAAAATAATTCCAAAAATCCTGATTTTCCATTTTCTCTCTTTTCAAACTTCCCGGAGCCCGTTCTCCCTCGTTTTAACTCTGATTGAGCCCATTCAAATTTCTAAATTCATCAAAAATTCCCCTATATCCATTTCTAGCCTCAATTCAAATTTTTGAAGTCAATTTGAATTTATTTGGATTTGGTGGGTTATTTTCACGTGTAGACTTCGACGATTCAGGAAATTTTTTCGACGAAGATTCAAACCAAGTTGAAGGGCAAGGCAAGTCACACTCCTTGATCATGTTGATCCCAGTTTTCAAAATAAAATTATGTTGATTTAAATTATATTGCATGCATATTTTTATTCAACGTATTTCAATTCGGTTTTAAATTTAGTTATTGCCTACTTGTTAATCCCTCCATTGAATTTGAATTCCTCAATACCTTGTCACCCTAGAATCAAACTCTAGTTAATACATTAGTGTTGGTTAGAAAGTTTAATCAAATGCTTAGCCCTGCATAGTCATATAATTTTTGTTTTGGATTATCTTTCACATAAAATGATGACCCTTTTTCATAAAATGATATGTACTCTTGACTTTGGTGAGTCAAGGAGGTTTATGAATTATTTTGAAAACAAATATAAATTTGGTTTAGACTTGGGCATTTGGTTAGAGTGGTGGGTGCATGCATGCCCTGTTGGTTGGAGCCGCAGTGGTTGATTGTCGTGAATGGGGGTATGTGGTTGGGCCTAAGTCAATTAAGGACCGGTCTGTGAGCTACTGTTGCAAAGCCTTATCGTACTACCACATGGCTGGTATGGGACAACCCTGGCTGAATAATTTGTGAAGTCCCAACCTGAGTCAAGTCGTAGGTTGAAAGTGAGCGTGGTTGGTGCCATGTGAAGTCTCACTTGGGCGAGCGTGGTTAAGCCATGAGAAGTCTCGTCTAGGCTCAAGAGGGGGTCCCGGTCTGGTGGATTCCTTACTGGGGTGAAACCTTAGAGTTGGCTCGACCAGGTTGAAGGCTTTGCATTGTAAAGGCCTTGTCACGACTCCCCACCGCACACCTAAGGAAGTGTGTAATCTAGTGGTACAAAGGGATGATCGTGTCTTATGGCTAAAGCTGTACAACCTCTGCAGAGTGTATAATCTATCCTGGATAGCCGTGCCCACGGTCATGGGCATGCTGAGTAAAAGTTTTTCATGGATTAGACTTTGTTTTTCAAAAATGATTTTCAAAAACCTTATAGATGGATGGAATCCATGAGAGAATGAAAACCTTGTGGGTGGATGGAACCCATGAGAGTGATTGGTAGCTTGTGGATGGATGGAATCCACGAGTGTTTGGAAACGTGTGGATGGATGGAATCCATACGTGAACTTTTGGAAAAGATGGTCCGGGTGGGATGCCCGTGGATAGGTTGGTGTTTGGTCGGAGCCGGTACTAACGGTATTACTTTCTGCTACAAGTATTATTTTTACTTACTATATTAAATTCAGCAATTTCAATCTACTTATTGTATTTCTTAAATGTTGTTTTTTGCAAACTAACCCTATAAGCCTTCCATTGAAACCTTTATCATTATGGTGCATTTTTTGTGTGACTTGCGGAGTACAAATTTGTACTCACCTTGCTTTTTCCACACAGAGGAAGATGAAGTCGACTACGGTGAAGATCTGGACGAGTAGGCCGCGTCTTACTGTCGTTTGCCTGTGGGCAGGCTTGGGCTTTGCTTTTATCAGTTTGCTTCCGCAGTTATTTCCTTTATTTATTTTGCTAATGGGCATTGATGTAAGACTTGCCCATAAGGCCGTACTCTTTTATTTAATATAAGAAGTCATTTGTGCTTGGTATTTATCTTTGTTGTACTGTGTGCACTAGCTGATCCTGGACTAGTGCGATTTACACAGAGGATCCAGGAGTCGTTACTCCGGGTTTCGACAGGTTTGTGGTTGGTGCCTAAGTTAAATTAAGGACCGGTCTGTGAGCTACTGCTACAAAGCCCTTTTGTATGGCCACAAGGCTGGTATGGGACAATTCTGGCTAACTAATTTGTAGGTCCCAACCTGAGTCTCACTGTAAGTTGAAAGTGAGTATGGCGTAGGCCATGTAAAGTCTCACTCGGCTTAAGAGGGGGTCCCGATCTGGTAGATTCCTTACTGGGGTGAAACCTTAGTGTTGATTTGCCAAGTTGAAGGCTTTGCATTGTAAAGGCATTGTTATAATTTTCTTAGTCACACACCTACGGAAGCGTGTAATGGCCGACATTATGAGATAATCATATCTTGTGGGTAAAATTGTACAACCTCTGCAGAGTGTATAATCTACCTGGATAGCCGTGCCCACTAGGGATGCAAACGGATCGAATACAGACGGATAATGTCTCTATCATATTTGTTTTCATATTTTTTCTCGGATGCGGATACAAATATGGATACCTCGGATACAAATACAAATACGAATAATATCGAATACAGATACGGAGTGAATACGAATCGAAATGAATACGGTCACGAATATTTATCGGAACATGAAAAACCCATTAAACTATACATCCAAATCAATGAAAACACATAAATAGTTTATCTTGTCAAAACATTCATAAAATCTAAACAAGTATAAGTATTTTTATCCACAATAGTCATACTGTTGTATATATTTTAAATCTTCAAGTGGCAGTTAATTTTTTCTAAAGTCCTAAATAATTCTTAATGGATTTCTACCATTTACATGTGACTAATAAATTAATTAAGTATTTAAATTTGCATCAAAATGATTTAAACGGGAGTACATCAATTTAATCGGTACAAATTTTAATCCACTGACAATATTAAATTTATTTTTTAATAAATATAAATATTTGCTAGTGGTGTTTGTAATTTAATATGATTAAGGAACCTAATGCCTAATGGTAACTAGTAGAGTGCCCGTGCTAACGCTACGGCGGCATTTGAGGGATGCACATGAAAACAACCAAATGACGATATTTTTTCCTTGCCCGTGCTAACGCTACGGTAAAAAACAAAAAGGCTATGTTTCTTAAAAATGATGTTACACTGAAAAAAGGAAAAGGACAATGGAAAATTAATTACTATTATAAACCATGATGCTCTTGATTTACTGATAAAAAAATAAGGAGAGAAATTAAGTACGGATTATGTTGCTATTGATTGGGAAAAAGAGTGAACTAAGTAGCATTAGCAACCAACAATAACAAACGCGAACCAAACGTGAACACCATATCAATAGGGAAGTAGAGGACACTGACACCTTGGTTTGATGCAAATCCTAAAGTTTTCCTTATGTAGAAATTAACTAAAGTGGATATCATACTTACTGGAGAGATAACTAAGTTAGGTTGCTTTGCAGGGCTGCTATGCTTTCATCCGGCTAGCTTCTACATGGATGTAATCACCAGAGCATAAGACTGGCCACTTTCCTTTAAGAAGTTCTTATCACCTCGGCTCCGAATTTAGTAGTGATACATAGTACGCAAGCAAGAATTTTACTTAGCCTTGAATAGGTGTCCTCCATAACTATGCACCACATTATTGTGTATATTCCAAGCTCTCCACAGCAGAATATACATTTTAGTGCACATCTCCGATTGGCCAGCGATCTATCAAAAGAATGAGCCACTCACAGCCATTGTTTCAGGATTCACTCTTCTTTGGGAAAACCCAAAAGGTTATGATCCACATACATATCTGACAGTAAGTATCTTGACCTAAGTACCTTAAAACTTATTTACCTTGGCTAGGAACCCATTCCTGACCAGCTTCCACATAGATATTTCTACCTTTGCAGGTGCATTCAGTTTCCAACTTTTCCTCAATTACTTATATGCCCAAAAGGAGCAGAACACTCCTAAGGCAATTCATCGAGCA
This sequence comes from Dendrocalamus latiflorus, assembly GCA_017311315.1. NCBI lineage: Eukaryota > Viridiplantae > Streptophyta > Magnoliopsida > Poales > Poaceae > Dendrocalamus > Dendrocalamus latiflorus. The sequence continues at coordinate 54,101,442 of CM029663.1, read as the reverse complement.
CATCACATGCATGGAGAAATTAACTAAAGCTTACCGAATAGGAGAGATGAACAGAAATAGCATGGAGGGCAGTGACATCATCGTTTGTGTCCTCACTGGTGATGACTGCGGAGTTGACAGGGAAGAGGACAACATATAACTGTATTTTGTCATACAACTCTATTTTTAAGAAAAATATTATCATATAACTGTATTTTTCTTATTTTCCCAAAGGTATGCAGCATGCAGTTTATGCCATTTAATCAATCTCTAATTTGAATATGGTGATCACTATTTCTTTTTTAATTGATAGGGAGATGCTTCCAATTTTTCTTTTTTCTAATTTCGTCAATGTCTAGTTTTTTAATTGATCTGCATTATTTTGTTGGCTGGGTTTTTGCTAATTAATTGCATATACTAATATCCTACAATCCATAGCTAAGAACAAAGAGGATTCTACCATGTCTACGATTCACTGAGTGAATTAACTTGCATGGGAAAAATCCAATCATCATAGAGGTCAAAGTTCAGTGCAAAGAAATGCAAGGACATAAGCATTCTGATTACTACTACCGTACTCTCTAGAGAAAACCAATATGATTCACTGAATGAACTGACCACCATGGAAAAACTACAGCAGCATTTGAAGTATAGTATTCTTAGAGCATTATGTATTATCAAGATGGATTATATGATTTACAGCAGTTCATACATAAAAGGATTATCACCAGAACATATGCCCGTGCTAACGCTACGGTAACATACAAAACAAGATAAAATTTGTACCAGATCCCCCACGCACTTCCTCCACCTCCAAAAGCTGACTTATTGCAGTGTTCACCGTCATGAATCTTGGTGGTTCATACACCTTCTTTCCTCTGAAAGTGAATAACCAAATTTAAATCCAATGACAAATGATATATCTAGCTACACTAAACAATGAGAGCTGAGAATATTGAGCATAGCTCGTTCTCATAAGAAATGTCATTCTGCACTGTGAGCTACTGAAAATCATAGACAGAAAAAAGGTAATTACCTGCACAAGGACTCGAATGTTGGCTCCTTAACACGAATATCTGCATTGAATAATTGAATTGATATAGATGAGGTAGATGAGGTAGAGACTATTATCCCACTGTCCACCCTCGTTCTGCAATAACCTCACGAACACATGTAGCTACTTCAATACCATCACTTATGGGAGGGTAGCTCCAGCTGTTTGAAATCTACAAGGAAAAAGATAAATGCTAAGCCATCCAAGTACATCCAACCACATTGAGATATTTCTAAATTTCTAACCAATGTGCGATAGAACTTGCAATTGCCATCTAATAGAGTTCATGAACCACATTGAGATATTTCTAAATTTCTAATGTATTTTGATTTGAGCCTTGTCATAAAAAAAGACTACCAAGAGCTCAAGATGTAAAATTTTTTTCGTGCATCAAATATTCCTATCTTTGGTCAACCAGCCACATACCATGCATATCGACCCAAATGTATATATGCCATCCTACAGGTGATATACTTGGCTCTAAAGATGCCGTTTTGACGACTGCAATTGCATTGGGTGATAAAATTATCTTCTAAACAAAAGGTTAACCACCAAGTGAAATTGTGAATGGAACTGATTTTTTGACCTAATTATCATTAGGAATTAAGACATTGGCAGTTCAAAAATTTCACGACCCAGTTGCCGATAAAAAATCTCTCCCAATAAATTGACGGCATTACATAGTAGTAGTAAATAGTAATTGCAACAAGATGATTACAGAACACACCAAATATAATGTTATTGTGACTGAACAATATCATGTCATTGTGCCTGAACAATATCATATCATGAACAAGATCATCAACATTACAGATCATCCAGCAATGCTCAGCGATTTGGGTTCCATACCTTCACGTTTGGGCGGGGAAGACACAACCAAGATGAGGGAGAGGACGAAATTCGGGATGGAAGTGAGATGCAGGAGCAGAGGCAGGTATTCCGTCGCTGTTGCCATCGGCCAGCCTCTCGTCGAGGTGCTCGTCGCCCGGTCACTGGTCTCGTCGGCCCTCCTCGCACGCTCGCCGTCGGCTGGGTGGCGAAGGGATGCGTAGGGGGGCGGGGCGGATCTGCGGAGGGGGCCGGGGTGAGCGGCGGCGGGTAGGGAGGAGGGGAGAGGCGTGGGGGGAGGGGTAGGAGGTGGGCGGCGGCGGGGGATCTGGGGAGGGGGCGCCGGGGGGGAGGGGACCGGGGTGGGCGGCGGCGGGGAGTGGGGAGGAGAGAGGCGTGGGGGGGGGAGGGGTAGGAGGGGGCGGCGGCAGGGGATCTGGGGAGGGGGGAGGGGTGGGCGGCGGCGGGGAGGGGGAGGAGAGAGAGAGGCGTGGGGGAGGAGGGGGCGCGGGGGTGAGGGGGCCGGGGTGGGCGGCGGCGGGGAGGGGGAGGAGAGAGGCGTGGGGGAGGAGGTGGCGCCGGGGGTGAGGGGGCCGGGGTGGGCGGCGGCGGGGAGGGGGAGGAGAGGCGTGGGGAAGGAGGGGGCGCCGGGGGGGAGGGGGCCGGGGTGGGCGGCGGCGGGGAGGGGGGGAGGAGAGAGGCGTGGGGGAGGAGGGGTAGGAGGGGGCGTGGGGGATCTGGCTGGGGAGGGGGCGGGGGGCCGGGGGATCGCCGCTCCTGCGTACGGCAGAGGAGAGGAGGAGTCGGCGTGTGGGAGATGGGGCGTCGGGGGAGAGGGGGAGTCGCGCGCGGGGTGGGCGTGAGATGAGATGAGTGATGAGGTATGATCCAAATAACCTGGGCTGTTGGATTTGAGTGGGTAAGAGAAAGGAGAGGTTAGAGTGGATATCGTCCCTTCATTTCAAAGGTTCGCTGGTTCTGGGTGTAGTTGGTTTGGTGCATCTAGGAGAGGTCTTGACTGCGGGGAACATTTGTTAGGGTAACTGTAGGAAAGTTTACAACTGGTGGTTTTATAGTGGTAGAGATAGAGGCTTATGACTTGGTTGGGCTAGTGGGCTGGTGGCATAGAGATGAGAGAGGCTGACTTGGGCTGGGCAATGTTGGGCTGAAATTTCGGATATCCATTTTCGTATTATCCGGATAATCTGTATTCGTATCCGTATTCGCCGGATATCAGGCCTACTGTATTCATATCCGTATCCGATAAAAAAATCTGTATTCATATCCGATCCGAGAATTATCCGAAGATCCGTATCCGTTTTCATCCGGATCGGTCGGAAACTATCCGATCCGTTTTCACCCCTAGTGCCCACGGTCATGGGCAAGCTAAGTAAAGTTTTTCATGGATTAGACATTGTTTTCAAAATGATTTTACAAAATGCTTATGGATGGATGGAATCCATATGAGATCTTTTTGAATAAAGATGGTCCAGGTGGGATACCTATGGATAGGTTAGTGTTTGGTTAGAGCCTGCACTAACAATATTATTTTGTTAAAATTTTATTTCTATTGTATCAAATTCAGCTTTTGAATCTACTTACAATATTTACTTCAATTCTGCTTTTCGCTCAATTAACCTTACTATGCATTCCTTTGTCAATTCTTATGCATGCATTAACTTTGTTAAACCTCCTGGTGTAACTTATGGAGTACTGTATGTGCTCATTTTTCTCAATTCGTCGGTTTTCATAGGATGACTTATACTTCAGTGAGGATCAGAACGAATAGGCCTTGTCTTTCTGTCGTTTGCCTGTGAACATGCTCAGTGGGCTTCTTTCGCTTCGGTTTTATCTTCCACTACTTATATTTAATTCTGGTTTATGGACCATTTATGTAAACTTTAGCCATCAAACCCATATTCAGTTAAATAAAGTTGTCATTATGCTTGATATGTATCCCTGTTATCATTGTGTGCACTAGCTGATTCTAGACTAGTGCGATTTACACAGAGGGTTTCGGAGTTGTTGCTCCAGGATCCGATAGATTGTGAGGTTAATAATGCTGACGATGACTATGTGCTTGAGGATGATGAGGATAGTGAGGATGAGGACAACACTGGTGAGGAGGAATGGGTGGCAAACGATGCCATGCCTGATGATGTAGTTGTTGATGTATCATACGACAGAAATGACCCACCTATGAATGTTGGCACGACTTACCTTTCTATTGTAGAGTTTAGATAGGCTATAGCGCAATATTCAATAAAGCATGAGTTTGACTAGAAAACAAAAAAGTGACCTGTTGATGTTTTACGGTCGATTTTATGTATGATTTCTTGGATTCAGGGGATCTCTTGCTACGACCTGGCTACGATCACACAGAGAAAAAATACATGAATTTTTATACAGGTTGGGCCTTCTCCTGAGAGAATGACAACCCTACTCCTGTGTGGCTATTGCTCAGATGAACTGATTACAGTTAAGAGAGGAATGCAAAATGTCTTGCTCTACTTCTATTCTCCCTTGGGTATGTGTTGATTTGTCCCTGATCTCTCCTCTATTCTTCTTAACGTCAACCTTTATATAGCTTGTGAAGCGGTGGTAGTTGTTCCATGTCGAGAGATGCCTTCATGTTTTGGATGATAACCGTCCGACGAGAGTTATTGTTAGAGATACATGGTAATTCGTGCATCGTGTGGTTATTATTGTCAAAGAGAGGTTATGTGCATGTATTCTAGAGGATACATGCACGTGCTAACCGCCTCATTAGACAGACCCATGATGTAATGGGTTGTCGTAGACAGGTCAGTCAAAGATTGGCTTAATCATAGGAGGGTCTACGACCACAAGGTGATCGCAGGATAACTTACGACTATGTCATAGTCACAGAAGAGTTTACGACTATGGAGTTATCGCAGAAGAACTTACGGCTATCCTGTGAAATCTTTCTCTTATATATAAGGGGTATACTCAAGGAGTATAATGACGTAAGAATATCATTTATAAATAAATAATAATTTGAGGATTATTATATTCTCATCATGACCCAACTAGATTCATAGCTAATTGTGTTGTGGAAGGGTGTAGATGGAGAATCCATGTATTGACCTTGCAGGATAATGTGACAATATGGGCGTGTACATGCATTTTGATTCTCATTTTGAATTGACCTAGCCTTGTATCATAGTGTTTGGTACTAACTGTATGAACTATTTGTGAACTTTCAGGTGAAGGTTCATGGTCCCGAGCACACATGCCCAAGCACTAGAAGAACTGAGCAGTTGAAGAGTGCCTCAAAGTTTTTGACATCTGAAAAGATATTGGTATGGTTGAGATAGGACCTAAGTCTGGGGGCAAAAAAATGTAGATGAGGCTACATGACGAGTACAAGATGATGGTCAGCTACAAGAGGATGTGGACTGGGAGAGAGCTAGCACTTAAGTGATTGTTTGGTAATTGGGATGATAGCTTTGATAAGCTATATGGTTGGAAGGCAGAGATTGAAAGGAGATGTCCAGAAAGCATTGTTGCCATTGACCACATGTAGTTCAAAGATAGAAATAGGTTCACTAGGATGTTTGTTGCATTGAAGCCCTGCATCGATGGTTTTTTAGCTGGCTGCAAATCCTACCTGGCCATTGATAGCACTTACTTGGCGAGAAAGTATAGAGGTCAACTAGCTACAGCTTGTGCAGTCAATGGTCACAATTGGTTGTTACCTGTGGCATATGCCATAATTGACTCTGAGACTAATGACAATTGGACTTGGTTCATGGACAAGCTGCAATATGCTATTGGACACCCACCCGGGCTAGTGTTGTGCTCAGATGCAGGAAACGGGATTGACCATGCAATTGAGGAGATATTTTGATATGCTGAACACAGGAAGTGCATGAGTCATCTGGTGGTTATTTTTTTTAAAAAAAAGTTCAGTGGTGAGGTGTTCGACGGACATCTTTGGCCAGTGGCATGCTCATGGAATCAATGAGACTTCCTTGATCATATGCAGCCATGTAGAAAATGAAGCTACAAGCCATGGATTACTAGAGTACTTATCACAAAAGACTATGGATGAGGAGTAAGTTCTCAACTTTATCAAAGTTAGACTATGTCACAAATAACCTGGCTAAGAACTTCAACAACTGGATCAACAAGCACAAGGGTTTAATGTTATATGAATTGTTCGACAAAATTAAAAGTGAGATAATGAGAAAGTTTGATAAGAGAAGAAAGATTGCATCTAAGTTGCAAGGGCATATCATACTACCAAGTGTCATGAAGGAGCTATATGGAAGAACCAGGGGATTGAACATGGACTTCGAAAGGAGTGATCACACTCTAGCCAAAGTAACTGATAGAGCACCAAGTGGTAGGAGGCATGTTGTTAACCTAGCTGACAGGGCATGAACATGTAGAGAGTGGCAAGTATCTGGGAAGCCCTGCACACATGCCTTGTGCAGTTGTGCTTTATCACCTCACTAGAGGGACACATGTAGAGAGTTATGTTGATGATTATTTCAGTGTGGCCAAGTTCATTGTAGCCTATGCTCAGCTAATGCCGACCCTTACAGACATGTCCCAGTGGCCAAACGAAAACCATGGTTTCTTTCTGTACTCACTATACTGAAGAGGGCTACGGGAAGGCCCAAGAACTAGAGGTATAAGGCTTGTCATGAGGGCAGTGGGGCCAAGAAGGGTAGGAAAGGGCAACACTAATGTCCAATTTGCAAAGGGTATGGTCATAGGTGGCAAAATTGCAAAGAGGTTGATCCAGAAGCTAAGAAAGCCTATGCTTTGGTGGCAAAGCAAAGGTAATATCTTGTGAACTTTGAAAATGCTTCCATTAAAACTACATGAACATATAGACTTAATAATACACTAAACATATAGGGCAAAGCAGAAGAAAACAATAAGCTCTTCAAGTTATGTCCCTACTAAAAGAATTGATACATGTACTGCATCATCAGATCAAGCGCTTTTAGGTCCACCGAGGTAAAATTTTGTTGCATTATTTGTTTTGCTACAAATATTGTATCATTTGATTTCCTTTGGCTGCTAACTCAACAAAAAAAGGATGAATTCCAACGAGAAGTCTCGATCATCATTGCCTGAGTGTGCATCATTGAGGTATAAATTTCCTGAGAATCTATTCTACCAACACTCACAAAACTCATTGACTTACTTTCAAATCCAAATTGCAGCTCTAGATCCCATAGTGCTACAAACTAGGCCAGTTATCCCTCTTTGCCCATTCTCTTAGTAATGCATGCTCCCTATTTGGCTGTTGTCCCAGTAGTGCAAACCATTACAACACATATCAGGAAGAGGCTTATTGACTGAGAACATGAAAAAGAACACAGAAATTATGTATTGCACCTTGTGATTGACTATCACTTTTCACAAACTATTTAGAATAGTTAGAAGAGTCCTTATGCTATTAGACTAATGCTTGATATCTCTTTTTGCAATGTGTTTGGGAATCTCATGTGATTGTGTTGTTCCTTCTATTCGTATTGACCATAAAGTGTGTTTATCCCCTGGTGTGCTACCCACAGCTTAGAACAAATTGCCTAAGAAGAGTTAAAAATAAGAGAGTCCACTTGATTTGGAAGATCAGGACCCATGGGTAACTGCTTGTTAATGACATGGTATCTAAATCTGGTACATTTTTACATAGAGTCCACTTACCAGTTTGTGTATCTCATGTAAATAAGGGCTAAAAACTATCCTTTACATAGAGAGAATGAACAAACGATGTACAGAGAAAATGGGAGAGGGGGATAACGGCGTGGAGTAGGGTGTGGAGCATTTCGGGCATTTTCAAAGAAATGCCACAGCCTAACGACATATGATGGACGACGATGGCACAGAGTGAAGAAAAATGAAACTCAGTCGTATGGAGGGAATATGAACTTATTCAGTGCAAATAATAGAAGCAAGACTTATTTAGTGGCATGGAGTAGTTTCTCATTTTGATTCATAAACTATGGCCCTCTACTTTTCAACTTATGGCTTCCCCCGAATAAACCAATGGGACATCTTCTCTGCCGTCTTTTCAAAACGGTTTATCGGGATATCCTTTTTAAAGTGGCTTATCAACTTATCGTCATTTGATTTGTTTGTGCTAGGGCCAAAGCTATCAGTCACTACCATATGCCATCAGCCATAGAAAAAAGAACCAAAACTATATGTCCTGTTCTTTTTCAGCTTATGGTTTCCCTTGAACAAAACAAATGGGGTGTCTTTTCTGTCTTCATTTCAAAGTGGCTTATTGGGACAACCTTTTCGAAGTGGTTTATCGGCGTTGGTTCATTCGCACCAGCCCTTATGCTATAGCCAAAAATTATTAGCTACAATCATAAAGAAATAAGCCACAATCGAAAAGAACGCGCATATTCTCTCTTTAGTGAATAGGCACGACTCCTGCCATCCGTTTAAAAAAATTATGTCTACATTCAAGTGAAGTTGACAGGATTGAGTAGAGGTTGGCCGGACGTTTGCATTTGTATGATTCATGCAGCTAGTAAATAATGATAACATTGCACTATCTTATTCTCACATGTGTATAAATGAGCCGTTGTGATGTTGTTGTTGGATTGAACAGGTGTGCCGTACGTCTACTAAGATACATTATATTCTATATGTATCTTTTCGATTGTATATTCATTTGAGATTTTTAGTATCATTGAGAATCCGCATGGATGACTGAAGCTAAAGTTCCATCCACTTTCAAAGTAACAAAAGGAAAGCAACAACTGGAGTGTACACAAAAGATTCAACTCCCCCACTATCTCACACATCTGTTAATTAAGTAAAGAAATTGAGGATGGTCTTGCTAATAGACAAATGTGTAGCTTCCAGAAATTTCAATTGCACATTTGTACTTATAAATTACTGGGATTATAGGGGTACCACTGAACATATATACCCTACCATCTTTTTACACAGAAAATTCGTCAAAAGGAATGTGACACAAGGCGAACACGACGAGATTTACAAGGGTTAATGTTTACTACAAACAACTCATTTGTCGTGGCTTGGTATTGCTCATGCCATTACTTGCAACAGATTTATTTTGTAATTTACTATTAATCTTTTTTGCTCTGCCGGCCCTTTCAAACGCTCCATCTAATAGCATGTATGCCGGTTTAAACATGCCTGATCCATCACTCAGCAGTGCATTTGGAACAGTGTCGTATATGCTCCCAATAGAAGTGTACCTGAGAAATCAGAGCAAGTACAAGGAAATGCATGATATAGACAAGTTAATTTTGTAGCTGAAAGTTCAAAATAGCAAAGTAACAATATTGCCCAATACAAGCAAAGGGAAATAATTCAGTTATTATAGGGTTACTAACTAATTTTCTTAAAAATTGACGTGACAAAATTGCACCCTAATACACAGGGAACAAGACACCGAACATTTACCAGAAAAGGGTCTGAACATTGAAAAGAACATACCCTTGGTCATAAAGGCTGCAGTATTTGACCTTGCAAGTTAAGAGGAAAGACCAAACATCCCTGTCAGAGAAAAAGCATGCTCTTCAGCATTTGAATTAGCACTGGAAAAATGCAAGGTCTTATTGATCTACATGATTAGGAGACAAAACCTGTAGGACCAATTTAGGATAGGATTCACCCTCATGAAAGGAGGCCAGCCAGATGAGCTAGGAGAGAATTGTTCTTGACCAACCTGCAATTTCACATTGTAATTTTATTACTGCTAGGTCCATGGAGAAGGAACACTGCACAATATGTAAATAAAGCAGATCACTGGAAAAGGAAGTTACCGCATTGGGATCACCATTTCTAGTGCCAAGGAAAATTGCTTTGGTAGGCTTCTCCTTCAACAGGGCTTCCAGGCCAGACTTGAAATCTGTCCGGATGATTTCCAATGGCAATCCGTAACTGCAGAGCATGGAGGAGAAGGCATGGAACAAAGATTATTTCATTCAACTCCTCAAGAACAAGAATAAACAAGGGAAGTAAAATCTTAGCGATTTCTTACGTCGCAGCCGTGTCGTAAGTGAACGAATTAATTTCAGGAAATGCAGTGTGGTCCTCGAAGTAGATGGTCCGCATAGGGCAATTCTGAATGGTATAATCCATCTGGTTTCCATCGCCTGAACTTGTTTTGTGAAGGTAGTAGCCAGCCCGGAGCAAATGCAACAGTACCTGTTTGACATATTACATTGCTATTTTGTCATATCTGTTGAGGATATTATTAACCGTGAGTAAATGTGCTTAAAATGTTGCAGATGAGAGCTTGAAGATATTTTTCTAGAGCGTGAGCATGAAGATATTACAGTGGAATCTTTGCCACCATTGAAGCTGAAGGCGACTTCCTCAAACCTGCAGTGCGTAGATGAATTAAATTTCTGAGGATGATCGACACTAGACTGACTACACCTACTCAACCAAATACAAGAAACCTTTAAACAATCAGAATAAAGAGAATAAAGTAGCTTGTACAACATACTACTACTACTGTTACATTTTTCAAAATGTGTACCATGTGCCATGACCAGTTCGAATTGTTAAAGGAGGTCATATACAAAGATAGTGAAGCTTCAGACTAAGACTACAAGATTTATATATGTATCATGGTTCTCATTCTGTGAGAAGACGCACGTCGAATTGACTTCTCTTTTTCTATATATGAAAGAAGCTTGGTTATTGTCACTCTTACTCAGTGATAACTGGAAAATATTTAAAAGGAACCAACTTGTAACACCTAGTTAAAACAATCTCACACATCTTCTCAGTCCTTTTTTTGCCTGAGCTTTGCGTGTTATTATTATACTAAGAAGAAACAACTAATACAAAGTGCGAACCTGAGAAACAAAACCAGAAAAAAGCAGAAAGCTCCAAGAAATATGCTTATCTTTATATGGCTGGCCTAAGAACACCAAGTCAGTTGGTTAGTACCACGGATAGTGGACTAGCCAACCCGGCTTCGAATCCTCCCTTCTATAAATACGGATAAAGCCCACCTTAATTTGTTTTTTTATTTTACATGGAGCTGCTGATGACTTTTAGGAGTAATTAAATTAAAAATTTTAAAATAGAAACAACAGTACAATGCAAAGGAATAGGAGAAAAAGGAAATTAAAAATTAAAAAATCAGAAAAATAAAATTAAGAAATAATGAACTAGAAATAAAAAATCAGAAGTTAAAGCCGAAACGAGTGGGCCATCCTTCCCCACCAGAGAAGAACGAGGCGGCATGCATACAAAGGACCTGTGATATCGAGGAATCAAGTCGAACTAAAGCCAAATCACTTAGGATGTACACCAGAACTGCAAGGCCCCAACAAAAAAAAAATCTTGTTACATATTGATCACCTCAACCAGCGGATCAAATTAAGGCGGCTTGCATACAAAGGGCCTGTGATGTCGAGGAATCCAGTCGAATTAAAGCCAGATCACCCAGGATATAGTACACAAGAACTGCAAGGCTTGCCACCACTCCATTGACCAAGAAAGATTTCCTAAGCCGTCGTGGATCGGTTCCTTCTTCCGTACACGTCGCGGTGGGTGGCCTTTCCTAGCCACCGCACGGGCGCGTGCAGACGAGGGAGGGAGAGGAGAGGAGAGGATGGCTAGGGCACAGAGTACGTACGGGTAGAGCGCGAAGGCTCGCTGGATGGCGTAGACGGCGCGGTCGTATTTGGCGCGCATCCTGGAGTCGGCGCCGCTCGCCCGCAGCGCCCGGTCGATCTCCATCACCGGCCCGCCGCTGCCGCCCTCTCCTCTCCTCTCCTCCGGCGAAGCGAGACGCGAGATTGCGAATTGTGAGAGATCTCGACCAATTAATTATAGTATCTGCAAGCAAGTTAAGCAATTAGGAGGGTACCCGCCTGGCCGGCAGCCCGGCATAGATTCAAATTCCGAGCAGATAGGTACGTACGTATGTAGTATGGCGGGTGGACATGGAGTATGGACCGGGTGCAGGTCCGATTCGGACACGTGCGTAACCAAGTGCTCGTCGAAACGTACGACTCTGTTGTATTTCAGTTACTTGCTCGTGCGTTGCAACAATTTCCTAAACTGATAATTAATATAATTAAATATAAAGTCGTGTATTTATCTTAAATTTCATACTATGTGAATTTTTTCTCAATAGGATATTTTATGAAACTCAAAACAATTTATCTTTTGGTAAATGATTAATTAAAAAATAAAACTACGATTTTTGGATTTTTCTAATTTATGTAAGAATTTTTGAACTATTTCTTACGACACTCCTATGATCTAAGCTGATCTTAAAAATTTTCACTAAAAAACAGTTGAAATGCTTGATCTACACTATTGATGGGAGCAAAAGGGAGGAGGTGGTGAACAGACAGACTCCCCTTTTTATATTAGTAGAGATTATTCGATCAGGTCTGACCACTTGAAGATTTCGACCAATTTATTTTGATCAGTATGATTAGCTAGTAATGCAAAATGATCGGAGATTATGATTGGGAATATCTTCGTGTTCGTGATGAACTCTGCATCGACTTGCACCAACCGTGGTATCCAAAGATGTTTGTGCTCACTAGGGTCAAACGTGGCTACTTGAGGCGTTTTCGACTATAACTCTTCACCATCATTTTCTAAGACTCTATTTTTGTTTTTGAGGGGAGTATTGTTTCCGTCATCAAGCAGGTTATTGTTCCAACTTACGAGTAGTTCTCTGTTTTTATTATTGACTAAGATTTTGTTCATTCCTTGTGAATGACTCTTCTTTCTAAGACTATTTATACTCTTTGTATAAGTCTCTTTATAGTAGCGCGTACAGCTCAAGTTATGTATCCATGTCAGTTTTTGAGTAGTTCTCTTGTTTAATACGCATACGAGCTTTGGTTTTTTTCCATCAAAAGAATTTAGCACGAGCTTGATTATCAGTCGCGTCTGGATTTGAGTGATCAACATGCATGGGGCGCAAAAGTTCACATCGAGCTCATTCTAGCGTGTTCAACGAACGGTGCAAAACGGGGATGTCGGAACAGCTACTTGATCCGGCCGCACCAACTTCCGGCAACCTCCTTGCCCCTCGGCGACCCAGCCCAAGCTTGCAAGTTGGCCAACACACTGTATTGGCCAACTCAAGGCATACCTTCGCTGTGGCCAACAGCAAGTTGATGCTTTGTCCTTAGCTTAACCGCGAGTGCTATTTTCATCCCTGAGTTGATAGTTGTTCATATTTTTCTTGTTCAAAATAAATTTTTTTCATAGTTTTAGTCGTAGTCAGTATAAAACATTAATATTTTAGACCCGTGGTTCAACTGGCAGACTAGCAGTCTAACCGTTGAGCTAAACACTTCACACGAGTTGGGTCACGTTTATGTTTGCACGGTTGACATTCACTACCGTGCAACGGTGAAGTTGAAATTGGAGGGGAGACTCGAAGAACTAACTTACTTTTTAACAAAAAGATAAAAATGATCAATCTAAATTAAGATAAACATATCTAAATTTATACATAAATAAAAAAGGAATAAAACTAAAAGAAAAAAAATATAATAAAGATATCTCGGTATCGTGGAGGGAAGGCTCGAACTCAACAAGCCTCCGGTGGCTACGCCCTTGCTGCCGTGCATAGATACATATGGTCCGACCCGCGCGCTTTCAGCCCATGGGCCGAGTGGCACGCTCGACGCCGCTATCGCAGCATACCACAGTCTTTTCCTGATCGGTGACCAAAAGCCCAGGGTTTCATTCACCTCGGCCACGCGACTGCCCCAATCCTCTCCATTGCCGCCGCCAACCCCTCCCGGAGCGCTCCTTCGCCAGCCCCTCAGGCGCCCTCACGCCCGCGGTCGCGTCAGCACGAGCACGAGCAGGGAGGGAGCTGAGGCTTTAGCGTGGTGTTGTTTTGTTGCCGTTCGCAGGATTTTCCTTACCTCGTGAGCCCGTTGAGCACTTGGGTTGTGGGGAGATCACTCCTCACGGTAGAGATGGTGAAGAAGGGGGCAGGAAGGGCCCGGTATGATCCCGACCTTCTCTTGCTTGCTTAGAGAAGAAGTTCTTAGCGCCGTCGTTGGTATCAAGAGTCAGCTAGGCCTTGATTTCTTCAGAAGTTATTACTCGATTGCATGGAGGCCTTGTATTGCTGTAGGATGGTTCGATCATAAGCCATAGCATCTTTCTACTGTAAATCTCGACGATGTTTGTTCCAAATAAAACTTACTTGGTAGATATGCAAGTGCTGCCCGCAAATCGAATTAGTGGTTTAGGTAGTTGCAGCCCTGTTCCAAATGTCAGAAATGCCTCAAACATGAGTTGTCAGAAATGCCGTATTTTGTTTGACAGTACATCTCTTGTAAGTTAGTGTGACTGTTCTTTTGCGTCTGAACTAATCTGCTGCAACTATTGTAGCTATGAGCCTGGACCGGCATTTGACGAGAACAAAGAGGAGGCCATTCTTGACATCTCGCCAACAGATTCAACGGAATTTTGGCTAATACAGTGGCCTATACACCAGGTAACGTGGATTTTTTCCGCCCCTGTGGCATGCTGCTAATATGCTGCACTGTTTAGGTCCAACGTAATGTTTTCTGTATTATGACACAGTTGGATGTTTCTGATTTTCACGGTGAAGAAGTTTCCCTTAACCTACACCACGATGGAACCTTGGGCAGTTTGGAGAGTTCCTCGGGTAAGATAAATGTCATGAATTATGTTGCAATTGTTTTCACTTGATTAATTGCATGGTTCGATGATTTTAAAGTTTCTGAGCGTTCAGACAACAATTGAATTTGGCTAATTCAATCACACTTCAGCTTTGATCAGACTGATTTTCCCAAAGAGCAATACGTATATCCTTTTTATTCCTAAAGAAAGCAATGCTAATCCTATCAACGGAATCACTTGCATTTCCATCGTGAACTTTTTCTCCCATTCTCTTAAGAAGATTAAGTCAATGCTGATTTTCTTTGATTGTCAGTTGTGTTTTGCAGCCCAAATCAAGTATCAGCTGGAGTTTTTAGTTCGTACTGAACTTCCTGTTCTACTAATTTGCTTGTTTATCTTTAGGCAACAAACTACTAGTTATTTATGGACTCTTTAAAATAGAAATCGAAATCAAGATGTTACCCTTTAGTGTACAAAAAGAAGATGTTACTCTTTGCGGATGTCCAGACTCAAGATGTATAATTTTTGAAGTGCAATTTCCTCGTCAGTTTCCTATGTAATGGCCCATTAACTCCTTGACTTGAAGCTAGATTGATGACATGCTACCCACCAGTAAGAGGTTGTAGTACTAGTTGGCATCTCTAGTTCCTTCACATAGGTTGAAACTACCATTCTTCAATCATTGTGGCAAATAATTACTGATACTTTTCCACAAAAATACAGCTATATCTAACGTTCTTTATTTGGCAGGGAAATCTTATGAACTTGTCAGCTTTGCTGCTCAGCAGCCAGACGCTACTGTCTTCCTGCCATCAGGATCAGAAACGAAAGCTGGTATGCCGAAGTGTCAACTTAATACTTTAGTTATACAGTATATTGCACAGATGCTATTTTTCCCTTGTTGAAATATGAATTTTGCTGAAATGCCCTGTATGTACATATTTAGTTTTCTTGGTTTCGTATTTACGGGCCATATTGATGGCACAATTGATGGGTTGGTAAACCCTATGTTAGTGCTCATTAGGTAGAAACATCTCTTGATATTATTTCTTGTTTTTTGCCAAGACATTAATTCACTGGTTCATGAATCATGATAGAACACAGTGAGCCTTCTGCTATCAAGAATACCAGTACATGATAGTTTGTAGCACCCTGTTCAATTTCTGAAAATTGTTAATTTTAGTTTGTTATGGTACCATGCGATGTTACTTGTTAATTTGGACTGTTGTGATCTTCAAGGGAAACAAAAGAAGAAACAGGACATGGCACTCATCTTTGTTAGGTTACCTGTCAACTCTTATGAGTTACGGTGCACACATATAGCTCTGGGTTAAAGCATCAAATGAATGCAATCTTGGGATATGTCATGAAACTAAATCTAAGAGTTGAAGTGACACACTGGAAGTTGGAACATATGTCTTCAACTGATAAAGAATGTCTTCTAGAATAAAAGCTTCCAATGTTGTGGGTTTCTGGAGAATCAGTGTTATTTGCAAGACATAAAGTTGGATTATGAAAACAAGCTGGTGTGATAGCTACCTCCAACTATGTAAAATATGGATAGCATGAGTCTAAATCAGTGTTTTCTATTTAACTGTTCGTGTGCATAACCTGCAGTGGATCTGTTTTTTTTACACAAGCACATAAACAAACTGGGAAGGAAAGCAAATATGTTCTGTTTAACTTCATACCGGTTTAGGCATATCTAGAAGATATCTGTCATTTTTAACTTTCTGTGATGCATTGCTCTTTCCAATTTGTTATGAGCACAAGTAACCCTTTTTTCTTTTATCTGTTATTTATATTGTATGCTTTCTTTATACAAATTGATTTTTTTCACTAACAAAAAATAAACTCCAGTGGGGAAAATTTCACGCCGGGTTTGCTTAGTTCGTTATCCTGAACCTGAAGAATTTGAGAAACCAGGTTTTGGGAGTCTTACTCCTAGCAGTAAGAAATCTGCAGGTAATTCTTTTTAACTGATGCCACTTTTCTGCTGTCAATACTGTAGACAATTTAGGCAGGACCAGCTGGCTACAGGTCGAAATCACTAGATTGTGATAGGTTAAAACAATAAAACTGGCAGATTTAACTAGAGTTACCAAATTTGGCTGAATTAAGCACACCAAATAATGCTCATCCATGGCATTTAAAGAGTAAGAATGCAAGTATGGAATTCTAACTTGTGCTAAATAAAACCATAGCTGCACTACGCAAACATCGCTCCAAAAATGCCTGCTTAAAATTTACTGATTTTTTTTTTATGTAGCTGTATGTTTAGCCGCTATACCCAACCAACTTTACTGGTACTGGCATGCTATTAGCAATACCTTTCACCTCTCTGATGAAATGCTGCCATTTTTCTAACATGTTGTTTTATCATATAGGAGTTACCACAGTCATTAAAGAAATATATCATGAAATTGTGATTGTCACTGATCAGTGCATATGATCTTCCAGGTGGTTCGAGGAAGACTATGTCTCGGTTTAGTAGCGCATCAAAGAATCGCAGCAGCCAAGGTTCAGCACTAACGCTAGGCCAATGGAGCGCAGAGCCAACGCCCAAACACAAGCAAAAGAGACAGGATGAAAGCAGCCTGGGGCACTCGAACGTGTCAGGCAAGTCCTCGGAAGGATCTCAGGCCCGTGGCGCAGACAGCAACACGACCTCAAATGTGCCGCAGACGCCAGCAGAGAAATCCAAGAAGAAAAAGAAGGTTAAGATCGCAGAGTAGCAGCACATAACAGCAGCAGCCAGCCATCATCACCTCGGAGAAAAGAGACTAATTTCCCCTGAACCAGCAGCAGCTCCGGAGCTTTACATGAAAGACAGACGTCATCTTATTTTTTTGGTTCCTTTCCCGGATCTTCATTTTGCTGACGCAGAATATTTTGCTCGACCATTAGGTGGGCATTTGTGAGATGAGACTTGAGGGCAGCGCCCGGCCCTTGCATGGTGCTGGAATACCATTATATGTATCGTTCTGATTGTATGCACTACTATTGGGTAGGTGATCTATGTTCCATTGTCTTGCGTCAAGAGATGTCAGCAATAACCATGTCGACTCATCAGTTAGCCGTGTTTCCACAGTAGGAAGTGCTAGTGTTTGGAAGTCATGCCCGTGGCTGTACGATCACGGCAGGGCAAAACCTCCATTCTCAATTCGTTCAGCAGCCACTGTTCGTGCGCTCTTTGCAGCGCATTTCCTAGCTCTTCCATTCTGCCATGGTTTCTCTAAGCTCACTGACACAGGCACACAGTCTCTTCCTCTTCTTCCTCGGTGCAGAGCACAACACTGCTGCTGCAGCCCCCACATCCTTCCCCGACCAAGACGCCGCTCTCCTCCATGTCGATCATGAAGTCGATTTCTTGCTATTTTGGAGTCTCATGGTAGGTTTTTTTGGTATGCCTGTTACTTGTCATTTGTTAGTAGAATAAGAGACTTGAGTTCAGCAGGAAGTAACCAGCTACTACTTTTGAGTGATCAACTGTCAGCTGGAGAGACCGGAGCTGAAGGTAGGTTCTGTTGCGGCTTTCAAACTGTGGCCGTTTGCCTTCCTATTCTTTTTTGTTCTCGGTTCAGCACGTCCTTTCTTGTTATTCACGTTTCCAGTTGTAAACGTGGAAGAGACGAGGAAACGTTGTAACCCGGCAATCTTATGCAGAAGGCTGTGCTGAAAAACCACTGTTTATGTTGTGATAGTAAAATTGTAGCCTTTGATTTTAAGAGCTCTTTTACGGTACCTTAAAATGAATATGAACTGTCTAATCTTTGAAATCCAATGATTCAGATTTATTAGGATTTAGTTACACTATCATTCACAATACTAGTAGTAGAATCTTCAAAGAGGTAAAATTATAAATAACGGTGCCGCTGTCGTCCTTGGCGTCACCACAGCCGCTTTCAATAACGGCGGATGCTGCTCGTTGTCGACGATGCCGAGACTCGACGCGGTCAACTTCAGTCGCACCATCTCCGACGTGTCATCATTCTCGGAGCACAGCGTTGACCACAACTAGGGCTGTGCAGTTTGGTACCGAACCGAACAAACCGTACCAAAAAAACCGAACCGAACCGGTCAACTCGGTTTGACCGGTTTTCGGTATTCGGTTCGGTTTCTAAAAAACTGGCATTTGTATGATTCGGTTTGTTCGGTAAAAACCGAGGGAAAACCGAAAATCCCGAAAAAACCGAAAAGCCCGTCGCGTCTCTCCGGTCTCGGCGGCCCACGAGCGCAGTCATGCACGCACCGACGGCTCGGCCCGACGCACGCGGATCTAACCCTAGCGGCGCTGCGCAGACGGAGACGGCAGACCGAGTGACCGATGCCCTCGCCTCGCCAGATCCGCTTTGGCGCTTCCTCTCCTCTTGAGTCTCGATCCGAGCTCCTCCTCGAACCCTAGCCTCGCCTCGCCACTCGCCAGATCCGCTTCCTCTCGAGCCGAGCTCCTCCTCGAACCCTCGCCTCGCCTGAGTCGCCTCGCCAGATCCGCTTTCCTCTCGTCTCGATCCGACTTCCGACGCCCCTCGCCTCGCCAGATCCGCCGCGGACTTCGGACTTCGGTGCTCGTCTCCTTCGCCCTTAAGATCATCCGCCTCCTTCGCCCTTCGGAGTGATCCGCTTCGGCTACTCCGTGCATCCGCCTCCTTCGCCCAATCGCCCTTCGGTGCTCGGCTGACGGCTGCTCGCCTGCTCCGCGCCTCCACCTCCCTCTCTCAAGATGCCGGTGCGGCGGCGCCAAGCCCCCGCGTGGAGCTCTCCCTCTCCCAACACGCCACTGCTAGGAGTCAATAGGATCTTGCGAATGCGAAGTAAGTTTTCTGGCTTTCTAATTGGTAGATTGCTACTAATTTTGCTAGTATGTTGTGAGTCTTGTGACTTGTGAAGTAGGATCTTGTGAAAATGTGAAGTAGGAGTCTGCTGTCCTGTGACTTCTGAGTCCTGTCCGGGCATGTACACTGAGCCACTGATGCTGTGAATGTGTGTGTGACTGTGTCTGTGTGAGGTGTGTCTGTGTGTGCTCTCATGCTCTGTGCTGTGATAATGTGATTGGCTGATTGTGATTGGCTGATTGTGATAATGTGTTCTGCTGTGAGCCTGTGAAATTGTGATTTGTGAATACTGTGAAAGTGTGAAGTGAAGACAGAAGTGAATCGTGAATCGTGATGCACTGATGATGCTGTGATAATTTGATTGGCTGATTGCTGTGAGCAGTGAGCTGTCGGCTGTGAGCTGCCCCTGTCCGACTGCATTTCTGTGGTCTGCCACTGCTATAATGCTATTAGCCATTTAGTCTATTCTGAATTTTTGATTGTAGAATGGAGAATTAAGGTTTAGCAATTCGCGTAAAGTTTGGTAAAATTGGTATTAACCGATACCGTACCGAAATAAAATGGTATTTACCGATACCACACCGTATTTTGAAAAATACCGTATTTCCCGAAATACTAAAACCGTATTTACCGATTAAACCGTATTAACCGAACCGTATAAACCGAAAAAACCGAACGAACACCACAACAGCCCATTCGAGCCAGCCACTGTGTCCACGCTGATTGGGTGCCACTCCCTAGCCACTGCCTCGCTCAGCCAACTTAGCATGAAGCCCCGCACCGACGTGCTCGACTGGTGCTCCATTGACGATGGTACATATGGCATGACAACAATTCCATTACAGATAGATTATTAATGCGCTAACATGTTCTTGATTGATACTCGCCAACTCTTATTAGGCTTGGGATATGCAGAGCTGGAGCTGGTGAAGGAGACTTTCTTGAAGCTTGACATGTTCTGCATCGGCAAGGGCATCTGCACCGCCGTGTCCATATCCAATGCCATCACCAACCTCTAAGGTACGCACGTGACGAAGCCAAGTTTACTAGTTATCTAAACGTCAAATGTCCTTTTTTCCCTTCTGATCTCGATTCTTGTTGCAGCGATGGTGTTCGAGAGCTGCCACAAGCTGGAGGCGTTGCCGGCGGGGAAGAAGACAATGTGGAGGAAGGAGATGGACTGCCTCCTCTCTGTCTATGACTACATCGTCAAGTTCTACCTTTCCACGCAAACGTTCTCTAATGGAACCAAAGTTGAGGTATGTAGTAACTCATTCAGGGACTTGTTCTTGCCAAATTCAGTTCCAAGAATTTGATATATCAACATGACTAATTGATTGTTCAATCCATCGTGTAGGTCATGGTAACCAGCCCAAGATCGGACATCTACATTAACCTCCCTGCGCTCGAGACGCTCGGTGCCATGCTTATAGTAAAATCTCAATGAATTAATGGTCCATTGATCTATTCTTCTGATAATGCAAAAAAGAGCTTTTTTACGGTACCTTAAAATAAAAATAAAGTCTATAATACTCTTACAAATAAATGGTTAGATTTTATTTTTATTTACTATATTTCTACTATCAGTATAATGTACTGTAAAAAATTCTAATTTTAATCACACAAATCCATTTGAGTTTTGCAACAATATTTTTGCGTGTATGTATGCCCTCGACATCCTGTACAAGTACAATATTACCACCCCTGAAGCTACTATTACAACATATACTTGATTTTTTTGCTCCTCATTGGTGCCCCAAAATCCTACAGTTGTCAGTCCAGCATGACGGCCTGAGGCTCCAAAGTTGGGGCAATGTTCAGAGCACGAACTGGCGAACTGCGCCTGCCGAGTACTTCTCCTCGTGGTAGAACCGCAGGTGTGCAAGGTTCCGGCTACCGTCTTCCCTCGGCCGGCACACGGCAATGCGGGCCTCCGGCGACGCCATCTGCATCGTCAAGACCTGCCCTTGGACGATCTTCAAGTGGAGGCCGTCACTCCGCTGCTGATCTCCCGGAATCCCTTCTTCTTCCGGACTGACCAGCACCAGCTGCTCAAGGACAGGAGCCAAGCTCTGGAGGAGCCTGAGCAGCCGCAGTTCGCAGCCCGTCCCCCGGAAATTCACCACCTTGATGAACCTCAGGTGGTCAAGAACGATGTCGTAGTCAGGACCGATGATGTAGTCAAGTTCGATGTCCGTGTCCTCGCCGGTCACCGCAGCGACGCCTGCGTCTCCTGGGTCTCCGGCCTCGCCGTGGAGCTGCAGCTTCAGAAACTCGCCAGTGAGCATGCAGTGACATGGCCCGATCTGAACACTAACATTAATTCTGAACATTAATTTTCAGAGGTGGAAAAGAAAAGACTGATCAAGGTGTTTACGCGGACGAAGATGCGCTCGAGAAATGGAGGGGCGGTGGACACGAAGAGGCCGGACCTTGTGGGTTCTTCCGGTCGTGGATCTTTCACTCGGCATTAAGTGCTGGCTTGGATCTTGTGGATTTTTTTCTGGCTCTGGATCCCTCACCTGGTACTTAAGTGTTGGCCCGGATCTTGTGGGTTCTTCCCTGAATTAATACGTACCTATGTGGAGAATATAATTGAAACAACACCGAACCTTGGAAAAAGATCAAAATCTGAAATGTTGGTCGGCCGTCCCAGGGCAGTGGCAGGCCATGCCAACCCGACCACCGTCGCCGTGTCCTGCTTTTGGCCGCCGCCCATCCCCTCTGTGCGCCACCGCATTTCCCGCGCCGTATGATCGTGCCACCTCTACAGCTTGGACAAAGCCCCCTACAGCCTTCCCCCTACTGCCCTGACGCCCCGACCGAACCCGAGGGCGTGGCAACGCTGCCGGCCGCCACGCGCCATCGTCGCCATGGAAATATCCGGTGCCAAACCGCCTTAGCCGTGCTATTTAAGCGGCCAAGCCCCTCCCTAGCCACCGCCACCAACCCCGCCACCCGCCCGACGCCCCCAAAGCCTCCATTGCCGCCCCCATCGCCGGTAATCACAGAAATCCCCAAAACTAAGCCCTAGCGCAATGTCCCATCTCCGGCCATCCGTTCTCCAATTCTTCTCTCCAGTAGCACCCTTGAGCTCCCTAAAGCCTCCCCCAATCATCGCCCTAGCCCCCCAAGGTCCCCTCTTCCCCGGCGCCGATCACCCCTCCACGATCAAAACCGACCACCGTGGCCAGCCCAACATGGACTTCCCGAGCTTCGGCCAACCCCTCCTCGAGCATACCCAAACCCTAGTGAAGCCTCAAAGCCGGCCCAATGACCCTAGAAGGCTCCCCTTTGCTCCAATTTTCAAAAAATGGCCACAAGAAGGGGAGGTTCGCCGCCGGTGATTGCCGCCTCTGCCGGCCCGGCCGCCCCCAAAATGGGACCCTCTCCCCACCCCGCACCCGTCCATGGCCTTCGCTGCCGTCGCAACCCACCCCACCGCCGCCGGCAGCCACCATCTCCTTCCCCTGTTCCTTGCGTGCGCACGGGCGTGAGGAAGAAGAAGGCCTTGTACGCCCGACCAAGCCACCCCGCGAAGTGGTCGAACCAGGCCAACCCGCCCGCGCCCGACTGCACCGCCCGAGTTGGCTGAGTCGCACCCACTCGCCCCCCGTGCCCGTTGCGTCCGACCGGGCCAGCCGAACTTGGCTCGGTCAAGTTAGCTCGCCCGCGCCCGTTCCCTCCCACCGAGTCGCATAAACAGTAATCCGACCGGGCCACCTCCACTTGGTTAGACTGAGTCCGTTCGCCGAGTCAGGTTCGAACCCAATGAACAGTACCGAGCCCGATGAACAGTAACCCGACCCAAGGCCCAAAATACATGTTGGTACTCCCTAGATCCGTTTCGAGCCCACCAACCCAAATTCAAGGCCCATTTCCCCATATGACCCTCCTATAAGCCCAAATCTCAATTTATTTGAATTTTATCGGATTTTATTTCTTTATTTTATTTCTTTATTCATCGCTCATTCCTTCGGGCATGGAATTGATTTATTTTAATTTGCTTTCGTGTAGTCTCCGACGTCGAAGTTTCTCAGGAGCTGGGAGGACAAGCCCAAGTTCAGGCCCAGCTCACCGAGGAGTTTGAACTCGTTGAAATTATAGACTCGCAAGGCAAGTCGCACATACCTCGATCATATTGAGCCTATCTTGTCTTTATTTATTTACTTAAGTAGTATTTTCATTATGATATTTTTAAATCATTATTTTGTGTATAATTATTGTTTAGAATGACATGATTGATTAGTTATGACCTACCACCCGAAAAAGCCTTGTTTAACTTGATGACCATATTCATGTTGACAAAACATAGTAGCATTAAATATAATAGTGATATAAACATGATAGCTTAGGAATTCACTAAAATCTTTTCACTGTTAAGAATCTTAGTATGTGTTTAGAGCTTTTAAAATACAGATCTAGGGTAAGCGAGGATCGCAGAGGTGGATCCGAAGACCTTATCCTAGGGTGGAGGCTTGGTTGAGGAATGGTGGCAGTACAGGGTGTACTGAATATGGGTTTGTGTACGGATGATGCCTCAGAGAAAAATATAAGGACTAGACCCTTATGCTGAGTAAAGAACATAGTATCCGCCCAACCACAAGCGTTGATTTTGTCAAACTTGGTTTAATAACTGCTCAAGTTCAATTGAACCTCTGCAACTGGCGGGGAGAGTCTGAGGGTGAGTTCGTATGGGAGGTGGTTAACCATACAACAGTAGGATTGCTATGAGTCGGATGAGATCCGTGGGGTCGTCCGAGCTTATGGGGAATTAGGACCTACTGGGTGGAGGCTATATAAAGCATTGAGTAGTGAACAATCTTGTTCTCTTAACTCTGTCGCGGGAGTTGAGAGATCTTGTGGGTAAAGCAGGGCAACTCTGCAGAGTCATAAAATAATTGTATTCGAATACGCCGTGCTTCCGGTGAATGAAGCTGTGTTTAATGGGTGAATCCAACAGCAAGCATAAGTAGGGTTGAGAATGGTTTGAGATGTGGAATGTTGTTAATCACGCTTGAAAACCCATTTACCTTAATGAAGTTACTTTTCAAGTTTTTAATTGATTATTAAATAAAATTGCATCTACCCAATTAAAGAACCTGTTACCCCTTTATTTGATATTCCATGCATATAGTTAATGATAAGCTCCGTGTGACTTGCTGAGTACGGTAGTTGTACTCATACTTGCTTAAAAATATAAACAGAAACTGCTAACTTTGAGGAACCAAGCGAAGATGAAGAGGTGGTATACTATGAAATGGAAGAAGCTTGGGATTAGGGTCGTTCTCCACTCAAGTATGCCTGTGGTGTCTCTTTTTGTGTAATATATCTGAAGGCCGTCGGCCCTACTGTGAAACTTGGCTTTAAGCCCTTTTATTGTAATAAAGTCGACTTTTGTAATTGAGCTTGCGTTGGCAATGTTATACACTCGAATGATGTACCTCGCAACTGAACAATCCTGGGCGGTTGCGAGGAATTCATAACGCTCCCAGAAATGGGGGTGTTACAATAATACTTTGATAGAGTTATTAGTTTGTCTGTCCCTAAATTATTTCTTTCATGTAGGGTGATACTAGATTAATACAAAAATACTGGTTTTACGAAATATACTTTGAAGATGTGGTCGGACGAAATGACGAAATCACGGCCGCAGAGCGGTTGGACAAGGTATTGATTGTAGGACGATCGGACTAAACATCAACGATCATGAGGTGGTCAGATGAAGTCTCAACTGTAAGACAGTGGAGATGCGCTCCTTCTCACACAACCTTTGGACTTGGAGTTGATGAAATTTGTGGTGAGACGATGACTCACACGTGCGCGGTCCATCTCCCACCCTTCAGACTTGGGGTCGACAAAGGCGACGGCGAGACGAAGCTATTACACGCGTGAACCATCCCACCCTTTGGACTAGACGTCGATGAAGATGGCAGCAAGATGAAGCTGCAGTGCACGTGGCCTGTCCCCACCCTTCAGACTTGACGTTGACAAAGTCGACAGCGAGACGAATTTGCAGTGCGCGCAGTCCGTTCCCACCCTTTGGACTTGACGTCGATGAAGTCGGCGGTGAGACGAAACTGACGCACGCGTGGCCCATCCTCGCCTTTCGGACTTGGGGTTAATGAAGTTGGTGGTGAGACAAAATTGATGCACGGGGCCCGTCCCTTTGGACTCGAGATCAACGAAGTCGGCGGCATAATAAAATTGACACGCACGTTCTGTCTCACCCTTCGGACTCAAGATTGATGGAGGCGACCGCGAGACAAAGACTTGCTAGTGTGTGTGGCCCGCCCGTACGCTTTGGACTCTGGGTTGATGAAGTCGGCGGTGAGATGATGCTGACGCACGCGCCGGACAAAGTCTTGACCGTGAGGTGGTCGGATGAAACGTCCATGACCATGATGTGGTTGGACGAAATCACGACCGCGGGCGGTTGGACAAGGTCACGACCATGGGGCTGTTGGACAAAATGTCAACGACCCTGAGATTGTTGGACGAAGTCTCGATTATGAGATGGTTAGACGAGGTGTCTACAACCACGAGACAGTCGAACAAAGTATCTACGACCATGAGGCGGTTGGACAAAGTCTCGACCATGAGGCGGTCGGATGAAGCATCTACGACCACGATGTGGTCAGAAGAAACGTCCATGACCACGCGGTGGTCAAATGATATCTTGACCATGATGTGGTCGGACGAACTAATGACCGCGGGGCGGTCGGATAAAATGTCAACAACCACGAGGTGATCGGATGAGGCATCTATGACCACACAGTGGTCGGACGAGATGTCTATAACCATGCGGTAGTCGGACAAAGCGTCTACGACCGTGAGGCAATCGGACGAAGTCTCGACCACGATGTGGTCAGACGAAGTAACGACCACGGGGCGGTCAGACAAAACATTAACGAATACGAGGTGGTCGGATGAAGCGTCTATGACCATGTGGTGGTTGGACGAGGTGTCTACGACCATGAGGTAGTCGAACGAAGTGTCTATGACCACAAGGTGGTCGGGCGGAGCGTCTACGACCACGATGTGGTCGGACAAAATCACAACCGCGGGGCAGTCGGACAATGTCACAACCGCAGGGCAGTAGGACAAAATGTCAATTACAATGAGGCGGTCGGCGGAGGCAACGCGGGGTCCGGCGGAGGCCAGAGGGCATGAAAGTCGGTGAAGCCAACGTGAGGCCCAATGGAGGCAACGCGGGGTCCAGCGGAGACCGGCGGAGGCCACGCAAAGTCTAGCGGTGGCGACGTTCGTGTGGTGTCTGGTGGAGATCGTGCGAAGTCCGTTGAAGACTGGGCAAAGTCCTGTGGGGGCCAGTGGAGATCAGACAAAGTCCGACGGAGGCGACGTCGACACGGAGTCTGGCGGAGATCGCACGAAGTCCAGCGAAGACCATGCGAAGTCCGATGGAGACCATGCAAATTTCATCGGAGATGGCATCTGCGCAGGGCTCGACGGAGTCAGTGCGAAGTCCATTGGAGATGGTATCCGCGTGGAGCTCAACGGAGTCGGTGTGAAGTCCCGTGAAGGTCATGCGCAGTCTTCGCATGGAGATCGTGCAAAGACCTCATTGGAAACCATGCAAAGTCTCCGCGTGGAGACGACATCCGCGCAGAGCTCGGTGGAGTCGATGCGAAGTCCTACAAAGGTCGTGCACAGTCTTCGCGCGGAGATCATGCGAACACCTTGGCGTAGACCGTGCGAAGTCTATTGGAGGTGGCATCTACGCGGAGCAAGGCGGAGTCGGTACGAAGTCCTGCAGAGGTTGTGCACAGTCTCCGCGTGGAGATCATGCGAAGACCTTGGCGGAGACCATGCGAAGTCTCTGTGTGGAGGCGACATCCACTTGGAGCTCAACGGAGTCGGTGCAAAGTCCCATAAGGGTTGTGCACAATCTCCGTGCGGAGATCGTGCAAACACCTCAACAGAGACCGTGCGAAGTCTATCGGAGACGGCATCCATGTGGAGATCAGTGGAGTCGGTGCGAAGTCCTATGACGGTCGTGCGCAAAACCTGCGCGGAGATCATGGGAAGACCTCGGTGGAGACCGTGCGAAGTCTTCGGCGGAGAAGTCGGAAGTGGATGCTCTGTCCGCAAATGTCGACCATGGGGTGGTAGTGTCTGTCGGTGAAGACTTGACCATAGCGCGATCGAAGATGTCGCCGTAGTCACGACCGCGGCGTGGTCGTGAGTGTCGACGCAACAGGTGTAGGGCTAAGGCTTTGAAGCGCGTGTGCTCCATGCAGAATCCCCGCTGGAGAGACTCGACATTCGCCAGTGTTGTTCGGACGCCTACTCTCTGGTGTTGAGATGACAACACGGGCGTCGCGGTCGACGGTTGTACTAGCGTAGATGTCATGGTCGACAGTCGTACTAGCGCGGGCGTCGCGATCGACGATCGTACCAGCGCGGATGTCGTGGTTGACTATTGTACCAGCGTGGGCGTCATGGTTGGCGGTCATACCGGTGCGGACGTCGCGGTCGTTGCTATGAGGTACCACCGGCGTCGCGTGCTGGACTTGGCGGTCGCTGTCGCCGCACCTCTCTTTTGCTTAGTTGCCATTACTTTCTAGCGTCTTCTCTTGCATAGCTTCTTGCGCATCTCCACAGACGGCGCTAACTAGTGTGGCTACTAACCAAACAGTGTATGAGGGGAGTAGCTCGAGAGCCAATGACAGGAGAGAGAGTGCTCGTGTATGGAATGAATGGATCTCACCCTTTATACCCTCTTGGGGGCTTATATACATGAGTGAGATTGGATGGAAAATCTCTATCCTATTCCTTTAATAATTACGAAAGATAGGAATACATTGGTATGTTTCTTTATACACATGTTCTTATATTATTGGGCCTATTATATATTGAATAGTTGTAAGACTCCGCCATAGGAGTTGGGTCACCCTACAACAAAATCCACGGAAGCAATTCTTGCTCGAGAATCTCTGAGTCTTGCTCTTGTTGTTTTGTCCGAGTCTTAATGTGTTCTATTGCTGCTGTTCTTTCGTTGCAGTTTCTCTCTTTCATTCCTTCTCCTTTTCCCTTTCAACAAGAACGAAAACTTCGCGTTCATCGCAGTTGGTTTTAGGAAGAATTGATGATTTGCCCCACCTTTTATGGAAATGGCAAGTGATATCTCACTGACATGCAGGTCCTGACCCCGCATGTCAGTGAGACATCACAGGACATTTTATCAAACTGCAAAGAAAGATAGGGCAAATCATCAAATCTCCCTTGGTTTTATACTTATACGTATGCACATATAAAGAGACCTCGAGTTTTGATCCTGAATACTCGGGTGCCTAACCTTGGTGTGCGACATTCTGTCTCGGCGATTCACGCTTCTTCCAGCGTTCTGCCGGTGATTCGCCGCACATTACGTCCATGTTTGCCAAAATCTCTCTGCTCTTCCATCTGATTTTCTTGCTGCATTTGATCTGAATCCTATTCCGTACCTTAACCGTTCCCTAACGAACAAGCGAACACAAGACGAAACTTCGGTCCACTGCAAAGCCAAACCGTGTAAATCCGGGACGCAATCGAATATGTCATTTGGCAGTGGAACCGCGTCAAGTTACCACACTGAAACGATGAAAAAAATGCCACGTTGAAATGAAATTCTGTGTTCTGATTTTTTTGCCGGATGCTTTTCGGCCACAGCAGGTGTCTTTTGTCTTTGCTTTTTGAAACATTAATAGACGATGCAGATATTGACATCAATGATATCTACGGTTTTAAACTTGAAAACTGTTTGGAGAAGCAGCAGCTAAAAACCATGAAAAAAAGACATAAAGATAGTCTTCAAACCCTCTCCTAACTAGGGATGGCAATGAGGCTCACCCGTAACCTAGATGAAATTTCCCTATTTGGAAATAGATATATGTGAGATTTTGTTGTCGCTAGGGAGGATGATGATGGAAATGTCTTCCCTATTCTCTATTCTCTGATATAGGCTTTGCTTGTTTTGACTTCAGCTTTTGGGTTTTAGCTCACTATTCCTTAGGGGGTGTTTGATAGAGCTCCTGCTTGATGTCGCTGTGTCAGGGTGGGGCAAGGGTTCGGGGATTTTCTCGATCTGCGTGAGAAGATCTTCTTCTTAAAGCAATGCCCGGGAGCTGTCTTACCCCCCGCAGGTTGATTTTTTTATAGAGCTCCTGCTCCCAGCTTCTCATTTGGATCTAGTAGAGCTATGCCAAACACCCAGCTTTCAAAAATAACTTGATTCTGATTCTAACGAGGAGCAGGTTGGAATAAGAACCCCTAGAAGTTTGGATTACTAGCCTCATAGGCGCGGCGCCACGCCGCGCCAGCCACCGTATGTACCGAAGTAAAAGAGGCGATAATTCGTGAGGACTTTTTTTAAAAAAAATCGAGGGCACATGTGTATTTTCGGAAAAGACAAAGGTTTTTTTCGTAAAAAAGGAGGGCCTGTACGTAACTAAACGAGGACCCGTACGTAATTTAGAAAACGTGGGGCGCTATCCTACGAAGTACACAAAATTTCGGTGTAGTGGAGGGGTGTTCTCGCAAAAAAAACGTTTTAAAAAACTGCCAGGGACCTTTTCGCGAGGAAAAAGGACAAATGTTTTTTCGTAAAAAAGGTAGGCCTGTACGTAACTAAACGAGGACCCGTACGTAATTTAGAAAACGTGGGGCGCTATCCTACGAAGTACACAAAATTTCAGTGTAGTGGAGGGGTGTTCTCGCAAAAAAAAACGTTTTAAAAAACTGCCAGGGACCTTTTCGCGAGGAAAAAGGACCTTTACGTAATTTTGGAAAAATGCAGGGACTTATTCGCAAAAAAGGTCTCCTGACCGTACTAAAATTCGGCCAGACACGCGGCGCGCGCGGAAGAAAAACGGCGACGTGGCTGGCCTCTCCTTGCGGGAACTCCCCCGGCTTTGTATAGCTTACTAGCTGCATATAAGCGCGGCGCACGCCGCGCTAGCTACCGTGTAGACCAAAGTAAAAGAGGCGATAATTCGCGGGGGTTCAATAAAAAAAATCGAGGACACACGCGTAATTTAGGGAGAACCAAAGGTCTTTTTCGTAAAAAATCGAGGACCTGTAAGGACCTGTACGTAAGTAAATAAGGACCTATACGCAATTTTAGAAACCCGCGAGGCGCTATCAAAAATTTTTTTTGGAAAAAACTTGCAGGGACCTTTTTGCGAGGAAAAAGGACCTTTACATAATTTTCGGAAAACAGAAGAAAATGGACTCGGCCGGTCGTACGCGAAACCCCGCGCCACGCGCCGCGCGGAGCGCGCGCGCGGGCTGACGTGGGCAGCGTCCCCGGCCGCGAAGTCCCCCTGGTATAATGGGGTTAGTATGATTTACCCGCAAAATGCCGTCGCGTAACCCTTCGTTTCCTTCGGTTGTTTCGTGTGAGCGTAACCCTTGTAAGCGAATGGCACTCTCGAGGAGTAGAGGTCTCCTTCCGCCGATCGAGCCCGTGACATGGTGACACCCCCTTCCCTTCCCACCACTAAACTATAGCTCCTTCCCTGTGATCTCCCCCGATCCAATTGGTAAGCAAGCTTCCTCTCCCTCTCCCTATCCCCCCTACGTTCCCCCTTTCTCTAGTTTTGTTCGTTCCATGGCCTGTTGCATAGATAGATCTTGGCTTTGTTTCGTGGTACAGATGTCTGCAGGATTCAACGGGTTGTTGTTGGAAACCCTAGGGCTGTTTAGGTGGTTGATGGGATGAGGCTGGGATTGAGGGATTCGGTTGGGGTGGCCTAACTATGAGTCAGCATTAGGCGCGCGACAGATCGGGGGCATTATGGAAGGGACGAGCTGGGCTGGTCTTGGCTTGTATGATTTGTATCTACGTATTTCAATGTTGAGTTAGTAGTGGGTGGTTGAACCATAAAATCCATAAGCTGTCTGGAAATTCAAAATGTACTCTTTCAAGC
The DNA here is from genome assembly GCA_017311315.1 of Dendrocalamus latiflorus. Lineage (NCBI taxonomy): Eukaryota > Viridiplantae > Streptophyta > Magnoliopsida > Poales > Poaceae > Dendrocalamus > Dendrocalamus latiflorus. The sequence goes on along the minus strand of CM029663.1, from coordinate 54,070,195 downwards.
CATGGCAAACTTTCCCTTGTTGCTGAACGTGACTGTATGCCTAAAATCCATAAGTGAACAATTATATGCTGAAACAAATGTATGCTGAAACAAATGGATTGTCATTAGGCATATGATGTCTTTCTGATTACTAAAGCATAAGCTTATGTGATGATCAAATGACTGAACAGAAACAAGAAGATTAGAATTTTCAAATACTTCGACCAATTCATGGTTACTTGAAGTTATAAGGCCAACTGGAACAAATTACATTTTCCTAGACAGTGTTTTCTGGTTCACATAGCTATACGTTTATTTTACATAGTTATAACCTTGTTGGTAGTATTGCTTTGAATACTGCATTGAAGCATAATGTGGGTATCAAAAATTATGTAGAGAATACAATTGCAGTTGTGGGCTGAAATAGGTGCAAGGACAGTTTTACTGAATAATTAGTGATGGCTCTGTTTTGGAGTAAGCAATGACAATTCTGTTGTCCTGTCTTGTTGTATAGAATGTGAAAGTTCAGTAGCTAGAATGGTCACAAGATTCTGTCCCTCTCTCTCTCTCTCTAAAAAAAGCATGGTCACAAGATGGGATGATTCTATTTTTTTTCTTGTGTAATTTTGGCTGCATGACCTATCAATACCATTGTGGTGGTGCTTTCCAAGTTGTGGCAAAATTGTAGTGAGTTTGGATATGAGTTTCCTCCTATTCAAATTGATTATGGCCTGTCGGGTGGTAATACGCTTAGTCTTTTTTATTGATAGCTCTCCTGTATTTAACATTATTTCTATTTTATCTCTATCATTACTCATGAATTAATTTTATTGTGTATTGTGGTAATGCATTGTGTATTATGCTAATACATTGAATTCATGGTTGGGTGATGCCAATGTAGCAGATGGGTGGCAATGCTGAGTGGAATGATGAACACACTAGGATAGTATGTGAATTATTTTTTGAACAAGTAACTGCTAAGAATCGTCCAAGTACCCATCTGAATAATCCTAGCTATGCCATAGTAATTGCTAAACTTGAGGAGAAGATTGAGATAAAGTACATAAAAAGACAATTTAAAAATAAATGGGACAAACTGAAGAATGACTACAATACTTGGAAAAAATTGACGACAAAGGAGACATGCTTAGGTATCTAGCGCCATACAAAGGGCAAAGATATCATGTTCCTGAATTTCGGAGGGGTGCTGCTTCAAGTGGTGAGAAAGAAAAGTTTAATTGAATTTCTCAGGAAAATACCATCAAAATCGAGATATGCAAAATATGTCATTTCTCAGGATGCATCAGATGTGTCAATGTCACAATCGAGTAATAGAGCTATGGATAGGTTTCGTGGTAACTTTGCAAAGGCATCTGCTGAAGGTTGATGAAATCCGTCATGTTAGTTTATTTTCATAGTCATGCCAGTATAACACTGTGGTTTATGTCACTTTATGTATACTAGTTTATCAAGATGTTAGTTTACGGCCGCCGCACCGCCCATTGGGACAAAATTATCTTACAATGTTGGATCTGATACAGGTTAACCCACTTGAAATGCTAAAGAAATTCTTTCAAGGAAAGGGTTCACAATTCATATTACGTCATTACCCCACTTGAAATGCTAAAATATTCTTGAATCAATTACTTCATGATGCGCTCAGGTCTAGTCAGAGCCCCTAGTTGTCACAAAGAACAAAGCTACGATGAGGTGCTATAAAATGATAGCCAGTACTTTTCAAGCATAGCCGTTCAAGTACAGGAATACAATAGCATCAACATATCACTGCATTAGGCACGGTACAACAGATGTGTTTTTAGACCAAAGAGAGAGATAAAGAGAACAAGTGAATAATATGGCCGTAGCTGTGTCAAAATCCATGGCCTGTTGCAGCAAGTTGGTCCAAACAAAACATTGACATGTCTCAATTAGGGGTAGTATGATCTTTTTGTCTACAATCCCCCTTCTTATATTTATGGATCCAATCTACTAGCCAAACGCTTTTCAGATGTAGCTCCAGATTCTTAGAAAAGTGGATTATGAGAGAATCCGGAGCAGAAGCTAAAAAAAAGAATATGAAGTTCTACCAAACAGACCCTTAATTTCGTCTTTTTTTAGCCTTTTTGGACTTTTCTTTTTTCGTATTCATTTGTACTGTTCGTGATGAGCTGATCTGTTTTTCTATTTTTAATATTTTTAAATTTAAGTATGCCAAAAAGCTACCCATAATTACAGTGTAAAATAAGCTAGCTATAATACAAAATAAGCCATAAGCTAGTTTATTTTAGCTGAACTGAGTGCCTCCATATATTTATATACATGTAGATTGATATTTCTATATGTTTAAAATATAGATATTTTATCTCGAGTCTAATATATATTTTGGTATAATATATGGTATATAGCTCATCTAATATTACTCTAACGTAATGTACTAATAAATTTACTTATTTTTATATAATCATACGATAAATATATAAAATTATTCGTAATGTTATTAAAATTTGGATTCCTATGGATCCGTTTCCCATCAAAACCCCGGTGAGGAAGAGATGAGAAGAAAAATAATTTCCAATAGTTATATAGGGAATAGGATGGGAGGGTATTCTCCGCGTGGAGTAGCTCCGTTGCCGTGCTACTCCTGACGGGATGCAAACTAAATTCTCCGATTGCAATGATTACCTAACATAGTTCTTTTGATTCCGTAAAAGAAAAGATAGCTGCCCAAGGCGTTCACGCCGTTCAGTGAGCAATGATCGCTGACTTGCCTTCCTCTCCTAACACGGGGAGGCAGAAGCAGCAGGCTATCTCACGGGCCGGCCCATAATAAACTCACGGGCCGGATTTTCTTATCGGGCCTCTTAGTCACTGACTCAGCATCGTCAGTTTCAAAAAAAAAAAAAAGTCCCCAAATGGTATGGTGCTTTGCTTGCTATGCTTGAGAGCTGAGAGCAACTAGCCAACCATAACAATCAGGAGTCGAATAACCAATAACCAGAGCAAGGATTTGTTTGCTTGATTCAGCCACGCAGAGATGGTAAACGCGAGCACACCTGATGACCTAAAGCCATCGGATAACGCGTTACAGGCTAAGTACATCCAAACAAGGGTCACTAGCGGATCCAATCAAGAAATATATTACTACATCATACACGTAGAAAACTCTGAACCTGGCATGATCACCTCCTGCCAGTTTGAACATCTTGAAGGAACTGTGGGCGATCCGCCGCATGATCTTTGTTGTGCGTGCCCGTGCCGCGTCCAGTACTGCCTCTGCGTCACAGAACAAACTCATTTCTTGCAATCATAGTGGTAGTAGGAAAGGGATGGTTGCGTGTGCGGGTGTGAGAGCCCTCCTCATCCAGCCTTTTTGAAGATAGAAGGGTATCCTAGCCAATCATCCTGGCACATCCAAGCAAGGTCTAAAAAAGTTTTTTATTTCATTACAAGAAAATGATGCTACGGAGTTGAATTCTTCCCTAGGAAGTTAGCTAAAGTGTGGGGGTACTTACAAGTAAGTAGCATTATAGTGCTAAGCAATGGCAGGAATCAACTTGACCGTATAACCATCTATTACGACCGGGGGGATTCTCGCGCGGAGCGCCTCCCACGTCACCCCGCGCCCGCACTCCGCCTGCCGCGTGGCCAGCGAATCTCGGTACGGTCGGGTGAGCAATTTTGCGAAAAAGTCCCTGCGCTTTCCCGAAATTACGTTGAGGTCCTTGGTTCTCGCGAAAAGGTCCCTGCCAGTTTTTTTAAAGGGAAAATCTGTTCAGTAGCACTGAAAATACACCGTTTCCGGAAAATACCACTAAAAGAATCGGGCTCCGGAAATTACCACCAAAAAGTTCAATTTTCTTCGGGATCTAGCATTCTGGACAAAAATGCCCCTCTCCCTCACCTTCTCTCCTCTGCGCCGCCCCGTCCGCCTCCCCGCCCCCGCCTCCTCCTCGCCGCCGGCCTCCCCGCCTCCTCCCTCCTCACGCCGTCGCCTACCTCCGCCTCCTCCTCGCCCCCGCCTCCCCGCTCCTCTCCCCGCGGCGCCCCGCGCCGTCCGCCCCCTCTTCCCCCACCTCTTCGCCGCCGGCCTCCCCGCCTCCTCCCTCCTCACGCCGCTCGCCTGAAGCCGCCGCGCCACCGCACACCGGCTGCCTACGCTCGCCCGCAGCCGAGCCGCACGCCGGCCACCATCGCCGCGCCTCGGCCCGCAGCCGACCGCGTCGCGGCGTGAGGAGGGAGGAGGCGGGGAGGCCGGCGGCGAAGAGGTGGGGGAAGAGGGGGCGGACGGCGCGGGGCGCCGCGGGGAGAGGAGCGGGGAGGCGGGGGCGAGGAGGAGGCGGAGGTAGGCGACGACGTGAGGAGGGAGGAGGCGGGGAGGCCGGCGGCGAGGAGGAGGCGGGGGCGGGGAGGCGGACAGGGCGGCGCAGAGGAGAGAAGGTGAGGGAGAGGGGCATTTTTGTCCAGAATGCTAGATCCCGAAGAAAATTGAACTTTTTGGTGGTAATTTCCGGAGCCCGATTCTTTTAGTGGTATTTTCCGGAGACGGTGTATTTTCAGTGCTACTGAACAAATTTTCCCTTTTTTAAACCCCTCCACTTTGCAGGATAGCCCCCCGTGGTTTCCTAAATTACGTACGGGTCCTCGTTTATTACGTACAGGTCCTCGGTTTTTTACAAAAAAAGTCCTTTAACTTCGTTTATATTACGTACATGTCCTTGGTTTTTTACGAAAAAACCCTTTAACTTTTTTGAAAATACGCATGTGCCCTCGGTTTTTTTTAAAACTCCTCACGAATTATCACCTCTTTTACTTCGGTGCACACGGTGGCTGGCGCGGCGTCACGCCGCGCCTATGAGGCTAGTGGTGTTCTATGAGAGGGCATTTTGGAAATTTTTCAATTTGCTTTATTAAAAAAATAAAGGGGGAGAGGGAGGTGTGGGTCTTGGACATCATAGAGAAAGGGAGAAGAGGGAATAAGGTGTTCGGCTGAGCCATATGCGTGAGATGGGGTTTGTGCTGATCCCTACTCTGGCGACTCCAGTGTTTTTGTTGCGGCTGTTGATGGCACTGCCCTTATCTGCATCCTCTTATACTCGGTTGGGCTCCTCTCTCATCTTCAGATCAGATCACTATCTATCTTTATCTTCTTCCATCTCCATCGATTACTTTGATGTTGATCTAATTGGATCGGCTGCTACTGAACTCTTCTCCTTGAGCTACGATAGCGGTGGTAAGCACGGACTGGTCCTCTCCTCCTGCAACTTAGAACTCTATCATTTCGTCGGCCTCGGTCGTGTGTGTCAGCACTGCTCCAAAGAGGGTGGAGCCGGTGAGGGCTGCGCCTAGGCAGCAGTTATGCCGGTGATTTGCCAATTGTTGAGGCATCTCCTGTGAGGTAGAGGTGCCGCAATGGTGGTGTGTTGAGATTTGCAGCCTTTGTTGGCTATGTTTGGGTGCGGCATGAGTTCATTCAAGTGCTTGGCCAGTCTCAGTTGGTTCTGTGTCATGTGCGACATTCTATGATCCTCGATTTCGCGTTCGTGGTGAACATCAGAGCGTGAAGGAGGTTTTGTATCTCCGAGAACCATGCCAGATAATTGCGATTCAAGCAGTGGCGATAGGTTTTCTGGGCTGACGTCGTCCTCGACATGCTTAGCCGAGTTACTTCTAGATAGCTTTGAGTGATATCTTGGGTTTGAGTATTTCTGTTAGCTTAAATAGCTATTTTCAATCTGTCAAGTTTGCTACACTAGTTGGGTAGTATTGGTCATCTTGGTTGCTCTTCAGCGCGCTTATGGGTAGGCTCGTCTGCTTCCCTTGATACGTGGACCCGATATGGCAATGGAAGTGAATGATAACTTTAAATTCAATCTCTCAAAAGTATTTTAAAACCTTCACTCCATTAGCTACCTAAAGATAGAAAGATTAGTTTAGCATACCAACAAAACACTCACAGAAGCACAAAGACAAATAGAGTGCAACTCCTTACGTTGACCTGACTGCTATGAGGAAGTGGTTGGACCAGCCGATCGGTTTGACCAGACTCCAGATGTACTATAGGGCATAGGCTATGGGCCAGCTGACCGCACCCCTAATCCCAGAACTGAAAATCAGCCCGAGCCAAAACAAAATAGTGTAATATGCGAAATACATACCCAATGATGTGAAACTTTTCATACGCCTAGCCGAGAATATCAGGAATATAATTCATCCAAGTATCACATGGATTTTGGTTAAAGTTCTAATATTTCCTCAAGACAAGCAAGATTGCATCACAACGGGGTAAAACTCAAGAACTTGAGATGAGTTGCTTGTGGGCTGAAGATGATCAAGATGTCTCTAGATGAGTTTCTACATATCATAGCAAGTAAGAGCACTTAAAGATTCGATGCTAAAACCCTAGAAACAAGATTCCTTAAAAGGCTCCAAATCAAGAACCGGACATCTTCGAAATCTCACAAGCCACAGCGCCTAGATGGATAGGGTTTGATCTATATGCGTCATCTTCATCACTTACACGTCTTTGGTATGCAGTACGATCAAGAGGGGGAGAGAAGGGACAAAGAACCAACAAGAACAAGAGCATATCAATCAAGACAAGAACACTTCATATAGGATAGACAAGATTGATCTATTGCAACTTATAGATGTAGGTTTTACAACCACTAACATGTAGGATAGATCTTTCTCTCCTAAGAGCACTCACATAAAGCTTCCTCTCCAAGGAAACCTCTCTTAAACACTAAAGAATGGATGTGTTGGTTAGCCTCACTTCACCACATGCCTCCAACCCTTCCCACTCATATAGATGGAGTAACCAGCTCACATCTAACTCTAATTGATACTATCCATTAGTACAACTGAAAAAATCCATTAACCTCCACATATCAGGTTTTACACCCACAAATGACTTATGCATGCTTCTCAAAGCACATAAACCCAACACGCTAAAAAGCAAACTTTCATTAACTTAGCCTCCTCAGCGTCTCTTCAACCTAAACAACTCTCCTAACATCCTCCAAACATGATTTTAGTCACATATCTGTTTTTGGTATTTTAGCTTTCCCGCCAAAACACCATTGTTTTGACCGTGGACCTCACCTCTTCTCTGATCTTATTCTATGGTCATTCTCTCCTTTGCAAGCAATCTCCATGCCTACAACGTGTAGGTTCACTAATGGCTCACGCATCGGTAAGTCTTTTTGTGTCGGTTCACCCGACCACACCTTACTTGCACCGACCGCACCATTAGATGAACCATTGCTCAAACCTTTTCTTCAACATCCCTTATCTTCCTTGTGCCTTCACTAAGCTCAACCATCCCGTCGGACTTTCTTGATCTTACCTTGGCTCATTCCTGAGCCTAGTTCCGATCCACACTGTTGACCATGGTTGCCTCCAAACTTTCCTGCATATCAAAGACCAAGAAATGGTTTCTGGGGATAAGTTTTTCACAACTTGACCCACGTTAGTCCAACATACTTTTTGCACCATGAATGCAATGATCTAAGATTCCAAAACTCAACCCATGACCAATTCCTACAAATATTCAAAACCCTTCGGATACCTTCAGACTAAACCAGTCTGACCGCCATTAACTAGCTGGTCGGACTGCTTCAATCAATCTGGTCAAATGCTATTAACAGGAAGCCATTCAAACTGCAACACCCATGCCGGTCTAACCTCTTGGCCAACCCTGGTCGGACCACTCCCATTTCTCTCGTGTACACAAGTGAGCACCTCTCTGGAAAAATAGCTGCCAACTAAAAACCAATTGCACTACTCTGGCAGTCCGACCGCCTCCAAAATCTAGCCACATCGGACTTGCAATAAGTAAAACAAGAGAAATAAAAGGCTAAAAGAGTGCAAACAAGATAAACATCAAAATCGACATAAGATCACCACTCTACCTTCCCCAACATGGTTTCTAAGAGAGGAGAACGAATGCAAGACAGAAAGATGTCAATTATGGAATTGATACCATTTGCAGGAAAAAATAAACTAATTCAAGAAATAGATACCATGATAAAAAAACTACAACTAATTGAAAGAGATTAGAGTCACCAAAACCTAAACAACAAGCACAATACACCTAGTCCTAAGCATTACCCTCTATTCCACAAAGGTTTCTAGGCCAAGAAGAACTCAACCTAAGAAGGGAATTGATACCACTTGGTATCCCTACTACTAGATACTAGTGACTGAAGAAGTGAGCTCAATCTAGACAGGATAAACGACTCTAGAAGACCTAAATGAGAGAGGGCACTCCTCAAAAAGACACAAATCAAGGGGACCAACCTACCTAAGATCGGATCCTCAACTAAAATCTAGATGATATACAATGATGAAAGTGGGAATTGAGAATATGGAAAAGCTCAAGCAGTTTTACCATAGTCAATGATGAGGAAGCTGGAGCATGGTACAGTCTCAAAGGTGATAGACATCACCAGAAGTCTATGTGATGGATATCCAAAACAACATTCAAGATATCCATGATCTCTTCATCACCTAAAAAGTCTATCTCAAGGAGGCAAGAGCGATAGGTGACTCAATACTAAGATTAGTGATAAGTGAGTTGGGAATCCAGTATTGGAACACACGACGTATATGAACTATAGTATATGAACCATAAGAAGGATTAGCATGAAAATCATGAGAATGCACATGAGCACTACCTAGACCTCCCTTGGGCTCTCTCCTAGGTCCATTAGCAAAAGACCTATGCTCTCCCTAGCTAGTAGACACTCATGATCTAATCCTATGCTCATGGTATCCTATACCTTTGCGCTACCGAGCACTAGCAAATGAGTTATAGAAGCCATCTACAAACCTAGGTTTGAATTTGATACTAAAAACCATAACAACTCTAAGCCTAGCTCTAGATGCACTCTGGACTGATGGCACCCCTCTAATGCCCTTCAAGGCTCGCACATGCTCTTTTTGCTCATGTTTGGCCTTTTTGAAATAGAATTCAACTATGTGGTCATTCTTTTTGCAAAAGGTACATTGGTATTTGACCTTTTATCGGGTCTTACCTGATAAAGTAGAAGTACTAATAATGCTAAAAGAGGTTTGTATAAATCCAGTTGACTTAAAAATTGCCTTGATTGGCTTAGGTGGTTTTACCTCAAACTTACCACTATCCAATGCTCTAACAATTTGAGGAGGGTGATTTTTGGAATGCTCAATAAAATTGAACCCGAGACCTCTATGTTTAATATTCACCTTGGATTGATCTAAGACCATGTTCAGTTTCTTTTTGCTACTAGAAAATCTTTCTAAGGTTTTCTTAAGGTATTTATTTTTTGGATAGGTTGACATATGTGGTATACTCAATGTTCCGCCTTAGCATATCTCTTTTTATGAATGGCTACCTTAACTTTTATGGCTTCACAAGACACACAAGAAGCATCTTTAATCCTACCTAACTGCTCCTCAATCTTCACTCTAAAAGTCTCACGCATCACATCTAAATTATTTTAAATCTTAGCACAAAATGTACAAGTAATAGAATCAATAGATTTCTTAGATAACTCAACTTCATTAGTGAGCTTGGGGCAATTTTTACATAATTCAATTTTAGAATGCTGAAGCATTTTAGTAAATTCTTTCAATTTTCACTCCCTAAACTCAGAATGAGATCAAGAATACTCAGGAGTCAGGACTAAATTGAAGCATAGTTTTGGTGACACTTTCAAGTTTTAGTTCAATCAACACATAGTTGAAGCAAGACGAAACAATAGCTTCTAAAGTACCAATGCTTGTGCCAACATGATCATAGCCGATCCTTAGCATCTATGAGTTGGCCAATAACAGAAGAATGTGTAGCCCTAAGCTTATCCAACTCAGAATGAAAAGCAAGGCAAGAATCACAGTTTTCATCACCTGAAATCAAAGATTTAAACCTAGCAAGTTCTTCATGCAAGCTTTTAATTTCACAACCCCAGTTCTCAATTTTCTTGCACTTATTCTCAAGTTCTCTACCATAATAAATGATCACACACTTTATATCCTTAATAGAAGGACATACTTCATCTGGATCACTGTAGATAGAGCCATCATTGAATGCTCTCTCTCCTAAGAGCACTCACCCAATGCTTCCCCTCCAAGGAAGCCTCCATGTCAAACCCTAAAGAATCGATGTGATGGTTAGCCTCTCTTCACCACATGCCTCCAACCCCTCCCACTCATGTAGATGGAGCAACCAACCCACATCTAACCCTAATGGATGCTATCCAATAGCATAATGGGGAAAAAATATGTTAACCCTACATATATCGGGTTTTACACTTACATATATGACTTATACGTGTTTCTCAAAGCACATAAACCCAAACTCGATAAGAAACAAGCCCCCATCCAATTGGCCCCCTTAGCATCTTCTTGATCTAAACCGCTCTCTCAATGCCCTCCAAATGCCATGGTTTTGGTCCCATAACCGTTTCTGGTATTTTGGCTTCCCCGCTAAAACACCCTTGTTTTGACCATGGATCTCACGTCTTCCCCAAACCTATTCCATTGTCATCTACACCTTTGCAAGAAATCCTCATGTCTGCAATGTGTAGGTTCATTAATATCTTAAGCATCAGCAAGTCTCCCCGTGTCGGTTTCTCCGACCATGCCTCTCTTGCACTGACTGCATTATTTGATGAACTATTGCTTGAACCTTCCTTTCAACATCCCTTGTCTTCCCTATGCCTTACTTGATCTCAACCATCTCGCTTGACATCCTTGACCATACCTTAGCTTATCTATGAGCCCAGTCTTGATCCACGCCATTGACTATGGTTGCCTCCAAGCTTTCCTGCACATCAAAGACCAAAAAAATCATTATTGAGCATAAGTTTTTCATAACTTGACTCATGTCAGTCCAAACTTGCTTTATACATCATGAATGCAATGACTTAAGACTCTAAAATTCAACCTATAACCAATTCCCACAAATGTCCAAAACCCTTCGGATACCTTCAGGCAAAACTAGTCTGACAGCTATTGATCGACCAGTCTGACCACTCTGGTCAATCCGGTCAAACACTGGTAACAGAGGAGCCAGTCAGACTGTGGCACCCATGCTAGTATAACCACTCGATCAACGCTGGTCAAACCGCCACCCATTGGCTGATCAGCTTGCTCCTATTTCTCTCGCACACACAACGAGCACCTATCTGGAAAAACCTGCCGTTAACTAAAAATGGGCCACACTGCTCTGACAGTCCGGCTTCCCCAAAATCCAATCACACTGACTTACAGTCGGACCGCCCTAGCTGACAGCAAACTTAAAATTTGTAAACTTTTGAAAATTCAAATTTTAACTCGACACAATTACCGTTCAACATGAATGAATTAATTTCCAATGTACTAAATTAATGACCATGTCGATAGCTTTGCATGCAGGGCTGTAAACACTAATCAGCCGATCTCGAGTGACTCAAGGTTGCATGTTTAGTTTGGAGCTGGGCTTGAGCTCGACTCATTTAAAGCTCAAACAAGTTTGAGCTTGGCTTATACAAACTTGATAATAGGACAAACACATGGGTTTCATATTGCAAGGAACACATGGATCATAATACTTAGATTTGGTGGTGTGGGAAAGCTTTGAGGTTTGGCCGTGTGGGACGAGGTGGTGGTGGTGGCCGGTGGTCCTTGACTCCATGGTCTATGGTGGTCCTAGAGGAGAAGGGGGTGGAGGCATCGGAGATCTTGGTGAAAGTCGCCTGATTGGTAGGGAGAGAGGAGAGACAGCCTAGGCGGTAGCATTGAGAGGTCTCAATGGTGCCGTTATGGTCAGAGTTGATCTCATTGTCGTCGCCATCACCCAATAGGAGGAAGGGGTTTGGGTTGGAGGCATGGTGGGGAAGGCCGGTAGTGGTTAGCAACTGATGCGGCAATGGTGGTTGGCAGTCAACGCGACGACCGACCGGGGGGGGGGGGGGGGAGAGGTGGCATCGGTGGGAGAACTGAGAGGTGGATAGGGGTTGGGGAATGAGATGATGTAGGCTACTGTTGTCGACGGCTGGTAGGAGGAGAGGTGGCATCAGTAGGAGAACTAAGAGGAGAGGAGTTGGGGAATGGATGGGGATTTGGGAATGAGGTTGAGGTTGAGAAGTTGGGCTTGGGCCTTAGGGTTTGGGAAGGGGTAGTAATAGGTATCAAATGCATATGGCTACAGAAAATGTTTGAAGCTCGTTGAAGCTTGTGAGTTCAGGATCAAGCTCGAGTTTGACTCAATTTGGAATTCGAGTCAAGCTCGAATTGAGTCTAGAAAACTCGAGCAGGCGAGCTTCGATTTTTTACTGTCTAGTTTGCACATTTACAAGTTGTTGACCAAACACATACTAGGCACTCTTCACCCTATTATTTTTTTGTTAAGTACACTGCCTACACATATATTCCATAACTGACACCCGATCCTCATGCACAAGGATTCTCATTGTTAGATATGCATATACTACCAAAAGTACTATGTCCATTGAAAAGCTTTAATTTAGATTTGTCAATGTTTCATGGACTAAAATCTTAAGAGCTTGATCTATATGCGTACATGAATCCATGACATGATGTATTTATCAAGTTTCATGTACCAACCATTTATCAATAATACCATGTCCATTTATAAGCTTTAATTCAGACTGCATGTGCTGCATAACTACATCCCATTAGCATCATTGGCTCCATTGGCCCGGGATGGCATGTAGGAAAAGGTATGGTGAGTCAGAAAGGGTTAATGGACTTTTAAAATCCTTCTCCTGGTATTAGGAACACAATGCAGTGAGAAATATAAGCTTATAAGCTACACCAAAGCTAAGAGCCAAAGAACACAAAGACACCCAAGACAAACTGTCTCACCAATTTGACAGCTAGCCAGAGGGCAGTTGGATCCCTTGGTCAGTTTTACCATAGGTGTCACACCGGTCGGACCGCTCGAGTCACAGCGGTCTAATCACTTGCCAAACAGAGGCTGAAAACAACATAGCACACTACCAAGAAAAATGCTAACTCTTAAGCCACCGATCCAAACATGATAAAATTTGGTACAAATCTACAGTAGGATATCAGGAATCTATTCTAATCATGGGTCATGAAGATTAGTGCCAAAGTTTTGACCTTTATCCAAAATAAGGAAGGTTCCATTAAAACCAGGCAAAAGAGAAATCACGATCTATTCTTGCTCATGAGTCCTTGATGATCTAGATGGCCTTGGATACGTTCTCACATATCATAGCAAGTTAGATCATAACGTGAACTCAAGCCAAGACACTCTCGATATCAAAACCCTAAAACTTTCCATAGAAAGAGGCTAGATGGTTGTGATATGATCTCTAAGAGATATCTCCAACTCTTACACATCCTTGGCACCAAGAGAGATCAAGAGGAGATTAAATATAGCAAAAAACTAAGCAAATAAAAAGCGCAAGAATCTATGGCACAACGTATTTGGACTAAATTAGATGCTCATTGCACTTTGAGAGAAATATTTTATAGCCACTATCTCAGGGAGAACAGAACTCTAAGCCTAGAGCACACACACACACACAAAGTTTCTGACATAAAGAAACCCTAACCTCTCTCTCAACACATAAGGGCTTATATAGTGGTCTTCTCACCTACTACCAAACCCTAGCAACTAGCACATTCTTAGTGCGTATAAGCATTTACATTTGGAAAACCCGGCAGCCCACAAATAAATGAGTTTTACACTCACATACACTCACACGCTTTTGAAAGCAAACGTCCACATGGTTTTAATAGCCTGATAAGATGCTACATTCTTTAAGGCATGATCTAAACCACTTAAGCCACTGCCATAGTTTTGCAAACCGACTCTCTACTCGGTATCAGACAATTTTCTCAATTGCCATCCACCGACCTTTACTATGCTTCTCCTTGAAGCAACCACCACAACGAAGTCCGTGATGTCTAGTGACTTGCCACCAAGATCGTAGGCTTACACTGAGGACCATCACCACTTGAATGCCCAAGTCCAATGGCACATCACATGCATACACTTGTCTCATCATGATCCTTGTCTTTCTCCTGTGCTTCTCGCTTGAGATGATTCTCCACCCAAACTTACATGACCTATTACGGCCTCAGGGCACCTGCTCTAGCCTCAGTCTTCCCGTTGACCACAACAATCACCAAGCATTCTGCACATCAATAAACAAGTAATCATCCTGAGTACAAGTGACATGTAGTTGGCTCTGATCAACATAATCGATGCAAACATGCACCGCTTGACACTTACGTCAAGATTCTTACAATGCATGGACTTCTACTATGACTAAAACTTGCATAGACTCATGCCATGACTAATACTTGCATGGACTCCTACCATGACTAATACAGCCAAAACCAACTCAACTTGCTCAACTCAGCACTGGCCGGTTTGACCACCAACCAACGGCCAGTCAGACCGCCATGAACCAAATTAAAAAATCCTGGTAATAGGGGACTAGTCTGATAGCGGCACCCATAATAGTCAGACCACATGATGACCTCCAGTTGGACCGCTCTCACACCTGGTCACACCAGACACTTGTTTGACCATCGCCCATGGCCAGTCAGACCGCCCATTCACAATGGTTAGACCGCCTCTATAGGCCGGTTAGACCACTGTCTACTAGAAGAGGCTTGTTGTAATACCTCTTCAATGCTGTTGCACAAAAGACCGGTTAAGATATGTGAAATTGTAGGATTGGGTATGATGAGTTAAGGGAGGGTGAATGACTTCTTGAAATCTTCTCCCTGATATTAGCAACATAGTGTAGCAGAAAACACACAAGCCTACAAACTACACCAAAGCGAAGACCCAAAGAATGCAAAGGCACCCGAGACAAACTATCTCACCAGCCTGATCGCTAGCTAGAGGGCGACTTGACCGTAGGTATCGCACTGGTCAAACGACTAGGGCATTTGGACTGCTCAGGTCACAGTGGTTTGACTGCTTGCTAAACAGAGGCTAAAACAACACAACAGACGACCAAAAAAATGGCTAACTCTTAAACCACTGATCCAAAAGGATAAAACATTGTACAAATCATCCATAGTATGTTATGAACCTACTCCAATCATGGATCATGAAGATCAATGTCAAAGTTTTGACCTTTTTCTAAAACAAGAAAAGGTGCACCAAAACCGGACAAAAAAGGGAAATCACGATCTACTCTTGCTCGTGAGTCTTTAATGATCTAAATGACCTTGGATGCGTTCTCACATGCCATAGCAAGGTAGATCATAGTATGAACTCAAACCAAAACATCCTCAATATTAAAACGCCAAAATCACCTCTTTCTTGAGCAAAATTGGGCAATTACAAGAACTTTACATAGAAAGCGTATAGATGGATGGGATCTGTATGATCGAATACTGCAATCAGGGGGGTGAATGATTGCCTCCGCTTTTTAGAATCTCTTAGTACTCGGTAAAGGTTTCGACAGCTCAGTGCTCAGCTACTTGATCGATCGCTCAGTGTTCGACCGCTCGGTCGATCGCTCAGTGTTCAACCGCTCGCTTAATCGCTTAGCTTTGATTTTCGATTGGTTTGTACATACTCGAAATCTTTAACACTGGGAGCAGAACCTCTCGCTCACTTGTGCCTTCGAGAAACTAGTACCTTTGAGTACTTGTATTTCTTTGTTTTCCTGGTGGTGATTCGACATCTTTGTACATCATTGTAAGCTTCAATCCAACTGCAATCACTTGGATTTTCGTGAATTTACAAAGTGCCCACACAAGCACCCCTAAAAGCCTAGCGAAAACTAAATCCTCTTTAATCTACTATGCAAAAATACTACATTAACCCTTAGCCTCTCACTACTTTTATGGGCTAATAGCCTCAAACCATGTCCTCATCAACACGGACATGAAAATTCTGAAAATTAAGGGACCTGAAACCCTTCCAAACATGGGTTTTTATTTCCTAAATCTCTAACATTTCAATTATGAACTCCTTCCATAACTCCTTCCAATATGTCACGTGTTGAAGCCTCCAGAACCACATCTCCCGTAGCTTTTCCACACATCATACTCATATTTCGAAGCCTCTAGAACTGCAGCTCCTGTAGCTTCTCCACACATTATCCACCTTTGATCTCTATGTGCTCCAGCATGAGCCCGACTACCTCGTGACATCCTCGACCGCTTGGACATCAGATTTCCCCTTCCTAGTCCCGGACTCCCTCATCACCGACCATGACAGTCTCCATGCCCAACCCGCACATGCAAAGGCCAAAGAACGTTTCCCTGGCACAAATTCTTCCCAAGTTGATCGATACTAGTCCACACACGTAAATCACACTCTTAACCATCAATAAACACAAACCAAATCATCCATGACCTCAATATCCACACTTTGAAAATCAACCTCTGACCACTCAGAAAGGCTGGTCAGATCGCCATACCCAGGATGGTTAGACTACTGGCCCAACGAGTACTCAAAAACCACCAGTACTCAGGGTACTCGAGAAACACAAGCATCATAGCACTTGAAGCCTACGACTACTGACCATCAACCAGTCACTGTACCATTGAGCACCGAATACTGAGTACCTACCAGGTACTGTAGCACAGTCTATCGACCACAGAGTACTGTAGCACTGATCACTCAGTTCGAGTATCAACTTGGTACTAAGCAACGACTACCAAGTACTGACCTATCACTGTACCTCTGACAAATGACTAGGTTCTGTAGCTACGACAACCGACTAGTTACTGTAGCTAACAACCTTCGACCGATTATACTAGCTACAACCAGTTCAATATACCATATGACCGATTCCCCTTAGCTTACGACCATCGACTGTTCATTGTAGCTATGACCAGTTTCCAACTCTGGGGTCTCCGACTACCCTCTGAACCTGGACTGAGGTTGTTCCACAGTGGTCATTATCGGTTCCCCTTAGCTTACGACCATCGACTGGTTCATTGTTGCTACGACTGGTTCACTGTAGCTATGACCGGTTTCCAACTCCACGGTCTTCGACTGCTCTTTGAATCCAGACGGAGTCCTTCCACCGTGGTCATTCAGTCATGCTTGACTTGCTGTTATCGATCTTCAGTGGTTGATTTATTGTAGTCAACCTGTAGTGGTCGAAATTTGCCGATTCAAGTTTTGCAAAAGAGTAGTAGAGCACTGTCCGAAACTTTCAGTAACGCAAATTTCAATGCAACCCAAAAGTCAATTATTCATCATCACTGTATTCACGACCTATCCACATGGTCTAATAATCTCTCTCTTGATGAATACATTGACAACACTCTAAATCACTTGAATGAGTTGAGTTTTGAAAGAAAAGCAAAATTTGTGAAAAGAAAGATTCATAGCTATAGAGAAGAAATTTGAAAAAAACTCTAAAAAACTCCTCAACATAAGGGAAGCAAATTTCTGCCATTTCTCTCCAAATTCTCCCATTTTTCTTCCTCTTTGGCAATGTAATCGTCAAGAACTTTAAAGAAGGAACAATTCTAAGAAAGAGCAATGAGAATAAACATCCAGAAGCTTTGTGGATTATCCAAATTACTTTGCATTGATTTAATAAATTAACCAAGCTCACTTTTTGAGTAGAGCTACCTAGATCATGTAAAGTCATATATCATATAGCAATGTCAAAACCAGTCTTTAGCATGATTACACAATTTATATCAACGACATGCATCTCAACATAGACCAAATCAATTATAAAGAGCACAATGAGACATCACAATGAAACATCAAAGCCTAAAAGTGAAGCAAACTGTAAGTCTAAATGAGTTAGCAGTCTCATATAACAACCTATTGCTATACACTCAATTCTTAAGCATGTAGCATACTTGTAGCATACTTCTTTTCATGATGACTTATTTGTAGCAACCTTCTTTTAAATGGTGGCATACTTGAAGCATACTTCTTTTCATTTGTGCATTTTTATGCATTTTCTTTTGTTTAACCAGGCATGCTTGAAGCATACATCTTTTCAACTGTCTCTTTCTCATCATTCTTTCTTACATGCCAGACTGAGTGTTCATAAAAAGATTGCAAGAAGAAACATACGAGCCACATAGCTAAGATTTAAAATAAGACTCACAATCAAGCTAATTCTTTTAGATGAACATCATAAAGTACTATCTATAAATAATCTAGTCAAAGTATTCTGCCATGTCATATTTTAGTTCAAATGTAGCATATTAATTTTAACCAGTCATGATCAAAGCTACACAACACATGAGTAAATATGATAAAGAGAGCTCTTCTACTCATTTGATTTCAATGACTTGGACTTGATGAATTATTTAACAAGTATAATAAATAAAGCATTTGAATCTTTTAAACAACAAGCTCCCCCTCAGAATAATTCCAAAGGATGCAACACACTTAAATCACTTCGTAAAAGAGCAAAATGAGAAGTACCAAGCAATTTTGAGAGAATATGAGCAATATAAAAAAATAAACTTCAACAAGGTGTAGAATAATATCACCCTTTCCACATGATCTCTTAGAGAGTGAACCCTCTTACAGCTACCAAAGGGAGTGAAGAACCATCAAGTGTTCCAACCAACCAATGATGTAAAAGATTAGAACCCAATCCAGCACATGTTCTCTATCCCGCGTTAGCTGTTCTTACATTACAGAAAACATCGGTCTCACAGTACTAAGATTAGTGAAATAAGATTTAGGAATCTAGTACTAAGACATAGGATAAGCAGAGGCAATAGCAGTCAACAATAATGATCTAAGTGAAGAATTAGCCTTTGTCAGGTTCCAGTCAGACAACCTCAGCAAGGTCGGTCTAACCTATCGACGGTCTGACCACTGACAGGTTAGACCACACCACCAATGGTGGTTTGACCACCTGAGGCCAGTCTGACCACGTGGAAAACACCGGTCTGACTGGTCCTATCATAAAAGATCTCAAACTATAGAAAATTATTTAGAGGGACAAAAGCGATGATAAGGAGCTTGCACAAACTCCACTTTAGAACAAGAAAGCTTTCTTAATATGTCTTTCTTCTTCTTTTCTTTGCTTTTCGAAAGAAAAATTGAACGAATGACCCTCTCTACCACAATGAGTACACTGATACTTGATTTGATAAGAAGTCATATCTGTTGACTTCACAACACCCACTTTGGTAGAGAAATCCTTTGCAATACTAGTAGATTTAAAAATAATTTATTTTGGTTCAGATTGTACTTCAAAATTTTCAGGTTCAGAAAACTTAACAACCTTATAAGGATTATTTTTTACATGCTCAATAAAATTACATCCTAGACCATAATTTTTCATACATGTTCTTGACTTGTCTATGATCATATTTAAATTCTTCTTGCCAAAAGAAAATCTCCCTAAAGTGTCTTTAAGATACTCATTTTCTTTAGCCGATGAGGAATAAGATGTGCACTTAACAAATTCATTTGCAAGATTCTTAGAAGCACTAGACCAATCCAATCTATCTTTTTCAGCAAAATCATTAAGTTGCCTAGTCAATACTTCTATTTCAATGTTAAGCTTAGGACAGTTAGAGCAAAAGAGTGTCTCATGATAAAGCATTTGTTGAATTGATTCTTGAGATGAATTAAGTCTATCTTCTAGCAATTCATAATTAGTGCAAGTTTTAGATTGAGTATTTGAAATACTTGACTCTATAGAAGAACTAGACTTGAGCTTTTCAATTTCATCATCTGCAAGTTTTAACTTTACATCACAAATGTCATGTGCCAATTTTAATTTATCAAATTTATCATTTATATCCCTAAGTTAAACCAAGTTTGATGCATTAATTGATCTAGCAGTCTCCAACTTAGAATATAAAACTTGACAAGATTCATATGATTCATCATTAGGAATAGAAACTCTAAGTCTATTAATATCAGAATTCAATCTTTCAACAACAAAATTATTTTTTTTAATTTCTTCTTTGTCTTTTTCAGTTTAATAGCAAATTTAATCAAACCATCTTCAAGTTCATCATACGATGGTATTACCTTATCGGGATCACAGTAGTCATCATTGTTGTTGTTGCTTGCCATGAAGCACATACCCGTGAAGTTGTTATTCTTCTTTTTACCAAGACACAGAACTTGACGCAGCAACCTCTCTGATGAAATATCAACCCGCTCTGATACCACTTGTAGGATCGAACATCGTAATTAGAGGGGGTTGAATGATTGCCTCCACTTTTTAGAATCTCTTAGTACTCGGTGAAGGTTACGACCACTTGGTGCTTAACTGCTCAATTGATCGCTCAGTGTTCGACCACTCACTCGATCGCTCAGCTTTGATCTTCGATGTAGGGACCCAGATTTTTCAATCCGGATTCCTCTGTGATTTTCTGCACTATTCCCTGGATCAGTAGATAGTGCTCACAGTTACAGTAATGAATATCAAAATACATATCATGCAGAAGTGTAAATACAATAGTAGACTTACTCATGGGCCGATTAGGCCGAAATCATTAAATTGCAGCAGCGGAAGAACGAAGCACACAGGTGGGACCTTCAGGACATGCCCACAGGTAGCCAACTGGAGGTTCGCGACCTAGCCCTTGACATCTTCATCTTCTCGGCCAGCTTGTCCAATCTTGTTGCTGAGGCGAGGTAATTTGATTCCTGAATCTGAATTTTTGTCGCAAAAGCGAGCGTGAGCACTCCGACCCCGTGCTCCGCGAGCCAATACACAGAATGCAAATAAATAGTATGCATGGCTTAACAAAGGAGAGGCTCGGGTTATTTTTATTTGCCAAAATCGCCTTTAGTAGCATTATTACCCTTGCTCAATCAAAGTGTTATAGTTGCTACCTAACTCCACACTACAATGGCTAAAATTGACCTAATCCACGGAAAAATGCACTTTCTTTAATGACTGCTGTCTACAACTCCAAACAGCAAGTGTCATCATTTATTTAATCCACCGATCATACTTTGTATTTTGAATTACTAATAACCCAATCCTGTCATTACTACTCATCAGCTCCTCACCTCTGAATTCTAATGATTCTCTAACATAATTACTTTCAAATCCACCGATATCATTTGTATTCAATCCTTTTCGTCATTGATTCAAAACCATAACCCAATAATCAATCTCATTTTCCATTATCTATCACTAGCTAATCCACAAATATACCTCCACCGAAAATTCAATTTACCAAGATTATAATCCACTAATTGTTATGAATCCTCCAATCTTCTCGGAAATTCAATTCATCCCTCTAGTAATTGATCATCTCCTATTAATTACCATTATCACCAGTATCTTCCAAGAATTTATATTAATCGTTAGTGTAGTAACCCAGCAATTTACCTTTGCACTCCCTAATTCTCCAAAATCATTGAGTATACATCCACCAAGAATATCATTGACCAAATATATGATTCACTATTATATATATCCACCAAGAATATCACTAATCAAGAATTATACTCCAATACTTGTATTATTTTTCCAAATTCCTGAAAATTCAATTAGATCATTTATCTAACCTATCTATTCAACTGGACCCCACTAATTTATTTCTCCCAGAACCCACACTATCATTTCTTATTCATGATCGACCTGAATCCACCAATACCTTTAAGTACATACTACAAACATCCATCTCCTTTACTCACGACCCTGTTTATTCCACCCATATTTTATTTTGTAAGAATAGAAATGCCACTACTTGAAATACAATACATAAAATTTCCTGAGACCTAGCAGCTTTGGAACAAATCATAATGTTCAAGGAATATTAACATGAATTTCCATACATATGGCATCACACCATATGCCTAATATCACCATAATTTTTCCGTATATACGGCATCACACTGTATAACATCTTTCAGCGTTATAGCCGCTTAACTTACCACTGGGACGACACCCAGGACAACTCAAATCAGGGCTTTCCGCTACCCTTCACTTTTCCATTCCCATTTTCCAAACATTTTTAAATAGAACTATATCTAGTTAAGTTCCCATGTCTGCCCTTGACCGTGGGCACGGCTATTCGAATAGTTTTGACTCTGCAGAGTTTGTACACTTTCACCACAAGAGACAATCAACTCGTTGCCCCACACGATTCCTTAGTCATGTGGTTGAGCAGACCATCACAGTGACTTTTCAAAGTATCTAGTCCCTTTTGTCATCTCACCCTATGGGCCGTTCCCACTTGCGGTGGGTCCCATACGTTGCACGGGATGTTCCCCACGGCTACTAGCGTACGGGCTCCACTCCCCTCTGCGCTAGCACGACTGGGAAACGTCACCCTCCACTCGGTGTCCCTTTAGGCCTCCCCTTGCCCTTGCATATCCACTCCTATCCACTACCGGTGAGATGAGTCCAGGGGTTTCGATAATTTTACTTGGCCAAGTTGTATTTTACAGACATGTGGTTGTACGGTTTTATACAGGATTTCATGACAAGATTCAGTCCTTAGTGGTATCTGAGCGGTTCTACCACACTCCATAATTTGTGCTCCCACCGCACCACATACCAGCCCCCAAACCATCCGCTCAGATATTTAAGCAAGTTAGGATTTTTGGGAGCATAAAATAATCATGTCCAAATATACCAGTCATTCCCACCATGACTGCCCAAACCAGTTTCTCATGATTTAAAATGACAATGATGTTTGGGACATTTCAGCGCCCCCAAGTATCTATGCAGTACTAAGCATGGCGTATAATTACGAACTTATTTTCAAAAGTTACTACTATAATTTTACTAGGGTGACAAGGTTCACGTAATCAAGTATTCCAAAGGAGGTGTAATATTATCAAAGGTAACAATGGGCATATAACTAGAATCTCAAATTAAACATGTATTTGCATATGAAATAACAGCATGCAATTTGATAATTTAAAACAAAATAATTTGCAGAAAATGTAGATTCAACATGATCAAAGTATTGACTCGCCTGGCGCGGTTTACCGCGGTCTTGAGCTCACACGATGCTTTCTCTTGAGTTTTTGGCGTTTATCTTCACTTCGAGCTTGATTTCGCTTGATCCACTGAATCTTTACGACTTCCGATTTCTAATTACACGGCAAACGACTGAATCCAAATAAAAGCAAATAACTCAAAAGATCCAGATAAATCCGAATAAACTCGATTTAGTTTTATTATGAGTTAATGGGTGATTTGAGTTATTTGAGGTAAGGTCGGTGGTAGAATACGATTACCTGATCTTTTTATTAACAATTTCATTTATTTATTTTTATATTTATCAAGGAAGTTCCATGAGTTAGGGTGGACCTATGAGTAGGTATCATTTTGTCGGGTGTTACTTTTCAGGGCATATGATATATATGTATATCTATATGAGTGATGTTTGCAAACCTTAGTTTACCGAGTTAAATTTATAGCCTATATTTACAACCTTTTGTGGTATGATATTTCAGGTGCCTCCATTTATTACTAAGCTATGGTTTATTTATACAAGTCCCGACTTGCTGTATATATATAATTACACTCCATATAAATATGTACTAAAGCTAGTGGTAAGATTTAATTGATGGCACTACTGTTATCTTGCCCATACTTTAGCTACTATTATGCTTTATTTTAAATTTTAGTTTAAACTTAGCAATCTGAACAATGTTTGATATGTATCATTTTATGTGACCCTAATTACTTGTGTTAATGGCTTAATGTTTACTTTAGAGTATTTATATGTCTAGGAGATTATTTTGATGCTTGATAATCTAGGACTACTATATTAAAGTACGACACTGAGGTTTGTTTAATGGTGGCATGCTAAACATTAGGCATATATGTTTACATGTTAATTAGGGGACATCTTTATTAAACGTAGACATTTATCCAAAGCCACTCCTCATTAACGCCTTTAATAAATAATTAGACCTACAATGTAATTATTAAAGTTACACTAATTATTTATCATAACAACTATCCTGGATTTAATTCATACATAAACTCTCTGAAGCCTTAATTAAATTTTATTATTTTTCCTGAACAATTTCTGTTTTCCCCAAATTTTGCTTGCCTAATTTCCTAAATAAAATATACTGAAAAATAAATAGCACAAAAGAGTGGAAGAAGGGGGAGGATAGGAATCGAACTCGGGACCTGGGCAATCGGTGTGTTAACCGCGCGCTGGTAGCCAAGTGGGCGTGACGCCTGAGCTGATAGAGGAGAAACAAGGGTAAGAAGAAGCGAGGTGAACCGAGGCCAGAAACAGAGGAGAAACCGGCGCCCGAGGCTGGCGTCGCCGGCGGCGAGTGACGGCCGGGGAAGCTGGCGGGGACGGCAAAATGGACTCCTCCATGGATGGGGAAGCTAGTGGGGTAGGCGGCGCGACCCGAGACGGCGGCGAGGTAGGCGGGCGGCGTGAGGCGGCGGCGGAGCTGGTATGGGCATGGTGCCGGCGAGGTGGGGTGGCGGGGAGGGCCGGGCGACGGTGGGAATGTGCTGGCGGGACCACGGGGAAGCTCCCGGGCGGAGGAATTGGCCGGAGATGGCTTCAATCGGCCGGATTTGGATTCGCCGGAGCTAGAGGGGAAAGAAACGGCCGGCGGCCGGTGGGGCTCTAGAGGCCGATTCCCGGCGGTGGGGGGAAGTGGGGAAGGAGGCGAAGTGATTGGGAGCGCGCCCTTGCTCTTATAGAGGCGGAGCCGACCGGGCGGCGTGCAGGGCAGGCGGCGCGGAGCTCGGTGTGCGGAGGAGCGACGTGCGGGGCGCGAGCGATGGGAGCGGGCCGGCGCAGAGGGCGAGGGCGGCGCTACAGCGGGATTCCAGGAAAGCCGGGATTCGCGCGGGGCGTGGGCAGCAGCCGGGATTCGCGTGACCTTGCCGCACGGCTTTGCCGCAGCGGGCGGAGGAGCGTGGGGGTCCGGGCGCGCACAGGGAGAGGAAGGAGAGGGCGCTGATGGAGCGGGTCGGCGCAGCGGGAAGATCGGGCAGCGTTGCAGGCGGCGTGGCAGAGTAGCGAATGATGGTGTCGCGTGGCTCGGCCAAAACGGAGAGGGGGCCCCGGGCGCACGGAGAAGAAGAGAGGAAGGGAGGAGCCGCACGCGCGGGCGGAGTGAGAGGAAGAGGAGTGCGGGCGGGGCACTCGGGCCCAGAAGCCAGAGAAGAAACGGGAGGGAGGAGAGAAAAATGAGTGGGGCCCACATGTAATAGAGAGAAGAAAGAAAAGAGAGAAAGGCTTTGAATTTGATTTTTAAATTTGTATTTTGAACTTCTATTTTCTCTCTAAGATATTGGTTCCTAATTTTTGAAATTTTATTTCATGTCTTTGTTCAATTACTTAAAGACAAAATATAATAGCCCTTTTTGTTTTAATTGATGTTCTTATTTTTATACCGTTATTTCCTTTATTGCTTCACTTGTCATAACATATGTTTAGTGTGTTGTATATTTTATTTATTATGTACATGTACATAATTTCACATAATCTTATCTTGCTGGCTTACTTAATTTTGCTTATATATAGGAGCATTTGTATTTTTGTCATTCGCTTTTATTGCTATTTATGTCATTATCTCCAAAATAAGATTTTGGTTTTAGCTCGGGTTCCTCCCTCCTTATACTGGATCATCTTTTCAGATTCGTATTTAAAATTTTAGTTTGCTTTTATTTGCATAGTCCCTTTTCGGCATTACTAATGTTTGTCTTTGTCTTTTATGAATTTATTAAAGTTTTGGAATCTCAACCAAATTTAGAAAAACACGACAAAATCCAAATTCCAATAAAATATTTTGCAAACATAATTCAAGAAATTCATATTTTCAAATTTAGATTTTTCAGGATGTTACATTCGACCGGTTTGTACGTACTTGAAATCTTTAACACTAAGGGCAGAACCTCTCGATCACTTGTGCCTTCGAGAAACTAGTGCCTTTGAGTACTTGTATTTCCTCTATTTTCCTGGCAGTAATTCGACACCATTGTATATCGTCGTAAGCTTCAATCTAACTGCAATCACCAGCAGGTTTCGAGCAAATTATGAACCAGATTGATTCAAGATAATGTTTATTGCTAGATTTTTGTGGATTTACAAAGTGCTCTCACAAACACCCGTAAAATCCTAGCCAAAACTAAAACCTCTTCAATCTATTCCGCAAAAACCTTACGTTAACCCTTAGCCTCTCTCTGTTTTTATAGGCTAACAGCCCCAAAACGTCTTCTCATCAACACAGACATGAAATTTTCAAAAATCAAGGGACCCGAAACCACCTCGTGACATCCTCAACCGCTTGGACCTCATATTTCCCCTTCTAGTCCCAGTCCTCCTCGTCACTGACTATGACCGCCTCTATGCCAAACCTGCATATGCAAAGACTAAAGAACGTTTCCCTAGCATAAGTTCTTTCTAACTTGACCAACATTAGTCTACACATGCAAACCACATTCTTAACCATCAATAAACACAAACCAAATCATCCACGACCTTAATATCTGTCAGACCCCAGATTATACCATCCGGAATCCTCTGTGATTCCACCGCACTATTCCCTGGATCAGTAGATAGTGCTCACAGATTACAGTTCTGAATATCAAAGTACATACCATGCGGAAGCGTAAATACAATAATAGACTTACTCATGGGCCGATTAGGCCGAAATCGTTAAATTGCAGCAGCGGAAGAACGAAGCACACAGGTGGGACCTTCAGGACATGCCCACAGCAGCCAACTGGAGGTTCGTGACCTAGCCCTTGACATCTTCATCTTCTCGGCCAGCTTGTCCAATCTTGTTGCTGAGGCGAGGTGGTTTGATTCCTGATTCTAAATTTTGTCGCAAAAGCGAGTGTGAGCACTCCGACCCCGTGCTCCGCGAGCCAATACACAGAATGCAAATAAATAGTATGCATGGCTTGCCAAAGGAGAGGCTCGGTTATTTTATTTGCCAAAAATCGCTTTTAGCAGCATTATTGTTGTTTAATCATAATATTAATGTTGCTACTTAAAACTCCACACGGCGATTGCCATAATCGACTTAATCCACCAATCATACTCTTGCTATTATTGATTGCTGTCTAAACTCCCATCAGCAAATGCAATTATTTACTGAATCCACCGAATACACACTTTCTATATTGGGTGCTGACTAAAACTCCAAACAGCGAATATAATCAATTATACAATCCACCAATCAATTGATGCCTAAATCCCCAAATAGCGAGTATTATAATTTGTATAATCCACCGATCAATTGCTATTTAAATTTCCGAAACAGCTAGTGACATCATTTATTTAATCCATCGAAATCATTTATATCTGGATTTCCTAACAAATCTATTCTTTTTGCTACTGACCCAAAACCATAGTTTGCTCTTCCAATAATAAATCTTATTTTTCATTATCTAAGTCTAACTACTTCACTAGTATACCTCCACCAAAAATATCAATGATCAAGTCTATGACTCACACTTATACATCCACCAAGAATATCATTAATCAAGTTTATACTCTAATAATTGCTATCATACATCCAATTTCCCAGGAATTCAATTCATCTATCCAGTATCTCATCAATTCCCATTAATCTCATTATCTCCAACATCTCCCAAGAATTTATACCAATTATCAGTGTTGTGATCCAACAATTACCTTTATATTCCCTAATCCTCCAAAGATCATTTAAATCATCTATCTAGCCTATATATTCGTTTAGACTCCACCAATTTACTTTTCCCAGAATCCACACTATCATTATCCTTATTATGATCAACATAAACCCACCAACTTCTTTATGCAATTACCATAAACAGCCATCTTCTTTTCTTACGACTCTATTTATTCTTCCTTTATTTGGTAAGAATAGAAATGCCACTATTTGAAATACAATATAAAGTTTCCTGAGACCTAGCAGCTTTGGAATAAAACATAATGTTCAAGGAATATTAACATGATTTTCCATACATATGGCATCACACCATATGCCTAATGTCACCATAATTTCTCCATACATACGGCATCACACCGTATAACATCTTTTAGCGTTATAGCTGCTTAACTTACCACTGGGACGACACCCAGGACAACTCAAATCAGGGCTTTCCACTGCCCTCCACTTTTTCCATTACCACCCACAAATATTTTTGGAAATAGAACTATATCTAGTTAAGTTCTCATGTCCGCCCTTGACCGTGGGCACGGCTATTCGAATAGTTTTGACTCTGCAGAGTTTGTACACTTTCACCACAAGAGACAATCAACTCGTTGCCCCACATGATGCCATAGACATGTGGTTGAGCAGACCATCACAGTGACTTTTCAAAATATATGGTTCCTTCTCTCATCTCACCTTATGGGTAGCCGCCCACTTGCGGTGGGTCCCATCTATGCGCGGGATGTTTCCCACAGCCACTAACGCAGCTCGGGCTTCTACTTCCCGCAACGTTAGGACAGCTGGAAAACTTCACCCACCACTAGTGTCCCTTCAGGCCCCCTTGCCATAGCGTAGCCCCATCAATCCACTACCAGTGAGTTGAGTCCGAAATTCGATAAGTTTACTTAGCCAAGTTGTATTTTACATACTTGTGGTTGTACTGTTTTACACAGGAGGTCATGACAAGATTCAGTCCTTAATGGTATCTGGGCGGCCTACCACAACCCACTTTGTGCATCCACAGCACCACACTCATACCCTCGAACCAATCCGCCCAAATATTTAAGCAAGTTGGAGATTTTGGGAGTATAAAATATTCATACCAACATATATCAGTCATTACCACCATGACTGCCCAACCAAATTTTCTCATGATTAAAGTGATGCTTGGGCGTTCTCGTGCCCATGAATACCTATGCGATACTAAGCATGGCATATAAATGACGGACTTATTTTTGAAAGGTTACTATAATAATTTTGCTAGGGCGACAAGGTTCACACATTCAGATATTCCAAAGGAGGTGTAATATTATTCAAGGCAAACAATGGGCATATATCTAGAATCTTAAATTAACATGTATTTGCATATAAAGTAACAGCATGCAATTTGATAATTTAAACAAAAATAGTTTGCAGAAAATGTAGGTTCAACATGATCAAAGTATTGACTCGCCTGGCGTGGTTCACCGCGGTCTTGAGCTCACTCAAAGCTATATCATTTGATGGTCTTGAGCTTCCAGTCTTTATCTTCAACTTGATCTCGATCTCGCTTGATCCATTCATTCTTTGGGACTCCAGTTTCTAACGACACGATAAACGACTGAATTCAAATAAAAGCAAGTAACTCAAAAGATCCAAATAAATCCGAATAAACTCAATTTAGTTTTATTATGAGTTAATGGGTGATTTGGATTATGTGAGGTAAGGTCGATGGTAGAATATGATGACTTGATCCCTTTTTATTAATAATCTCTTTTATTACTTTTGTATTTATCAAGAAAGTTCCATGAGTTAGGGTATTCTTATGAATTGGTGCAGGAGTTTAGTGTACAAATTTTATCTTTAGGGTATGCATTCCTTGCAACTCAAGTTATGGTAAAGGCAAACTGGACTGATGGATGAGATTTGTACTTATTCTATAAATCTTTTAGTCGAAAGTATTATAACACTTGGATATCTGTATTAAGTTTTAGAATAATCTCTAATATAGGCTCTTACTTATTAATTAGACTAAGATAAATAGCAAGGGCTCAATATTTATTCTTATTTGGTAATTAATTAAAATTTAAATCTCTAATAATTCCATTGTCATATTTTATGTATCTTCATTCATAGCTAGGCTAAATTTAAGTTGAATTAGGATCCACTCATATGAGTCCTAACTTGTTATATATACAATTATGCTTAATACTATTATGTACTAAAGCTAGTGTTAAGATTTAATTAATGGCACTATTATTAGCTTGCTCATACTTTAGCTGCTATTAGGCTTAGCTTCACTTCTAAAACTCGGCTATCGGGGCAGAGCTTGGGATGCAGCAATTTATGCGACCCTAATTACCCGCACTATTGTTTAAATGTTTATTTTAGAGTATTTACATGCCTGTGAGATTATTTTTGATACTTGATGACTTAGGGCTATTATTAGCATATGTATATTATTATGCCCTTTTAATTTGAGTGATCTCTAAAGTACTACTGTTACTGATATTTTATCCCTTTATAACTCGAACCTGCCATGCATGATGGTATTTGTCATCGTTATTAAATTAAAGCCACTATTTAAGATTGCATGGGCGGCAATATGCTAATGATAGGGTTTATATTTTAATACTTGTTATTTGCTTTAATTAAAATTTGCTTACCTAGCAAGGTTATATTTCTACCCTTGCTAATTAGCAAAACCTACCATTAGGATTTATTTAATGGTTGCATTTTAAATATTGGGCATATATGTATATATATATATTATAATTAAGGGTATCTTTACTAATTTGGGCAATTAACCAAAAGCCACTCTTTCTTTATTAATACCTTTAATTAATAATTGGATTTATTACAGATAATAAAGGTTCATTACCTTTTCTTATGTGGTATTTAACTAAATGTTAAATCCTAAATAACTCTATTCACATTCTAGTAAAATTCATTGGCTTTCATGGATTAATTCCAAATTAAAATCTTAAATAATCTTGTTTACCTTCTAATTAAATTTTATCAGCTTCTCTACATTATTCCCAAATTTTCACTGATTTTTATTAATTAAAATGAGTTACAAAATTTGAAACAAAAATGGGGAAAAGAGGTGTGGCCGGCTGGAATCGAGCTCGGGTCACTATACTGCGCGTGCGCTTTGGTAACCAGCCGAGCACGCGTTGTTTCTCGACTTACCAGGGAGAAGAATGTGGGTGAGACGTGGTTCCAGCGTCCAAAATAGAGGAGGCTCGGGGTAGCGGATGGCCGGTGGCGTTGCCGGCGAGGTGCGGCCGGGGAGGCGCCAGCGGACGCTAAAATGGGACCTCCCCGAGGCGGGGATGCCACCGGGGGCGAAGGCTCCGGCTAGGAGGCTCGGTGGCGGGCCTGCGGCGGTGGAGAGCAGACGACGGGGAGGGTGAAAAGGGGCGCTGGCGACTGGGAAGAAGAGGAAGAAATTAGGCGGGCGCGGAAGCACAAGGGAGGTAAGGGGATGCTCACCGAATGCTTGGCCGAGCCGGAGGGAAGCCACGGCGAGCTGGCGGCGATGGCCTACGGCGGCGCGGGCGAGCGCACGGCGCCGACGAGCTGGGGTGGGAGAGAGGCTCTGGCGACGGTCGGCGGGGGTTCGGGGCGGTGAGAGGGTGCTCCACCGGCGTGGAATCGACGGGAGGTCGACCGAGGAGGCGGCGGCAGTGGGATTGGCGGCGGCGGCCGGTTTCGGGGAAGAGAGCCGCTCCGGCGAGCACGGGGGTTCTTGGAGCAATTAGCCGCGGTGGAAGGATTAGGGGAGCGTGAAGAACATGTTGGTGAGCTCCAATGGCTTTTATAGGCAGTGGAGGAGGCGGGCAACGGGCGGGGCATTTTGTCACGTCGGGGCGGCGGTGGCAGGGCGGCAGGGCAGCGCTGCAGCAGGATCCCGGGAGGATTTGATGCTGACTCCACAGAGCATGCGCGCGGCGTGAGGCGATGGAGCGAGCGGCAGAGACTGCATGGAGGCCACGGGGCGTAGAGTTGCTGCGCGCAGCAGAGCACGCGCGCTCACGGGGGAGGAAGGAGAACGGAGAAGGGGGAAAGAGGCGCGGGGCGCCTGGGCCCGGGAGCAGAGGGAGGAGGCGAGGGTGGAGACGGGACCCGCGACGCAGCGGCCGCAGCGAGGGGAGGCGTAGTGGAGGCGGGTCGGGGGAGTTGGGCCGGGCCGGCTGCATTCCTTTCCTTTTTTTTATGTTTTGTTAATTTTGTTGCTCCCTTTAATATTTCATATATTACTATTTTGCTAGCTTATTTAAATTTTGCATATTTTTATTTCTCACTGCTAAACTGTTTTTGGCACAATTTGCATATGCACACCTATATATATGCGCGCACACACACACACATATATATGCACATATGCTTGTATTTTATTCATTCACTTTTTATTGCTATTTATGCCATTATTTTCAAAATAAGATTTTATGTTTTAATTCAAGTGTCCCCCTTTCTTTTATGGACCATCTTTTCAGATTCGAATTTATAATCTTGAGTTTTCATTATTTGCACATTTTCTTTTATGGCATTACTAATATCCGCCTTTGTCTTTTATGGATTTCTCCAGTTTTTTTAGAACCTCAATCAAATTCAGGAAAACTCCATGAAATCCAAATTCCAATAGAATATATTGCAAAAATAATTTAAGAAATTCAGATTTTCAAATTTTAAATTTTTGGGATGTTACAATATCCACGCTTTCTAAAAATCAACCTCCGACCACTCAGAAAGTCCAGTCAAACTACCATGCCCAGGACGATCAGACTGCTGGCCCAACGAGTAATCGAAAACCATGAGTACTCGGGGTACTCGAGAAACACCAGCATCGTAGCACTTGAAGCCTACGACTACCGACCATCAAATAGTCACTATACCATCGACTACCGACTATTGAGTACTGACTAGGTACTGTAGCATAGTCTATCGACCACTGAGTATTGTAGCACCGACCATCGAGTACCGAGTTTCACTGGGTACTATAGCAATGACTATCGAATATTGACCTATCACTGTACCTCTGACAACCGACTAGGTATTGTAGCTACGACCACTGATCGGTTACTGTAACTAACGACCTTTGACTGATTATACTAGCATACAAAGCTACGACCGGTTCACTGTAGCTATGACCGATTCACTGTACCATACGACCGGTTCCCCTTAGCTTACGACCATCGACAGGTTCACTGTAGCTATGACTGGTTTCCAACTCTAGAGTCTCTGACTGCTCTCTGAACCCGGACCGAGGTCATTCTACCACAGTTGTTACCGGTTCCCCTTAGCTTACAGCCATCGATCGATTTGTTATAGCTACGACCAGTTTCCAACTATGGGTTCTCCGTCTACTCTCCAAACCCGGACCGAGGTCGTTCCATCGTGGTCATTTAGCCGTGATCATTCTGTTGTGCTCAACCTGTTGTTGTCGATCTTCAATGGTCGATCTGCCATGGTCGAAATCTGCCGATTCTAGTTTTGCAAAAGAGCACCGTACAAAACTTTCACAAACACAAATTTTAATGCAACCCAAAAGTCAATTATTCATGACCTATCCACGTGGTCTAACAGGATCTGATCTCTAAGGGATATCTCCATATCTTACACGTCTTTGGCATCAAGAGAAATCAAGAAAAGATGAAATCCAACCAAGAAAATAAAGCAATCAAAATCGCAAGGAGAAATCCATGGCACAAATCACTTGGATGAAGTTTAGATGTCCATTTCACTTTAAGAGGAATATTTCATAGGCACTCCCTCATAGAGGATAGAACTCTAAGCCTAGAGCGCGTGCACACACACAAAGTTGTCAAAATAATGAAACCCTAACCTTTCTCTCTAACACTTGAGCCTCTCTTAACACATAAGGACTTATATAGTGGAGTCTCCTCATTTACCACAAAACCCTAGCAACCAACACATTCTTAGTAGATATAATCACTTACAAAAGGGGAAAGTCAGTAATCCATATGCAAACGAGTTTTACACTCACACACACTTATATGCTTTTCAAACTATGACTTTTACATGATTCCAAAAGCCTGATAAGATGCACCATCTCCTAAGATGTGATCTAAACTACATAGGCCACCATCGCGGTTTCGCAAACCACCTCTCCACCTGGCATTGGACAATTTTCTCAATTGCTACCCATCGGCCTTCACGGTACTTCTCCTTGAAGCAACCACCATAACGAAGTTTGTGATGCTTAATAACTTACCGCCAAGATTGTACGCCTGCTTCGAGAATCATCACCACTTGAAACGCCAAGTTCAATGGTATATCACATGCATACACTTGCCTCATCATTATCCTTGTCGTTCTCTCGTACTTCTTCGCTTGAAATGATACTACACCTGTACTTACGCGACCCACTATAACATCAAGGAGCCTCCTCTAGCCTTGGTCTTACCGTTGACCGTAACAATTACCAAACGCCCTGCATATCGAAAGACAAGCAATCGTCCCGAGCACAAGTGGCATGCAGTTGACTCACATCAATATAACCGATGTAAATATGCACTACTTGACACCCACGTCAAGATTTTCACAATGCAGATTAGCTAGACCGTTGTCTACCAAACAGGAAAATCAGAGAGAATATGACACAAAATCAAATTCAGACTTTAATAATAAAATATAAATAAAAACAAATAATCATCACACAAATGGGTGACCTCCACGAGGCATTACATGGCCATATGCCAAGATCCTTCGAGGGCCTGTCCTCTTCAAAACCTGTAGATGACAATGCATTCAATTTTTTCCTGTATATTTCGCCTTATTTAATTTCTCACCGACCTCTCCTTCAGAGAGAGCTAGCATGCATCTATATAAGGCCCATCATCGAAGTGTCATCCATCTCTCCCCCTCTCAGCTCTCCCTCCTCTTGCGCCAACTATGGCTGCCAAAAGCGGAAACTAAGCTCAGCCATGCATCGCCCGCACCGCGGCTCGCTCGCCGAACTCGCCCGCGGCCTAACATTAGGCTCGGGGACTATGGTGCAGCCAAGGATGACTTGCCGATCGATGCTTCTGGTAGTTAGATTGATGCATATTGACCATCGGCAAGTTGTTCTTGGCTACATCTTGGCCCCTGCTCCTCATGTAAGGCCGGCCTGGGGTGACACTTCTCGGGTAAAAGTAAGGTTATATCAGTGGTTCCAAGCATGGTGAGTTAACTGCATGAGTTGCTTAATTTGTCTTTGGCTTGCTATTGCTTCAAAGAACAAAAAAAAAAAAAATTGCCTTTGAATTGACTTCTCTCAATGCATATCTTCAGTTGAGTGCCCTACTTGACAACTACTAGCTCTGCTTGGCTAGCTTGACATATGGCCATCGCTGTTCACCGGTTGAGGGCCTCAGGTCAAAGAGAAGATAAGATATGTATGTATGCGTCACATATCTTATCTGAACCTTTGCAACGAGCATTTCCGGATGCCGGAGCTTGATGATCTACTTGGATCACCTTCCTCTTTCAGGCTTTTTTTCCCCGGTTTAACCGGCGATCCGGTCTGGCTTTTTAATCTATACTCAACTTGTGCGCGATCTGCTTTCGTGTCGGCCCACTTGCTGTTGCAGAAACTGCCAATTGTATCGTGTCTCGCTTGCAAATTGCACGGCCGTCGATGGCTGGACCAAGCACAAATTGCACTGGTAAAACTTTGCGGCCAGAGAGAATGGCACTTCGAATTTTTAGCATACTGGTACGATTCACCGCAAAATAATAATAAAAAAGCAAAATCTTAGCAGAACATGGCATGGCGTCTCTTACTGAAAAGAATGGTGGCCTCCTACGAACGAATTAAGTTCAGAGTTCGGCGTCGTTTCAAGCAGTGGGGTGGCGTTGGGGGCAAAACAACAGCAAGCATCTACAGTAAGTAGCTAGCACAGGCTCCTTTTCCAGTCTACTGTCCTTGACGAGGTTAGGCGACCACCATGGTTGGATTCACCCTCGATTTCAGTAATCGCGCATCGCATTTCGTCGAATCTGATCCGTCCAAATCTCATCCAACAACTCAGGCGATGAGCTTGCAAGCTAGCACCTAGAGATGGCAATGGGTACCCGAAACCCGATATCCGGTGAGTTTTTACTCTATTAGGGTATGGATCTGACTCAATTTCCTAACCCATGGGTCTCTTAATGGGCAAAAAGCCCAACCCATCGGGTCTGCCGGGTTCGGGTACGTTCCTATAGTACCCAAACCCGTAAACCCATGGATAATATAAACCCGATCCATATGAGTTATAAACCCAGGCTCCCAGCCTCCCAGGCAAACCAGCCTAACCCATAGCACATTAGCCATTTAGCCCCAAGCCCCCAAATCTAATGCGGCAATGCCCCATTACCCATACGGCTAACGAAGTGGACGTCGAGCTCGATGTGTTTCGTCCGCCGATGATGTACAGGGTTGCGCGCCATGTAGACCGAGGACACGTTGTCGCAGTACGCAATCGTGGCGCCCTGGACAGTGCAGTGCAGCTCGCCAAGAAGCTGTCGGAGCTAGGAGCATTCTGCGACGGCGTTCGCCACGCCTCGGTATTCAGCCTCCGCACTGGACCGAGACACGGTCGTCTGCCGTTTGGAGCTCCAGGACACGAGTGAGTCTCCGAGGAACACCGCGAACCCGGACGTCGAACGCCGCGTGTCTGGGCAACCTGCCCAGTCCGCGTCGGTGTACGCCGTGAGTCCGAGCGTCGCGTTCCGGTGAAGACGAAGCCCGAGGCTGGTTGTTCCCTTGATGTAGCGCAGGATCCTCTTTAGCATGGTCAGATGAACGTCGCGTGGCGCGTGCATGTGCAAGCACACTTGTTGGACGGCATACGCTATATCCGGCTGAGTAAGGGTCAGGTACTGGAGCGCCCCCGCCATACTCCTGTACCAAGAAGGGTCGGAGATGAGATTGCCGTCGTTGCCAGACGCCTTTGGTCGAACGTCAGCCGGCGTGCCAACAGCCTTGCAGTTGTTCATTCCGGCGCGCTCGAGGACTTCCTTGGCATAATTCCCTTGTGACAGAAAGAAGCCACCATCGTCACGTTGAACGTCGATGCCGAGGAAGAACCGGAGGGGCCCCATATCCTTGATGGCGAAGGCGAGCTTCAGCTTGTTGACGATGGTTTGAAGAAGCCGTGAAGACGAGGTTGACAAGATCATGTCGTCGACGTAGAGGAGGAGGTACGCGGCGTCGGTGCCTTGACGAAGCACGAAGAGGGAGGTGTCGGCGCGAGACTGGACGAAGCCGAGGCTGGTGACGTACGCGACGAAGTGGAGGAACCACTGTCGTGGTGCTTGACGAAGGCCATAGAGCGATCGGGAGAGTAGGCACACGGCGTCGGGGTGCTCAGAATGTTCAAAGCCAGTCGGCTGGCTGCAGAACACCGCCTCGTGCAGGTTTCCGTGCAAGAATGCATTGGAGACGTTGAGTTGATGTGCCGGCCACCGCTTGGACGCCACCAGAGTGAGTACCGTCCTGATGGTGGCTGGTTTGACGACCGGCGAAAACGTTTCGCCGAAGTTGATCCCGGGGCGTTGGTTGAAGCTGCGCACCACCCACCTGGCCTTGTTCCTGTCAAGGGTTCCATCAGGGTTCCACTTGTGGCGGAACACCCACTTGCTTGTGATGATCCGAGCGCCACGCGGCCGCTCCTGGAGTGTCCAGGTGTGGTTGGCTAGCAGGGCGTCGAACTCGAGTTGCATCGCAGTCCGCCAGTTTGGGTCTTTGAGTGTCGCGCGAACCGACGAGGGGATGGGCGACACCGGGGATGTCGGCGTTGTTGATGAGGCAGTCGCCGTCTGAAGAGCATACTTGGGATTGGGCTTGTAGATGCCTGCCTTGCCCCGGGTCACCATGTGATGGACGGGCGCCGAAGCAGCTTGTGGCACCACAGTTGGAGTGGATCGTGAAGGGGATCTCGGCGTTGTGACAGCAGGTGGTGGTGACACGGACGGCTCGAGGATGACTGGCTGTGACGCTGTCGTCGCGGGGTGGGCGACGTCGAGGGGTCCCTGGTGCAGTTGTACGTCATCGGTCGGTGTCGCAGCCGGTGGCGTTGTCATGGGGGAATGACTCGCAGTCGTGGACACTGACTGATGTGGCGCCAGACGAGCCGTGCGTGCGCGCGTTGGATGAGGAGGGAGGCTGGCGGCGAGCTGCAGTGTCGTCGGTGCTGGAGATGTCGCGGTGCGCGCACGGCATGGAAGAGGGCGGGGTGGAAAATCGTCATGCGCCGTAGGATGTCGTGGCGCCGCGGCAGCATCGGTTGTCTCGCGGAAGGGAAACACCTGTTCGTCGAAGACAACGTGTCGCGAAGTGAGCACCCGACGCGTCGCGGTGTCGTAGCAACGGTAGCCGCGGTGATCCGCGGGGTAGCCGATGAAGACGCATGGCGTGGAGCGGGCGGCGAGCTTGTGACTCGTGGTGGCTGTGAGGTTGGGAAAGCAGCGACACCCGAACACACGCAGCTCGTCGTAGGTTGGTGCCACACCGAAGAGGAGTTCAAACGGTGTAGTTGTTTCGGTGGCACAGCAGGGTCGTCTGTTGACGAGGTAAGTTGCCGTGGACAGAGCCTCGGCCCAGAACGCCAGCGGAGCTGTACTGTGAAGAAGCATAGTACGAATACAGTCGTTAAGTGTGCGGAGCACACGTTCAGCCTTCCCATTCTGTTGAGAGGTGTAAGGACAGGAGAGGCGAAATTGAATGCCATGTTCAGCGAGGAAGAGACGGAGGGCGGTAGAATCAAATTCTTTCCCATTGTCTGTTTGGAGAGCAAGAATGGGTAGCCTGAACTGAGTCTGGACGTATGCCTGAAAGGCACGCAGAGTGGGCAGTACCTCGGATTTCTGCCGTAGAGGGAAGGTCCAGAGGTAGTGCGTATAATCATCGAGCACAACTACATAGTATTTGTAACCTGAATGACTCAGCACAGGAGAGGTCCAAACATCTGAATGTATTAATTGAAAAGGAAAATAAGTCTTTGTGGTAGAATCACTGAAAGGCAAACGAACATGTTTTCCCATGCGGCAAGAAGAACATGTATGTGCTACTGATTTTATTACAGGTGAAATCAAAACTAGCAAGAACTTGAGAAAGAACATTATTTCCTGGATGTCCAAGGCGTTGGTGCCACAAAGAAATAGCTGATGAAGATGAGGCTGTGAGTGCTTGGTGTGGCTGGAACCGAAGTGGATAAAGATCCCCACTGCTTTCACATCGGAGCATCTCCACCCGCGTTGGAAGATCCTTGATTGAGAAACCAGTGGGGTCAAATTCGATTGAAATATTATTATCACAAGTAAGCTGCCGGACAGAAATTAAGTTCTTAATCAAAGAAGGAGCAACAAGAACATTCCGTAAATAAAGAGGGGAGGAGGATGTTGGAATTGAGCAAAAGGTCTGGTGAGAGACGGGCAATCGGGCACCATTGCCGACTGTGATTACCGAAGAGGAAGGTGTGAGGTGGGTGATGGGGAAGTTACCAGGGGATGAAGCCATATGAGTAGTTGCGTCGGTATCGAGGTACCATTCGGCGGCGCTCGGAGGCTGGTTGGGCACGCCGACAGTGGACAGCGCTGTGTAGAGAGACGATGGATCCCAGGCCCCTGTTGATCTGTCAGGAGGGGTGGGAGCCTGAGCCTGATAGGCCATCATGGCCTGCTGCTGCTGAAGAGGCGGGCGAGGGCCTAAGACGTCGGCACCTGGGGCCCGAAAGGGGGTGGGCCAGGCCTGCACGTAGCCGGTCCATGGGTTGTAACCCGCGGTCCAGGGTCCCGTGGGGGCCTGGGGGCGATGGCCGCCGCCGCCGCCGGTGCTGCCGCCACCGCGCCCGCACCTCTTGTACTTCTGGGGACGGTTGCCGTAGCCACCCGAACTGGAGTCGCCGTTAGCGGACCCGGCAGCACGGGTCGTGTCGCCGGAGGCGTTGCTGCGGCTGGATCCATGCCCGGCGGCGTTGCTGTGGCCGGATCTATGCCCGGCGGTGAGAGCCTGCCCAGCCTCGGCTTTGGCGTCGTGTTTCTCGCTGAGCTCCTCCAGGATCAGGAACGATCGGGCGCTCATGAAGGTGTGGGGCGGGAATTTGGCGGTAATCACCGGCTTGAGATGACGGTAACGTGGGCTGAGGCCCCGGAGCAAGTTGAGAACCTGGCTCGGCTCGGAGACGGGGTGGCCGATGTCGCGAAGTTGATCGGCGAGGTGTTTGAGCTTGGTGCAGTAGTCGTTGATGGACATGTCACCTTGATGCAGGTTGCGCAGCTCGGCCTCGAGGTAGACGGCGCGTTGCAGTTCGTTGTCGAGGAAGAGCCCTTCGACGGCGGACCACAAGGAGTAGGCGGTGAGATGTGGCTTGTGGACGATGTCGAAGACGGACTTGGAGACGGTGTTGAGGATCCAATTGACGATACAGGGGTCGATGAGATGCCACTTGCCGGTGCGCTCCGCCGTCGGCGTCGGCGACCGGACGTGCGCCGTGAGACCGAACTTGCCAAGAACGGAGTCGAAAAAGCATCGCCATTGGGAGTAGTTGCCGTCGTCGAGGTCGAGCGTGACAGGGACGTGGGAGCGGATGTTGACGGTTTGGAGAACAGCAGCAGCAGCGGGTTCTGGTGGAATGAGGTCAGAGTCGGAGGAGGCGTCGGAGTGGGAAGGGGAAGACGCCATGGGTGCGGAAGCTGTGGCGAACAGATTGAAGGAGGATCCGTCGGTCACTGATACCATGAAAGAGGAAGAATTGATTAACCGCATGACTTCATTGATCTCAGGGTGTACATTTATACAGATACAGTACAACGTTAGTCTAACTAACTGTGCAGCGATCCTGCGGCATGGCGAGCGCTGCGCCGAGAGACTGGGTCCATCCCTTGCATTACGGCATGCAGAGACTGCTTCTCTAACAGGGATAGCAAAACCCAGCGGGTTTGTGCCTGTTGCCATCTCTACTAGCACCTTAGCTACAGTGGAGTTTTAGCATATCTTCATAAGGTGTCAACGCTCATGCACGCAGCAGCCGGAGGAGCACTTCGATCCTCTCCCAGTTGGGAGACGCACACCGCGAAACGGTGCACGAATCATCCGTCGAAACGTTTCAGGCCGGTCGCAAAGCTTTCGGTGAAGGCCAGCGTCAACTTTTTGAGATCGCGGACGATCCCCTTGTCTTTTTCCCGAATCTGGTTGGTAGTACTCCCTAAATACTGACTGACTGCTGCTGCTGCGATCATGTGCTCCATGGCTTAGGTGTCGGCTCGAGGGCAGGATGCGGTTCTCTGGCTCTTGGGCAGCCGATGGGGCTTGCCGCTTTTGGCACCACTGGCCAGCTCGCCATGTGAAGGTCACGTGTTCGGCTGGATTGCATTCATGCGAAATGTTTTTGACTTGGGAGTGATTCACCGTTCTGGACCTGCATACCAGCCATTGTTGACACAAGATTAGACTTGAACATTTCATGTGTCATGCTGGTGAAGCCTCCGTATATACTAGTATTTACCCTACGTACACCGGAGTAGCGGTGCATGGTGTTGACGTGTAGCTGGGGAAAAAGCGGAAGGCGTATTTCTCTAGGCTCGCTCGCTGCCGAGTTGGGAACGACTCTCTCTGGGGAAAAAAAAATGCTTGTATCCATTTCTGTTTTAGTTCTTTGCAATATATCATACGTGCACTTCACGCCTTACTAATCGACACGATCTAGAGCGACGCATATACAGAGTTTGCGTGGCCAGCGGCAGAGCCAGAAAGTTGTCACTTTTTAACGCCGTATGAGCACGAGGGTGTCACCGATTAAACCTCTTATGGTAGAAGGCAAACACTAAATGTGAAGCTTGTTTGGGCGGTTGCACGGCTAGGTTAGGTGGCAAATACTTAATGAGTAGGTCCGTTCTTTCGGTCTCCAGTTATGATGGATGGTTTTTAACTATAGCTGGTAGATTTGATAAATAGTATCGACTAATAAAAGTTGAAGGCAAAAGCTATCAGAACAGCCTATTATAACTGATAGATTTGATAAATAGTATCGACTATAATGATTTTTAACACTATAAGTTTGATAAATAGTCCTACCTAATAAAAATCGAAGGCACAGCCCAAAATAATCATTGAATCAAAATACTAGCGAGTATCTAAGCCGCGCCGAAAGAATTTCAGCCCATTCCAACACAAAGCTCCGGCCCGGTTGGGCCGACCTGGGGCTATTTCCCTCGACTTCTTCAAATCCCAGCCGACCACCCGCCGGTCACCGCGTTGTCGCCACCCCCCGCATGCCGCCGCCTCTGCCCCCGGCACTCCACCGCGTGCTCTCCCTCCTCCCCCGCCTCGCTTCCCCGCGCCACCTCCTTCAGGCCCACGCCTTCCTCCTCCCCCGCTGCGGCCACCGCCACCCGAGCCTCCTCTCCGCGCTCCTCCTCGCCTCCCTCCGCCTCCCGCTCCCCGCGCACGCCCTCGCCCTCCTCCGCCGCCTCCACCCCTCCGTGTCCCTCAATGCCGCCGCCCGTCTCCCCCACCTCCGCGGCACCCTCGGCCCGCAGCTCCACTCCCTGATCCTCCGCGCCGGCCTCGCCTCCGACGCGCACGTCTCGGCCAGCCTCATCCAGGCGTACTGCTCCTGCGGCCGCGTCTCCTCCGCGCGCAGCGTGTTCGATGAGATGACCTGCAGGGACATCTTCGCCTGGAACGTCATGGTCGCGGGGTACGTGAGGCTCGGGGACCTGGCCCGCGCGCAGGAGCTGTTCGATGTTATGCCGGAGAGGAACGTGGTGTCATGGACGACGTTGATCGGGGCGTATGCGCAGATGAGGCGGCCGGAGGAGGCGGTCGAGGTGTTCCGGAGGATGCAGGTGGAGGAAGGGATCGAGCCGGATGGGGTGGCGTTGCTGTCAGTGCTGTCGGCGTGCGGGGATCTGGGCACGGTTGATTTGGGGGAGTGGGTGCACATGTTGGTGGTGAGGCGGGGGTTATGCCGGGAGATACCGCTGATGAATGCGATCATTGACATGTATGTCAAATGCGGGTGTGTTGGGAAGGCAGTGGAGGTGTTTGAGGGTATGGAGCAGAAGAGCGTTGTGACTTGGACGACGATGATTGCTGGATTTGCATTGCATGGCTTTGGTTTGGAAGCCGTGGAGATGTTTCGCCGCATGGAGAGGGAGAATGTGGCACCAAATAATGTCACTTTTCTTGCAATCCTGTCAGCGTGTAGCCACGTTGGACTGACTGATTTGGGTCGCTGGTATTTCAAAATCATGGTGTCTCAGTACAGGATTAAGCCACGAGTTGAGCATTATGGATGCATGGTTGATCTACTTGGTCGTGCTGGCAGTTTGGTGGAGGCTCATGATTTAGTTCAGGACATGCCTTTCAAGGCAAATGCAGCAATATGGGGAGCTCTTCTTGCTGCTGCACGGACCCATGGTGATGCTGAGCTTGGGGAACAAGCCTTGTTGCATCTAATTGAGCTTGAGCCTCACAACAGTGGGAACTATATTCTCTTATCTAATATTTATGCAGAACAGGAGAGATGGGATAATGTGAGCAAACTTCGAAAGGCAATGAAAGACAGGGGATTAAGGAATATGCCAGGGGCAAGTTCTATTGAACTTGATGGCATGGTTCACGAGTTCACTTCCAGAGATGGATCTCATCCTTGCTTGCACAAGATATGTGAAGTATTACGTGAGATCAACACTAACATTAAATCTGTTGGCTTTGTCGCTGTGCTCCCTGAAATACTGCACGATATTGAAGAAGGGTAAGGCTACTAAGTAAGAGCATTATTCAGGTCACAGGCCAAGTGTGCAGAACTGAAATTTTAGTGAAATTTACGGTATGGTTCACGAGTTCACACCTAGAGTGAACACATCCTTGCATACAGAGGATATCTGATGCTTTATATGCCATCAACGTTCCTGCCAAAAGAAAAAGTGATATGATGGTAACCTGAAGTTCACCGATCATGTCCAGTGTTCTATGAATTGCTTCTTTGTATTGAAGAAGGTGAAATATTTTGTTACACTCAGCAAGTGATATATATTTGTACCGTAGGATACATGAAAATAGATGAAACCCGTCTTTGCATGAGAGATTTGTTATTCTTAGGATCCAAATGGACCAAGCCTTTCAGCATTGGTTACATACAGGTATGGGAACCATCTACCAGTAGCTTGTTACTTGATATTAACTGATCACTTGTTTCCTCAGGCTTCTCCTTTGCAACATATATAGAACAAATGGGCCGCTCCCTTTTCAGCTTTAGCTCAAAATTTGCTCTAGTATAGTTTTTAAGTTGCTGTTTTAAATGAGTCCTTCTTGAGTGCTTTACTGAGACATGTAATTTATTAGTGGCGTGTACAGAGGCAAATCAGCTCAAATGCTTTAGAATTGTAAAAGTAAAACAAATCTTTCTCAGAGTTAATTAGTGCAATAGCTTCTTTATATGATGTAACAGTTACTGTATGAGAATGATATGTCAAATTCTCATATGGTTGTTTATCCATTCTTACGCTTTCTTCCATTTTTTTTTGGTCCTGAAAGCATACATCTGTAATCAAACAAACTATTTCAGCATCAAATCAACAATTCACCTGTCACTGGCGCAAACTGGCAGTATACATTTCATTGTGCCACAAGGCCACAATATATACACTCAATGCATTACTTTCCTGAAGTAGTTACTCCTAAAATTGAGTACTACCTCTTAAAAATGATGTGATTAGTTAATTTAGATCATCAAGCTATGAAAGAAGTCGTTCTCTAATCCAAGGCTCACAGTGCCTAGTCCTAGAAGAGCTCCTACCCATGCTGTTCGAAGAGCTTGAAAGAACTTTGTTAACTTCCCTGTAGAGAAGAACAAAATCAGTAAATATATAGAGCTTCTAGAATAGGGACTATATGTCTATATGTACATTGGTTGAAATCCTGAAGTGGAAGTCATAACCACTAACATGAACGAATTGCTGTATTTTTTATGCTAGTTGTGCAGTCTTTTTTATATAATAATATGATAAGAGAGAAGAAATTTACACTATATGTTTGTATTGTAATGCCATGTATATTTTATTAGCATTTTATTAACTACTACATAAACCGTAATCCTATTAAGGCATGATTTTGCGGACAGTATTCTTTGCTGACAATCATGCAGACTCATGTTAGTGTGAACGTCTCTTGATTATCAACCACAACTTCAGTTTCTATGAAATGAAGTTTAAATTTCAGTGCTTATTCTAGTTTCACTCTAGGAAGTAATTCTAT
Source organism: Dendrocalamus latiflorus (assembly GCA_017311315.1). Lineage (NCBI taxonomy): Eukaryota > Viridiplantae > Streptophyta > Magnoliopsida > Poales > Poaceae > Dendrocalamus > Dendrocalamus latiflorus. The sequence continues at coordinate 54,025,457 of CM029663.1, read as the reverse complement.
AGCTTAATGGCTCTTCAGTTGTTTGTTCGAACAATCAGCAATGAAGTCTAACCTTTGATATAAGTTTTACAGTTTACTATCTAGCGGCAATTAGAGTAAAATGCCCAGGATCTACCTGTTTTCTTTTGCATGTGCATACCTGTTGTCTTAAAATGATCTACTACCAGCCTGTTCTTTGGACTTATTTTGCCTCAGCTATGCATAATACTTTTTCAGGAAAAAAGAACAATTGTACTATAGTATTTTCTGTCTCAGTGTGCCTTAAAATAGCAAAAAAAAAAAAAAATCTGCTTCTGTATATGCATATTCTAAAATGTTTCCTGGCCAAGCCTTTCTCCTACTTTGGTTTCGGTTTTATTAGGAATAACTTCAACAAAATCCAGATGGCATTGGATTTGTAATGCCCTTCTCTTGGAAAATATGTTGTCCTGGAAGTGCCTTCTCCAATGCTAGACAGAACATTACCTATGTTGTATTCCTCACAATGGAGCATGATTTCAGGTTGTATACTTGGATCAGCTTTTGATTCCTTGTATGGCTGCTCAAGCATGCAATCATCCAGCTTTTCCTGTAGCAATCTTCTGGACCTTCCGTGATATGCAAGACTTCCATTTTTATGTTCCTTCATTTTGTTGTTGCCGCAGAATTCTTTTGATGGGGGAGTGCATAATTCTGCTGTTATGAATTGATTAACAGCCCTGGCTTGCTTGATATCCTCTACATTGTGTGGTGGGGGATGAAGGGTTAGGCTGCTTTCTTCATCCTGCACCTGATTGCAACCTTTAGTCCATTCCATCTTAATTGAAGGAATACAAGAATTGTAAGTTTCATCTTCAGTTACTTCAGGAATAGTTAGCACCCTTTTACTTTGACATGTGCCGGTGTTTTCAATGATTTGTTGGTGGAGCCAATTGTCAATGTCTATAATGTCCCTTTCTTCAGTTTTGTTCTGCATATTCCCTGATTCCATAAGCTGACATTCTTTGAAGGAAATCACTTGACCGTGTGATGGTTTCTCATGTTCTGAGAAAATCACCTGTTTGATCTCATACTCCGATGCATCTTGGCTACATTCAGTCCCATCTTGAATGCTTGGTGTCCAATTCATGTCACTTGTCATGGAAATACTGCATTCAGAGCTGCATTCTGACTGCCAAGTGGCAGCATTTACCGGTATCCTTACAGATTCAGCATAAACTGAGGAAGTCCTTCTCTTTGGTGGAACTGGTGGCTTTATCCTGTTACTAGTGGGAATGTGGTTATTTAAGGCTATCCTGTGCTGGCTAGAAGCAGTTGGTTTCATGAACCTAGGTAACTTAGAAGAAACTTCTCTGCGATTCTTTGAACTCCTTACATTCTTTGATATGTCAGTTTTCAGTTCTTCAGTGGATGTATGTGAAATGACAAAATTTGTGCTGACAGATGGCTGAGGTCCTTCCAAATGCTCCATTGTCTCCTCGAGTTTCTTTATTTTTATCCTAAGATCTTCACATTCTTGTTCCATATCATTGACCTTCTGTTCTAACTCCATCAATAAATGTCCCTTCCTTGCTTTTACCTCCTGTTTGAGATCAAAATATTAGTTTTTGTAGCAAAGAGTACGTTGTCAAGTATATAAAATCCACATCATAAAAAATTGGGTTACTTTCAGTTTGCATGAATACACACTATCGTGGTAATTTCTGGGAGATTCGTTAATTTTGGCAGATTTGACAGAACCTTGTATTGTTATTCCGACTTGTTCTTTTGTCAATCAAAATGTGATGGTGTTAGCTTTGCCTTAACAACTTTAATTTAATGTTTGGCTTGTAGCAATTGATGAAATTAGTCTAATAGTTTTTCTTTGAATATATAATATGTAAGTGGTAATTTCGAAAGCTTACTGGCGATTCTTCACTTTCCAGGCGAATACTTCTCACTCTTGTTGCAAAACCCAAGGTACAAATTGTCTCACACAAATCATCCTCATTTGGGCTGATATGGACAAGCATCAATGTTTTGGACTCACATCCTGTCAACATGAATTCACCAAGGTGAGCTACAGCCTACAGTAAATCTGGGTTTTTAAAACAAGAAAGCAACAAAACTGCCCTTTAAAATGGTTACTAAGGCACTATTTACCTAGAGAATCTCTCAGAACTTGTGTAAGCTTACTATTCCTGGGAAATTGAAAAAGTGAAAGGATATCATTTCCTTAAACTTATCGACAAAATGGTAATATATTGTGCCAACTGCCAAACATGAGTGCATGATGGATTTCACTTACCTGTAAGGGACATGGGCTTTTTTAGTTTGTAGTGCATCAATCACATCCCCTAGGGCTGACAACGACAAATTTATGGCTTTCCCTTCCTTCAGCCTTTTCCCAGTTGCTTTTGTCTTTACAAGTCTTTCACTTCCACCTAGATCAATCATCCATAATTTGTTTCTTGCTTTTTTTCTCTCAGGCGTGTTGAAGGAGGTCAATGCAATGCGAATCAAACTGTTGCATAAATGCATAAAGAGAAGTATAAGGCTTCAGGATACCAATTCTTCCATGGTGTTTTCTTTCTACAAGCAGCCATTTTTATACAAGCATAGTAGGTTTCAGTAAGCATTTGCCATCCACTTTTGATTCAGGGCTTCTTTCAGTCAGTTGCAACCATGGTTAATGTCTTCTCAATTGTTTTAAAAAACAGCACGTGCTTTTCTTCAATAAAATAAAAATGTTACCAGTGAGATCTGCTTGATGTAGAATTAGCCATAGTGGAAGCTGTTGATCTAAGACGGGTCCCCACTTCATATAATCTTTTCACTTCTTGAAAACTATTCACAGTAACTGCCACTAGATTTTCAATCTCGATGCCACCATCGGGATCTGTTTTAATGGAAAGGCTGTATGCAGAGATGCAGTAAATAATCATTTGCTTCAGAAAAAGAAAAGGTGATAAGTGTGCACAGATATATAGAAGCCAGTTAACCTGCATTATCCAAAAATACAGGAACAACCCAAAGCAATTCATATCTCAAGAAGATTGTAGGAATGTATTTCCTTTTACTGAGAGGAAAGGATTCTCTTTCCATTTAGATCCTTCAAAGGTGTCAATATTCAAACTTGGGTTCTCTACACACTGCTTGGTTGTCTATGCATGGAGTGGTACTTACAATGTTCTAAAAATTGTGACCACATTCATTTGTTGGTTGTGTAGCACCTGTATACAGCGTAGGGACATAAATACCGTACAGCACCAATGTGACGTTTTTTCAGAACTGTCAACATGGACCTCATGATATTTACAATAAAAAAATCATAAATCTAACTATTTTCCAACTGACATAAGATATATCTTCATGTAGTTACAAGGAGCCCTTTTAAAACTTGTAGTGAGGAATAAGGTACACAACTACACATGCATTTTGGTTTGATTGGGAAAACATGCTAGCACATATCCATGTACCCTGACAGCCTCACATCAGTGCAGGCACATGCAAATCCAAAATTGCAAAATATTGACAAGTCAACAAAGCAAGCTTTCATAGCATTAGATGGGAAATAAGGGTACAGCTGAGCCCAAAAATGCATCAAATTGTACTGGAATCGCATCCAAAACATGTTAAAATATCTTAGATGTTTTAAATTCTGTTTCATTTGCTATTCTTAAAATAAATTATAGACTGTAAAAGAATCTCATTACGTCCTTGTCTTTCAAAAAAAAAAGTATCATTCCTTCCAACAATTTTAGGAAATTACCTTGGCACATCCTTAAACCCATTTATCTTGCTCCCTGGAGCTAGCAGATCTCGTAGGTTCCCCATATATATCTCGAGCATACTGAAAGTGAACAGAAACCTGCTGTTGCTCTCTGAAGCTCGATCGAATAGTGCTTGAATCCCACGTGGTATGACACCCAGATTTGTAGGCTTGCCTTCCTAATCCATATGGTAATGATTGTAAGTAAATCATTTGCATTTTCAGTCAGTTTGGGGTGTTTGGACTTTTTATTTATTCTTTTGTGTGTGGAAGGAGGGAGGGAGGGAATAAAAATGCTGGATGGAGTAAATCTTACCATTGTATAGGTTTTTCCACTACCTGTCTGACCATAGGCAAATATGCAAACGTTGTAGCCATCTAAAGCAGATTTTATCACTGGTTCGACTTCAGAAAATACATCCCCTGGAAAAGCGTACTGTTGTAACACAACTTGCATTCAAATGATTCGCTGAAACAAACTACAGCTCCTATTAAAAGCAAATCTGACTCCATACCTTGTGTTGAGCATTGGTTGAAAACCTTATCAAACTTGTATTGCTTTCTCTTGGTTTCAGCAACTTTTAGAAAAACATTACTCTCATCCAGGGTGAACAGAGTTCTGGAATTGTAACTTTCTTCATGGTGAAAAGGTCTTATACGACAGAACACCCTTATATTTCCTGGGGAATAAGGCATGGCAATTAACAGATAAGTGTACCCATTATTTTTCTTGAAGTTTAACATACCAAACACAGAGGAATTTATCCAAGTGGTAAATTTGAGAACAAAGTTCAACCTTTCAAATCCAAATAGTTATTTAGTAACCCTCTCCTCTGCAGTGTTATCTGTTTTAGTTGCGCATTCAGTGAAACCAGTTCATCTGTCACGTGACCAAAAAAAGAGAGGAAATTCTCAGAAATGTTTTGACTTAACAGCTTTTGAGGGCAGAATTAGAAGTGCATACCTTGAATCTTTGCAACTTTAGTGTCTGATTCTGTATCATCTTGACAAATATTTTGAGCATTCTCAACCATTACTTCCATCTGTGGTTTGGTTGGTGACAACTCCTTGATGATGTGAGACACTGATTCAATCCAACTGGGTGTGAGGTACTTGTTGAACCCCACGAGGGATGACAGTGTATCTGGCAGACTCTGCATGGTTTTTCTTGATCGCTTATCCATGTATGGTGCTAGGCAAGTTGTCACCAAGAACCAGTATGCTAATCTTTACCCTGCTGCTCCTATTTCCTTCTTTGCTGGTGATTCCGCCTGCCATTTTGGAATGAGGTTGTAAGATTAGGCAGAAAAAAAAAAAGAATGATTTTTTTGTTGAAGTCAGACATAGATCAAATTGGACTGTTTCAGCACGCCTAATCTTACCACATGTAGTTGACATCCAAGACTTTTACTATGATTTTCTAATCACTTTCTAACCAAGTATTTTGTTGCAGTTATACTCGAGAAGGATACAGAAAGAACCATGCAAAGAAAGTTTAAAAGACCATATTTGTAGAAAAATAAGGAGATATTTGTAGTTCGTACCTGCCGTTCCATACTCGGTCAAATGTCTACAGAGTGCAAGAGCGAGGAAAATGTTGGATGCGGGAGTCTTTGGAGAGCCCATACATTGCTTAAATCCTTCTTGGAGTTCCCAGGTCTCTATCACTTCTCAAGGAAAGGTCAGTTCTACTTCAATGCCTCCAACTACTGCATTTCCTAGGTTAGATAAAAACAGAAACAATCATGAAGCAAGATAAAGGAAAGAATACATCGCTTTTTCTTGCAGAGTAATTCAAGTGTCAAATAAGGCTTTAAAGCATTGGAAGAGAAGAAACTTTGCAATACCTCAAGTTCTCATCTAGCTCTTTTCACCTTCAAGACAGTTTCTGTGCTCTATATCCATTATCCATCACCGTGTCCCCATCAAAGATGACAGTGCCCAACCGACACAACTAGTGAGAGCAATTCTACATCAGAATATGCAAGTACCTCCTGTTGGTTTCATCATTTGGAGTCTTGACAATAGAATCTACCATGGTTGCCACCTCCATACTGTTCTTGCAGCTACAGATCAATTAGAGGGCTTGGAGGAACTAACCATGGAGCTTGCTGTTTCAGCTATGTGCTCGATGCATAGCGAAGGAGGCTGACAAAACAAAGCATATGCGCCATACATGGGATTCTTTGGTCAAGGGAGCGACAGTTCAGTCAGTACGCCCCTCTGTGTGTGAGTCCGACTGCCTGTCTCGGGGTGGGGTGGGGGTGGGGGGGGGGGGGGGCGCGAGAGATGTGATGGTGATTATGTGTGACAGTCCATGATAGATCATATTCTATGGCGTATGGGTGGATGTATGAAATCATTCCCGTACTGCTATCATCGAAAAGCTCACCTACCATGTGCTATGCTGAACTTTGCAGAGAAGCAACCGGTGGGGCTGTGCCTGAAAATGTTGGATTCTAATCAATCTTGTGATCATCGCTCAAAACAGAAGGCCATGCTATCTTTCCAATGGTTTCGTACTAGCAGCAGCACTGTACCCGCTAATTTCCGTGCTTGTATTTTTTTTTTCTGACCAGGGTGATCAATCCAGCAGGAACTGGTAGTGTGGTACGCTCTGGTATTGAATCATTCATGAGATGCTCCCAGCCTTTGCAGATGACCATGTACGTTCATGACATGTATGTAGAAGTCTACAAGAGTGTTCTTTTTAACTTTTGGCTTTTTAGAAGTTAAAAAGCCAGACGTGGAAATGAAATGGCTTTTTAAAATGGCTTTTTTTAAACGGTTTCTTAAATCTAAAACTGTGTGCACCGTTGGAGTCTTTGTTACCTGCTATTGTCTCGAAAAGTACAGATAAAAGATACGAGCTACAGTCAAAAGCTATCAGCCATAGCAAAAAATAACATGCCTATATTTTTCGCTTATTCTTTCGGAATCGTCATGGTTGGAGAGACTAGTTATACAGCCTCAGTATTCAGTAGAACGAGTTTTGTCTTCTCTGGTTGTGATTAAACAACGCAGTCTTATACCTATAAACAGTGAAATGAATGTGTATATTACCGGTGCCTTTCATGGATTGTAGAGTAGAATTAAAGCTGCTAAGATTGTCTTACAAGATATTTATTAGTTGCAAGTAGGTATCCTCTGAGAAAAAAAGTATCTTCCAGTGAGGCAAGTATTATTTTTATTATTTTCACAATCCAGTGAGGCAATTAAGCAAGGACATACATGATCGGGTTGATGCGTGGGTCTCAACAGGGAAAGTTTCACTGGTGAGGCAGTGACCAATTGAGGACTAATAAATCAAGGGCACATCTCTCTTTTGGAGAGATTTGGCTCGTCTCCATCCTTAATTACCAAGGAATGGCATCTTAAGTACGATTTGCTGTCGAACAAAAAAGAGAAATGAATGTTCATAAATCGACTACAGATATTGTGATGCAAAAGCCACCAGTGCTGAAATTTACCCTTGCACTTTGAAAAAATTCACTGAAATCATGAAAGAGCCTTTAATAACACTAAAATGCAAAGGAAAGAAAAGTGAAAAATGAAACAATTCAAGAGGGAATAAAGGAAATAAAGTAGAGTTTTGCTGTCAAACCCATCGACTTTAGAATGCCGAATAAAAGTAGCACTCACAGAGGTTTCCAGACCGTCCGGGGCTAGTCGGCGCCTCTTGCTATTGTGGCTTCGTCATTCGGTAGAAAATTTAGCCAACGCCCACTTTTACTGACTTACCTATTTAAGTAGAAAAAGAAAAACCCAAACAGTGAAGAACACTTTGGACCAAAATGTCCTTTAGGCAACAACCACATGAAGAGTAGGGGTAAGGTGAGGGCACTCCAGTCATTTCATAAGCCAAGAGAGCCATAAGACCCATGCCTCAATGCATGAGCAGGTGAGTTACTGAAAGGCCTCATCTCACTCCCATTTTCCTCCACCGTGAGCAAAGCCACCCAACCAATGAGGGCATTCCTTTCCCCATCTTCTTCCTCTCTGCCAAGACAGAGAATAGATAGAGCTCATCCACAAGCTAGCCAAGAGAAAACACCAAGCCGAGCTCAACCCCATCACCACCCATACCCAAGCAGTGAGGAAGACAAAGCCCGGAGGAGAACTAAGGAAGAAGGGGAAGACGATGGGGAGGAGCAAGGAGACAGCGACGACTCTAGAGGCGCAAGACTTCTGGCGACCGTCGACACCACGCCAAGTCGTCGTCCACCCCTAACCTTTTTTTAGTTGAAATTAAGTAAGTCTCCATTTCTCCCCCAATGCATCGGTGGCGAGCCCGTAGCACCGCCATGCGCCATTGGATGGCAGCGCATGCTCCCCGGCGCATGCACTCCACCAAGTCCCGTCACAGCGGCCACCTTGAGCCTCCCCAGCCATGCGTTCTTAAGACTAGAGCAAGACAAAGGTAGTAGCTAAATCAAATGCATACAAGTAAAGGGGGAGAGTGAACCAGTAACGCCCTAGGGCTCATGGTGATGGTGATGGCGATCGGAGGCGTAATGGCTGGAGGTCGACGTTGAGGACAGTAAGCCCCTGGCCACTGCACCCCAGGGTGCCAAGGCGACGACATCACATCGGAGGTGGAGCAGTCGGTGATGAAGGAGGCACCAGGCTCCTGGCCGGTTGCGTGCCGTGGCTGGTGAGCCTGAGGGAGGGGCCGAGTTGGGTAGGCACCAAAGGGCGGTGGCCTGGAGCCAGAGGCCGGGGGAAAGGAGTGGCAGAGGGAGGCGGCCAGCGGTCGGCGGCATGCTTAGGGCCGCCGCATTCATGCGTCGTGAGCCCAGGGGACCACCTAGAGAGACGCCAGAGAGAGAGAGAGAGGGAGAGAGAGAGAGAGAGAGAAGTCAAGGGAGAGAGGAAAAGGAGGCACAACTTGGGGGGAAGGGGAATGACGGAGAACCCACGGCCGGCGACTGGAGGCCAGCGGCGCGAGGAACCACCCGACCCCTAGATCCAACCCAAGCGGAGAGAGTGAGGAGGGGCAAGGCCGGTTTGGCTGAATCATATGAAGGGGAGAGAGAGAGAAAAGAGAAATAGAGAGAAGAAAAGGAAGAGAGAAGAAAAGGAAGAAAAAGAGAGAGAAAAGGGGTCAAAAAAGAAAAGAAAAATAGGGGTTTTATACCTACGCGACGGATCCTTAACCCCGAGCATCTTATGCTAGAGTCGGGTTATATGCATAGAGTCGTCGTTGCTCGCTTAAGCACTGGTTTCGATATGATGTGTTGAGTCAGGTTGACGTTTGTATAGGTGGAGGTCCCAGGTCGGAGTCGTCCACGCATCGTCCCCGAGGCTAACCAAGCAAGTGCATGGTAGAATAGTGGATTGTGGTGAATGATTGGTATTTTGTGTCTTCCATGCCATATTCTATAGTACTTATGATTACGTGCTAATCATACTTTGATAAATGCTGCTTATGATTAAATGTCAACATTGAAAGTATGTTGTATCACGTATTACACTCATATACAGACAACATGGCCTACAGTTACAGAGATAGTAATGTACAGTTCACAGAAATGAAATTGTTAAAGTGATGTGTTAACGTCACTGTTTTATTGTGTGCTTGCTGAGCCTCTGGACTCATCCTTGCTTTGCTGTTTTTTAGTTGACCGTTGAGGACGTCATGCACGGGCGAGAATAGCACATGAATAACTTTACGTACTAACAACACTTCACATATCAGCATATGGTAGTATGTTTAAACTCCCCTAGTATGCTAGAATAGTTACTTTAAATAATATGTTGTAAGTGGTCGTAGCTTTATGAATAAAGTAGTATTTGCTTAAAACGGTTAGCAGTTAAAATAAAATATATAATGTTATACAATGATGATAATACTCTAGACTCAAAGATGAACAGGATGTTACAGAGCCTGGATTTGTTTCGTTTTCATTGTTTTCATATATGCGGATTGCCAGGTTGCATATTGCCAGGTCTGATATGTCCGATCAAGCTCTTCATTGAGCACAGCAAGGTGATAAGAGGGTCCCTTTATAGATCTGGGGAGATGAATCTATCGGAGCTATGGCCCATAAGAATCGTATGATCATGAGTGCACCACTTCCCCTATGTACGTCCCAGAATCTTCCTGTTTTCCTTGTCTCTCGCTGGCAAGGACGTTTTAAGTAGCCATGGACTGGATCAGTACGGATGAATAGTCTTAAATACAAAAATAAATCTATATTTTTAAACTAAGCATGAATATGAATTCAAATGTTCTTGAATATAGATACGAATCAAATATCGTAACGGATATAAATTCGAATCAAATATATACTTAATTTGGTCGAATATTAATATCCTCCTACAACTTTTGTAACAAATCTTGGTAGAACAAATTCCTAATAGTTTTGCCAGTTTTTCATCGGTTACCGATTTTAAACCGCCCAAATTCAAATTTCGAATCACAAAATTCATCTGGGTTTTTCCCGGGTTTCGGAAACGGATCGAATACAAATTGAATAGTCTCGAATATGAATACGATACGAATACGAGTATTCTCAAATACGACTATGAATATTTTCGAATACGGATTTTGTTTACCACATTCGTGTTTTCTCACATACGAATGTTGGATAAAATAAATTATCTATTATCGTTTTCCACTCTTAGTTTGTGAGTAAAGACATACATGCTTTTCTCTCTTAAAAACACAGAGGAAAAAACATAACATATTGATGGCCACGGCCCACGGCAGGAACGGGGAATAAGTTACAAAAATTAAAGATAAAATTTTGTAAAACCCTATATTTTTGCGGTCGTAGTGTTAAAAAATATCGGGTATATTGACTTATAGCATATAACTCTGGGAATTATGGTCACGTGGTTTCACAAAACCCCTCCCATCCAAATCCTAGGCTATCTTACATACGGGGCCACCTGCTGCAGGCACGTTGCATTCCTCCTCCAACATGGCATGACGACGCGGAGATGGACGAATTGAGATCCTCTGACGTTACGTGGGGTCACTGACGTGTGGGCCCCACGCGACACGGGGCCCACGCGCAGTGACCCAACGTCACCCTGACGTTACGTCAGAGGAACCAGTTCCGAGATGGACATGCGAGATGGGTGCCCACATTGAAATTAACAATGCTATAATGATCACGCAACACTCGAAGATGATTTATGTATATGAAATTAAAAATACTATAATGATCAGTTCTCCGGCAATGACAACGGTTTGTAACGAAGGAATCATTCTTTCAATCGAATATTCTGTCCACACCTCCGTTCTGGTTGTTGGCTAGCATCAGTGCATCAACGCTCCCGTGATTCAGGTATTGGCATTAGAACGGTCCTCACAACATCCTACATAGTTCAGTAGGAACAATATGTACTTGCAGAAATTTGGGGACATATTAATTAGTGCAAACTCATGTGTGACATTACAAGATATTACCGATACAATGTCAAGAAGTTTAGAGATCTAAAAAGGCAAACACTACTACAAAAAATCTTATATTAGACGTCTAATCAGAGATGGTTAACCTAAACCGTCTGTGTTAAATGCAACCACAGACAGTTTAGGTTTAGAGACCGTCTGTGTTACTGCCAGCGCTAAAAACCGTTTGTGAAGAGATAATATCACAGACGGTTTATGATCATAGACGATTTTTTATTTAAATCGTCTGTGATAATGAAGTTATCATAGATGGTTTGTATTAAAAACCGTCTGCAATATGTTTTCTGCCTCGTAATCCCCTAAAATTTCATAATCTCCCGCCTGAGTCTGAGTAGGATTCCGTTCCGAGACACTTTTAGTAAAACGGGCATAACTTTTGCATACGGTGTCTATTTTTGACGTTTTTGTACTCGTTGGAAGATAACGATGAGCCCAATCCAAAAAAATGACTAGCTTGCACCTGTTGCCCTCTAAGACCCCTCAAAATCAGCCATCTTTAGCCTCAAATTTGCGTTGCAAGTTATCAGATTCTATTTGTGCCAAAATTTTTGATCTTCCATTCGGAATTTGGGGTTCGCCTCAACTGCAAAGTTGTAGATCTCATCGAAACCTTTCAAATGAGTATATATAAACTATATAGATCTTTGCTATTTTATCTTTTGAGACTAGGGCCCCGTTTGGCAGAGCTCCAGCTCTAGGAAATCTGTAGATTTCCTAGAGCTGGTCATCTGTAGCTCTAGGAAATCCTGGATCTAGAGTTGCAGGCATGTTAAGTGCATTTACATGACTCATTTCATTTATATTATATATTAAATAAAAAATATTTAAATCACTTTAATTTAGTCAACAAACTACAGATCCAGGAAATGCCTAAAAAATCTCGGAGCTAGAGCTGTGCCAAACGGGGCCTAGCTATTTACATTTCACCGATATATATATTGTCTTTGTTCTCTAATTCACAGATGGTTGGTATATAGAACCGTCTATGATACTCACACATCATATACGGTTCTAGCTACCAATCATTTGCGTTGAGAGAGTATCACAGATAGTTTGTATATAAAATTGTCTGTGATAAACTGACCGCTGGGCCTGTCAATCCTCCCCAACCCATTCCCAGCCAATAGAAACTCACTAAACCCCACCCCACGGATCGTAGCTCCACCTCTTCCTCTATAAATACTCACCCAAACCAATCCCCTACCTACCGTTGCTCAAAAATTTCTCCAGACTCTTCCTCACCATCCTCCTCCTCGATCCCGACCCAGATGGCTCTTACAAAGTAGACGCTGATGGCTACCAAGATGATGCTCAAGTCAGCGCTGACAACGGCGAGCATCAAGGACATCCAGCTCGTCTGTTACATCAGGGACGAGAGGGCCTAGGCATTAGCTCGTCGGCACAGTTCAGCTTTTACTGTCTGCTATAATCTCTACTTCTTCTATATTCTTACCATGTTTAAGAGTTGAATTCGTAGGATTAGAAGATGATTCTTACTATATTCTTGTTGTGTTAGATAGGTAATCTACTCGTTATCTTGTTATGTTGTAATAGTGGATTCTAATTGTAATAGAAATGAAATGTATTGTAATGGCATAGCTAACATTTTTTTAGGCTAGCTAGCCAAATATAGAAAAAAAAATTTAGGTATAGAATGAACTATCATAGACGGATTGTGATATAAATCGTCTGTGAAGGACTATCACAGACGGCTCGAACAAAAAGCCGTATGTGATTCTCGCACATCACAGACGGTATTATCTACCAACCGTCTATAACAGGAAAGTATCACAGACGGTTCTATATACCAACCGTCTATGATACTCACCCATCACAGACGGTTGGTAGCTAGAAGCGTCTGCGATGCTTGAGTATCATAGACGGTTTTTTGGTTAGAGCCATCTGTGATAGTATTCTTTATAGACGGTTCTAGTTGCAAACTATCTGTGTTGTATTTACCACAGACGGCTCACAAATCATCTGTGATAACCTCTGATTATCATTGACCCGTAAATTCAGATGGTTCAGAAAACCCTTTGTGATGGCAATTTCAAACTGTCTATATTGATCCTTTTTGTAGTAGTAAAAGTTAAAACTATTGAAAACATAAATCAGATAACCAGAGAAGTTTAATCACTTTTAACATAATTTATAATGAAGCTGTAAAAACCATTAACATAAGCTCTTTTCGAAAACATGTAGCTAGTTGGTAGTAATGATGTTACAAGAAAATTCATTTGAGAATTGAGATATGTGCAACAATATAGAACAAGTTAACAACAGTCCACCTTAGCTAGGAAACATGAATTCCCAGCCATCTCCTTCCCTATCCATCCTACTATGGCATGCGTTTGCTCGGACGACATCGTAGCCATCCAGTGCCATGAATAGCCTCTCCTTGTCCAGCTTAATATGGACTAACTAGTATGCTAGCTGATGCATAGAGGTGGCCCGATCTTCAAGGTACAAACAGTAACAAATTCTTCCCTTTCTTCTTGCGGCTAGGGTTTTAGCCCCCCTCTTTGTCCTCGTCTTAACACTAGGGTTTAGGGTTCAGCTATGGAAGATCAATCGAACAACAACCCACTCCCCTCCTTACGGATGCATAGATGAATGATAAGGTTGTATTGCACTAATCAACAACAATGCCGAGTAGGAGCAATCAACCAAGGCCTCTTCAAACCATGGGTAACAATGGATCACGAATTGAGATATATGAGCATGTAGATTTCATAGGCAATATCAAGAACAAGGTGTTCTTGCTTTGCGCCAACTTCAACAAACCCTAATTGGAAAAACTTTAACAAGCAAGCACACAATGGCATCACCAAACATCCATGACTTTTCTATATCTCAACTCAAAGCAATCTATTCTACGATTACATGGGGTATCCCCTTGGCCTTATATTGGTGACCACGGCACGGACACCTCGCACAACTCATGCATACACCAATCTAATTGACTCGGCTGCATTTATAATTGCACGCATTTATAAAAAGGACTCGGACTCTCTCTGAAAACCGACCCCACTTCTCTAAAAACCGAACTCCTTAAATAAACCAACATTGGTTTTGGAAGGGAACTCCCAAAACCAGATACAAACCAACCATATTAATTCGGCCAACTAATACACATACAACTCAGACTCATTTAGATTAGGAAACAAACTCAAGCGATAGAACCCAACTCAAAGGATGGAAAACTCGGATTGGAATCCATTAAGTGCTGAGTCCAACCCGACGTAGAATCCGTGAGGGCGTCCCACTTCTTCCTGGCTCAAAGCTGACTTGATCTCCCTTTCTTGGTTTCCCACGATCCTGCCTTGGTTTCCTGGCTTCATATGGTCAGGATCTAGATTCACACAACTCGAAGTCTAGGTCCCACACACTGCATGGCAATCAGACTCCCTTCTTTCTTCACGCACAAGGTAAGCTACCTTCCACCTATCACACCTCCCACGCAATCCCCACGAGGCTGCCTTCCCACACAGCCACACGCTCATGTACCCATGCGGTCGTGTTTCCCTCCCATGGTCCATGTGCTGTTCACATGCCCGAGACACCATGCATCGATCTCCATGCGTCCGATCACTTGGCTTCTTCTTTTGCCTCCCTTTGCCGGCCTCCCTCTTGGCCAAATCATGTTTCTCCTTTTCTTCACACAAAACAACACCAATATATGAAGTAATTTCATATTACAATGCGGATTCACAGCTCAAAGTAGTAATAGTACTTTTAGCCACATCACAACTCCTCCTTCCCCATCCTCATCAGCCTCTGCTTCCTGCCGCCACCGCCCATTCTCACTGCCAAGCCCGGTAGCTCGCTTGCCTTCCTCCTCCCCAGTGCCACCGTGACGGCCTCCCCTGATTGGCACCGGCACGGCCTCCAGGCCCATGAGCTTGGCCACCACGCCAGGCTTGCACCACACAACGCTCTCCCCAGCCACCGTGGCCGACATCCGCTCCAGGTCCATCTCGGAGGCCCACGCCCTGCAGTACCCCATGCCAGCGCCGCAGCACACCGACGCCCTCCGGTGGTTGCCGTGGCGGCCGCTTGTGGCAATGTCGGCGTTGGTGCCGTCCCGGGGCACGGCGGCCAGGCCCATGCCCTTGTAGTGGCTGTTGAATGACGCGCGGTACATGGCGTCCCAACCGTCGAGGGAGAAGCGCGGGTACTGGCTCAGCACGTCCCGCGCCGACCGGAGCACGTGGTTGGAGTTGTTCACGCACGACATGCACCGCGGGTAGTAGCACTCCTCCCCCGCCGCGCGCCGCGCCTTCCTCGCGCCTCCTCCTCCAGGTCCAGCTGCAGGATCATCTGCTCCAAGGTGACCGCCGCCTGCGCCGTGTCACCCACGCTTGTGCCGCTCATCACCTCGCTCTCGGCCACGCAGGAGCCGACGACGGATGATGGCACAGTGAGGGAGGACGCAGCGTTGAGGTCCGTGCCCCCGCCGGCCATGTAGAGCTACTGCAGCGTGGACGTGGAGCCGACGCCGTGGCAGAGGCTGCGGATGCCGCGGTGCATCTTGGAGGCGATCGCGAGCCAACCTGCTGCTGGTGCTGATCTCTCACGTCATGGCCGGCACCCGCCATACATGCAGTGGTGGTTCCAGGCAGTGGCGGACCCAGGAAAAAATTATAGGTAGGGCGAACTCACAGTGGCGGACTCAGGAAAAAAACTAGGTAGGCTAAAGTCGGAAGCGTGAAATAAACAGTAGTACCCAAAAATAAAACAATCCATGATCAAACTATGTTGCAAACACACTAATAAAAGTATGTGATATGAAATAGAAATAACAAGTACAATTTGCATGTTAACATATGTGGATAACAGAAGGACAATGAAAAATACTTCACTAATGAAGCTTAATCCACAATTGTAGATGAGTTGTAAAAGAAACAACCTGTCAATTGTGAAAAATAGATAAATCAGTAGTGTCACAATTCGATAATAGAATATAAAAGATGCAATAAAAAAGAAGACAAAAAATATACCAGTAAATAACTAAGTACGTCTAGGAGAACGAGACATTTTCATTCTTCGAGTTTTCATGTCTTGAAATCGTTTCTTGATTTTTTCACGATCAAGTCCTTTCAATATCTCTCGCTCGATATAGCACACCATCAAGTCATTAAGCCAATCATCAGACATCTTATTACGCAAATTGATCTTGATAATATTCATAGCCGAGAAGGCTCTTTCAACCGATGCTGTCGCCACCGGTAGTAGTAATGCTAACTCGATGAGGCGGTAGACCAATGGAAATGCAATATGCCTTTCAGTTTCAACCAACTTCACGGCCAGACTTTCAAGATCATGACAAGTAACAAAATCATCAATTCTTCGCACATGAAGAATGAAGGTTTCAAGTTGATCCTTGATAGCCGCACGATCAGAAATAGAGAAATCTTCGTCATAGATATCCTCAAGTCGAGCAATATTATCCACATTGAACTTTGAAAAGGAGTCTCTTGGATCAAGACAAGAAAAACATACAAGTAACTCCGAAGATACCTCATTGAAGCGATGATCCATCTCGGTGGTAATAGCATCAATGGCAGCAAAGAAAGTATCAACACGATAATGATGGTCTTGAGTGACTGTGATCCCACCCCTCCTTGATCGGCCCCATCTTGGAATCGCTTCATCCATATTTGGCACTGGAATCTTATTTTCATCACAAAATTTTTTAACTTCTGTAAATAGTGGCTCCCAGCCATGGTTTCTCAGGTTGGTCAACCGTGTTTTGACATCAACAAGCAATGACATGGCCAGAACAATATTTTGATCCTTCCTTTGCAATACAAGAGATAACTCATTTGTAATGCAAAGCACTTTCAACATCATCTTTAATATGAACACAAAATTAAAAGTCTCCATTATATGCAACAAACCTGCTGCCTTAGATGGATTATGCCCATCTTCGTGCACAATGCCTAGCACATCTGTTACTGCATCCCACATGGTCTCAATACGGATTAAAGTTGCATAATGAGAACCCCATCTAGTGTCTCCAGGTCTTGCCAAGCTAGTTTCTTGATGCTTACCTCTTCCTGAAAAAATCTCACCACTCTCCTCTTGCAATACATCCTTCCTCTTGCAAGATGCACTAGTAGTGGCCACAATCAAAGTGACATACTCAAAGAAATCATTAATAGATGAACTACAACTTGTGACAGCAATCACTACCAACTGTAACTGATGAGCAAAGCAATAAACATAAAAAGCATATGGGTTCTCATCACGAATTAATTTTTGAAGGCCGTTGAATTCACCTCTCATATTTGAAGCTCTGTCGTACCCCTGCCCTTGGAGTCTAGCAATAGGTAAACCATGTGCACCAAGCATCCCAATCAAAGCTCTCTTCAATGCATCTAATGTTACCTCTGTGACATGTTGGATACCCAAAAATCTTTCTATGACTTTGCCTTTGTTGTTCACAAACCTGAACGATAAATGATACAATTAGTTGAGTATAACAATGCAAATATTAAAAAACAATCATAGAATACAATGCTAATATTCACTAACCTCACAATTACAACCATTTGTTCTTTGATTGATACATCACGAGATTCATCAATAAGAACTGAGAAAAGACCATTCCCAATATCTTCCTTTATCACTTTGGTGACCTCTTGCGCACAACATTTTGCAAGTTGCTTTTGAATCTTTGGACAAGTCATCTAGGTATTCGCAGGACATAGCTCATCAAATGCAAGCTTGACTTCTTCCTTTCTTTGTACCAATCAATCATCTCTAGAAAATTGTCCTTGTTTAATGAAGAAGAAGATTCATCGTGTCCACGAAATGACTGACCTTGCCTTAGGAGAAAACTTGCACAATCTAAAGATGCAGTCACACGAATTTCATATTTATTTCTGCTTCCTTGCTATAAGACATAATCTTATGTGACACACTCGACCTTTGATTCTTAAATTCGTCGCATGCTTTCCTTGCATTATTATGAATACTACTAACCCCACCAACATGATCAACATATGATTTGTATTGATTCTTCCAATTGCTATACCCTATTTTGGTGAAGACATCATGACCAAATTGTTCATGTAAAGGATCGTGCTTGAAAAGGAAGCAATAAAAGCAATAGGCCGCATCTTTCGCTACACTATATTCCAACCAATCGTGCTTTTTGAACCATGATTCACGAAAGGCTCTAAGATCCTTTCCATATATTTTACGAGGGTAATTATGGCCAATTGGTTGAGTAGGGCCCTTCAACAAATAAGCCCTCCTCACTTGATCTCTAATGTCGGGATGAAAATCATCAAGCGGTATACGAAGTCCCGGATCAGCAATGATGTGATCCGGGTTGAATTCCTTAATACCTTCATCCATTTGTTGCAGTTGTTCAGCTACAGTCTCTTGTTCTTGTGGTCGTTGTTGTGCTTGGACTTGGTTCGATTGGACTTCAAGTTGAGATTGTACATGTACGGCCACCGTTCCGCTTTCCTTGGTACTTCTGCTTGACAATTTACTAAAATAGCTATTCAAATCCTTTCTATTCATTTTGAATTTGAACAGGCCTCATATCACTGTTTCTGGAGAGGTAAAAATATAAGTACCCTCATTTTGACAAGCTAGTTTACATATTCTACAATCTACATAAAATTTTTACAAGCTATCAAAACTAATACTCAAATACACAAATCTGAAATCTAGAATAAATAGAATTTATTGTACCTTTACAAAATAGAAACTATAGAAATGCAGATGCTCAAATAATCAAATCACCTCCTCGGGCAAATGGGCAATCGGGCCAGACAGCCACTCAGCACTCAGGCCTCGAGCCCTCAACCGATGAGCCGAAGCCGACTGCTTCCTCAAATCTCCCGGCCCGCCGACTGCTTCCTCAAATCTTCCTCAAATACGCCGAGGCGCCGACGCCTGTTCCTTAAATCTCCCGGCCTCAGCCGACTGCTACGCCTCCCCGCCTCGCGCCTCTCGCCTCCTGGCCCGAGCTCCCCGCCTCCCGCCTCTCGCGCTCCCCGGAGTCCCGGACCCCGGCCACCGCCTCCCGAGCTCCCGGCCTCCCCTAGCTGCCTGGCCTGGGCGCCGCTGCGCCGTCCGAGTGTTCGATGACTCCTCGCCTCCTCCGCCTGGGCGCCGCCGCCGCGCCGTCCTCCGCCTCTGCCGCTCGCCCGCTCGGAATCTAGGGTTAGCGCCTCTTGGACTTGGTGTTGGCCCGTGTGTCCTCTGCTAGACGCTAGACATTATATCAGTATATCTCTTCTCTTGCTTTGTTGGGCTTGGGCCGTGTGTGGTATTTGGGTGTTGCTTGGAGCCTTGGACTAATGGACATGGCCTTGTGTGCTTCCGGCAGAGCGTATGAGTGTATGACCCGGGGGGCCTGTGCTTCCGCCGCCGGGGGGGGGGGGGGTCTGGCCGGCGAGGAGCTCGGGGGGCCGCCCGGCCTCGCCCGAAGGGCAGGTCCGCCCCTGGTTCCAGGACAAGTGGTCTGTACGTACGTACGTGTGCTTGTACATACACACCAACGAACACGACAGCGCGCCTACGTGCATGCATGCCTGAGCTACTCGTGATGTTAT
Source organism: Dendrocalamus latiflorus (assembly GCA_017311315.1). Lineage (NCBI taxonomy): Eukaryota > Viridiplantae > Streptophyta > Magnoliopsida > Poales > Poaceae > Dendrocalamus > Dendrocalamus latiflorus. The sequence goes on along the minus strand of CM029663.1, from coordinate 54,005,731 downwards.
TAAAAAGAGCAGCATGAGTCAAGTGAATGTGATGCAGATGGTGCAACAATTGGGATCACATGAGACTATGAGAGACACACAAAGATCCATCAATCACTGTTGGAGTCACATGGCGAAGGAGATGTGAGGGCGGCCTGCAAACAGAGGCGCCAAAGAGGGTCTTGGCACTCCCTTTGTTTGATTTTCTTTACAAAGTATTTTTTACAACCTTTTGAACTCTCTACCACATTTAGATGCTAGGTAAATCCGATGTCTATTTGTACGGTGACTTATGGTTTCTTAATGATAAGTCACATTTTTTTTGAACACACACATCTCAAAGTTAATTCAAAAGCTATGAAATTCGGCATAGAGTTATACGAAAAACAACTTACAAATAGCAAAATCCAAATGTTAAAATGACCCTCTCTTGTAATTGTCCAGAAGTATGTTCTATTAGATCTTCCCAATTTTTTTATTCAGTAAAGTGCAGCATAGATCCCTATATATATATATATATATATATATATATATATATATATATATATATATATATATATATATATATATATATATATATATTTCTCTCTCTCTCTCTCTCTTATGCCACTAAACTTGAAAATATCGCACGTTAAAGTCCTGTTTGGAATCCGCATCCTGCACAGAATTATATGCATACGTCCTGCTGCTTGCAGATACTGGAATGATCTTTTCGATTTTTAGCTTTTAGCTTTTGGTTTTAATTTTTTAAAAGTCAAAATAGATAGGGATATTTTATTAAAATAGATTTTTCAAACGGCTTCTCTAACATAAAATTATGTGTATTATCTACATTAATATCTTCATCGTCCACTGCTATATCAAAAATTTAGATAAAAGTCATCACTCACCGCTCAAAAAAAAAAAAAGGACCAAGCAAGTCGAGCGCCGCCCAAGAACTTGGATTCAGCTTCGGCAGCTTCACCTGCACAAACTCCATTGCGTCAAGAATGAACGTTCATAATTGGACTCCACTAGAGCATGGCAGGCGTTCAATGTGTCGCCTAAGGAGATAAGCCCGAACTGGCATAAAATCATAGGATAATTGACTATACACCATTATAATTGTCTTAATTCTGAAAAAAATACCATTGCAATCCTGATTCTTTAAAAAATACCACTTCAATCATAAAATACTCCTATAAATACCATTTTGCTCGATACTACCTGATTTTTGTTGACATAAAATGGTTTTCATGATTATAATGGTATTTATACAAGTATGAGATGATTGGAGTGGTATTTATCTACACAAAAATACAAATCGAAATGCGGAAGGTGTATTAATGTAAAATCGGCTTGTATTGATCATAATGGCATCAATAAAAGCCCATTTTATATGAATACATCTATCTTATGTCGATATGTATTTCATGCGTACAAAAATAATTGAAATACAAAAGGTGTATTTATTTAAAATCAGCTAGCATTGAGCATAATAGCATTTCTAAGAGTATTTCACGATTAGAGTGTCATTTTTCAAATGATCGAGATTGCAATGGTATTTTTTTTAGAGTTGAGACAATATAATTGCAGTGGCATATAGTCAATTATCCCTAAAATCATTGATGACACGCCACCAGAGTACACGCTTTAGGCGGCCCTACTTAAAAGTGAGGTAGTTTTTGGTTGGCTGTGAGAGAGATTGAGGGAGTAAAGAATACTCACGTTGAAAAGTTATAACTACTATGAAAAGCTATAACTACTATGTTTAAAGTGTTTTCTATAGTAACTGGTACAAACGATTAAGAAACCATTCCATTTTCAGATGCTATTCCGAACATAGCATCATCTGATCACCGTGAGACGCTAACGCTGCTCCAGACTTATCATTCTCCAGTTCCTTTGCCGTGGTACACAACAACTATTACGCAGACTTAACAGTGTACATACCATGCTTCTCACAAGACCACGCTGACATATCCTGTAACGCCCCCGTTTCCAGGGGCGCGTACGGACACAGCATTCCGCAACTATTCACGCATGAACAGTTATGGAACGTCGCATAATAGTATACCATTGCATGCTTACAACCAAAGTCCAGCATATATTTCACATACGGATTAACATCCAGTTTTCCACAGTGGGGCGTGCAAGCCCAAAGTATATTTACATTACAAAAGACTTCCAGAATCCGCTTGAGCGCAGCGAAGACCTAAAGCCAAGGGTCCTCGTCGAAGAACAGCTCCGCGGGGGCTTCCTCGACAGGAAGACCTTCACCTTCGTCTTGATCCTCTAAAAGGGGGGATTAACAAGCCATGAGCTACCAACCAGCTCAGCAAATCACAACGGAAACCCTAACTTACTACTCTGCAAGGATTGTCAAGGGAGGGTAATATACTTGGTTTATTATCTTGAGTGGATGCAATTTTATTTGCAAACATTTTGGAAATTCACCAGACAGAAACTACTCCTTATCATTAGGGGTTTTCATGAAGTGTTAATTATCCAACTAATCCAATTAAAACATTTGAAAAGCCTACTTAAGCTTTGCATCTGGTATCACCCAAGTGACACAGCTCCATTAACCGGGAGCACGACGTATTCGAATACCATTTGATTGACTCTGTAGAGTTGCTCAACTTTACCCACACGCACCCTTAACCCTCATGACTGAGTTAAGGAACCGGGTCTTTTCGCTGCTCAACCCTCGATATACACTCCACCCGATAGGTGCGGAATCCACACAACCTCGGGTATCCGTTGGCCACCACGGAACGCCGGGCCCGAGTTGAGGGGACCTATCGTTGTCTTAATCCGGATTCGCAATCCGCACCGACTCCCAATGCAGGGCTTCACTCAAGTTGAGCAGATACTAAACCGGGGTTGACGAGTCAACACCTGTGGTTGAGCGGGTACTATGTCATTTGCTTGGCATAAGGGTCCAGTCCTTATATTTTCATGAGGTCCGCAACCTCAACCCCAGGGCAAAGCGGTGGGCGAAGATCGTCTCGCAGTTTCCCACAACACTCCTACCCTAGCTTGTGCACGTCCGCACTGTCACCCTAGGGTACGGTGTCCCATACCACCTTACCCTAACTTCGAGTTTTACAAATCTACTGGCCCACAGCCACAACCTTATTAGTGACAAGTTTTGCATGAGATAATAATAATAGCCTACATGTCATATTACTACACATAAGGTAAATCTAGGGTTACAACGGCGGGGCTACGAATTAAACATGGCATTTAACAGTGGTAGGTCATATCTATATCGCATGTCATTCTAAACCATTTTATTTTACATAAACTAACATTTCACAACTAGCATTAATGAAACTAGTATATTACATAAATACATGGCATGGGAAATCAAAATGATCAAGGAGTTGCGACTTGCCGTTAATCTGAATGATCTCAGCTAGCTCGAACGAAGAAACACCTAGCTCCTGGGACTGCACCTGAACCTCCGGGATCTCCGACACTAGCGCAAACATATAAAACAATTAAATCCAGCTTGAGACTAATCAAGCGAGGAAAAATAAACTATTTTAAAAAGGACTAAAATGCATAAGTTCTCAAATTGGAATTTTTAGAATTTATTTGGGATGAATTTGTGGAAGTGGAGGCCAAAACTGGGTTCAGGACATTATTTGGAGCAAATTGGTGAAATTTGGGAATTTTTGGGATTTTCTGGGATTTGTTTGGATTTTTCTGATTTCTGGAAATTACTAAATCGGGGAAAATCATTTAAACAGTAGCCAGCCCGGCCCGTTGCTACAGTAGGCCTGGCACTGTGCGGCCCACGTGGCCGACGGCCAGCGCGGCCCACAGCGACGCGCGGCCCGCATGCACGCGCGGGAGATGGAGAATGCCGAGGGGAGGCGGCCCACGCCAACGCGCGTCCGCGCTGCTCGGATGGCCGACGCGTGGTGCTGGCGGGTGGCGGGGATGGCGAGGAAGGGGGCGGCCTGGATCGGTGAGGGTGGGGATCAGACGGCAGCGATACAAAGAGGGCGGTCGAAACGGTACGGGGATCAGACGAACGGGGAGAGACGGGGTTAAGGAGATCGGACGGTGAAGGGAGGGCCATGTCGCGGGGAGGGGGTCTTCTTCCTCCTCCCGCTGCTACAGTGCCCTCGGGGCAGTGTTACGGTGGCGACGGTGGCCTAGACGCCAGGGGCTCGTCGGCGGCGACTGAGGGCATTAACGGGGAGGGCTCACCACGGGGAGTCCATTTTGGGGTGTTGGAGTGCATGAAAACCCAAGGGGGAGGTAGGGGACAGAGGGGGAGGTTTCGGCTCTCCAGCGGTGGGAGGGGTCACCGGAGCCGGCAGGGGTCGAATCGGGGCAGTTTCACGGACAGGGGACCAAGGGGCTCACATTGGCGACGGTGGTCGAAGCTCGGCGTCCTTGGAGTGAGCTGGCCACAGGGAGGGTGCGGCGGCCGAGAGAGAGCTTCGTCGTCGGAGTTCCTCGGTGCTTCACCTGGCCAAGGAAGGGTGGCAAAGCGTTTAGGGGCAGGTGAGGATGCTATAGACGAATGTAATCGGAGAACGGGGCGGAGAAGAGGAGATCCGCTTTACGGGGTCACCGGCGCAGGGGACGATGGTGGCGAAGCTCGGGGCAATGCGAGCTCAATTGGTTGCTCTGGGAGGGTCGTTGGAGTGTTAGGGAGTGGTGGGGGAGCTCTGGAAGCAAAAGGGGAAGGGAGGAGGCCAGGGGGGTGTTTATACCCGAGCGAGGGAGGCAGAGCCTTAGGGGAGAAGGAACGGGCGCGGCGCCGAGAGTCAACAGAGGACGGGGGAGTAGTTGGGAGTGTCTCCTCCGCGAGATGGGGGTGTCGTCCGGCGCTGAGCAGTAGTAATGGGGAGGTGACGGGAGAGGGGAGCAGTTGCACGGCAGCCTGGGCGACGGTGGTGCTTGCGGGAGAAGGGAGGAGGAGGGGGAGGCTGGCAGATGGGGCCCAAGCGAAGGAGGAGGCGACAACGCATGCGCGGGGCGGTGTTGCCTTCGGATCGGAGGACGACGAGGTGGCGCGGGCGGTCCAAACCCGCGAGCGGGGTGCGGGCGCAGAGGTGGTGCGGGGAGCGGGTGCGCGCGCCAGCGCGTGCGCGAGGGAGAAGGCAGGGAGGAGCAGAGGCGCCAGTGGTGAGGGAGAGCGAGGGAGGCACCGGGGAGCGGGGAAAGGCGGAAAAGGGTGGGGCGCCGGAGGAGAAGAGAAAGCGCCCGGCCAGAAAAGGAAAGCGGCGCGGGGAGACTTTCCGAAAAAGGAAAGTTTTCGAATTTCACTCAAAAACCAGCAAAATTTAAGAAAATTTGCTTTGAAATTTTTAGGGACTTTTCATATCCTTGTCCAGCTTGCCCAAGGGAATTCGGTTAACAGCAAGGACATCCAGCGTAAGAAGTTGAACAACACGCTGAGAGGTCCAGGATTTTGGTACGATGAACTATTATTAAATTGAAGGAATTAAAATTTGGACTTTACAAATGTATTGTTTTTCAAATCATTTTACAGACCTGATGGTCTGATTGGCTAGAGGAGGCGGTTAGACCGACCAGCTCCAGTGGTCTAGCCGGATGTGGTCGATAGTTACACTGGCTAGGTAGCGGTATGACCTGCCAAGTGTTTTGGTTTCGGCTGGAATTTGTGATTTCAGAAGATTTGGTCATAGGGTGATTTGATTTGTGTTAGGTCAGTACATATATGTTGTGTGATGCATGTTTCAACTAACATGGATTAAGTTATAAAGAACACATGTTCGGAAATGATTTCTTCGTCTTTGAATGTATAGGGTGCCTTGAAGTCAACTATAGTCAATGGTAAGGATCAGGGCTATGCTCATAGAGTAGTTGATGTCCAGAACAATCAAGAATACCAGGTGAAATGATTGAGCTCAAGCATGATACAAGGAATGAGAGAAATATTGAAGGGAAGGTTTGAGCAACGAATTATACCATGTAGCTTGCTCAATCCAAGTGAGGCATGGTTCGGTGGAACCAAAACAAGATAGACTTGCCAATGTGTGATAAACCAGTGGTGCACCTATGTGTAGCAAACATGGCTGTTGTAGGGGTGGCCCCCACCTAAGCCCAGCAGGCATGTTAAGGGAGTGTAAGGCCCAGAATGGGACATGTATAGTGATATAGGTACCCCTGAGGGAAGTACTCATGTGTAAGGGTATAATTGTAAAGGCACTCCCCATGTGGATGTATATATATAAGACATAGGCCATGGGGAAAGGGGCTAAGCCATTCATTTACTCAACTCTCCACTACCACACTCTCTCTTTGTTTGGTCTGTAACCACAACAATGGCGATTGCTTACAAGAAAGATGAAGATCGGGTCAAGGAAGGGTATTTTGGTAAGTTAGCAAAAATACCAAAAGCTGCCTTGGATCAAACTGTGGCATTTGAAAAGGTGGTTTAGATCAAGAAGAAACTGAGAAGATCAAGTTTGATAAACGGTTAAGGATGTAGCGGATTTAGGTTTATGTGCTTTAAAAATCGTGTATAAGTGTAGTGTATGAGTAAAGCCTGTATTTATATGGGATTAACGGGTTCCCCCTTATGTGCTAGTAAAATGTATCTATAGAGTTAGATAGATATTGGTTGCCTTATCAATTTAACGGGATAGGATGAAGACTTGCGAGTTAACCATCCAACCTTTCCTCATTCTAGCCAAGTATTGTAAGGTTAGGATTTGAGAAGTGTGAGTATTGTAATATGCTCTCTTATCCTCCAGATAGAGTGGTTGTAAAACCTTCATCCTTAAGTAGCAATAGATTAACTTTTTTTTATCTTTCATGGAGTCCTCTTATTTTGGTTGATTTGCTCTTGATCTTATTGGTTTTGATCTTTTCTCTTACTTTCTTGATCTTACTGTATGCCAAGGATGTGTAAGTGATGGGGGATGACTCATAAAGATCAATCCCTATCCATCTAGGCATCATGTCTTGTAGGTTTTTAAAGTTGTCCGGTTTTACTTGGATTTGACCTTTTAAGGAAATTTCTTGATCCAAGTGTTTTTGCCTCAAATCTTTGAGAGTTATTGCTTGTTGTGATATGTGAGAATATATCTAGAGCCATCTTAGCCATCCTCTGCCCATGAGCAAGTCATATTCCTCATTTTCGGGTTTTGCCATATTTTGGTGCAATCTTGCTCATTCTTAAGAAAGGTCTGACCTTTGAAGCTGATTCATGTAGTTCTTGAAAGGAATAGGTTCCTGCAAGCTCAAGCAAGGTGTGTGTGCAAAATCTCATCTTATTTGAACTTGGATTTTTAGAGTTACACCAAAAGTTACATCAGCTCGACTTGAATTTTCCTGTTCTAGAATAGGAGAGTGGTTAGATAGCCACCTTAGCGGCTAGGCCGCTAGGAACCCAGTCAGATCGCTAGGGTTGTGATTTCCTCAGCTCTCGAATTTCTGAGGAGTTTGCTTTGGTCTTAGCTTCTAGTCTTGATCTTCATAGCTCAAGAGCTACTGGAGTGAAGGATCTACAAATACTTAGGGGAAAATTTCAAAGGCACCATTCACTATTCTCTATTGATATATCGATCTACACAAGTTTTGTTAAGAGCCGACTCATTCCCACTCTCACCACCCGGTAGAATCAATTCATCAACTGTATTTGCCAATGCCCTTAGCTTCTTTCCCATCGGCTTATGCCCATGCACTTCAGGAATCCACCTGTCCTCCCAAATACGTGTTGAAGTGCCATCACCCATATGTTTGATTAGTCCAAGAGCTTTTATGCCTTTCAAAATTTTCCACCACATATGTGATGAGTGTTTCTTCTTCTGGCTGACATAAAATCGCCATTTAAGAAGTACTTCCCCTTTAGAATGTAGCCACACACAGAGTCTGGTTTAGTCAGGAACCTCGAACCTTGCTTTCACAACATCACCAGATTGAAATTGTTGAGATCCTAGAATCCCATTCCACCTAGAATCTTCGGCTGTGTAAGATCCAACCATCTCCAATGAACCTTGTGGCTGTCAACAGTTCCTTCCTACCAGAACCTTGAAACGACACTTGTGATCTTCTTGCAATTAGTCCCAAGAGCTCAAAAAAAATTCATGGAATAAGTTGGGATTACTTGTGCTATAGATTTGATAAGAACTTCCCATCCAGCACTACTTAGCTTCTTCTCACACCATCCTCCTACTAGTGATTTGACTTCACTAGGGATATGCTCAAAAGCATCAGTATTGCTCCTTCCTTGAGAAGTTGGCAACCCTAGGTGCTTTTCTCCCAACGCTTATGTCTCAATATTTGTGCCTTGGTTTACTACTACTTTTGTAGCTTCATTGCAATTTGCACTAAAAAGATAGCAGATTTAGAGCGATTCATCGTCTATCCAGAGCCACGTTGATAGAACTCCAAAATACCATGTAACCCTTCTGCACCTCACTATGATGCTTGTGTGAAGGACAGACAATTGTCCACAAATAAGAGGTGTGAGATCCATGGTGCATGGACTCCCACTCTGACCCCTCTCATTAGGAATTTGTGCTCATGAGAATTTAAGCAAACTCAACGATCCTTCAGCACAAATAAGAAAAAAATAGGGTGAAATAGGATCACCTTGCGTGATACTCCTTGATGACTTGAATGATTCAGAGTAATTTCCATTGACCTGCACAGAAAAGCTAGCAGTTTAAACACATTTCATTATGATATCCACCCATCAGTTATCGAATTAAGCTTCAAAATGATGCTTCTCATTCTACTATATCATATGCTTTCTCCATGTCGAGTTTGATTGCACAAGAAGCCAATTTTCCTTTCTTCCATTTGAAATAATGGATACATTCATAGCCAGTCAACACATTATTTGTGATGAGCCTTCCTTGGACAAAAGCACTCCACTCTTCTGTAATTATCTCATCCAAAATGGGGCGTAGCCTATTTGCTAAGGCTTTTGAACAAATCTTATATAACACATTGCACAAGGATATTAGATAGAATTGGGTTATCTCCTGTGGGTTTTAACCTTTGGAATCAGCACCAAAATTGACCTATTCACATCTTCCAACATCTCACCTCCGTTAAGAAACTAGTGCACCGCTGTGGATACAACATCATTCACAAGATTCTAGTGTTTTTGATAAAAGCCAGCGGTAAAACTGCCTAGACCCGATGACTTGTTAGGCTTCATCATAAATAATCTTTTTCAACCTCAACTGAGAAAGGCATGGTCAACATCTCATTCATAGCTAGTGTTACTTTCTCCAGGACGAACTGCACCACATCTTCCAAGACCGTGATTTCCCGGGTTGTAAACATAGACATATAAAAATTAGTAGCCTAGGTCTCAAGTTCAAGTTGGTTGGTGCACATGGTATCATCAGGTCGATGCAAAGCCACTATCTTGTTTTGGCTTCCACGCTCATGACATTTTGCTTGAAAGAAGGTTGTATTACGATCTCTTTCCTTGAGCCATTGCACTCTTGAGCACCGCTTGGCCATCAAAACTGATAGGCATTTCATAGGGTCATTCTTTTCTTTTCTTTTCTTTTCTTTTGTTGGGGGGTTAAATAGTGCCTTCAAATATTCTCATAAGTATTTGCCGATTCTTTACTCCAATAGCTATGAGAAGCTATAAAGATCAAGAAACCAAAAATATGAAAATTCACTATGCTATAGTAAAATTAGCCCAGTGAACAGTAAAAACAATACTATTTCAAATCCTAAAAACCATGCAACTTTTGATCTATTGATCTAAAAGACTTGAAACTTAAACCAACGATAGATAATTACCTTAAGAACATATCTCAACTAAAAATCTTGAAAGAACTTAAGAGAAATGAGATATATTGGTTCATAAAGCTCTGCTGCACCAAAATTGGACCAAAACCATAAATTGAGAAAACTCTCAAACCAAGACTCCAAATTACTTAAATTTAGTATGTACCTTCTTTAGGATATCAAAAACTTATTCCAATCAATGATTAAGAAAATCGTTACCAAAGTTATGACCTTTTTCGTTTGAAGGATGGTTGCACTAAATCGGGCAAAAACCAAAACAGTAATATAATTTGCTTGTGGATGAATGTTGGCGAAGATAGTTTTAAATGTATTTCCACATGTTATAGCAAGCTAGAATACCCAAGGAATCGAGGAAAAAACAACTGGATCATGAAATCACTTAGAGATGCTAAATCAACCAAACTTGATGCCTAGATAGATGGGGATTGATTTCCGAGGTATATATCCATCACTCACTCATCCTAGGCATCCAGCAAGTTCAAGAAAGGGTAGAGGCAAGATCAAACTAAACAAAACAAGAGCAAATCAACCAAAATAAAAGATCCATGAGAGATGAACAAAGATGATATGTTGCTACTTGAGGATGAAGGCTGTACAGTCACTCCATCTGGAGGACAAGGGAGCACACCACATTGCTCACACTTCTCAAAGCTCAACAATAGAACAATTGGCTTCCATAAGTAAAGTTTGGATAGTTGGATGGTTAACTTATATGTCTTTATCCCAACCCATTAAATAGACAAGGCAACCAGCATCATCTAACCTTTATGGATACTATCCACATAGCACAAATGGGGAAAACCCGTTAACCCCACACAACACTGGTTTTACTCACACACTACACTTATACATAATTTTCGAAGCACATAAGCCCAAATCTACTAAATCCTTAGCCTTTGATCCACTTGATCATCTTAGCTCCTCTTTGACCCAAATCGCCTTCTCAAGCACCGCGGTTTTGACCTAAGATAGTTTCTAATATTTCGGTCAACTTACCAAAATACCCTTTTGGTCTTCATCTTCCCTTGCAAGCAATTGTCATGCTTGCCAGATATAGATACGCCACTAGCTTACTGTGTGACAGCAAGTCTCTTCTATTTTGGCTTCACTGGATCATGCCTCATTTGGACTGACCAAGACACATGGTGCAACCCATCAATCGTACTTCCTTTAAACATTTCCTGGCTTTCTTGTACCATACTTGAGCTCAACCATCTCACTAGCATCCTTGATCATTATGGGCTCGGCTACTCCATGAGCGTAGTCCTGATTCTCGTTGTTGACAATAGTTGACTCCAAGTGTCCCTGCATATGCAAAGACGAAGAAATCATTTTTGGATATAAGTTCTTCATAACTTGACCTACGATAACTGAAATACCCATCATGCCACACATATGCACTGACCTATTTCAAACCAAATCATCCCATGACTCAAATTTCCAAAAATCATCCATTTCAGCCGAAGCAACACCAATTGGCCGGACAAACCATCGCCTCTGCAAGCTATCTAGGAAAGTCTACAAATTTGCAAATTCAAATTTTTTTTTCTTCTCCAAAATGACAATGGTTCATCACAACAAAACCCTGCATCTTCTCACATGGCACTTCAATCTTCTCCTTGATGAGCCCACTAGCAATTTCTAAAAGATGCAAATAGGAGGTGGTTTTATAATAAAAGAGGGAATGTTTCAAATAGAAGCTCGAAATGGTCACACAAGCATTGCCAAGATGAAAATGATCATATGAGCCAGAAATAGAGTCAAGTTATTGAAAAAATAAGTTTTCCGCAAAAAGCTTTAAATCCACAAAAATCTTGGGAAATCTTACTCTAGGTGCATATGAAAGAACACATGTTCCATTTGACCTTGGTCATGGTGAGAAGAGATCAAAAGATCAAGAGACTCACATCAAAAATATTAAAGCTCCAACTTTCCAAGAATTTGCACAAAAACTCTAAAATATGCTCTAGATATGTATTTTTATAAATCTTTCTCCTCATTTGAAATTAGAATTATCAAGATGCATGGAACAAAATAGAGTATGAATAAAATAAAGTGGCTGTATTTTATTCAATTTTAGCTTAAGAAGCCATAAAAATTATCCAAAGTCACTCTACAAGTATTACACTAAGCCATATTATGTGAAAAAGTTATCTAGATTATGGCAAACTATATAGAGCAAAGCTAAAGCTAAATAAATAATAATTTAAAATTAAATAGATGTTTAGCTTATCAAATTACTCAAGATCATAATTTAGCCAAAGGTATCCAAAAATGAGCCAAGCCATGTCAACAAACCAAATAGAACTAAGAAGCTACAATTGTGTCTATTTAGAGTGCTACAAGTTTAAAATTGAATCATTTTATTCAAGCACTTAGAATTAAGGACTTGGAGGACAAGAGAGCACATCACAACACTCATACTTCTGAAACCCTAACCCTAGAGCAGCTGGCTTCCATGAGCAAAGCTTGGATGGTCAGATTTTTAACTTGCAAATCTCCATCTCAACCCATTAAAATAGATAATGCAACTAGCCCCATATAACACAAATATATACTATGCACTTAGCATAAATGAGGGAAGCATGTTAACCCCATACAACCTAGGTTTTACTTACACACCACACTTATGCACACTTTCAAACCACATAAGTCCGAATCTACTAAGTCCTTAGCTTTTGATCTACTTGATCATCTCAGCTCCTTCTTGACCCAAACCACCTTCCCAACATCGTGATTTTGATTCAAGATAGTTTTTGGTATTTTGCTAAACTTATCAAAATGTCCTTTATTGACCTAATATTTATCTTTCCTTGCAAACAATTGTCATGCTTGCCACGTGTAGATGCTCCACTAGCTTGCCACACATCAGTAATTCTCTCTCATTCTAGTTTTATCGGATCATGCCTCACTTGGACCGACTAAGCCATATGGTGCAACTCAGATGCTTGAACTTCCCTTCAATATTTTTTGCCTTTTTTGTGCTATGCTTAAGCTCAACCATCTCACTCAGCATCCTTGATCATTCTGGGCCTTAGCTCCTCCATGAGCGCAACCCAATCCTTGATGTTGACCATGGTTGACTCTAAGCACCCTCACACATCTAAAGACCAAGAAATCATTCTTGGGCACAAGTTCTTTACAACTTGACCGAAGTTAGCTGAAACATACATCATGACATACATATGCATTGACCTAGGTCAAACTAAAACATCCTATGACTCAAATTTTCTAAAATCATCCATTTTGGCTGAAGTAACATAAGCTGGTCGGTTAGATCGCTGCCTCTGCAAGCTTTCCAGAAAAGTCTACAAAGTACTCATAGGTTTCTGGGCCTTGGCTCCTCTACAAAGTACTCATAGGTTTCATGGAGACGCTGCATATTCTTGTAGTGGAAGACCTTGCCATTATAACATCCTCCTTGTACCTTACCTAACCTCATGCCACTGAAATCAGCAAGGCATAATGGTCAAATTTTGTAGTTTGAATATGAGTTAATTTCATAGCAACAAAATGACATTGAAAGTTCTCGTTGACCAAACTCCTATCCAGTCGAACTTTTATATTCCTCTGTCCACCTTGTCAATTATACCAACATATGGGAGCCCAACAAAACCAATATATGAGAACCCACAATACTTCATTGCATCCCTAAAGGCGGCCATCTTCCAATCCTCCCAATCAGTTCCGTCAAATTGCTCTATCTCACACAACACCTCGATAAAATCGCTCGCACACATCCACAGAAGATCACTGGAGTGATGGAGGAATTTCAAGATGTGTCAAGACTGCCCCTTCTTCTCATGCCTCGGTTTGCCATAAAAACGGTGAACCTGCAGTCCAAACCACCTGAATCCTCAAAGTTTACCCAGACATCTATGTGCGACTGATTGAAGCTCTTAAGTCGCACATTAACGTCACTTCGCCAGACTACCACTAAGGTTTGAGTTGCTAACTCCAAATGCATTCAGGAACCCTAGCCTCTATTGAAGCTCTTGCACCTTTGTCGCACATATCTTGGTCTATGAGAGAAAGACCACAGGAGATTATGGAGTTCTTGAACTGCCTTGGACCCCTCACAACCTCGATAGTTCAAACATAGAAGATTCATTGTGCTCGGTGGGGTTGCTTAGTAGCCTCCACCGATCTTGCATTAAAAAAGGAATCCTTCTTTCATTTCTTCATTGCCTCAATCTCTTGACAATCACTCTCCTCTATACCACCAAAAGTTGATACCTTAGCAACAACATTGCCTTTCTCCATAGGCACTAGGGCCAAATTCTCCTCATGCTACACATTCTGACTCTTACCACTCACACTTTGCGAGTGGTTACCCCTTTCGCCACTATTCTCTTCCTTGCAACCTTCGCAACTAGATCCCTTGCTAACTAAAAATAGTTTTTGAGTCACCACTTTATCCAGCACACCACCCACTTGTATGTCAACATGTAGGACCGTAGATGGCGACTAGAGGGGAGTGAATATGAGCCACACAAAAAATGGTTTCACTAAAATCTTTTGCCACAGTCTTTCACTCTAATAGCTATGATAAGTTATGAAGATAAGAGCCCAAACACCCCTAAAGAAATCTCCAAGAAAAACTAAGCCAAATGGGACTTGACACCTTAGCAGTACTACCACCATGTAGGGTGCAATACTACCGCTGCGGTACTACCTTTCCCTCAGATAAGCATAGGAAATTCAGCCCAAATAAAACCAAAGACCACATAACTTTCACATGGAAGGTCCAAATGATTTGAAACTTGGAATGCACGTTCCATGTGAATGCACGCTCCAACACAAGAAAACCCTAATCCTAATTTTGGTGTATCACATGACTCAACCCAACATAAGATTTATATAGTGGAGGTTGCTCACCTCTTACTTAACCCTAACAACCATCCACTTCTTAGTGGATCACACCACTTACAAATGGAAAAACCTAGTAACCCACCCATAAGCGGGTTTTATATTACACACATTTGCACATTTTTTAAAGTGCAACTTCCTAAAGGTTTCACAAATCTTATAAGACATTCCATTTGCAAAGACATGATCTAAATCACTTAAGCCAATGATGCGGTTTTGCAAACCACCACTCCACCTTGTTTCAGACAATTTCCTCAATTGGCACTCACCGGTCTTCATGATGACGCGATGTCCATGACTTATCACCAAGATCATACGCCTGTGTTGAGGCCATCACCACTTGAAACGTCCAAGTCCCATGGCACACCAACATCACTTCATAGTCTGTGATGCCCAATGCTTGTCACCAAGCTTGTATGTTTGCTTCGAGAACTGTCACCACTAGAAACGCACGAGACCAATTGGCACACTACATGCATGCATTGCCTCGTCACGAGCCTTGTCTTTCTTCCATGCTATCATCTTGAGATGATGCTCCACCTGAACTTACACGACACTCCATGGCCACCAAGCTTTGGTCTTTATCACAAGCCATAATCCATCATCAAACCACCACACACCAAAGACAAAGCAATTGATTCGAGCATAAATGACATATACTTGACTCTCAATTAGCAATATATATGCATAGACCTATGCCATGATTAACACATGTATAGAAACCCCATGACTAACACTACACGAGCTCCCACCGTAACTAACACCATCAAAACCAATAACTCAAAACCAACTCAGCACATGAGTTATTCTGACTGAGGCACCTATACTAGTCAAACTGCCCAACACCCACCAGTCATATTGTGATTACAACGCTAGTAATATCGTACTAGGTCTCAGACCAGAAACCTCCAAAAGACCTCATCCAAAAAAATAGCTACCGCCAATAAAGGACTAGTACTACCACTTTCTGGTCAGACTGCAACCCATGCACCGGTAGGACCACCAACAATGACTGGTCACATCACGCCGGTCTAACCACCAAGGCATGGCTGGTCTGATCGCAGTTGCACAGCAGTCAGACTGCCACCCTAGGCCAGTCTGACCAGTGCTACCAGAAAAGCATATGTCAAAATACAAATTCACAAAATTCAAACTTAAATAGCAAAGCAAGACACAAGCAATATCAAACACTTATAACTCTTATGGGGCTACCACCATGTGGTTGTACACGGTATGAATGGGTTTCATTGGTGACGTAACTTTGTCCTCAACATTCTTTGAATTGGATCCATGTATTCCACTCCCTTTATGCACCGAGCCAAATTTCTTCTTTGATGCAGAGCGCCAAAGGACCCACTACTCCATCCCTCTAATGCAATGGCCTCCACAAAACCCTGCACTTTCTTCTTTCTTTCCTCTGGAGCTCTGATCGAATTATCATAATAGCGCTTACCGTTAGCATCTCGAGGTGTTGGATTTGATCATTCCAACTCCGAGTGGCCCATGATCCCACAAGAGAAGTGGAAGAACGGAAGTTTGTTCCAGTGATCTGCTCCCCTCCTCACCGATTAGATAAGAGCTCCTCGCCTCAGCGGTTTGTCCATTGGTATGGCCACCCGAACCCTCAAATTAGTTCCAGATGCATCTCTATAATCATTCACATTCTATAATCATTCACATCTACCTTATCCACTTCTCCAATCAAACCAGATATATTTCTCCCCTTTTTGTCATTCATCCGCACAACGGGTAGATTATATTAATGACACACACCCAGATGGGCATATTATCAAATCGCACATATGTAGGACAAAGATACATATCTAGATCTTGAAGAAGAACGGCGTCCCTACGATCCACGGAGTACCATCTAGGGCACGTTCTTTACCACTCAGATGGTCAAAGCCTAAAATAAACAAATATTTGCCCACCGATCTGGCATGTAGACACCTAGGGTTTACCCCAATCAGGCCTCATCGTACCCAAAATCATCTAGTTGTGGAGGACAGATGGTGACAATACCTCCCCGATCACTGACCACTTGTCAAATGGTGCCACATCCTCTTCATCGTCACTCATTACCACTTTGTCTTGCTTACTGATGGAGAGGTCAAGGTGATCTAACATGGATGTCACTCCTTCGTCACCCTCATCCACCCTTCTAGTCGGTGCCTTGGAAGACCTCTCCATTGTAGATCCATCCCGAGAGTCCCCATTGATCACACCGAACGAACTGGGAACCCACTGACCAAACTCATCGGTGACCAAAACACCAGCCAACGATGGGTCGAAACGTTAGGGTTTCCTCATAGTCACCCTGATCTGGCCCATCAACCGAACGAGAGAGGACATGGATACAATGGAACTCATCACAGACGAGAGAACCTACGTCTTGTAGGAGGAAATCGATCGTGATACGCTAGACAAGATGTACACGAAAGGGATTCCAAAATGTAGGTTTCAGTGGCACCGGCCAAAACCGTAGACCAAAAAAGAACTCTTAAGCGCACTGATCAAGTTCAGCTATCCTACCAGTCGATTCACTTTTTAATGTGTTTGGAAATTGATGTAGCCCTAGCTCAACTGATGGACTTGATCAAGATGGCCAAGCATGGGAGGTAGGTGCAAAGAAAATGGGGGGGGGGGCAAGTTGGGCTTTATGGCTTTGTCTATACCCTTTGAAATTTATTTATCTTTATTAAGTAGACTTTTTTCAAAGAAGAAAAATAAAGCTTTGTTGTGTTACATTTTCCATTAATCAATATATTTATTTTAGGAAAAATTTAGGTTTATCACTCCATTTGTTGGCATTTCAGGATTTTATCATCCTTGTTGTCTCAAATATATCCTTAAAATTCCCATTATTTTACATTGTACCATTCAATTCAACCCCGTGTTTAATTAGTACATGGTGAAGAACCAGACTACTTAAAGTCTAACCGTATGCGCAATCATACCACCCATATCTGAAGTAGGGGTGGAACCAGGCCTAGTTGATCTTGGCGGCTACTTTGGCCGATCTTAGCATCTTGCTGATGCATTTTACTGCCCATGAAGGATACTTTGAATCTCTGCATAACCATATAGTCCGAGATGATTACATGAATGTTCCCTTTGTTTTGACGTCCTCCCCAAATTTGGTTTATGTACGAAAAACAAACCATTCAGAGTAGATGATGTAGTTACATCTAGGGACACGGTTAATATATACTAGCATCCCAAGAGGTATCACCACCATTAGTTATGTGATATGCCGCTATCAAATATTTTTTTCATCAATCAAAGACGGAGTTTTTATAGAGTCAAATTTGCCTTACTCTTATCTAGAGGTGGGAGTTGGGCCGTGCTTTTTTGGGCCAGCTCGAAGCACAGCCTGGCCCAACACGTGGCGGTCCGTGCCGGGCACGACACGAACGGTGGGCCGGGCCAGGCCTAGAAAATTGGCCTATTGGGTGGCACACCACGGCACGATGAATCATGACGTGCTCGGGCTGGCACGGCACGGGAAGCAAGCGAGCACAGGCGGCACGGCGGGCACGCCGGTGCTAGCAGCCAGGCCGCCTCGGCCTCTACCTCGCCTCCCCGGCTCCCCAGTCCCCCCTCCCGTCGACATCTCTCACGGCCATCCCTAGATTCCCTACAACCACAACCCATCAACCATCACAGAGTAGACACCAGAGAGAGGGAGTAGAGGGGAAGGAGGTATACCAGTCACCAGAGCTCGGACGAGTGGACGACGGCCGCACCGCTGCAGGAGGAGTGGTGTAGCCAGAGCCGAGGGCGGCACCCCGCACGAAGATGCCTGGCGATGGTGGCTCAAAGAGCGAGCCATTGATGACGAACTCGTCGTTGGCGCCCCAGACGCCGCCGCTGGTGGCTCACTCTCGGATTAATCAAGGTCGTCGTCGCCGTCGCTCGGGGGAGGAGGGAGGCGGTCGGGGGAGGAGGGGACACCGGGTGAGGAGGGAGGCAGCCGGGGGAGGTCGGGGAAGGAGGGGGCGTCGGGGGAAGGAGGAGGTGGCCGGGGGATGTCAGGGGAGGAGGGAGACGTCTGGGAAAGGAGGGGGCGCCAGGAAAGGAGGGGCGCCGGGGGACAAGGGGGCGCTGGGGAGATTGGAAGAGGAGGGAGGTGTCTAGGGGAGGAGGCAGTGGCGGCGGCGGAGGTGAGGGGAGGAGGCGGCGGTGACGAGAGAGGTGGGGGAGGAGGAGGTGGCAGCGAGGGAGGTGGGGGGAGGAGGGAGGGGGCCAGCAGCCGAGGAGGAGGAGGTGGTGGCAGGGGAGGTGGGGGAAGGAGGAGGCAGCTAGGGAGGTGGGGGAGGAGGTGGTGGCGGGGGAGGAGGCGGTGGCGGGCGCCGGCCGCCAGGTGTGGGCGCGGTGGGAGTCGGATCGTGGGAGGAGAGGAGGAATCAAGGAAGCTGGCCCAGGGCTCGGGGTCGAGGAGGGGGCGGATTTGACGGGTGGGAGCGGGTGGCCGGGCGAGCGTGGCCGCGTGGCGGCGTGGGAGTGGTGGGACGGGAGAAAAAAGGAGGAGGAGGACGGCCGGACAGGAAAAAAAGTAGAGTAGGTCAGTAGGAAGCGTTGGGAGCTGGAAAAGCTTGCTGATTCTTTTGTGTTGAGAGCAGATTGACAACAGTCACATAAAATGGTCACATAACGTTTAGAGTGCAGAGACAACGTTCGGGTTCTGATCTAAATAAATTCACTCAGCTCTACCATTTCTTCACAAACTGAGCCTTCTCATTTCTTCTCATTTCACAAGCTCATTTCATGCTTCTGCATTTGTGCTACTCATTTATTCATTTCTTTCTTCTCATTTCACAAGCACATTTCTTGCATTTATTTATTTATTTCTTACTTCTCATTTCACAAGTATATTTACTGCATTTGTACTTCTTATTTATTAACTAATCACCATCCATCCACTATGTTACCAAGGAGTCGTAGTACTAAGGAGCTCTCAAGCAGTATGCAGAGAAGTCGAAGCTCGAAAAGGACAGCAGGGCGACTTAGTGTAAGCTCCCACCGTCCGCTCCCTTAGTCCTCCTCCAACTCCGACTCCCATTGATGCTCGAAAAAGTTGGCAGGTTTACAGATTGGTATGGAGGGAATAGGTGAATGATTTGGCCTTGATTATTCAGAAGCTTTCGCACATGTCAAAGAGGAGCTTTTTCGTATTTTCCATATGATCATGATAAGTTTGGCAGCAACCAAAGATCGGAGACCTCACAGCAGACGCAACATGGAAAGACAAGCTTGCATCACACTTGTGGAAGAAGCTCAAGGGCAAATCTACTTCTTCGTACTCTCAGTCTTAGGTGGCCTCCAAATGGAATTCTGTCTCGGAGTTAAACCACTATTTAGAGCATGATTTTGCAAATATTGATCTTGATCTTACTGGTGGAGGTAAGATAGACTTGCTCGAGTGGTGGAAGAACAATAAGCGGATATTTCCTGTGTTGTCACATTTCGCACGGGATGTTCTCCTAGTGTCAGTGTCCACCATCTTTTCAGAAGCGACGTTCAGTACGGTAGGGTGAATAATCGAAGAGAGAAGATCATCCCTTACGCCCAGGATGGTGGAGGCAATCACATGCGCCAAAGACTGAGAATTAGCCAAAGAGCGACAACAGCATCAACTGGAGGATCCCGAAATTTTACAGGTGTATGCTGACCTCGAACGCATGAATGACCTAGACATTGATGAGTAGATATTATGTACGTATATTGTTATAGTTAGTATATACATATATTGTTATTGTACTCTTTTTCTTACTTGGGGAACCCCACTCTGGGCGTAAGGTTTTAACGAGGCAGTAACATTGTATTTTTAAAATATCAAAGAAATTCCACTTTGTCCCGAAATATTTACATCATTGTGTGCCCATGTTTTTATGCAATTAATTCAATTTCAACTAGCTTTTAACGAGGTGGGTACGAGAGAAAGGAAGATGACGACTGTCCTCGCTGCCTTCGTGTATAGTTACTTTGGGTTGGGTTTGGGCTGGCACGGCACGAACACTGGCACGACGGGCTTTGGGCCGTGCTTGGGCCTGGCCGGAGGCGAGGCGGGCCAACACGGCATGACACGGTGAGATGACTGGGCCAAATCAGCACAGCATGATATGGCATGAAGCACGATAGACTTAGACCGTGCCGACATAGCATGGCCCTAACTCCTAGCTCTACTCTTACCAGCGTCCCAAGAGGTATCACCATCGTAGTACAAACCTCACCCAAGCCCGTCAAGTCAACGTGAGCAGTCAACCAATCACAGGTCACCACCCACATGCCCTACATTGCTGCTCGTTGCTGAGCGCGATCTCCGGCGACGGTGGCCAGCCTACTCCTTTCGTCATTGTTCTCCTCTGCTGTGGCCAAGTAGAAAAGAGAGATGAAGAATAGAAGATAGAAGAGAGACGGGAAGATGAAGACGAAGAGGATCCTATTCAGCACCTAGTCATTGCCTAGCGTACAAGAATATGCCTAGTCATTGCCCAGTGTGAAAGAATATGGGCAGAGGAAACCATCCGGGCAGGGTGGGCACCTGCCCGGGCTCGCCGGCGTCGAGCCCCTCGACCTCTGGTGTGTCCCGCCATTGACGGAGCTGCCTCTTCCCGGGCACCGGCGGGCAGGTGTGCCGTGTGCCGTGGGCCGGTGGCTTCGTTGCTGGGCGCCTGGGCAATTGGGCAATGCGCTGGGCCATCACAAGATGGAGAGGCTCGGCCCAAAATAAGAGCCTGCAAGGCTGCAGAGTCTCGGTCTGATTGTTCCGCCGCCGTGGGCGGTGATGTCGCTGCAGATTTGGAGGAGGCGGCGGCGAAGTAGTCGGCGGAGGAGCACGGAAGTGCATGGCCATCGACGCCCATGACGCCGACATCGCCCAAGGTTCTTCTAGCTTTCCTCCCTCTCAGTTCCCTACCCTCATTTCGCCTCCGTGCTCGGGTAACGCTGTTCGTGCGCTAGGGTTTTGGGCAGTGAGGGCGCAAGCGAAGCAGGTGAGCAAGGAGACTGAGCAGTTAGTGAAGGCGAGGGAGCAGGTCTGCGTGGAGATGGCAGAGAAGCAGGGGAGGATCGCCGCGCTGGAGGGCGAGTGCGCCACGTTGAAGCAGGTGAGGACACGAAGTTGTTTATTTCAGTACCCACTAGGTGCGTGTATGCAACCGTAGTGATCGTTGTTTATTCTACATTGGTGGAGAATGGAAAATGTGATGTAAATACCACATTTAGTGAGGAAACGGTGATGCTTTGGTGAAAGTGTGGTCAAGATTGTCATGGCGCTCCGGTAAATCAAGGCGAGGTGGGGGCGTCTGGACACCTAGTCGACTAGAGGTTCGTCGTGGCGACAGTTAGACGATAGTAGTTAGCTGACAAATAATATCTTATATGACTAAAAATTAAATAATCATACAATATAATAGCGCAAATTATCTAAATAATCATGCCTTAGGAACTTCAAAACAGAAGAAATCCATTGAAAAAGGGGTTTGTTCGTAATTTTCAGGAACTTTGAGGACTTAATCACAAAATATCAGAAGAAACGCAACTTCTAACCCTAACTGCTAGCCAACCCGACTCAGTCCTTTCCCACTGTCTCTCCCCTGACTCCTCTCTCGCGACTCGTCTCCTCCTCCCCCCCCACCTGGCTTCTCCCCTCCCCACCACCTCCTCTCCCCGCCCACGCTTCCCCTCCCCTCCGCGGGAGGCAGCGCGGTGGGAGGGAGGGAGGCGGCGCAGCGGGAGGGAGGTGGCCGGAGCGCGGGAGGGAGACGGCGGGAGGGGGGCGTGGGTGGAGGGAGGCAGCGCGGCTGAAGCACGGTCAGAAAGGAGAAGAGAGGGGCAGAGGGCGTACCTGGCAGTGAGGCTAGGATTCGAGCCCTTCCCAGTCAGTCGCGCGACCTAGGTATGCTTTTGGGGCTTCACCGCTTTAGGCCTTATCCTTTATTCCTTCGCCTCTGGACATGGCGCCCGCCTAGACCGACGCCGCAGACGCCTCCGCTACCTGGGCGCCCGCCTAGCTAGCCAAGATGAGGTGCTCCTCCCCGGCGCCTGGACGCTAACCGTGACAACAATGCTCATGCTCTTCTAAAGAAATTAGCTAAATCTAGTCTAAGCATGGCCGCCCCTGGCGCCTAGGGAGCACATTGCATCTCCAGACGTGCTAGCTAATTCATGCGGTTGGGGGTATGTTAGGGGGTTCGTGCGCTCCCCGAGTGTGGGAGGGGGCTAAAAGTACAAATTCTCACGAATAGATATCAATGTGGTCTTTTTGCACATACGGCAAATAAAGGCAAAGTTTCGAAATTCTTAGTTACATAGGTGCACTGTTCTACGTTGATCGGTTTTTCGCACATACTGCAAAAAAAAAAAAGAAGGCAAAGTTACGAAATTCTTACGTTACATCGGTGCACTGTTCTATTTTGACGACTCGATCCCATCTACTATTGTACATCTTGGATTTTCCCCGTTATCTCGACTTTCGGGCATGCCGGCCAAAAGAAAACAGAATCACACTTTTCACGGTGCTGTGAAGCCCCCTCGTGATCATCCTCATTCCCAACCTCGCATCCCCTCGACTCGACTTCGTTTAAACCCAAAGCCAAACCCTAATCTCGACCCCCATTTCTCCCCGAAACCCTAGCTCGGCACGGCGGCGGCGGCCATGGACGGCGGCGGAGGGGGAGGAGTCATGGTGGGCCCCGTCGTCGGGGGCGGCGGCGACGTGGAGCTCGTGAGCAAGACGCTGCAGTTCGAGCACAAGCTGTTCTACTTCGATCTGAAGGAGAACCCGCGGGGGAGGTACCTCAAGATCTCCGAGAAGACGTCGGCCACGCGCTCCACCATCATCGTGCCCATCGCCGGCGTCTCCTGGTTCCTCGAGCTCTTCGACTACTACATCAGCACCGACGAGCGCGACGCCTTCAGCAAGGAGCTCCGCCTCGACACCAAGGTCGCCCCGCCTCTCCACGATTGGTCCAATTTCGCCGCTGATTTTGCTCTCGCCGTTGCTAATTTTGCGTGGGTTCCTGTTTGTTGTGCTGCGCAGGTGTTCTACTTCGATATTGGGGAGAATAAGAGAGGCCGCTTCCTCAAGGTGACGTAGCGTTTCTGTGTACTAGTATGAGTGAAATTTCTAATTTTGTTAATCTTCTGCGAGTTTGATGTGGTGAAATTGACGAATTGCTATATAGGAAACTTCATGCGTGAGGAGTTGAACTGTTTAGCTAGAACAGGGAATTAGGTGTGTAAATTCGGTAAGGGAAAAGTCCTATTTTGGTCGTCCTGATCCTTTAGGCCTCAACTTTTCGTATGATAAAAAAGTCCTCAACTTCCAGTCCTAAAAAAACACGCTGATTAAAAAAATGATACAAGTCTATCTAGTTTCTATATCATTGGTATGTGGAGCATAGATAGACCCACTTGTCAGTGACAGAGGGTTATTTTGTCTTCATGGTTGATATTCTGTCTTTGTATTAATGACCCTAAATTGTGACAGATCGTATACCTATTAAAGTGTTGTTATGTTGCTTTATTGGTGTTGGGTTATTTTGTTAGTATAAAATATAACCTCGCTTATTCAAATACCTAAGCTTTCCTTATTCTCCTAAATGATTTTGAACGCCTTCTTATCTTCTTGGTATTTTGTCTTATTATTCTTATTTTGCATTGTGTTCATTGTCGGAATGAGCTATTTTATAGTATTAGCCTAGCAATGATGGTCTCTGGTGCAACATTAAAGTTTTTAATACAATAAATAGTACAGTAGGTTTCATGTCCGTTTTGCGTGTCAGAAAATATCACATGGATGAGGCGAATATCCTCTACATGTCTACATGATGCTGTCTGTACAGGCAAAGATCCTGCACTGTAAATTGAAACTATTGTAATTTAGTTGGAAGCCAGAGAGTAGTTTTTTGTGCCATGTTTCTTCTTTGCATCCATCCCAAATTAATTTTCCTGCAAAATATACCCAAGGCGGGATCAGTTCAAATATGTCACATCTCCAGCTCCCTTTATTATAAACCCATTGTGTCTATGATTACACTTTCCAATTAAACAATACCTTAGCAACTTCGTATGCTTAATGATTTTGGTCCATACACCTAGCAATCCGAGGACCACCTAGGCCCTCAGTTAGTGTTATTGACATACTTGATATATTTCTGAAACCACTTTACAATTTTCTGTCATTTGTCAAGTTGCAAAGTGGATATTATGTGGACAGAAACCACACAAGATGGTAGATTGGTGGGTGAAGTACTGTTTATTATTGTTGCTACTTTTGCAACTAACGATATATTCTTGCCATCTTGATCAACCTACATTATGCACTTTGCTGTATCTGCTTCTAAAATAACTGTATATAGTGTAAATATTTGTCTTGACATAATACCTATAATATTTACCTGCTGACACAAAATTATCTTCAGGTTTCAGAGGCATCTGTCAACAGAAATCGTAGTACAATAATTGTTCCCGCTGGTAGCTCTGGTGAAGAAGGTTGGGAAGCATTCAGGAATGTACTGTTGGAAATAAATAATGAAGCTTCCCAATTCTATGTCATACCAAATCACCCAAATGAGGTACAACAAAATTAGCAGCTTTTAATGTATTTATGGAGTCTCTAGACTCAGATGACATCATTATTAAATCCTCCTTACATTGTATTGGTCAGCAACACATGGAACCTCCAGAGCACCTTCCTGGCCTTTCTGATGATGTGGGTGCTGGATTTATAGCTGGACATGGCAGCCAATCTGCTTCTGGGCCGGAGGTAGATGTTGAACGCTTGGTTGATCTGCCTCCTCAGGAAGAAATTAGTGGGATGGGCATGTCTAAGGTGATAAGGGCAGATCAGAAGAGGTTCTTTTTTGACCTGGGCAGCAACAACAGGGGCCATTATTTGAGGATTTCTGAGGTATCCTATTCTTGTCCATAACGTGTGATACTGACAGTTCTACCCGCTCATCAGAGTAAGGGCTTGTTCTTATTGCTTGCAAAATTGCAGGTGGCTGGAGCTGATCGTTCGTCAATAATCTTGCCGCTTTCTGGTTTGAAGCAGTTCCATGAAATGGTTGGCCACTTTGTAGATATAATGAAGGACAGGCTTGAAGGAATGACAGGCGTGAACGTGCGCACTGTCGAGCCCAGTCAGAGATGATTAGCTTGACCATGGCCTTTACTGCTGTTATGCCTCCTCTAGGTTTGTCATGTGGTTTGTGTAGATCACGCAGTATTAATTCATCTGGTGGGGATAATAATGTTTTCTCTTTCTTTTTCTGAATTCTATGGTGAGGATTGATTTGTTTGGGACTTCTTTCTGCTGAGGAATAATAAGAAGCATATTGTTCGTGGGGTGGTATAAGTTGGTTATTACCGTATTTGAGGGGTAGGAATAGGATTGCTGGTTGGGCTTGTGTGGTATAATTGCCGGCATCTGCATTGTGAGTTCTTTCACTTTAATCAGGTTTGCATGCCACTCTATGCAGGGTAATTTATTTCTGTAATGCCCATTTTAGAGCGCCGCAACTGCCACCGGGTGCACCCGTTCCGTGCTTCTTGTATTTGTGCTTGAGGATGCTCTGTTGATCTATTCATGCGTGGCCTATTCAATGCAATTCATGTATGGCTGGTCCTACATGGCCATGTGATAGTTTTTTCACATCAATGTCTAGCTGGGGAGTGATATCTTTCTATGAAACAAATTCGAAGTATTTTTTTTTTCTGATCCGAGTTACTTAGATTGGTAGATAACAATAGTCATCGTCTCAGATTCTCAGAATGCTTATGTGCTAAAACTGAATTTCCTTGTAATTTACGGGCACGTCCATCTCTCACCCTGGTGGAAATTAATGGAAGTGAAGGAAAGTTCAACTTCTAAAAAGACGTTATTATTGCCATCCCTGTGACCATTTAAAGCGAGATACTGGTAAAGTTGTCAATCTTTATGGTCAGCTTTTCGGTAATGCTTATTTGGGCTGTCTCGCTCATTTCGGTTTAAACTTCTAGCTTCTGACTTATATTTCACTATTTTTAAATTTCGTTTTTTCTGACTTTTTTGGCTTTTCTAGCTTTTTTTAATTTTTTTTCTTGTATTCATTTGTATTGTCTGTAATAGGTTAACATGTTTTTCTATATTTAATTTTTTTTAAATTTAGTTACATCAAATAAATTACTATCAGGTACAGTATAATTTCAGCAATAAGTAAGTTTATTTCAGGCCAACCAAGTGGCACCCTAGGAAGTTATTAAGTGGAAACACATTGAAGTTATTAGGTGGAAACAAGTTTAATTCCTCCACGGCAAAGTTATGAAGTGTAAACACGTTTTAGGGTGAAGTTATAGGAAATATTTAGCATTAAGCACTGAATCAATATGAGAAGTTTCGAAAAAAATAATTGTAGTTAAGGACTGTTGTATAACCCTTTGTTGTTAATATATTTCTGCTTTAGACTCAACATGTTTTAGGAGAAAAAATTCGTTGTGAATAATTACTTTTATCCTTTTCCCTTGAGTGTGTCGGAAATGTATTATGTAAATTGTGCATTTTACATACATTTTTTTCACAGTTTACTAGTCATCCTGCAGGTGAGTGGCGGGGAGTACAAAATCCGTCGGAAAACTCCGCTCCAGCATTTGATTGGTACTGCTGTTTCTTGAAGTTCTCATGCCGCCTGTAAACCTTGAAGTCCTCATGCCGCCTGAAAACCTTGAAGTCCTTGAAATAGATGGCTACGTGGGCACTAAATATCCCGGTTGGATGATGAAGGGCATGGAGTTGTTGCTTCCAAATCTTGTATCCCTTAGTTTAAGCAACATCCCTAACTGTAGTTGCCTCCGGGCCCCTTGGGCATATCCCTAAGTGCAGTTGTATCCCTTAGTTTAAGGACCTGGTGATCGAGTACTGTGAGATGCTACGTGTTTTGCCAGAGGCCATCCGGCACCTTCCTACCCTGCGGAACCTTAGGATTCTGAACTGCAATGAATTGGAGGCCCTTCCAGAATGGCTGGGTGAACTTCTAACACTTGAATCTCTGGAGATGAGCTGCGGCCCAAAGTTGGTCTCAATGCCACAAGGTTTGCAATGCTTGACTGCACTGGAGGAGTTACTGTCACTGGCTGTAGCACTGCACTGAACGAGAATTGCAGAAAAGATACATGCAAGGATTGTTTCAAGATCTGCCATATCCCAAATATCTTCATCTCGTGAGGTAATGACGCGTCCTTCGTCTTCTTCTTGCGAGGATCTGTTGTTTAGTTAATTGTAATAGCAAAGATGTGTTCTTGTTTGAAACTGAAAATTTTCTTCTTTGACCTGGGCAGCAACAACAGCGGTCATTCTCTAAGGATTCAAATGCAACTCACTCTGTCGCCCCTTGTCCACTTACGTTCCTCCAGCCATGCCTGCGGTCCTTTTTTTCCGAATTGCTCCATACCCACGTGGCCATGTCTTCCATGTCCACTACCCTCACGTCTCGCACCTTCTTCCACAATGCACCAAGGAAGCCAAGATGAGGACACCTCTTCCCCTCTCGCCTCCCCTTCCCTCCCGATGTGGGTTACCCCGGGTGTTATCATACTGCTGGCCGATGTCGGCGGTGGGTTCCTCTTCCTTCTCCTCACAATCCGCTTTTGTCTCTGCCATGACTTGCTTGTCCTTTACTGGTGTGGGAGAAACCAAGGAGGAAGTTGCCGTGCGGTAGCCATGGAGGCTGAAGAGATGGCACAACGGCGACAAGAGGCGAGTGTGGAGGAAAGGTTCATGGCGACCGTGCGCGTCGAGGAACGACTCTAGCGACGTGAGCAGCGGGTGGCAGAGGATAGGAGCTTAGAGAGGGATCCCGCCTTGAGCTTGTCGGCATCGGCGAGAATGGAGTAGAGGTAGTCGACGGCATAGATGCAGTTATTGACTCATCTTATAGAAGTAGTTGGTTCTTTATTTTTCTTGATTGTACTAAGAATCGATCTAATTATTGATTTATACTGCTCTGCTTTAGATCGAAGAAGGTGGCAGTGCCCGACGGGCGGCGGCACAGCAGAGAGGGAGGTGGCAGCATGGCTGTGGCTTGCAACCTCGTGGAGGAGGCATCATCTTGGCTACATAGTTTGAACAATGGAGTCGTTGCATCATATGGGATGCAAAGTTTGAACAAAGGGGGTCATTAATCATATGATCGGATGATACATCGAGTAAAATAGAAGAAAGACATTTTAGCATTTGAAGACGCATTGCATGCATTTGAGTTTGTGAGCATTCTTTCATGTCCTTTGCTGCTCCTACTGCATCGGTAGTTTTTGGATGTGTTCACGTTATCTACTTTTTACCATGCTACTGCAAATGTGCACCATTGTATAGCTGTTGTACGATCATTATGAACCAAAATGACATATCTGGTTTTCATTTTGAGCACTAACTATTTGCTTGACCTAACTAAATATTTACCTGCTGACATATTTTTCTGTTCAAGTTCCTGAGGCATCCAATCACATCTCTTTTGCTTGCTTCAATCACTTTATATCTCATCATGAGCCACAGCCACTATTGTGCATACGGGATGAGTATGAGTAGTGCAAATATTTTTTGTTGAGGTTCCTGAGACATCCATCAACAGAAAGGTAGTACAGTAATTGTTCCGGCTGGTAGCTCTGGCGAAGAAGATTGGGAAGGAATGTACTGTTGGAAATAAGAGATGTTTTACGGTGCTTGGAAGTCATGATCAGGGCCGTAAATCAACTACAATTAAAAGGTACTTAAAAAAAGTTGTGGGGCAGGTATCAACTTTGAAATACAGTGGACAGTTAGATAACTAATTTGGTTCACCCAACAAACTAGAGAGAGAAAATGGAAAACGCAAATCTGTAGCTTCGAGATGTGTGCTTTGAGACTTTTCTGTTAGGAAACCAGGACTCTATCTGGAGTCCTTATCTAATTGGGCACCCCCACCGTAGACTATAAATAGGGGCCTAGACCCCCCCTCATAATGTACCCCGATGCAATCTAAAGCAATAAAGAAAGACCAGGAGTTCTCTCTACCTCTCTGTGTTCAATCTATTCTCTCTGTGATTCTGTGATTGATTCGTTCTTGTTCTAAGCAGAGAAATCGCTCGGACTGGTCGCCAGCGACGGTTTCTCAACACGTTATCAGCACGACTTCGCTCCGGTGAACGAGGTAATCATCGAAGCACAGATTGATTTTCTAGATCGCTTTTGAATCTGTATTTTCTTTTCGCGTTCTAGATTGAAATTCTACGGTGCAAATCTGCCCTAATCTACCGCGAGCAGACTTGAAGTCGCCGGCACAATGCCGATCGGTAGATTGTGAAACGGGGTAGATGTTGATTGCGCCGTAGAACGATGCAAATCCGCCCTAAATCTACCGCGAGCAGATCTGAAATCGCCGGCACAATGTCGATCGGTAGATTACGAAAACAGGGTAGATGTTGATTGCATCATAGATTGGAAACAAATTTTGCATGGTGTTGGCTAATCCTGCATGATCACAAGCACAAGATAATATATGCATTAATTCCCTGTTTAGTTCCTGCACAGCATTGCAGATTGAATTTTCGCATCTTATTTTGCTCTGCATGGCATTACATGAAAAGAAAAAAAAACCATGGTCGCCGGCCGGCAGCCGACCGGGGAGCCCGCACGGTGTAGCCGTCACCCACATGCGCGTCGGCCCCGCCGTCATCTCGGCTTCCCCGTGCGCCCGCACGCGCACCAGGCCCGCCTCCTCGCCGTCCGGGTCGCCGCTGGTCCTCAGCTTCGCCGCCGCCTCGCATGGCGCGCGGTCACGGTGCCGGTCCTTGGCTTCTCCGCCGCCCCGCATGGCGCCCAGCCCCGCCGCCCCGGCTTCCTCGCCGCCGCGCCCGCATGCGTGCCGGCCCCGCCGACACCTGGCTTCGGCCGCCGCCGCCCCGCATGGCGCACCGGCCCGACCCCGCCGCCCTAGCGCCCGCATGCGCCCCGCCGCCGGCCGCTTCGCCCCGAACGGCGTAGCCCGCTGCCGGCCGCCTTCTCCACCGCATGGCGCCGCTGGCCTCCACCGCCGGCCTGGCCCCCCCCCCTCCGTCGCGCCCGAAGCCGGCCCCTACCCCGCTAGCGCCCACCGCCGGCCTGGGCTCCTCCCGCTTGCCGCTCGTGGGTCGCGCCGCCTCGGCTCCCCGGTCCACCGCCGCACCGCCCGCGCCTTGAGCCGCCGCCAGGGGATGAGGTGGCTAGGGTAACCCTAGCCACCGGGGGGAAGGGGGCTTTTAATGGGCCATATGGGCCGACTCGACCGGTGGAGGGAGGAAAAGAATGGGCCGGCTGAGGGGGGAGGAAAAGCATGGGCCGGCCCGGCCGGGGTGTGGGAGGGAATTCTTGCAGAACCCCCCCCCCCCCCCCCATTTTATGAATTTAGTAATTGGCCCTTAATTATTTGATTTCAGTCCTGAATTTTGCACAATAGGCCTCGTAATTCCGAAAATTACGAATAAGCCCTCAAATTTACGAGCGGGTCCAGAATTTTGCAGAAAACCCCTATGTAAATCAGAAAATTGCGCGAATTTTTCTCTGAACTGAAATTTTGCGTAAAAACCCCCTGGAATTGCAGAATTTGCTGAAATTTCATTTTTTTTAGCATAAAAGGGCCTCGGGAATCCGAATTTTGCATCAATTTTTGCATTTGAAGCTTATTTATTTATGCCATTACTGTTTTATGTATTTTCTGTATTTATTTACTGTTTTTGGTTAATTGTAATTGTTTTAATTGCTTTTAATCACTGAAATTAGCAGTAAAATTATAGAAAATGCACAGAAAATTATGAAACATTATGGGAATCTATTGTACCACTTTATTTACCTGTAGTAAATTTTCCATGCATGTTTACCTGCAGTAAACTTATTTTATTTCGTTCATACACATGTAGATGACTGGAATTTCGAACCGGGAGTTCGAGGAGCTGGCCCAGCATGGCCGAAACTATCTGACATGGGCATCCGATGTCGAGATTGTGCTTGGGGGCCGGAAGCTCGGCGCAGCTATTGGGATAAGCGGACAGAAAGACGCTAGACCCACACCTGAGGAGAATGATCAGGCACTTCATTTTCTCAGGCACCATCTCTGCTCGACTCTCAAGAATGAGTATATGGCAGAGAGAAATGCGCTAGCACTCTGGACCGCACTCAAGAAGCGGTTTGAGAGGCTCAAGTACACCATTCTTCCTCAAGCAGAGCAGGAGTGGATCAGACTGAGGTTTGCCGACTTTAAAACGGTCGGGGAGTACAATTCTGCCTTGCACAGGATTTGTACAAACCTTAAACTCTGTGGCAAGGAGATCACAGAGGACCAGAAGATCGAGAAGACCCTGTCCACTTTCCACCCCAGTGCTGTACAGGTTGCCCGCAACTATCGTCAAAACGGCTACAAGGAGTATGCCGAATTGATCGATATGATGCAGGTAGCCGAGGCTCAGGACGAACTTCTCCGCAAGAATTACGTCTCGCAGCCACAAGGCAGCTCCGCTGGCCATGAAGCCAACGCTAGCAGCCTCAAGGTGCGAAAGCCCTTAATGAAGAAAAGGGGGAAGAAGGGTAAGATCGTTGCCCAGAAAGGCAAGTCAGATGCTCCAAACGACAAAAAGGCTAAAAAGAGTGACAAGACCTATGGCCAGCAGAACCAGGGTTGTTACAAATGTGGCAAGTGGGGACATTGGTCGCGGATATGCAAAGCACCGCAACATGTCATTGATGCCCACCAAGCTCAGAAGAAGAATGGCAAAGGGCAACCTGAAGCCCACTTTGCAGCCGTTGAGGGGGAGCAGCCTGAGCAGCTGCCGGAGATGATGGAGGTTGAATCCATCCCGGCAGCAGCACCCCCTTACGACTTAGAGGCAGCCACAGCCATGATCTCTCTTGAAGAGAATGTCACTGCTGAGAAAATAGCCGAAGAAGTTGATGATTTTCTAGTTGATTCCGTCTGATGCACAGAATGCATGAGACGTTAAATGTCATTTATTTCGTGTTAAATGGACAAGTTTAGAACTTGCATGGTTGGTGCTTTAGGATTTTGCTTTCTCGTAATGGTTGGATGATTTTGGAATAAAGCATTCATTTATTCAGTTTATGATGGCATGTTCTGTTCTGGTATTAGCGTATTTTATTTATGTGTTGAATGCCTTCTAATACATGTTAATTAAATACGTTATATTAGAACACGTGTGGCGCCCTATGGAGGAAGTATGCCTTGCCGATAGCGGCACAACGAATACCATCTTAAGAGAGACTAAGTATTTCCAGTCGATCCGTAAGAGCAATGGCAGCCTTACGACAATCGCCGGAAGCGATGCATGTATAATCGGTTCTGGAAGAGCCACAATTATACTTCCCATGGGCACAACTTTGGTCATTGAAGAAGCCTTATTGTACCCAGAATCGACTAGAACTCTCCTAAGTTTTAAGGATATTCGCGCCAATGGTTTCCACGTTGAGACTGACGAAGAGTACGGTAAGGAATACCTGCTCATCACAAAGCGCGAAGAGAATGGCAAAAGAATATTAGAAAAGCTTCCTTCACTTGAAACTGGGCTATATTATACCACAATTAAAGCGCCTGCAGCGTACACTGTTCTGAAAACAGTGTTTAGAAGCTCTGAACTCTTCTGTCTCTGGCATGACAGATTAGGCCACCCAAGTCTTAGGATGATGAGAAACATAATAAATAACTCGCATGGGCATAATATTAATGTGAAGAATTTCCCGAATCATGAAGATTTTGTGTGCCCTGCATGTGCCACCGGGAAACTGATAACTAGACCCTCCACTCTGAAAGTGAAGGATGAAGTCCCTGCATTCCTGGAACGCATCCAGGGAGACATTTGCGGTCCCATTCAGCCCGTCTCAGGGCCATTTAAGTATTTCATGGTGCTCATTGACGCTTCTTCGAAGTGGTCATATGTGGGTTTATTGTCCACAAGAAACCACGCCTTTGCAAAATTGATCTCGCAGATCATTCGCATCAGAAATGTGTTTCCTGATCATCATATCAAATCCATTCGAATGGACAACGCCGGAGAATTTACTTCGAAGGCATTTGATGATTATTGCATGGCGATGGGAATTGCAGTTGAGCACTCGGTACCGCATGTCCATACCCAGAACGGTTTGGCAGAGGCTTTAATTAAAAGAATTAAATTTATTGCCCGACCCCTCTTGCATAAAAGTAACTTGCCAGCTACATGTTGGGGACACGCAGTCCTTCATGCAGCGAATCTCATCAACCTTAGACCTTCGGCCTACAACATCCATTCACCTATGCAACTAGCGCAAGGGTCACCACCGAATGTTTCCCACCTTAGGAGGTTTGGATGTAAGGTTTATGTACCGATACCACCTCCGCAGCGAACTGCAATGGGCCCACTCCGCAAGACTGGGATATACGTTGGTTATGAGACTGCATCCATAATCAGGTATTTGGAACCCATGTCTGGAGATTTGCATACTGCCCGCTTCGCTGATTGCATCTTTGATGAGGATAATTTCCCGTCATTAGGGGGAGGAAATCAACCCGTTGATGAAAAATGTCGGGAAATTACGTGGGAAGCCACGGGAATTCATGCACATGACCCGCGCACTAGTGAAACTGATAAAGAGGTCCAGAAGATCATCGATTTGCAAGCATTAGCAAATCAACTGCCCGATCACTTTAGTGATTTGAAGAGCGTGATTAAGTCGCATGTGCCTGCACGCAATGCACCGGAGAAGGTTGAAATACCAAAGAAAATTGAAGGTATCCCTAATCCCGTCCAGAGGCCTCAGAATAAAAGGACGAGAACTCCGGTTCCTCAAGTCCAAAGTAACCGGGGACGCCCGGCGAAAAAGGATAAGAGAGATTTATCACAGCCGATCATTGAAGTCCCCCAGAATAAGAAGGGGAGCCAGTTGAGACCTGGCACAAGTATGACACCTTCCGAAAAGGGCATACCGGATCTGAATATCCCCATCGGCATGGATGTGTGCGCACACATCGGAGCCGAAAAACTAAAGGGACTTGCCACCGCAATTGAAAGAAGCGATGTGCAAGGTGAAGCTCCAGAAGAAGCAACTCATGAAGAAATAGCTATAAATTATGTGCACACGGGAGAGTCCCTGAATAGGACAACAGCTAATATCGATATCTACTTCGCAAAGAAAATTGCCACCATCATCGATCTTGATCCCGAGCCTGCATCGCTCGCTGAATGTAAGAAAAGATCAGATTGGGAAGATTGGAAGAAGGCAATAGCAACTGAATTGCTATCTCTGAACAAAAGAGAGGTGTTTGGGCCCGTATGCCGCACACCTCCCCACATACACCCCGTTGGGCACAAGTGGGTATTTGTCCGAAAGAGAAATGAAAGAAATGAAGTAGTGAGATACAAAGCAAGGCTGGTAGCCCAAGGTTTCACTCAACGTCCTGGAGTTGATTATGAAGAAACCTACTCCCCAGTCATGAGTGGAATTACCTTTAGATACTTGATCTCAATGGCAGTGAACTTGAATTTGGAAATGAAATTGATGGATGTTGTGACTGCATACCTTTACGGTAACTTGGATTCGGAGATTTACATGAAAGTCCCTGAAGGAATTCCTCTCTCGAACCAAGACAGAGCAAATAGAAATCTGTACAGTGTGAAACTCAGAAAGTCACTGTATGGACTGAAACAATCTGGAAGAATGTGGTATAATCGCTTGAGCGACTTTCTCTGCAAGAAAGGCTACACGAACAATGAAGACTGTCCTTGTGCTTTTATACGGCGATCCCAGAATGGATTCTGTATAATCTCTGTGTATGTAGATGATCTGAATATCATCGGGACAGCCGAAGACATAAAAGAAGCAAGCTCCTACTTGGAGTCAGAATTTGAAATGAAAGATTTGGGTAAGACCAAGTTTTGCTTAGGCCTGCAGCTTGAGCATGTCCCTGAAGGAGTCTTGGTACATCAGTCGACCTACATCCAGAAGGTGCTCGAAAGGTTTGGCTTTGAGAAGGCATTTCCCTCGAAAGTACCGATGATTGGTAGGTCTTTACAGCAAGAAAAAGATCCTTTCCGACCTAGGGAAGAGGGGGAGGAAATCCTGGGACCGGAATTCCCATACTTGAGTGCAGTGGGAGCACTCATGTATTTAGCAAACTGCACTAGACCGGATATTGCATTTGCCGTGAACCTGTTAGCAAGGTACAGTGCAGAGCCCACCAAAAGGCATTGGCAGGGCATAAAGGACATTTTCCGATACCTCCAAGGTAGCAAAGACCTCGGATTGTTTTACAGAAAGAATCAAGATCTGAACTTGATTGGCTATGCAGATGCTGGGTATCTGTCAGACCCGCATACCGCTAAGTCACAAACAGGCTATGTATTCCTGTGTGGTGGAACTGCAATTTCATGGAAATCGTCTAAGCAAAGCCTGGTAGCTACTTCGACGAACCACTCAGAAATTATAGCACTGTATGAAGCCGCACGAGAGTGCGCCTGGCTCCGCCGAATGGTTCACCACATCCAGCAGTCATGTGGGATGAACATTGTGCAGAACCCCACAATTATCTATGAAGATAATGCCGCTTGCGTTGCACAAGTGCAAACGGGCTATGTGAAAAGTCATCTCACAAAGCATATCAACCCCAAGTTCTTCTATGCACATGAATTGCAAAGGATGGACGAGATTAAAGTACTGCATACTAAGTCATGTGAAAATCTCGCAGATTTATTCACTAAGTCACTCCCCGCATCTAGCTTTGAAAGGTGCGTGCGTGGAATTGGAATGATGAGACTTAGAGAAGTGCAGAATTCAGGGGGAGGATTCTCACAAGCCCGCTAATAAATCTTGATCATGAAGATTAAGTACCCAAAATAAAGTCCTGTAGACCAAATGAATTTGGGTGAATTGTACTCTTTTTCCCTTGACGAGTTTTCCATGAAGTTTCTCGACCAAGGTTTTTAATGAGGCAATTCGTGCATCGCAGCATCACATGTATCATGTACTCTTTCTCCAAATTTTTCCCACTGGGTTTTTATGGAGTTTTAACGAGGCATGAGCATGTTGGGTGAGTGCCCAAGGGGGAGTGTTAGGAAACCAGGACTCTATCTGGAGTCCTTATCTAATTGGGCACCCCCACCGTAGACTATAAATAGGGGCCTAGACCCCCCCTCATAATGTACCCCGATGCAATCTAAAGCAATAAAGAAAGACCAGGAGTTCTCTCTACCTCTCTGTGTTCAATCTATTCTCTCTGTGATTCTGTGATTGATTCGTTCTTGTTCTAAGCAGAGAAATCGCTCGGACTGGTCGCCAGCGACGGTTTCTCAACATTTTCTACAGTGCTTGGAAGTTACTATATATAGCCGTTTATTAGTTGCAATCTGGTGATCCACGATTAATGTTATCTATGCAAAGGTACTTAAACCGTAGGCTAGGTATTAACTTAAAATTAGAATGAAGGTTATAAGTAATGCCGTATCCTTATCAAATCAGGAGAAAGGCACCCTCTAGTCTCTTTGATCGTGCAAACCGTGGTGCTTATCATTTGCAATTTGCAACTTTCCATTGCATCGGCGGTCGTCGGACTGGGAGAGGGAGACGCTGGAGACTATGAAACTGAAAAAGACTAAGTAACTGAACATTAAAATTATAAACTTAACATGATTTATATATTTTTTTTCAGGATTGCGTGACTGATTAGTAGACTAAGTAACTCAAACTGAATTACATAATTTGTCCATGATTTGTCGATTGCTATGGAGGTATATGGAAATTGACAGGACATCAACATTCCCCTTCAAAGAGAAATGGTATGGATGAGACGAGTTCTGGATCTAACTCAGACTGGAAAGGGGAGGAGTCTTGGGGAGGTCCAGTGGAGAAGGGGAAGGAGGAAAGTGCGGCCGTTTTGGAGGATTGAAGTTGGTTTGGAGGAGAGTCGGCGTAGCAGATCAAAGACGGTGACAGGTGAGCAGAGACGAGAGCTACGGCGAACACTAGACGAGAAAGAGGGTTAAATATAAGAACAGCTACTGAATTATCCAAGTTTATAAAATTTCTCTTCCTAAGTTACCTCTGTACATATCAGCGGTTGATATTTTGAGTGAAGTTACCTCGCGAAGGTACCTCATGGACATTCCTAAGTCTCATGTGCTTTATATGGTATTTGTTTGTGCATGAGATTTTTAGGTGGCTGTATTTTGCAGTATTTGGATCATGATTTGACATGTGATGGGACCAATGGCAGTAGTAGATAACTTTACTTCACCTCTCGCACTAGAGCCAAATCTGTGTTTTAAGAAAATAAGTGGTTCTCCAACTAGAATCCAAAGTAAAAGAATATGTGCAAAGATTCAATGGAACTAGTTCTAACGAATCGAGTTGATTATGTCGTGTCTCACTCTGGTTCGAATTTTGAATGTTTGTATTTATACTATATAATGTACAACTAATAGTCATATACTGGTGGGTACTTTTCAGCTGCGGCTGATGGCTTATAGTTACAATTGATAGCTTTTGGTCTTAGCGTGGCCGCTTGTATAAATGAATCGAATACCGATAAACCGATAAACAGCTTCAAAAAGACTGTTCCATAAGTCGCATCGAAAAGACGACGAAGAAATCATCTCATTTGTTTATTCAGAGAAATCAAAAGTTATAAACTAAAAAGAACATGGTCATACTTTTGTATTGTGCTCACAATACAACTCATACTCATTGCATAAATACTCGTGTATTGTGGTCCATACACTTCTACTCGAGTATTAAGAATTTTGCACACAAATATCTTCTCCAAAGAAACGTATTGTACACATATGTTGTACTATACAAGTTCATGTGTACCGTACAGTCAAGTACTTCTACGTTTGCACACAAATAAAATTCTATTCCAATCAAATCTACTGTACACATAGAGCATACTATATATACATTTCTCTTTTATTGTTTGCGATTATAACGAAGACGCGTACGTGCACACACTGCCACGTACACACAAGTGAGCCCTTTTAGCACATGCTTAGACAGATGGAGGCTAGGGATAAATTCATGATCTTACAAAATTTCTACTGAGAGCAAGTTTAATAAGGCTGACTGTGCTAACTTGGGGAGAGAAAAGGAGAGAGAGAGCCAAGCCGACTCCCATGCAAGAGTCAGGCTATAGCACAGGAAAAGATGCATTATCC
This sequence comes from Dendrocalamus latiflorus, assembly GCA_017311315.1. Taxonomy (NCBI): domain Eukaryota; kingdom Viridiplantae; phylum Streptophyta; class Magnoliopsida; order Poales; family Poaceae; genus Dendrocalamus; species Dendrocalamus latiflorus. The sequence goes on along the minus strand of CM029663.1, from coordinate 53,966,947 downwards.
ATGCATGTACCCATAGAACTAATTGCTATACCCATGCATGTATTAAATTATCAATACTCATGTATGTATTAAATGATTGAGAGCTCTTGTGGAGACAACTTATAGCCAGCTTATTGTATGAGTTGACTGCATCATTATCTTTTGATGACATGGAAATGTATTGGAGGTAGCATCTATCTGTACTATTAAACTTGCTCTGAAGTGCACTCGTTTGTACATAATAGGTGGAATCCATGATTTAAATATTGATGGATAGAGTCATACATCTATAACTCTACTACCCACCAAGAGGTGGTTTCTCATACTAAACATTTTACATGTACTGTAGTCAAATACCTATGCCTTTGGTCGAGAAAAATACCTATACTTTTTAGCACAAAAGAATAATAATTTTGTAAACAAATGTACACGGTGGTATTTGAATGTAGTACTCTCCCTCTCATTTGAAGTTTGAATTTCAAATTTTACAAATTAATACTCAAAAGTTTACCAATTAATACTCAAAAGTTTACCAACATATGGGGCAAACTTTCCATTAGTGAGATACTACGTATATTATATTTTGTACTTTCACTATATTTTCTTTTATATATGTATGAATTTGGATGGTAAAAGGCAGCTAGATGTATCTTTGGTATGATTATTTTATGTTAGCACACCATATCGCTCACACTTCTCAAACACTAAATCTAGAACAATTGGATTCTATTAATAAAGCTTGAATGGTTGGATGGTTAACTTGTAAGTCTCCATCTTAACTAGAGCTGGCCAATGGGCCGTGCCGGGCCAGCACGGCACGGGCCCGGGCTCGGCACGGCCCGTTTAGGCACGGCCCGTTAAGGCCCGTGTATTAAACGGGCCGTGCCGTGCCGGCCCGCGGGCCGCGGTGGGAGCCCAGGCACGGCCCGGGCACGGTTAAGGCTAAACGGGCCGTGCCGGCTCGGCTAGCCCGTTTAGCCGAAAAAAATAAGAAAAATTGTAGAAAATTAAGAAAAATTGTAGAAAATTCAGAAAAAATATAGAAAATTGTAAACATTGTTAATCATAAAAATAAATATTTGCAATGATATAATGAGCTTTATTAATTTATTAAATTACATGGGATGGCTGCCTCATTAAAAACTTTACCAAGTAAAAACTCAATTTGAGAAAACCTTGGTAAAGAAAAAAGAGTACAGCCTATAAAGCTCATTATTGACCACATGTGAAAGAAAAATATTTAAAATCCTATTCATTGCTATCTAAATACAATTTCTCAAAAGATTCTTCTAAATATTTATTATCTGCAGTATGTTGGAGTCTTGATTCAGCCTGTTCCCAGTCTTTGACGGTCATAAGTACTTCAACCATCTCGTTGGAGAGACTTGTTCGTCGCTCCTCGATTATTCTTCTGGAAAGACTGAATGCTGACTCCGAGGAGACTGTAGAGACAGGAACAGTCAACACATCCCGCGCTAATATGGATAGCACTGGATATGATACCTTCTGGGATTGCCACCATGAGAGGATGTTCAACTCCTGCTCGAAGCTGACACTATCACTGTTGAGATAGCTTGATAGGTCTCCAGTGTTTTGTCGCCTTCCTCCTTCTAACTGCTGTGTACCTGCACCTGCACGAGAACTAGACGAAGAACCAAAAATCTTGCCCCATTGCATAGCCCCCCTAGAGGTGCTAGGGACTACCGGGGGTCTTTCTAAACGCACAGATCCAAATTTATTTTCATATTTATTATATACCTCATATAATTTATCCTTAACTTGTGTATAGTATGAACAATAGTCTAAACCGGTAGCCTCACTTAAAACTTGTAAAACATTTATAAATCCTTGGAGTTTGGCCCTAGGATCCAAAATAAAAGCAAATGCATATAAAATAGGAATTTCGCTCCAATATTTTAAAAACTTAGATTTCATGGCACCTACAGCAACCCGTAGTATAGGATCATTTTCAAAAGCCTTTAGGTGAGTGGCAATTTCAACAATATTATGAACAATCATGGGAGATGTAGGGTAGTATACTCCAGAAAGACAAACTGTAGCTTTATGAAAAATTTCTAGAAAGGAAAATATTTTTTCACCAACATCCCAATCGTCCTCAATAAGTTCAGGGTCTCTAACTTGGGTTCTACTTGAGGAGCTACGAGATTGATGACTTTGGGTGTGAAGGAAAACAGATAAAGTGCTCTTATGTGGCCATATATGTTTAAGCATAAGATAAGTAGAGTTCCATCTAACAGGCATGTCTAAACCAAATTTTCTAGGACGAACATTCATTGATACGCAAAAACTCTTATATGCGGCTATTCGTTGGTTAGAACAATTAATAAATGAAATTGCATCTCTAAAAGAATTAATACAAGCATCTAATCTTTTTAAACCGGATTTAACAATAAGATTAATAATATGACAAGCGCAACGTTGATGCAATAAGAAAGACTGTGCATAAGTATCAAACAAAGGAGTAAGAATTTCCATAGCTTTAGTGTTTGCAGCTGCATTATCTAAAGTTATGGAAAAAATCTTATCCGTGAGACCAAAATCTTCTACAACTTTAATAATGTTTTCTGCAATATTTTCAGCATTGTGTGAAACATTAATTAATTTAAATCCTATAATTCTTTTTTCCATTATCCAGTCATCATTAACATAATGAGCAACAACACTAATATAATCCTCTCTAGCCCTACCACTCCATATGTCGGATGTCAAAGCAATAGAGAATGTACATGTATGAAACATTTCTTTCAATTTATCACGACAATTGTTATAATATTTAATTAAATCTCTAGTTGTTGTTTGCCTAGATACAGTACTAAATCGAGGGTTATGAGCAGTCGTAATATATTTTTGGAAAGCATCAGATTCACCAAAATTTAAAGGTAAATCTTGAGAAGCAATTAATCTACAAAGAGATTCCCGAGCTACCTCTGGGTTGTACTCCCACGTACGTACCGAGCCGTCGGGGTTATATTGCAGCTGTGTCTGGTGCATTTGTATTCCTTGCTTTTTTTGCAGCTTGCAGCATGTCGTTGTAGATGACCCGTCCCACCTAAAGATTTTGCAGTCAATTCATTACCACAAATTTTACAAACAGCATACCTCACTTCAGTTCCATCACTGTCGGTCTTGATCTTCTTATCGAAATCATTCCAAACTGTTGATGTACTAGCTCTTATTCTTTTTGCACCCGTGCTTTGGGTCGTGGATGCACTTGTTGAGCCAGCAGAAGATAGATCGATTGGACCCTGCGCCACCGGGGCCGTCGTTTCTTCGGCATCTCCAGTTTGTACATGTGGACCTTCCGCGGATGGATATGCTTGTTGAAACGATTGCATATCCTCCGCCGAGAGGCCGTATTCGGAGAGTTGAAAATCGTAGTTCTCCATTAAATCAAGTAATCAACTGCAAATTGAAATAGCAAAAACGATTAACTTACTATTAAACCTACAAATAATAACAAAAAATTAAACCAACAAATAATACCAAAAAATTAAAATAAGACAGCATTATTACCTCCTTTGTAGCTCTCACAAAAAAATTTGAAGATTTTTGAATATTCGGAATTTTGCTCGAATTTTGACCAAATTTGCGCTAACACTTTCAGATTTTTCACAGCTAAACCGAGAGAGAAGAATGAGATTTGAGGTGTGCAAGATTGAGGCCGGATGCCCCCTATTTATAGGAAAAATTTCAGATTTTTCCGAATTTTTTGCTATTTTTTCTGAATTTTTTACCCCCCAACGGTCACAAAAAACGGCTATTTTTTCAAATTACCGGGCCAACCGTGCCGTGCCGGGCCGGCACGGCCCGTTTAGTGCCGTTGGGCGGGCCGTGCCGTGCCGGGCCGGCACGACCCGATTTCTTAACGGGTCGTGCCGTGCCGGCCCACCGTGCCGCGCCCTCGGCCCAGGCACGGCCCGTCCCGCCGTGCCGTGCCCGGGCCGGGTCTACAGTGACGGGCCGCAGTGCGGCCCGTCACTACTGCGGCCCGTCACGGCCCGGCCCATTTGGCCACCTCTAATCTTAACCCATTAAATAGATAAAGTAATCAACCTCATCTAACCTTAAAAAATAATATCTACGTAGCACAAATAGGGAAAATCTGTTAACTCTATACAATATGGGTTTTGATTCACACACTACACTTATGTACACTTTTCAAAACACAAAAGCCTGAATTCGTTAAGTTCTTAGCTTTTGATCTACTTGATCATCTCAGCTCCTCCTTGACCCAAATCGCCTTCCTAAGTACCGCAATTCTGATTTAAGATAATTTCTGGTATTCTGGTCAACTTATCAAAATACCTTTTCTTGACTCGATTTTCATCTTCCCTTGCAAGCAATCGTCATACTTGCCACATATAGATACGCCACTAACTTGCCATGTGACAGTAAGTCTCTCCCATTTCAGTTTATTTGGACCATGTCTCACTTAGATCCACCAAGCCACAAGGTGCAACCCGTCGCTCATACTTTCTTTTAACATTTTCCGTATTCTTTGTGCTATGTTTGAGCTCAGCCATCTTACCCGGCATCCTTGATCGTTCTGGGCTTGGCTCCTCCATGAGCATAGTCCCGATCCTCGCTATTGACTATGGTTGACTCCAAGCGCTCCTACACATCTAAACACCAAGAAGTCGTTTTGAGTAGTTCTTCATAACCTGACCCATGTTAGCTGAAATATACATCATGCCACACATATGCACTAACATAGGTCAAACCAAATCATTCCATGACTCAATTTTTTTTTCAAAATCATCCATTTCAGCTAAAGCAACACCAGTTGGCCAGTCAGACCACTGTCTCTACAAGCTATCCACAAAAGTATGTAAATTTGCAAATTTGAAATTTTCACTCCTCCACAATGACAATGGTTCATCACAACAAAACATTGTATCTTCTCACATGGTCCTTCAATCTGCCCATTAATGAAACCATTGGCAATTTCTAAAAGATGCAAATAGGATGTGGTTTTATAATAAAAGAGGAGATTTTGCAAATAGAAGCTCAAAATAGTTACACAAGCATTGCCAAGACTGAAAATTATCATATGAGTCAGAAATAGAGTGAAGCTACTAAAAATGATAAGTTTTCCATAAAAAAGCTTCCAATCCACCAAAATCTTGGAAAATCTCACTTTAGGTCCATATTAAAGAACAATTGTTCAATTTGATATTGGTCATGGTGAGAAGAGATCAAAAGATCAAGAGAACTCAAACTTACCAAGAATTTGCGTAAAAACTTCAAATCATACTCTAGATATGCATTTTTAATGATCTTTCTCCCCATTTGAAAATAGAATCATTAAGATGTATGGAAGAAGATAAGCATAAATGAAATGAAATTGCTATATTTTATTCAATTTTACCTTAAGAAGCTATAAAAACTATCCAAAGTCACTCTATAAGTATTATACCAAACCATATTATGTAAAGGAGCTATCTAGATCATGGCAAACTATATAGAGCAAAGCTAAAAACAAATAAATTAAAATCTAAAATTAAATGGATTTTTAGCATGCCAAGTTGCCGAAGATCATAGTTTAGCCAAAGGTATCCAAAAATGACCTAAGCCATGTCAATAAGCTAAATGGAAGTAAGAAGCTACAATTGAATCTATTTAGGGTACTACAAGTTCAGAAGTAAATCATTTTGTCAAATACTTAGAATTAAGCATAACTAGTTGAGTGCCTGTGCGTTGCTACGAAACAAAAACATTCAATAGACATGGATATGTAGGGGAAACACATGTCTGACAGTTTATGAAATATTAACAAAGGAAAACATTTAATGATAGACCGATTTTTAAGAAACGAAAAAAAATTGTTGTAGCCTCCCAATTTTTTTATTAAAAGAAGATAGAGGTAAGTCATCACTTCAACATGTTCATCTTAACTCTTTTAACATGTATACCTTGCCCTGAAAATGCTAGTTCACAGCATACTCTAGAGGAAACAAAACAAATATAAATAGCAACAACAGCAGCAGCAAAACAGTCAATGGAACTAGAGTTGCTTAGCATGTTATGATACAAATAAACATTGTATCATCATCATACGTAGCAATATTCGCTTAACAGGAAGCTGTCATTGCCAATACTGAGATTCTGAGTACTTGAGTGTATGTGTATATGCATGCATGCATGTGTGAGAGCAGTATATCACCTCCCACATAAACCAATGGAGAGAGAGAGGCAGCCCTTACAAAAGTATTCAGATTTGATAGAATCATCATAGCAGCCTCCAGTTCCTGTGTGTGGCTACAACCATGGGCTACGACCACAGGCTACGACCACGAGCTACAACCACTGGCTACGACTGTAGTGTTCGACCATTGGTTGCGACCACTGTCTTCGACCACTGGCTATGACCACAATCTTTGACCGCTCGCTACGACCACAGTCTTCGACCACTGGCTATGACCAGTCTTCGACATTGGCTATGAAAACCATCTTCGACCAGTGGCTTCAAACACTGGCTACGACCACAGCACCTCGACTACATCTCCGACCACACAGGTCTTCTAGCACTGAGGTCGACTGTAGCTACGATAATCGTCCGTTGACCACTGAATCTACGACCACAGCGTACAACCACGGGCTACGACCACTGTAGCTACGACCACAACGTATGACCACTGGCTATGACCACATCGTTCAACCAAAAGCTATGACCACGGGCTACGACCACAAGCTACGACCACTGGGTACGACCGCAGTTTTCGACCACAAGCAACGACCACAGGCTATGACCACCATCTACGACCACTGGCTACGACCATAGTCTTCGACCACAGGCTACGACAACCGTCTTGGGCCACTAGCTACAACCACTGGCTACGACAATCGTCTTCGACCACTGGCTACAACCATAGGCTACAACTACAGGCTACGACCACTGTGGTTATGTCCACAGGCTTCGACCACAGGCTACCACCACGGGCTACGACCACAGTGTTCGACCATAGGCTACGACTACAGTGTTCGACCATAGGCTACGACTACAGTGTTCGACCACTGGCTACAACCACGAGCTACGACCACGGGCTATGACCACCGTCTTCGACCACAGGCTACCACCATAGGCTACGACCTCGAGCTATGACCACTGTCTACGACCACGGTGTTCGACCACAGGCTACGACCACGGGCTACAACCATAGGCTACGACCACGAGCTACGACTGTAGTGTTCGACCACTGGCTACGACCACCATCTATGACCATTAGCTACGACCACTGGCTTCGACCACAGGCTTGGACCACGGCTATGACCACTGGCTACGACCACAGTGTTCAACCACTGGCTATGACCACGGGCTACAACCAGTCTTCGACCACAGGCTACGACTACTGGCTACGACCACGGGCTACAACCACCGCAGTGTTCGACCACTAGCCACGACCACCATCTACGACCACTGGCTATGACCACAAGCTATGACCACTGTCTTCAACCATTGGCTACGACCACAGTCTTCGACCACTAGCTATGACCACATCACCTTGATTGCATCTCTGACCATACATGTCTTCTAGCACCGAGGTCGACTATAGCTACGATAATCTACTGTCGACCACTATAGATATGCCCATTGGCTTGGACCACAGACTACGACCACGGGCTACGACCACGAGCTACAATCACAAGCTACGACCGCAGTGCTTGACCACTGGCCACGACCACCATCTATGACCACTGGCTACGACCACTAGCTATGACCATAGACTACGACCGCTGTCGATCTTCAATCACTGGCTATGACCACAGTCTTCAACCACTGATTACGACCATAGCACCTCGACTACATCTCCGACCACGCATGTCTTCTAGCACCGAGGTCGACTGTAGCTATGACAATCGACCGTCGATCACTGTAACTACGACCACTGGCTTCAACCACAAGCTACAACCACGGGATACGACCACTGGCTACAACCACGGGCTACAACCACAGGCTACGACCATGCGCTATGACCACCGTCTTCGACCACCGACTACATCCACAAGCTACGACCACTGGCTGCGACCACATTGTACGACCACTAGCTATGACCACGGGCTATGACCATAGGCTAGACCACTGGTTATGACCACAGGCTACAACCATGGCCTTCGACCACTAGCTACGACCATGGTCTTCGACCACTGGATACGACCAGTCTTTGACTACTGGCTACGACAACCGTCTTTGGCCATAGGCTACGACCACAGGCTACAACCATAGGCTACAACCATGGGCTACAACAACAAGCTACGACCACTGGCTTCGACCATAGACTACAACCATAGGCTACGACCACTAGCTACGACCACAATGTTCGACCACTGGCTACGACCAAGGGCTACCACCATAGGCTACGACTACGAGCTATGACCACTGCCTACGACCATGAGCTACAATCACTGGCTACGACCACCGTTTTCGACCACAGGCTACGATCACGAGCTACGACCAATGGCTATGCTTGCGACCATCCTAATTAATCTAATCATCATACAGGGTTTCAAATTGGTACCTAAACAAAGAAGCACAAGAATCAAGCCCCACCTGGTGGTTGCCGCACTGGTCGCAGGTGGCGTAGGGCACGTAGGTGAGGGTGCTCCTAGAGTCCACGATCAGCGCGAACTCCTGCGGTGGCGTCCCGATGTACAACCTCATCATGTAATACCTAACTAACACAACAACAAGTATAAACCTCCCCACCTCAGATCCAATAGAGCAACAAAACAACAAGGGGGGTTGAGCTATACCAACCCGTTCGTGAGGAGATCATCATGGAGATGCATGCGGGCGTTAGGGCGGGCGCCGTCGTTGATCCCATGCCAGGCCGAGGCGAGCCAGTGGTGTTGGGGTAGGAGAGCGTAAGTGGTAGCACCAGCGGCGGCCGCTGCGGCGGCAGCAAGGAGGAGGAAGACGACGGTAGCGAGGGCCGAGAGTGAACCGGGCCCATGACTCCAGCAGTGATTCGCCATGGTCGCACCACGCGGGGAATGGGAGGGTGGAGCCATAGAGGCCATCGTGCCAAGGAGAGGGCTCCAGCGGCGACTCGTCATGGTTGTGCTTCTTGCAGTGACGCGGTGCCATCGTGGAAACATCACTCAACGGGGAGTGGTCACGTTAGAGAAAGAGAGAGTGGGGGTTGGGATTTTGGGGGAAAGAGGAATGTGTCTGAGAGGGAGAGGAGTTGAGACGGGGGAGGTTCTCTGGTCGTGGGGAGCTGTGTATGTGGGGAAAGGGAGATCGTGAGATCCAACGGCTATGGAGAGTCGAGGAAGAACGAACGACTATTGAGAGTCAAGGGAGAATGGACTTACTACCACCAACTCAAATTTTTAAAGACTAGATATTAGCACATTTAACACTTGCTGAAATTTATCGAGTACATTGAGTTCACAGACGTCGTCGTAAACGGAGTTACGACCATGGCGACGAGTGGAGGTGTCCACAGGTGCTAAAGACATGGTTGTAAAGGAGTTATGACCACGGTCGTGGAGGAGAAGCTGTGGTCGTAAGGGTTACGATAACGACAATCGATAAAACCTTCAGCGTGGTTGACAGTCGATAAAACCTTCAGCGTGGTTAAAGTTACAAGCACGCAGTCGGAGCTAGGAGACATAATCGGAGTGGTCACAATGTGGTCATAACGACTGCCAGGGTGGTCGAACAAGCAATATAGTGATCATAATGACTGCTAGTGTGGTCGTAGCGACTGCAACGTGGTCATACGACTCTTGGGAGTGGTCATAGACTGCAACAAGTGGTATCAGAGCGTGTTGAAGATCATGGGCGACAAGGCGAAGACTCAAGGTGGGCTAATTTCCCTCCAATATTCTCTCCTGACGACCGACAATTACCTGGTGTGGGCAATAAAGATGAAGGCAAACATGCGAGCCCAGGGAGTCTGGTGTGCAGTCGATCCAAAGGGGAAGGACAAGGAGGTGGATGACAAGGTAGATCAGGCGGCTTTGGCCATCATCTACCAGGCGGTGCCAAATGCGATGATGCATTAGCTCATCAGCAAGGAGGTGGCACGGAGGCGTTGGAGACACTTCAGACGATGTACGAAGGAGTTGATTGTGTCAAGGAGGTGAGGCTCCAGAATTTATGGAGCGAGTTCGAGAACCTGAAGATGGGAGAGACCCAATCAGTGGATGAGTTCGCCGACAAGCTGAGTTCATTGTACAATCAGATTAACTCTCTTGACAACAAGATAGAGAAATCTGTGGTGGTGAAGAAGTACGTGCGTGTGCTTCCAAAGAAGTACATACTTGCTGTCACCACACTTATGTACTCCTCCGATCTGGACAAGAAGAGGATAGAGGAGATCACCGGCTCTCTCAAGGCGCATGAGGAGTTACTGAAGGGGTTTCAGTCTCGTAACGAGCAGGGATCTCATAACAAGCAGGCGTTGCTAGTAAAGGGAGATCCGAGAGACGATTGTGGCTCATTTAACAACTGCGGGAGGTGACACGGTCGAGGCGGGTAGAGTGGCCGAGGCTACAAGGGTGGCATGGAGACAAAACTGGGCAACACGGTTGTGAGAAATCCCGTGATAAGTCACATGCCAAGTGCTTTGAATGTAGCGAATATGAGCACTACGCGTCAGGATGTCGCAGCCATATAAAGTGTTTCAACTATAACAAGTTTGAGCACTATGCTTCAGATTGCAAAAGCAAGAAGAAGGACGGGGAGGTGAACCTCGCCAAAGACGAAGAAGAAGATGACGAATCGCTAGTACTTCTCTCCTCATATGTTGAAAAGGAGCCGACCATGGTGATACTGAATAAGGAGAACACAGTTCTAAAACTACGCACAAAGGAAGGTAGCCACGATCACATGGATCAGTGGTACTTGAATAATGGAGCAAGCAACCACATGACGGGAGATCGCTCCATGTTTTATAAGCTCGACGAGAAGGTTTGGGGCAAGATCATATTTGGTGATGGCTCCATGGTGGAGATAAAAGGCAAAGGGATGATGATGTTGCAATGCAAGAACAGAGATAAGAAGTTATTGACAAGGATTTACTATATACCAAGTCCCTGCAACAACATATTTAGCCTCAGGAAGATGACAGAAAGAGGGTGCAGGGTGGTGCTGCAGATGAGTTCTTGCGTGTGTACGATAAGAACAGAGATTTATTGATGAAGGTGAAGAAATCTTTAAATCGGTTGTACAAGATTTCTTTGAAACCTTGTAAGTTGGTTTGTGTGAAGAGCGGTCTGGAGGAGCCAAAAGACTATGGAATTCACATATGCACAGCTGACACAGAAGGGGGCAGAGGCTCTGAGGGTGGTGAACCCCACGTGCGAGGCGCGCACGCAGCAAGTGGTGGCTTGGGCGCGCAAGGCGGCGAGACTCGACCCAGCACACAGTAGTCGTATGCAGACATACGGGCTTGCATGGAGAAGGTCCAATGCATGGCAGCGTTAGCTTGGGTGGTCGGCATAGACCATATGCAGGAGGCATAGGAGTGCATGCAGTTGTGCAGGTCACACACACGCAATGCAACGCAAAGGGAGATCAAGGCGAGGATGTGCACGAGGCAGTGGAGTGTTCCAAGCTAAAGCAGGAACGCGGGAGCGATGTCAATGGGACGTGCGAACGCAAAGACCGGAGGTGGCGTGATCTCAATTGAGACATGCGCAGGAGAAATATGGAAGGCTCAGGTAATGACAAGGTGGCTGTGGGAGCACGTGCTCCAGCCCAAGAAGGCATGAAAGGAAGAAGCGGAAATAAGAGAAAAGATCGGTGTGATCAAGATAAAAAAACAAGATTAAGGAGGTGATTGTTAGACTCTACAAGAAATTTGAGTACCAGTGATGAATATAGTTATGATGAGAAACAAAAATGTCATAGATTAGCTATCATTCCGTGACGATTCAAGTGATTTCGTCATTAATATGCGGGATGGTACCTTCGACGCCTAGTTTTGTGACGAAAACAAATATTTGACACAGAATATACAGAAAACCATGATGATTGTTTATATTCGTCATCAAAGAAGTTATTGTTCGTGACGATTTATTGGATGTCGAAAAAAGTGTTGTCAAAAAAAAGTTAGGGCGAATGGGGCCATTGTGAAGTAGCCATGAACCAGCGGCAGCCGCCTCCCGCGCAGTCAAGGACATCGCGCACCCTTGCCCCCCGGCTAGGGCGCCGCCTCCTTGCCCCGCGGCTAGGTCGCCGCGCCCCCTTGCCCCCCAGCTAGGTCGCCGCCGCCTCATCACCTCCCACGAGCCGGTGCCTCCTCTTCCTCCTCGCCTCTCCGCCGCCGGCTCTGCTCCCATCTTCCCTGGACGGCCCGCCGGCCTACTTCCCCGCGCCGGCAAGGCGAACCGCCGCTCCTTGCGTCCCCAGCAAGGTCGCCGCCGCCTCACCGTCTCCCCCAAGCCAGCGCCGCCGGATGTCCCGTGCTGGGCCGCCCACCTCGTCGCCTCCCGTTGAAAAGGTTGGTATGATTCCTGTGCACAATGAAAAGGCTGGCAGGAGGATAGATGGAGAATATTAATGTGTGTATATGTAGATTGTTGATGCTATGCAGTTGAGGAATGCAATTTTATTGTTTGATTGTTGTATACATATTTGATCCTATGCAAAATTGCTAGTTTTGTAGATGTAGTTCCGTCAATTTTGTTACTGAAATATTGACATCTTGTTGGAACTGAAAATTGCCTGGATTGAAAGTGCAAATTATGTAGAACATCTTATAAAATTGCATGCTTGTGCTAGATATTGAAATTATATCTCAAAATATCAGATTAGTTGATTGGCTAAATTTGTTTTTGTTGGTCAGATCATATACAACCTTTTTAAAATAACCGTTGCAAAATGGTGGTTGTAGGATGGTAGTTCAAAAATATTCGTAAAATATTTGTGGTGAATACTATAATTAAGAAAAAGCTGAGTTCAACCCTACATGTTAGTTTATGGTTTTTTTTCTCCAATGTGTTTGAAAAACTTAATGTGTCTCTTATATTTTTCAGATGGATAAGTCTTGGATAAATGATAGGCAATTTTCCGCTGCATATATTAAGGGTGTGAAGACCTTCATGCGCTTTGTTCGGGAACGGTGCGATGTGAATTCTCAAATACATTGCCCATGTTCAGAATGCAATAATAGAAAGTATGGACATCTAGCTCAAGTGGAAGACCACATATATATTTATGGCATGTCCAGTACATACACTAGGTGGATATATCATGGGGAACCACTTATTGCTGAAAGCAATGAAGATGTTGGGCATGAAGTTCAGGTTCCTGATCAAATGGTCACTGATTATCTTGATGAGATTGCTCCACATGACTACCAAGATGATGATGACGATGATGGAATTCCAGAACTACTAGGTGACTTGTACACAAGCGCAAATAAGGATAAGAGTCGGTCAATGTTTGGAAAGATTTTAGAAGATGCCAAGTGTGAACTTTACCCTGGGTGTGCCAAATTTACAAAATTCTCTTTTCTTATTAAGCTACTTCATCTCAAGTCATATTATCGGATCACCAATGCTGCCTTTGATGCAATTCTCCAGTTGTTGTCCTTGGCATTTCTAGCTCACAATGCACTACCCAAATCATATAATGAAGCAAAAACTCTTCTTCGCGAACTGGGGCTTGGGTATGAGTCAATTCATGTATGTGTGAATAATTGTGTCCTATTTTGGAAGAAGTATGCCAAACATGGTCATTGCCCAGTATGTAAAGAGTCAAGCTGGAAAGATCCAAATGGGAAAAAGCGAGTTGCTCAGAAGGTACTGCGCTATTTTCCTTTGAAGCCAAGACTTCAGAGATTGTTCATGTCTAAAGAGACAGCAGAGAACACTCAGTGGCACAAGTTGAAGCGACAGATTGTTGAGAATGAAATGAGGCATCCTGCTGATGGTGAGGCATGGAAAGATTTTGATAGAAAGTATGAATGGTTTGCACAAGATGCTAGAAATCTCCGACTTGGTCTCACCACTGATGGTTTTAACCCATTTGGTCACATGAGTAACTCCTATAGCATGTGGCCAGTGTTTGTAATCCCGTACAATTTGCCACCATGGGCATGCATGAATCAATCTAATTTTATGATGACCTTGCTTATCCCAGGTCCAAATGCTCCAGGAAAGGATTTTGATGTATTCTTGCAGCCATTAATAGAGGATTTGCTTGAACTATGGAAAGGAATTCAGACCTATGATGCATTTACCGGTGAAATGTTTAGTTTACATGCTGCAGTTCTTTGGTGTATCCACGATTATCCAGCCTTGGGTACATTGTTTGGGCGTAGCACAAAAGGTTACTTTGCTTGTGTTCATTGTGATGAAGATCCTCTATCGCAGGCTCTAAGGACCAAAATTGGTTATTTTGGTCATCGTCGTTTTCTTCCAATAAATCATCCTTGACGGAAAAGCAAAGTATTTAATGGCAAGCATGAAAAGAAGGGCAAACCAAAAGAGTACTGAGCAAACAAAGAATTTTCCTTTTCAGAGATCGCCAAAAACTAATTCCTGAGCACTTCGAAAATTTATACCAAGGCAGAAATTTACTTATGTACATTCTCCCTCTCTTTTTCTTGTATATAGCTCTTTTTTTTAATATATACCGCAGAAATTTAACATAATTCACGCAAAATGCCACGATTCTTTTAATTTTTCATGCGCGCCAAACTTTCGCGCGGCGGGGCATGAAAACCCAGACTGGCGCGCCAACAATTTCCCCCCTCACTCTCTCCTCCCTCCCATCGCCCCCTCTCCCTCCCCAGATCGCCCCCCTCCCTCCCTCCCAGTCCAGGTCGCGGGTCGCCCCTCACTCTCTCCCTCCATCGCCCCCTCTCCCTCCCCAGATCACCCTCCTCTTCTCCCTCCCCAGATCGCCCTCCTCTCCCTCCCCAGATCGCCCCCTTCCTCCCAGTCCAGGTCGCGGGTCGCTCTCTCCTCCCTCCCATCGCCCCCTCTCCCTCCCCAAATCGCCCTCCTCTCCTCCCTCCTCAGATCGCCCCCCTCCCTCCCCAGATCGCCCCCTCTCTAAGCCCTAGCTCATGGCCACCCCCTCCCAATCTCTAAACCCTAGCTCGTGGCCACCCCCTCCCAATCTCTAAAACCTAGCTCGTATCCTCCATCTGTAGAAAATGCAGCAGTCATGAGCATGGTTATGGAGGTTGCAGAGCGATGAATCTGCATGTTAAGGTAATGTTAGACAATTTTGTTGTATCTTTTTGGTTTAATTGATCCCTTGTTGTTGATCTATTTGTCAGAACCTGTTGACATAAGGAGTAGAGTTTATTTTGCTAGACAAAATCTCTTTCCAGTGAACTCAGGTGTCCTAGGTAAGTCTATTCGAATTGTCTCCTGCCTATGCTTTTTCAATGCTTCATTATCTAATAATTGATATGTGAGTTGTTGGCTTCAATTACTATTTTTCACTTATAAAGAACAAAATATAACATCATTTGTAGCTATGGTAACCCATGGTTCATTCCTATATCCGCTCTAATTCTATATTTAATATGCTGATACAGATTATGTATAGTGTTGTAATATTAAATTTGTTAACCAAGTGGTTAGTTTGTATGCTTTTATTTAACACTATCCTTATTGGACCATGTAAAGCAATGCCGATCAATAAATATGAGGAGGAGAGACGTAACAATATCAAGAGAAACATAGCACGAATGGGATCACTTGGCATAGGTCATGTAAAAAACATTTTGGATGAGATGGGCAGAGGGAAAAAAGATGATTACAGAACAGTGCCAAGCAAGAAAAATAACTCTGAAGAATCCACATCAGACTACGACCCTCTTGAGGATGACACCAATCAATCAGATGAAAGTGATGACAGTTTAGGAGAGGAAGAGGAAATGCCGGTGACAGCGAACATATCATCTAGGTTCAAGGTTGTCACTTATTCTTGTAAACTTTAGCTTATGTGTAGGGTCTTCACTTAAAATATATTTTCTACATCTAGTACAGCTCACTGATTTTATTTCAGCTCACTGATTTTATTTCTACGGGATTCTTTTGCTTTTGCTTTTGCTTTTGATATTGTTGATGGTAGAAAATTTATTCTCTTTATTTTTGTGTGTTATGTAGGTTTCAAAGTATTCTCAAATGGCTCCTGGATCAAGAAATCCAAAGGCATCAAGGAATTCCCTAGGTGGTGGACCATGTTCTAAGTCAACAAGGTCAGGATCAGAACCATCAGCTGACACTCATGTTCAAGAAAGGAACCAAAATAGAATGGAAGAAGGGCTTATGTCACATTCTGAATCTGAGCCAAGAGAAGTCAACAAGGCAATGCTTTTGAGGACAACTCAGCTAATTACTGATGGAAATGAGGGAACTTCTAGCATGAATTCAATTGATAATGCTGGACAGTTTGATGAAGGTAAGAAATTGCAACATATTTTCATTCCACTTTGTATCTTGCAAACATAGTTCTAATCCATTATATTTCTGATCTACTTTGTACCTTGCAAACATGTTGTGAGTTGCAGCACCAAGCGCCAAGGGACATCGGAAGTCAACTTGGGGAAGAGGGCTTAACAAGCTTACTAAAGTTATGGGTTCTAAAATGCATCTCACATTTGTCGAAGGGAAGAAACGACCTGAACAGCCATTGCAAGCAGCAAAGCTAGCTTCAGAGTCTGGCATACTGGTGAGGGACCATATGCCTATCTACCCGCATTGGAAGGATTACAAGAAGAAAAATGATAGAGATATCCTAAAAGATCACATGAGTTATCTAGCTGTAAGTTTAAACTTTTTCCTCAAGTAAATTTTTTTTGTAGTACTAAATATGTCAGCTTGATTAATACTGAATTGCTTGTGCAACCCTCAGCCACCTTTGTTAGGAACAATTGCTCATGCTTCTGTCTTTTTATTCTTGCTGCACTATTTTATTTATAGAAAAAAATACTTCTTATGAGTATTGAGTGCACAAGACCAGTACATAGTAACTAAGGAAATGATGCAGAAAAAGAGACTAGAAGTAGAAAATTTCTGCCAAGAATTAGTTCCAAATTTATAATACAGAAACTTTTTCTTCAAGCAGAATAATCTGATAATTTGTGCCATTTTAAGTGCATTGATGTTACACTATTATCTAACTTAAACAGATTCGCTTTGATATGGATGTATCTGATAATACAACCAAAAAAGTTTGGTTTGCTCTCCTCAAGGATGGGGTACACCAACAACGCTATAAGCTGAAACGAAAATATTTTGATGGTGTTCCTGAGAATGAAGTACTCTCAAGAAAACCACTAGATGTTTCTCAAGAAGATTGGGCAAGTCTTGTGCAGAAGTGGAGTGATCCTAAGCACAAGGTATCATAGATATATATGTAGCTTTTTTTTGGAAAAGTTAGTAATATACATAGGATTGACAGTTTATTACATGGGCTTACTATTTGTAGGAAACATGTGAAAAGAATAAACAAAATAGAGAAAAGGTTAGGCTGCACCAAACCACAGGTTCTCAATCTTATGTTGCTAAGAGATACTCTATGGTAAGCTAAATTGTTGACTAATTCATTACACTGCATAGCTAGCTATTCTGAAATATTTGTATCATTAATGTAGAAAGTCCAAGATAATGGGGGAAGAACCTAATTCAATGAATCTTTTCAAGGCAAGCCATTTTAGCAGGAAAAAGGGTTATAGTGATATTGCACAGGAAGCAATTGTAAGTATATTAATTGCCAAATATTGAAATGTGCGTGTGTGACACATATATTTGAATGCTATGTTGATCTGCACACTAAGGTGTTTTTGTAAAGGAAAACTAAACTGAATTGTTGTTTAAGTATGTCATATTCATTTTTTTTCATTTTCTACAACCATGCAACACAATGTTCTGTTATTACTTATTAAAGAATGAGCTGAATACATATTATAGGTGTATACAAAAATTTTTCTTTGCTGTGTCTTCAACATTCAAAGATAAGCATTATGCAATCTGTTTATGTTACAAATGGAGCATAGAATTATCTTGCATGTTTATATTGTCTCTATTCAATGCTAGGATGCCATGGAAACCGCAATGGAAGAAACTCCACAGGAAGGTGAAGAACCCAAATCTATAGATGACATTGTGGGTGGAGTTCTATCCGAGTTCAGTCAATCAAGCAAGTTTTTGGTGAATATGGGTGTTTCAGCCTGTTCAAGCCAATCTACCACTCACACTTCTACTGCACGCATAAGAGAACTTCAAGAAATAGTTCAAGGACAAACATTGCAGATCGAGAATGCTAGTCGAAATGAGCAAGAGTTGCGTGCTACTGTTAGCTCTCAGCAAGGAGAAATCATGGATTTGAAGAGGCAAGTTGAAGAAGCAAAAGAGTCAAACAAGAGGAATGAAGAGCAAATGGCCATTTTCAAGCAAATGCAAGAAAAAATTGATTCCCTTGTTTTGCGGCTTCTGGGCCAATCATCAATAGTTTGATCATCTTTGTAGTCACAGTGTGTAGTTGCTAGGCTTATTTTGAAGTATGGTAGCAATATGCCTTCTGACAAGACATACTTGTTACTGCTAGTGATATTTGGCTAATATGGTTTTGTGATGGAACTGTGTCTATGGTGATCACTTTTGTGTTGAACCAATGGTTGTAGTGGCATGTATTGGATAAATGTCAATTAATTCTATATGCTTTGATGGAACAATTCTATGGTGATTATCTGGAGAATTATGCTACTGTTCATGACGCTTTTTTTTGTCATTCATGTATGTCTGGATTAAATTTTGTGACGTTGCAAATATATTCATGATGAATAATTTTGTCATAAATTACATGTCCTGGACCACATGTCATGACGAAAACGATTGTCATAGAATGTTTTCACTTGGTGACGATAACGGTATTGTCACAGAAAATATTTTATGACACTAAGTAAATCGTCATAAATATTATTGTATGCCGATCTGTTATTCGTCATAAATGTGTACTATTTTATGACGATTTCCCAATGATCGCCACTAAGAACATTCTATGTCGCAGAATCTGTGACGATCCGCGTGGCGGAAGAAAATCGTCACTATTATGCTTTTATGACAAAAATCCATGATTTTGTGACAAATACATATCATCACCGATGCTCAAATTTCTTGTAGTGAGTTTGTAATATTGTTTTCTATTTAGAAGTCATGGTCATGTACGAGTATGAAGTCGTAGTCATGTACTAGTCACCTTGGTCATGGTCGTGTACGAGTACAAGTCAGTCTATCGGGTCTGTGTTGGAGTGGTAGGAGTAGTAGTCGTAGATGAGTCTGCCCCGTAGTCGCAGAGCAGGGTATAAAGGGCAAAGCATTGTACCGAGAGAAAGCAAGGAAAGGAAAACAGAGAGCGATCAGGGTGATCGTAGTGATCGGTGTGATCGAGAGAAAGAAATAAAGAAGAGAAGAGCGGTTTGGCTCTGGAAAATCTATCAAGTACATCAAGTTCACAGACGTAATCATAAACGGAGTTACGATCACGGCAACGAGCGGAGCTGTCCGTAGGTGCTGAAGACGTGGTCATAAAGGAATTACGACCACGGTCGTGGAGCAGAAGCTGTGGTCATAAGGGTTACAACGACGACAGTCGATAAGGCCTTCAGCATGATCGATAGAATCACTGCGTGGTCATAATCGAGTTACGACTACAGTGATCAAGCCTACTACGTAGTCGAAGGAAGTGCATCGCAGCGGCAGTGAACGTGGTCGTAACTTCAGTAGTACGCAGTCGGAGCTGGGAGGCGTGATCGGAGCGGTCACAACATGGTCGTAACGACTGCCAGGGTGGTCGAAGAAGCAAGAGAGTGGTCGTAGTGACTGCAACGTGGTCGTACGACTCCTGGGAGTGGTCGTAGACTGCAACATCTGGGTTTGTTTTGGCTTATTCGTGACTTATCCTTGCATTGTCTACAGTAACTAGCTTTTACACGGTACATTTTTTCAAAACAGAGTCAATAAGAAGATGGTAGTAAAAAGTGTACTGAGTTCAGTTATATCGGCCAAAATTATATACGACTATTTTTCTATACGTACTATCTCTTGCAAACAGTCATAATTCAAATATAAAACTATAAACTATAAGCCATCAATCCAAAAAAAACTTACTACATTCACGTGTATTTTGGGTGGAGATGGTTTCAGAATACCTGCATGAGCTATTTTTGTCCCCACCCTTTTCTTTATTCACAAGCTAAGCTTGCCATCTTGGTAGACACCATGTTGAGGTCTCTGGGAAAAAGATCAAGCACTACGTTTTGTTCTTACTTTTCCCTTTTGCATCTAACCACTATAGTTTCTTCCTAGTCGTCTACAGTTGCTTTCTAATTGTAGGGTACACTTGCTTAGAACCGTCCAGACGTATGAGTCGTGTACATGTAGCGTGCTGATCAAAGATGTGCAAGAATACCATGGGATGATCATTTCAGCATACGTATGCATGAGCTAGCTAATAGTATTTTTGCCATAGCCTTCTGGCACACATGACGAATTAACAAGCTAGCTTTCTTTTTCCAATAACCCAGTGACCTGCTTTCGTTGTTCTTGTTTTACCCTCAGGCGTGCCTAGGGCTGGAAAAAAAGCTTGAAGCTCGTGAGTTGCTCGGGCTCAAAGTTGCTCGGCTCGGCTCGAGCTCGGCTCATAAGTCAGCGAGCCAAGCCATGTTTTCAGCTCGTTACATTAACGAGCCGAGCCTGAGCTGCTTGCGAGCGACTCGATGGCTTGATCGAGCCAACAACATGGCAGCGCAAGGAAAGCCCACCTGATTCCCCGGCCCGAATCCTCTTTCTCATTTCCTCAATCCATCGATCCGCCGCCCCCCAAATCCACCGTTTCCTCAGTCATTCTCACATCTCAGTCGTGACCAGCCGCCCCCAAATCCACCGTTTCCTCAGTCATTCTCACATCTCACTATCTCAGTCGTGACCAGCCGCCCCCCAAATCCACCGATCCGCCGCCCCCAATCCACCGATCCACCGTCGCCATTTCTCCCCGCCCGCCGGTCGCCCCCCATCTCCCCTTTTCTTCCGATCTGTCTCTCTTCTCTACACCTTCATATCCCCATTAATCTTTCCTTGCACCTGATGCTCCCATCGATTGGTGTCTCCCCCAACCCGCAGTGATCTCGCAATAAATCAATCGCGGAAGGGTAAGGAGGGAGGAAAAAAATTCTGCCTCGTCTTATCTTCCACCATGTTCTCGCGATCCTACACCAACCTGCTTGATCTCGCCAACGGCAACCTCTCCGCCCTCAACTATGGCGGCGCGGGCGGCGGCGGGTCCTGGCCCCCGTGCGCGCGGCGGATGCAGCGGACGATGACGACGCCGGTGAAAGCATCTAGGCCCCTAGAAGTATTGGATTTGGTAATTAATGACATTATGTGATCATGGAACTAATTTGTGTATTAAGTGTTTGCAAGAATTAGTCTCAAGGGCAAAGAAAGAGGTACATAAAAAGATGTCACAAGATTCAAAGAGCTCCAAGTCGATAAGGTAATAGTTTAGGGCTATTTTAATTTTACCGGTCTTGGAGAAAGGTTGAAAGACTAGATTATAGGATAGATGCCGTACTATTAAGACGGATCATGGTAAAATTGAATCAAAATCATGCATTGTCAGAATTTTCGGAAGTACCGACGTTCAAATCGCGGAACTACCGATCGGGCGGAAGTACCGGGTGCCCGGGAGGAACGGTTTTTTCAGAGAGTGCCCGGAGTTTAAGTTAGTCTCTCGGAAATCGAAAGTACCGCAGGATGAATGGCGGAACTACCGCAAGTGCAAAAATTCCGGCCTCCCGAGCGGAACTTTAATTCCAGAGAGCGCCCGGAGTAAAACTTAACCTCCCGAAAAACGGAAGTACCGCGGGTTAAATTGCGGAACTACCGCAAGGTCGGAAGTTCCGGGCATTAGAGCGGAACTTTATTTCCAGAGAGTGCCCTGAGTTAGAGTTAACCTCGCTAAGATCGGAAGTACCTGGGCGAAGAGCGGAACTTCCGGGATTCCGGAAGTACCGCGATTTTAACGGCGGAAGTACCGCACTCATTGACCAACGGTTACTTCTGACTCTCTGACATAGCCGTTCTGACCAGGCGGCGGAAATCCGGAAGTACCGCCCATAACACTGCGGTAGTTCCGATTTCCCTGATTTTTCAGGATTGTTTAATGTAACGGCTAATTGAGGTTGGTGGGGGTATAAATTCAACCCCACCAGCACAACGACATGTTGTTGAACCCCCATTGAGCATTCTTGAGCATAGAGCAACCTCTCACACCTCACTTCTTCACTTTTGCATTCAATTGAGGTAGTTGAGTCAATTCAAGTGCATTGCATACTAGATTGATCCATTTGGCACTTGAGTGTGATCAAGCCGCTGTGGTTCATTACTCTTGGTGCTTGCCGGCACCTAGACGGCTTGGCGGAGGTTTCGGTGATCTTCTCAAGGAGATTGTGAGAAGGCTCGGAAGATTGTGAAGGCTCGGAGCTCGCCTACCCGGAGAGGGAAAGGGCTACCGCTAGTGATCGAGGTGATTAGGTTCAATTCGTGGAGCCGGTACGATTCGTTTGGGCTTACCTCAACGTGGACTAGGGGAGACCGGCAAGTCTCCAATCACCACGGTAAAAAGTGATTGTGTCAATTGTGGTTTGCTCTCTTGTGTCTACTTTCATTCAAGCAATATTACTTCATTTGAATTATTTGATTGCTTGTTTAGTTATAGTAGCAAACTTTGTTCTAAGTCAATTGAAATTGCTCTTAGTCAAGTACTTGTGCTAGTTATCTCTTGAGCCATTCTAGTTGGTTTTAAAAGATACATTGTTTACTTGTTTTAAGAAATTGTTAAAGTTAAAATTGTTAGCCTAAGTTAGAAGAAATTTTTAAACCGCCTATTCACCCCCCTCTAGTCGGCCTCCTCGATCTTACAGCCGGGGACGCTCGCGGAGCTCGACGAGGAGCGCACGGGCAGCATGGCCTCCGACGCGCAGTCGTCGCTCGCCAGCGACCGCCTCATCGTCATCGCGAACACCCTCCCCGTGCGCTATGAGCGCCGCCCGGACGACCGCAGGTGGAGCTTCGGCTGGGACGAGGACTCCCTCCTCCTCCACCTCCGCGACGGCCTCCCCATGCTCTGTGAATGTGTCTATGAGCTTTGTGCCTCTGTTATCTGCGAGCCATTTTGGCTCGTTCGGGCTCGCGAGCCGGCTTGAGCCTCATTTCGAGCCGAGTCGAGCCCCTCGCCTACTGTTCACCCGAGCCAGACCGAGCTTGGCTCGAGCCGGCTCGGCTCGTTTCCACCCCTAGGCCCTAGGCGTGCCTAACCTCTACAATTGGCGCTACTTGTTGTTACTTTCTCATTATAGGTTTGCACGGTGCAGTGTCATGTGACCACTCTAGTGAAAGAAAACATTCTACTAGTAGACACATACGTCTGTATGTATACACATTCACCACATGAGAATTTTCATTGTCGCACAAAAACAGGTCATATAATATTTCAATTACGCAAACATGATAATAACATATAATAATAAGGTATATTTTATATACCCACCTCTCAAAATCAATGCCAGATTTTGAGGCGTGATCAGTAAAAATGACATCTTCGTAACTGTAATTGTAAAAAATAGCACCTCCACCGTATTATCATCATACGGCATTAACCTCATACCGACACGTGGCGGAGTACCGCACGGTCATCGTGCGCCATTAACCTCAGGCCGACACGTAGTGGAATACCGCACGGTCACCATGCGGCATTACCCTCGGGTTGATATGTGGCGGAGTACCGCACGGTTACCATACGACATTGGCGTGCCACATGTCGGACCATAGCCAATGCCGTACGGTGACCGTGCGGCACTCTGCCACATGTCAGCCTAAGATTAATGTCGCATGGTGACCGTATAGTACTCCGCCATGTGTTGGCATGAGGTCAGTGCCACACGGTGATCGTACGATGAAGATGTTATTTTTATAAATTTTACATGATAAATGATATTTTTGTTAATCCTGCGGGACATATAGCCATTGGGGCCAGAAACTCCAAATGTAGTAGTCTGTCCCGCAGGCCGGATAAAGAAGAGGGGTATATGGTGTTAGGAAACTGGGCCCACGGCCAGAGTCCTGACATATTTGGGCACCCCACCGTAGACTATAAATAGGGACCTAGACCCCCTCATTATGTACACATGAATGAAAGCAATAAAGAAAGATCAGGAGTTCTCTCTATCTCTCTGTGTGTTCAATCTATTCTTCTGTGATTTTGTGATTGATTCGTTCTTGTTCTAAACAGAGGAATCGCTCGGACTGGTCGCCAGCGACGGTTTCTCAACACGTTATCAGCACGACTTCGCTCTGGTGAACGAGGTAATCATCGAAGCACAGATTGAATTTTCTAGATCGCTTTGAATCTGTATTTTCTTTTCGCGTTCTAGATTGAATTTCTACGGTGCAAATCCGCCTCAATCTACCGCGAGCAGACTTGAAGTCGCCGGCACAATGCCGATCGGTAGATTGTGAAACGGGGTAGATGTTGATTGCATTGTAGAGCGATGCAAATCCGCCCTAAATCTACCGCGAGCAGATCTGAAATCGCCGGCACAATGTCGATCGGTAGATTATGAAAAGGGGTAGATGTTGATTGCATCGTAGATTGGAAACGAAATTTTGCATTAATTTGTTTGATTCTGCACGATCAATGCACGAGAAAAAATTTGCATAGTTTTCTCTGTTCGGCCTCTACACACAAGAAAAGAGGGAGGACAACTGCTGCCGCGCCCGCATGCGCGCCGCCGGCCAGCAGCCGGTCGTGGAGCACGAGATACCGCTGCCCTGTATGGCAGTCACCGTTGCCCACTCAGCCGCCACCTCGGGGAAGCATGCTCAAGCTGCGCTATCAGCTAGAAGCCAGGTTGCCTCGCCCCGTGCATGCGCAGCCAGCACCGCCGCACGGCCGTCTCAGGATCCGGGCCCCGCGCTGGCCGATGGATGCCGCTGGCTCCATGCTCAACCGTGCCATCGCCCCGCATCAGAGCACCGGATGGCCGCCTCGAAACCGGCCTGCAGCCGGCTTGCCGCCGGTGGTCCACCTCTCCATATGCACACGCCCGGACAGCTGCGTCGCCCCGCTCGACCCGCAGCCGACTGATCTCGCCCGTTTGTCGCCCCTGCACGGCGCACGCACGCCTCCCGGCCGTAGTGCGCCGCCGGCCCGTAGCCGCGCGCTCACCTCGATCTCGCGCCAGCACGCGCCACCCGGACACCTCGGCTTCGCGCCAGCACGCGCATCGCTGGGCCCCTCGTTGAACACCACGGCCGCCGCCCCGCACGGCGCCACTGGTCGCTTGTCCTCTTGCCCCGCCTCGACCTTCGGCCCGCGCCATCCGGAGCGCCTCATCGGATTCCGCTTGAGCTCCGCGCCCGGTTCCGCTCATGCTCGAAGCCAGTGCCCGTGCCGACGCCCCGCATGGCGCCGCCCACCCGCCGAGCCTCCGTTCGGGCTAGCCGCAGCCGCGCTTGAAGCGCCGGTTCCGCCCGTCGCCGTCGCGCTAGAAGCGCCGACCTTGCCGCCGGTTTTACGCCACCGCCCCGCTATGCGCGCCGCCCGAGCTGGTTCCTTGGGTAGCCGCCGCCGCCGCTGGGTGTGAACGGGGTAGGTAAACCCTACCCCTTTCCCTCTTTCTTGCACTGGCCGTGGGCCATGTTGGGCCGAATGGGGAACGGGCTGGAAGCCGGCCTGACCGGAGGGAGTGAAAAAAAAGGGGGGCCGGTGGGGGCGCTGGCCATTTTGCAGAAATCACCCCGAAACGCTGAAAATTACCGAAAGGCCCTACAAATCACATTTAAGTCCCGAATTCTTGCAGAAAGGTCTCGGTAGTTCTGAAAATTACCGATAGGTCCTCGAATTTACGTATGGGTCCAGACTTTTGCAGAAAACCCCTCGGTAAATCAGACAATTGCGCGAATTTTCCTCTGAACTGGAAATTTGCGTAGAAACCCCCAGAAATTGCAGAATTTGCTGAAATTTCATATTTTAGCATAAAAGGGCCTCAGGAATCCGAATTTTGCATTTTTTTTAGCATTTGGAGCTTATTTATTTATGCCATTATTATTCTCTGTATTTTTGTATTTATTTACTGTTTTGGTTAATTGTAATTACTGAAAATTGCTTTTAATCACTGAATTACCAGTAAAATTTATAGAAAATGTATAGAAAATTATGAAACATTACGAGAACCTTTTGTACCATTTATTTACCTGTAGTGAATTATTCCGTGCATGTCTACCAGCAGTAGACTTATACACATTTAGATGACTAGCATCACAAACTGGAAGTTCGAGGAGCTGGCCCAGCATGGCCAAAACTATCGTCGAGATTGTGCTTGAAGCCAGGAAGCTCCGCGTAGCTATTGGATTGGCGGACCGTATGACGCCCAACCTCTGTCTCACTCTTAAGAATGAGTACATAACGGAGAATAGCGCGCTAGCACTCTGGACCGCACTCGGAGTACACCATTCTTTCCCAAGCAGAGCAAGAGTGGATCAGACTGAGATTTGCCAACTTTAAGACGGTCGATGAATACAATTCTGCCTTGCACAGGATTTGTACCCGAAAACAGAAAATTGAGAAAATCCTTCCACCCCAATGTAGTATAATCCGCACGCAATTATTGTCAAGATGGCTATGAGGAATATGCCGAATTGATTGATATGATGCAAATTGCGGAAGCTCAGGACGAAGTTCTCCGCAAGAACTAAGTCACTCAGCCATCTGGTAGCTCCACTAGCCGTGAAGCCAACGCCGGGAGCAATAAGGTGCGAAAGGGGAAGGAAGGGTAAGACCGCAGCCCAGAAAGGCAATTCAGATGCTCCACGTGAGAATAAGGCTAGCAAGCCAAAACGGGATGGCAAAGGGCACATGAAGCCCACTCTGCATTGGTTGAGGGGGAGAGTTCTGAGCAGCTGCCTGCGCTGATGGTGTTTGAGACCATTACGACAGCAACACCCCTCTCGACCTAGAAGCAGCCACTGTCATGATTTCTTTTGAAGAGAATATCACCCCCGAGAAAATAGCAGAAGAAGTCCAGTGCACTGAATGCATTTCGACTTTAATTGTCATTTATTTTGTGTGAAAGAATATGTTAGAATTTGCATGGATGGTACCTAAGAATTGTTATTTTCTCGTGATGGTTGGATGATATTTGATGAATTCATTCATTTATTCAGTTTATGATGGCATGATATGTTCTGATATTGGTGTATTTTATCTATGTGTTGATTGCCTTCTCATGCATATTAATAAAATACCATATATTAGAACGCGTGTAGTGCCCTATGAAGGAAGTGTGCTTAGCTAGCAGCGGCATAACGCATATCATCTTAAGAAAGATTATGTATTTTCAGTCGATTTGTAAGAGCACTGGCATCCTTATGACAATCGCCAGAAGCGATGGATGTATAATTGGTTCAGGAAGAGCCATAATGGGCACAACTTTGGTTATTGAAGAAGCCTTATTGTACCCAGAATCGACTAGAACTCTCCTAAGTTTTAAGAATATCCGCGCAAATGGTTTCCACGTTGAGACTGAAGAAGAGTACGGTAAGAAATACCTGCTCATAATGAAGCGCGAAGAGAATGGCAAAAGAATATTAGAAAAACTTCCTTCACTGGGCTATATTATACCAACATTAAAGCGCCTGCAGCGTACACTGTTCTGAAAACAGTGTTTAGAAGCTCTTAACTCTTCTGTCTCTGGCATGACAGATTAGGCCACCCAGGTCTTAGGATAATGAGAAACATAATAAATAACTCGCATGGGCATAATATTAATGTGAAGAATTTCCCGAATCATGAAGATTTTGTGTGCCCTGCATGTGCCACCGGGAAACTAATAACTAGACCCTCCACTCTGAAAGTGAAGGATGAAGTCCCTGCATTCCTAGAACGCATCCAGGGAGACATTTGTGGTCCCATTCAGCCCATCTTAGGGTCATTTAAGTATTTCATGGTGCTCATTGACGCTTCTTCGAAGTAGTCATATGTGGGTTTGTTGTCCACAAGAAACCACGTATTTGCACAAATTGATCTCGCAGATCATTCGCATCAGAAATGTGTCCCCTGATTATCACATCAAGTCCATCAGAATGGACAACGCCGGAGAATTTACTTCAAAGGCATTTGATGATCATTGCATGGCAATGGGAATTGCAGTTGAGCATTCGGTACCGCATGTCCATACCCAGAATGGTCTGGAAGACTTTAATTAAAAGAATTAAATTTATTGCCCGACCCCTTTTGCATAAAAGTAATTTGCCGGCTACATGTTGGGGACACGCAGTCCTTCATGCAGCGAATCTCATCAACCTTAGACCTTCGGCCTACAACATCCATTCACCTATGCAACTAGCGCAATGGTCAGCACCGAAGATTTCCCAACATTAGGGGGAGGAAATCAACCCCTTGATGAAGAATGTCGGAAAATTATGTGGCAAGCCTGGGGAATCCATGTAGATAACCTACGCACTAGAGAAGTCCAGAAGACATTACATGGCAAGCCACGGGAATTCATGCAGATGACCCGCGCATTAGTGAAGCAAATAGAGAAGTCCAAAAGACAATAGAAGTCCAGAAGACAAGAGAAGTCTAGAAGACAATAGATTTGCAAGCATTAGCAAATCAACTGCCTGATCACTTTAGTGATTTGAAGAGCGTGACTAAGTCGCATGTGCCTGCACGCACTGCACCGGAGAGGGTTGAAATACCAAAGAAAGCAGAAGGTATCCCTAATCTCGTCCAGAGGCCTCAGAAAAATAAAAAAGAGGACGAGAACTCCGGTTCCTCGAATCCTTAGTAACCGGGGACGCCTGGTGAAAAAGGATAAGAGGGATTTATCACAGCCGATCACTGAAGTCCCCCAGAATGAGAAGGGGAGCCGGTTGAGACTTGGCACGAGTATGACACCTTCCGAAAAGGGCATACCGGATCTGAATATCCCCATCGGCATGGATGTGTGCGCACACATCGGAGCCGAAAAACTAAAGGGACTTGCCACCGCAATTGAAAGAAGCGATGCGCAAGGTGAAGCTTCAGAAGAAGCAACTCATGAAGAAATAGCTATAAATTATGTGCACACGGGAGAGTCCCTGAATAGGACAACAGCTAATATCGATATCTACTTCGCAAAGAAAATTGCCACCATCATCGATCTTGATCCCGAGCCTGCATCGCTCACTGAATGTAAGAAAAGATCAGATTGGGAAGATTGGAAGAAGGCAATAGCAACTGAATTGCTATCTCTGAACAAAAGAAATGTGTTTGGGCCCGTATGCCGCACACCTCCCCACATACACCCCGTTGGGCACAAGTGGGTATTTGTTCGAAAGAGAAATGAAAGAAATAAAGTAGTGAGATACAAAGCAAGGATGGCAGCCCAAGGTTTCACTCAACGTCTCGAAGTTGATTATGAAGAAACCTACTCCCAAGTCATGAGTGGAATTACCTTTAGATACTTGATCTCAATGGTAGTGAACTTGAACTTAGAAATGAAATTGATGGATATTGTGATTGCATACCTCTACGGTAACTTGGATTCGGAGATTTATATGAAAGTCCCTGAAGGAATATCTCTCCTGAACCAAGACAGAGCAAATAGAAATCTGTACAGTGTGAAACTCAGAAAGTCACTGTATGGACTGAAACAATCTGGAAGAATGTGGTATAATCGCTTAAGCGACTTTCTCTGCAAAAAAGGCTACACGAGCAATGAAGACTGTCCTTGTGTATTTATACGATGATCCCAGAATGGATTCTGTATAATCTCTGTGTATGTAGATGATCTGAATATCATCGGGACAGCCGAAGACATAAAAGAAGCAAGCTCCTACTTGGAGTCAGAATTTGAAATGAAAGATTTGGGCAAGACCAAGTTTTGCTTAGGCCTGCAGCTTGAGCATGTCCTTGAAGGAGTCTTGGTACATCAGTCGACCTACACCTAGAAGGTGCTTGAAAGGTTTGGCTTCGAGAAGGCATTTCCCTCGAAAGTACCGATGATCGGTAGGTCTTTACAGCAAAAAAAAGATTCTTTCCGACCTAGGGAAGAGGGGGAGGAAGTCCTGGGACCGGAATTCCCATACTTGAGTGCAGTGGGAGTGCTCATGTACTTAGCAAACTGCACTAGACCGGATATTGCATTTGCTGTGAACCTGTTAGCAAGGTATAGTGCAGAGCCCACCAAAAGGCATTGGCAGGGCATAAAGGACATATTCCGATACTTGCAAGGAAGCAAGGACCTTGGATTGTTTTACAGAAAGAATCAAGATTTGAACTTGATTGGCTATGCAGATGCTGGGTACCTGTCAGACCCGCATACCGCTAAGTCACAAACAGGCTATGTATTTCTGTGTGGTGGAACTGCAATTTCATGGAAATCGTCTAAGCAAAGCCTGGTAGCTACTTCGACGAACTACTCAGAAATTATAGCACTGTATGAAGCCGCACGAAAGTGCGCTTGGTTCCGCTGAACGGATCAGCACATCCGGCAGTCATGTGGAATGAACATTGTGCAAACCCCCACAATTATCCATGAAGATAATGCAGTTTGCGTTGCACTAGTGCAGACGGGCTATGTAAGCATATCAACCCCAAGTTCCTCTATGCTCATGAATTGCAAAGATGGACAAGATTAAAATACTGCACACTAAGTCATGTAGACTTGTTCACTAAGTCACTCCGCGCATCTAGCTTTGAAAGGTGCGTGTGAGGGATTTGAATGATGAGATTTAGAGAAGTGCAGAATTCAGGGGGAGAATTCTCTCAAACCCGTTATTAAATCTTGATCATGAAGATTAAGTACCCAAAGGAATAAAGTCCTGAAGACCAAATGATATTGGGTGAATTGTACTCTTTTTCCCTTGACGAGTTTTCCATGAAGTTTCTCGACCAAGGTTTTTAATGAGGCAATTCGTGCATCGCAGCATCACATGTAGCATGTACTCTTTCTCCAAATTTTTCCCACTGAGTTTTTATGGAGTTTTGACGAGGCATGAGCATGTTGGGTGAGTGCCCAAGGGGGAGTGTTAGGAAACTGGGCCCACGGTCAGAGTCCTGACATATTTGGGCACCCCACCGTAGACTATAAATAGGGACCTAGACCCCCTCATTATGTACACATGAATAAAAGCAATAAAGAAAGATCAGGAGTTCTCTCTATCTCTCTGTGTGTTCAATCTATTCTTCTGTGATTTTGTGATTGATTCGTTCTTGTTCTAAACAGAGGAATCGCTCGAACTGGTCGCCAGCGACGGTTTCTCAACATATGGCACGTAGGGCTGTAAACGAGCCGAGCTCGAGCGAGCTTGGCCTTCCAGGCTCGAGCTCGGTAGAAGCTCGAGCCGAGCTCGAGTTGAGGTTCGAGCTTGAACCTGGGCTCGAGCTCGGCTCGGCCTAAGCTCGAGTAGGCTCGAGCTCGGCTCGTTGAAGCTCGATAGCAATTAAAATAATTTATTATGCACTATTTTTCAATAATAAGAAAATTTTAAGTTTGAACTCGGCTCGAATAAGCTCGGTAACAGTCAAAATAATTCAAATATACACTAATTTTCAATAATAAGAAAAGCTCGAGCTCGAGTTCGGCTCGAGTAAGCTCGATAAGAGTTAATATATATTACTATTTAAGCTTGAATCGGGGCTCGCGAACTATTCGAGCTCGGCTCGGTGAAGCTCGCGAGCTCGAGATCAAGCTCGAGTTCGGCTCGTTTAAAGTTCGAACCGAGCTCGAATCGAGCCTAGAACGAGCCGAACTCGAGTAGCTCACGAGCTCCGAGCTTTTTTTACAGCCCTAATGGCACGCAGTGTCCAGTAATGGCAATGGAGACGACGGGGCCGTCTCTCTGCTCGAATAGTACGATACAATATGAGAGCCGGCAGCGCACAAATGCACAATAATCGCTGTCGGGCATAGAGCCACGGAAGAAAATCCAGTCGGAGGCATCACCTGAGATCCTTCCCATCCGTCGTTGATCTAACGTTGGCTCGATCGAATCAACGGTGGAGGAGGGGCCTCATCTCCCCGTAAAAAAGCTCTTCCGGAGCCAAGCGGCTACCGCTGGCTTGCATCCCCTCGACCCGACTTCGTTTAAACCCAAAGCCAAACCCTAATCTGGACCCCCATCTCCCCCGGAAACCCTAGCTCGGGACGGCGGCGGCCATGGACGGCGGCGGAGGGGGAGGAGTCATGGTGGGCCCCGTCGTCGGGGGCGGCGGCGACGTGGAGCTCGTGAGTAAGACGCTGCAGTTCGAGCACAAGCTGTTCTACTTCGATCTGAAGGAGAACCCGCGGGGGAGGTACCTCAAGATCTCCGAGAAGACGTCGGCCACGCGCTCCACCATCATCGTGCCCATCGCCGGCGTCTCCTGGTTCCTCGAGCTCTTCGACTACTACATCAGCACCGACGAGCGCGACGCCTTCAGCAAGGAGCTCCGCCTCGACACCAAGGTCGCCCCGCCTCTCCGCGATTGGTCCAATTTCGCCGCTGATTTTGCTCTCGCCGTTGCTAATTTTGCGCGGGTTCCTGTTTGTTGCGCTGCGCAGGTGTTCTACTTCGATATTGGGGAGAATAAGAGAGGCCGCTTCCTCAAGGTGACGTAGCGTTTCTTTGTACTGGTATCAGTGAAATTTCTAATTTTGTTAATCTTCTGCGAGTTTGATGTGGTGAAATTGACGAATTGCTATATGGGAAACTAAAAATTCATGCGTGAGGAGTTGAACTGTTTACCTAGAACAGGGATTTTGGTGTGTAAATTCAGTAAGGGAAAGGTCCTATTTTGGTCCTCCTGCTCCTGTAGGCCTCCACTTTTCGTACGATCAAAAAAAATCCTCAACTTCCAGACCTAAAAAAGCAGGCTGATTAAAAAAAACGATATAAGTCTATCTAGTTTCTATGTCATTGGTATGTGGAGCATAGATAGACCCACTTGTCAGTGACAGAGGGTCTTCTCTGACCAAGGCTCAAGTTAGGAGGTTGCTTGGGGCTTTCAAAAGGTGTAGGTCTATAAAGGGACCAGAGCCCGAAGATGGGAGGACCGAAATGGGACTCCCCTCTAGTAGTTGTGTCTTGCTCAGATTTTGGTTTCCCCTATTCTGGTAGTTTCACTTTTACTCGTTACTGCTAGCCATTAATGAAGCTGGTGCCAACTGAGCGAAAATACCATCCCATGCTGGCTTGTTATGGCAATATTCCATTGTGTAGAGCATTCTGTTCTTTGTAAGATACCCAAGTGTACCAATAACTATATTGAATTGGTCTTGAATCTTCTGTGGAAATGCAAGAGGATACAAGTTAGGCTGGGTTCTGCGCTATGATACCCTGATATGTTGCCCAATTGCCGTTCCCGTACGCAATAAGTATACGATACGGGATACGCAGGCGATACGTCGCGATATGGTATTGGCAAGTATCGGGAAAATTATGATTCAAAAATTAATTAAAAAAATCCGATACTCCTTCAATACTTCTCGAAAGAGCTCTGGCGGCCAAGGAGAA
Source organism: Dendrocalamus latiflorus (assembly GCA_017311315.1). Classification (NCBI taxonomy): domain Eukaryota; kingdom Viridiplantae; phylum Streptophyta; class Magnoliopsida; order Poales; family Poaceae; genus Dendrocalamus; species Dendrocalamus latiflorus. The sequence goes on along the minus strand of CM029663.1, from coordinate 53,933,434 downwards.
GGGGGTTGGTGGTGGCGGAGGAGAAGGGGGCTTGGCGGTGGCCTGGAAAAGGGGGCGGCGGCGGCCGGGGAGAAGGGGGACAGGCGGCGGCGGGGGAGAGGGGGAGCGGCGGCGAGCAAGAAGGGGGAGGGGGGCCGCGGGGGGGGGGGGGGGGGGGGAGCACGCAGAAGTACCTGGTGTAGGGAGGAGTTGTCGGGATCCAACGTCGCTGCTGCCGTCTGTCACCGGCGACGTGCCTCGGCCTCGGCCGTTACTTGACCGCCTCACAGGTCGAGAGAGGTGGAGGTGGGCGAGAGGCTGAGATCTGGGTTGCTGGTGGGTGGCTAGGGCGGTGCTTTGATGATGTTGAGACAGGTGGTGGGTCCCAATCGGAGAGAAGAAATGCAACATTACAGATCTTGATGCACCGTGAATGGTAGAGATAATATGGGTAGATCCTAATATGTTGAGATACTACTTTTCATACACACACACACACTTGCCGTGTCGATGTATCCTTGTTTTTGGAAAATATTGTATCACCGTATCCGTATCGCCATATATGTATCGTGTATCGAGGCAACATAGGTTCTGTGGTTATATTGCTTGGAGACACACACCTGACAGTTGACTTTGTATTACACGGAAAATTGTGGTTTTTTTATGTGTTCCAGACTTGTAGTTACATTGGTTTGCCGCATCTTTTGTTTACAGCAGTCAGTTTTTTGCACTCCATGTGATTATAGTCTTGATACAAAGTTCTACTTTCTGGAGTGTTGAACAGGTTAGATTTGTTGTAAAGACATAGAGTAATCCTGGAAGAGCACTTGTGGTTCCAAAGAGAAACGGGAAAAGTAAAAGCTTGATTGGTCAACGTTCATATTGGTGTGGCATGGCAATATCCAATCCGAACACTGTTCCTCCAAAATTATCCAATCTGAATATGCTACAGATTTTGTTGTGCCTAATATAGATGGTTTCATCGGGAAATCAATTTGTTTATCAGGTTGTTTGACCTTTTATAGTATCTTTCAAATTCTTTTGTTGATGTTTATTGAAGACTTGAGTTAGAGCTCTGAATGCTTCTGCAGTTGTGTCTTAATCATGATGGTCAGTTGGAGTGATATATTTGAGCAGTTGAAGCTATACATTGATAGCTCCGTATTGAAAATCAGATTTTGAGGATGCCAAAACCTGAAATCATACAACTCCAAAGGATACAGGCAGCAGAAAAAGGATATATAGACTTCAAAATCTAAAGGATGCTGCACATAAACAGCATGGATTACAAATGTGAATTCGCCCGCTATTGCTGCCTTCAGGAGGATCAATCTCCACTCCCGGGGCAGCCGTTGTCATGCGTCGCCGTCGCCCGTGGCCGACGCCACCATCGCCCACGCACACGCACCGCTGTCTTCTGCGCCCGTGCGCTCACGCCGTCGCCCTCTCGCGCACGTGCGCGGCCGCTGTTGTCGCTCGTGCCTGCCTGCGCCATTGCCAAGCTTGGATCCGGTTGTCTCCACCGCCGGCCTCGATGCGCTAGGCCGCCTCTTGCACGGATTTGCCCGCTCCTCCTTGGTGTGGCCCCGGATCCGACTGCCTGCCTCCTACTTGCGTCAGGCCGCCTCCCGGCCGCCCGCGCTCCACCCCCTCCTGGCCTACTCTGCTTTGCCCCCTTTGGCCGCAATTGTCGCTCCCGTGGCTGCCATCGTCGGATCCCGCCGCGCTCGGCCCTGGGAGCCGCCGACTCCCTCCCTCCCAGCTTGCTGCTCTGCCCGCCCGCCACCGCCACTACCTCCACTGTTTGGTGCCTCATCCCCTCTAGCTCCATCCTCTCTGCTGCTGCTCGCAGGGCTAGCCGGTCGTCGAGCTGAGAGCTTATGAACCTGTGGTTTGTGTGGTGAGAGGCGGAAGGCCTGCTTTTGTAGCGTGGCCCGCCGGTTAGTGGCTTTGGAGCGTCAGCTGTTGTATTGGGGAGAGGGATTGGTTGGTTTATTTACCTGTGAGATCTCTCTTGGAGAGCAGAGAGATGCTGCACAGGAATGAGTGGGATGCGACTCAAGAGGTGGGTTGGTTCCTTGGTCCCTAGCCTTTGAGTCTTTTTCTTTGCGTCCATCCAAGCGCGTCGCATCAATCTTTTAATTTGTCAAAGCTGTGCGAGTCTACAAATTCTTTGTTAGATAGCCAACTGCTTTGCTAACCACGGTCCATCCTCTTGGATGAGTGTGGTCCTCTCATTCCTTTCACATAGCCGTAACCGCCGCTCTTCTCTTTGAGCTGCTGCAGATCATAGAAGTCTTTATGATGCCACCGCTTCTCTCTGAGTTGCTGCCCCGAGTTTCCAAGGCTGCCACGCTTCTCTTCCGCACCGCCATCATCTCGGGCTTCGATTTGTGCCACTATGCTTCTATCTCTCTCTTCAGCTTGATTTGACCGCTCTCTCTAGTCTCCATTTGTGTCACCTTCCACAACTTCTTCATCGTGTTACCGCGGTCGACTTTGCTCCCGCTTACCTCAACCATTCCTAGCCCCTGCACTTTGTGCTTTATGGGCTGCCGTACGATTCCAGATGAGTGGAGATCATTTGGTACTCTATACAATTTTTTAAGAGCCGTATGCTATAACGATATCTTCAAGAGTCGGACTTCCGTTTCCCCCTTTTTTAGTGTTAACCCTTCCAAATGCAATGCTATTGCATATGCTTTGCATTTGAAGGGGGTGTTAAAGGTATTAATGTCTTTTCCTATTGTCTAGGGTTTAAGGTTGTGTATGTGACTCATATACTATATAATGCCCCTTTGGACTGTGCAATAGACATTGAACTATTCAACCATTCATCCTTTCCATCTCAACTAACAGTAATGATGGTGTCTGGTGCAACATTAAAGTTTTTAATACAATAAATAGTACAGTACGTTTCATGTCCGTTTTGTGTGTTAGAAAATATCATGTCGATGAGGCGAATATCCTGTACATGTCTACATGATGCTTTCTGTACAGGCAAAGATCCTGCACTGTGGATTGAAACTATTGTAACTTAGTTGGAGGCCAGAGAATAGGGTTGGGTTCTTTTTCACTTTCAGCTGGCTTATGCTTGTATGGACTACAGTAATTAGCTTTTGAACGGTGCATTTTTTCAAGGCGGGGTCAACAGGAAGATTGTAGTAAAAAGTGTATTGAGTTCAGCTGTATCAGCCAAAATCGTATGTGACTATTTTCCTATGCGTATTACCTCTCGTGAACAGCTAGAATTCAAATATTTAAGTCATAAGTCATAAGTCTAAAAGAACTCACACTAGTTTTTTCTGTACCATGTTTCTTCTTTGCATCCATCCCAAATTAATTTTCCTGCAAAATACACCCAAGGCGGGATTAGTTCAAATATGTCACATCTCCAGCTCCCTTTATTATAAACCCATTGTGTCTATGATTACACTTTCCAATTAAACAATACCTTAGCAACTTCTTATGCTTAGTGATTTTGGCATGTACACCTAGCAATTCGAGGACCACCTAGGCCCTCAGTTAGTGTTATTGGCATACTTGATATATTTCTGAAACCACTTTACAATTTTCTGTCATTTGTCAAGTTGCAAAGTGGATATTATGTGGACAGAAACCACACAAGACGGTAAATTGGTGGGTGAACTACTGTTTATTATTGTTGCTACTTTTGCAAGTAACGATATATTCTTGCCATCTTGATCAACCTACATTATGCACTTTGCTGTCTCTGCTTCTAAAATAACTGTATATAGTGTAAATATTTGTCTTGACATAGTAACTATAATATTTACCTGCTGACACAAAATTCTCTTCAGGTTTCAGAGGCATCCGTCAACAGAAACCGTAGTACAATAATTGTTCCCGCTGGTAGCTCCAGCGAAGAAGGTTGGGAAGCATTTAGGAATGTACTGTTGGAAATAAATAATGAAGCGTCCCGATTCTATGTCATACCAAATCACCCAAATCAGGTACAACAAAATTAGCAGTTTTTAACGTATTTATGGAGTCTCTAGACTCAAATGACATCATTATTAAACCCTTCTTACATTGTATTGGTCAGCAACACATGGAACCTCCAGAGCACCTTCCTGGCCTTTCTGATGATGTGGGTGCTGGATTTATAGCTGGACATGGCAGCCAATCCGCTTCTGGGCCAGAGGTAGATGTTGAACGCTTGGTTGATCTGCCTCCTCAGGAAGAAATTAGTGGGATGGGCATGTCTAAGGTGATAAGGGCAGATCAAAAGAGGTTCTTCTTTGACCTGGGCAGCAACAACAGGGGCCATTATTTGAGGATTTCTGAGGTATCCTATTCTTGTCCGTAACATTTGATACTGATAGTTCTACCCGCTCATCAGAGTAAGGGCTCGTTCTTAATGCTTGTAAAATTGCAGGTGGCTGGAGCTGATCGTTCGTCAATAATCTTGCCGCTTTCTGGTTTGAAGCAGTTCCATGAAATGGTTGGCCACTTTGTAGATATAATGAAGGACAGGCTTGAGGGAATGACAGGCGTGAACGTGCGTAATGTCGAGCCCAGTCACAGATGATTAGCTCGACCATGGCCTTTACTGCTCCTCTACGTTTGTCATGTGGTATGTGGTTGTGTAGATCACGCAGTATTAATTCATCTGGTGGGGATAATAATGTTTTCTCTTTCTTTTTCTGAATTCCATGGTGAGGATTGATTTGTTTGGGACTTCTTTCTGCCAAGGAATAATAGGCAGTATATTGTTCGTGGGGTGGTATAAGTTGGTTATTATCGTATTTTAGCCCAGTTTCCATGCCTCTTACCTGGAGATCTTTGAGGGGTAGGAATAGGATTGCTGGTTGGGCTTGTGTTGTGTGGTATAATTGCTGGCATTTGCATTGTGAATTCTTTCACTTTCATCAGGTATGCATGTCACTCTATGCACGGTAATTTATTATGTAATGCCCATTTTAGAGCGCTGCAACTGCTACCCGGTGCGTCCGTTCCCCGGTTGTATTTGTGCTTGAGGATGCTCTGTTGATCTATTCATGCGTGGCCTATTCAATGTAATTCATGTATGGCTGGTACTACATGGCTATGTGATAGTTTTTTGACATCAATGTCTTGCTGGGGAGTGACTATATCTGGGCAGTTTTTCTATGAAGCAAATTCTAAGTATTTTTTTTTTCTGATTCGAGTAACTTAGATTGGTAGACAACAGTAGTCATCGTCTCACATTCTCAGAATGCTTATGTGGTAAAACTGAATTTTCTTGTAGTTTATGGGCACGTCCATCTGACCCCCGTGGAAATTAATGGAAGTGAAGGAAAATTCAACTGACGAAAGGCAGGAATGTTTGTCTAAAAAGATTTACTATCACCATCCCTGTGACCATTTAAAGCGAGAAACTGATAAAGTAGCCAGTCTTTATCGTCAGCTTTATAGCATGATGACGTACCCTCTTTTCCTATCGAGCGGAAATACGTTTTAGGGTGAAGTTATAGGTAACATTTAGCTTCAAGCACTGAATCAATATGAGAAGTTTCGAAAAAAATAATTGTAGTTAAGGAATGTTGTATAACCCTTTGTTGTTCATATGTTTCAGATTTAGACTCAAAATGTTTTACGAAAAAAATTCGTTGTGAATAATTGCTTTTATCCTTTTCCGTTGCGTGTGACTATCGGAAATGTATACGTAAATCGTGCATTTTACATACATTTTTTTCCGAAAAAATTGATCATATACCCTCTATTTAGATGGAAATTGAGGATTTACCCTCCTGATCCACGTGTCAGTGATTTATGATGACTCCACGTGTCATTGAGATGTGGAAGATAAATCCTCAATTTTCTAACTAAAGGAAGGGTATATAATCTAATATCCCTTTTTTTCCAGAGTCACCTTAGTCAATAGTCATCCACCAGGAGAGTGCGCGGGGAGTACAAAATCCATTGGAAAAACTCCGCCCCGCCCCAGCATTTGACCGTACTGCTGATTTGGGTCATAGGCCGTAGTAGATTCTTGCGTTGGTGTGAGTGAGAGAGAGAGAGAGAGAGAGAGAGAGAGAGAGAGAGAGAGAGAGAGAATCCATGGCGGAGGGAGTTGCCACCAGCGTTGTGAAGGAGGTACTGGCCAAGTTCGGCTCCTCAGTCTGGGGCGAGCTCGCGCTGCTGAGGAGCTTCAAGACCGACCTGAAAGCCATGGAGGAAGAGTTCACCACCATCCGGGAGGTGCTCGCGGACGCCGAGGCGCGCGGCGGCGGCGGCGACAGCGCCGCCCGCGACTGGCTGCGCAGGCTCAAGGACGTCGCCCATGTCATCGACGACTTCCTCGACGCGTGTCACACCGACCTGCGCGCCGCCGGGGCAACAACCCGGTGTGCGGCCTCAGCATCGACCTCCGCTTCGTCGCCATGGCGCACAGGCTGAGGTCTCTGAGGCGCAAGCTGGACGCCGTCGCCGCCGGGAGGAACAAACTCTGCTTGAATCCCAACATTTCTCCACCAACTCATCCATCTGCTCTTCCGAGGCGCGAGACGATCTCGATGGTCGACGAGGCCAAGACGGTCGGGAGGGCGGCCGACAAGGAGAAGCTCATGAGGCTCGTCCTCGACGCGGCGAGCGAGGAGGACGTGTCCGTGATCCCCATCGTCGGCTTCGGCGGCCTCGGCAAGACGACGCTGGCGCAGCTGGCCTTCAACGACCGGAGGGCCAACGACGAGGTTTTCGACCCCCGGATTTGGGTCTCCATGTCCGTCGACTTCAGCCTCAGGACGCTGGTCCAGCCGATCGTCAGCGCGACCAAGGAGAAGTGCGATCTGACCAACTTGGAGGCCATTGCAAATTTCTTGTCCAGGACATTCACTGGGAAGAAGTATCTACTTGTTCTTGATGATGTCTGGAGTGAGAACCAGGAGGAGTGGGAGAGGCTGAAGCTGCTCCTTAAGGATGGCAAGCGGGGCAGCAAGATCATCGTGACGACACGGAGCCGCAAGGTCGGCATGATGGTGCGCAGCGTGCCGCCATTTGTGCTCAAGGGCCTCTCAGATGATGATTGCTGGGAGCTGTTCAAGGGGAAGGCTTTTGAGCAAGGGGAGGAGGATTTGCATCCCAAGTTGGTCAGGGTAGGGAAGGAGATTGTCCAGAAATGCGGTGGCGTGCCGTTGGCAGCGAAGGCCCTTGGGAGCATGTTGCGGTTCAACAGGAATGAAGAATCATGGATTGCTGTTAAGGATAGTCAGATATGGCAGCTGGATAAGGAAGATACAATCTTGCCGTCTCTCAAACTTAGCTATGACCAAATGCCACCTGATCTAAAGCAGTGCTTCGCATATTGTTCAGTGTTTCCAAGAAACCATGAAATTAACAGGGACAAGCTTATTCAGCAATGGGTTGCTCTTGGCTTTGTTGAACCTGCAAAGTATGGCTGCCAACCGGTTTCTGATAAAGCGAATGACTGTTTCGAGCACTTATCGTGGATGTCTTTCCTTCAAGAAGTAGAGGATCATGACTTATTGAAGAAAGAATTAGAGGAAGATGGCAATGTTAAGTACAAGATTCATCACTTGTTGCATGACCTTGCTCAATCTGTTGCAGGGGATGAAGTTCAGATCATCAATTCTAAATCTAAGCAAGTCAATGGCTGCACTGAAGCATGCCGCTATGCATCACTGGCTGATGACATGGGGATGCCTGAAGTTCTCTGGAGCATGTTTCACAAAGTCCGCGCATTTCATTCCTGGGGTTGTGCTCTTGACATTAAGCTGTTTCTCCACTCAAGGTGCTTACGAGTACTAGATTTGCAAGGCAGCCAAATTATGGAGCTCCCCCAGTCAGTTGGGAAATTGAAACACTTGAGGTACTTGGATATTTCTTCATCCCTTATCAGAACTCTTCCAAACTGCATCAGTAGCCTCCACAACTTGCAGACTCTTCATTTATCCAATTGCAGCAATCTTCACATTCTTCCCATGTCGATATGCAGCCTTCAAAATCTAGAGACCTTGAATCTTTTAGCTTGTAGCTTCCGTAATTTACCAGATACCATTGGGCATCTCCAAAACCTGCAAAATCTGAACATGTCGCTTTGCAATTTCCTTGAGACATTACCCAACTCTATTGGTAAACTCCAAAGCTTGCAGGCCTTGAATTTGAAAGGCTGCAGCAACCTCGAAAGTCTACCTGACACTATATGCAGTCTGCAAAATTTGCATTTCTTGAACATTTCGCAATGTGGCATTCTCCAAGCATTGCCCAGAAATATCGGTGATCTCTCAAAATTGTTGCACCTGAATTTATCACAATGCAATGATCTTGAGTCAATCCCAAATTCAATAGGCCGCATAACAAGACTGCATACTTTGGATCTGTCTCACTGTAGTAGTCTATCTGAAATACCGGGATCTATTGGTGGCCTTCAAGAACTTCAGCTTCTCATTTTATCACATCATTCAAGCAGTTTGGCACTGCCTATATCAACAGGTCATCTACCAAACTTGCAGACTTTAGATCTCTCATGGAATATTGGTCTGGAGGAATTGCCTGAATCAATTGGCAATCTTCATAGTTTGAAGGTCCTGATCTTGTTCCAGTGCTGGAGTCTTCGCAGGCTACCTGATTCTATAATCAACCTTGTGATGTTGGAGAGTTTGAACTTTATTGGATGTGAACATTTGACTAAGTTACCTGATGGTATAACAAGCATCACCAATCTAAAGCACCTAAGAAATGACCAATGCAAAACTTTGGAGAGATTGCCTCATGGATTTGGGCAATGGACTAAACTTGAAACATTATCCTTACTTATTGTAGGTGACAGAAATAGCAGTATCGCAGAGCTAAAAGACCTCAATCTTCTAACTGGCGAGCTGAGGATTGAATGTTGGTCACACAAGAAGGATCTGACGACCGATGCCAAGAGAGCAAACTTGAGAAACAAGAGAAAACTAGGCAGCTTGACCTTGTCATGGACCAGTTCTTTTTCCTCTGATGATCTGACAAGTGTTGAAACGTTTCTTGAAGTTCTCATGCCGCCTGAAAACCTTGAAGTCCTTGAAATAGATGGCTACGTGGGCAATAAATTTCCCAGTTGGATGATGAAGGGCATGGAGTTGTTGCTTCCAAATCTTGTATCCCTTAGTTTAAGCAACATCCCTAATTGTAGTTGCCTCCCGCCCTTTGGGCATATTCCTTATCTCCAGTCTCTTCAGCTCCGCCACATGACCAGTGTTCATAGCATGGACTCTGAAATACTTGTGAACGGACAGAAAAGAACATTATACCAATCGTTGAAGGAACTCCACTTTGAGGACATACCAAACCTGGAGATTTGGACAACTTCTTCAGCAATGGATCGTAAGGATAGTCAACCACAGCTATACATGTTTCCTGTTCTTAAAATAGTCACTGCAACAGAATGCCCAAAGCTGAGGCCGAACCTGTGCCTGCCAGATGCTATAGCAGATTTGTCAGTGACCAACAGTAGCGAAATGTTATCAGTTGGGAGTATTTTTGGGCCGTCATCTTCAACATCTACGTCACTTCTGAGGAGATTGTGGATTAGAAATTGTCATGTTTCTTCCAATGAGTGGAAATTGTTGCAGAACAGACCAAAACTCGAGGACCTGGTGATCGAGTACTGTGAGATGCTACGTGTTTTGCCAGAGGCCATCCGGCACCTTACTACCCTGCGGAACCTTAGGATTCTGAACTGCAATGAATTGGAGGTCCTTCCAGAATGGCTGGGTGAACTTCTAACACTCGAATCTCTGGAGATAAGCTGCTGTCCAAAGTTGGTCTCAATGCCAGAAGGTTTGCAATGCTTGACTGCACTGGACGAGTTGACTGTCACTGGCTGTAGCACTGCACTTAACGAGAATTGCAGAAAAGATACAGGCAAGGATTGGTTCAAGATCTGCCATATCCCAAATATCCTCATCAAGTTATTGAGTCGTAAAGTCGAGTCGAGTCGTCAAGGGAGCGACTTAGGCGACTAGTCGACCGACTAGTCTCGACTAGTCCCCAGAGTTAGATCTACAATTATCATAGTCATAATAAAGAAGCAAACTGAGATTATTATACTACTACTACCAAAATAGTGCGTGTGGTGTGCAATGAGGATCTAGAGTTATTGAGTCACTGGTATTAAGTCTCGGTCGGGCCGAGCCTCTCTTATAGGCCTTAATGTTACTGATCCAGTGGGCCAGCTCCTAGTCGTGCGGCTAGACATGGCTGGCTAGTCGTTAACTAGTCATCCGTCTGCTCGACTAGTCGCTCCAATCGAGTCGGCCTCCCTAGTCATCCGTCATGTACCAACTGGACGACTAGTCGTGGATTAGTCGCCAATTAGTCAACGACTTAATAACACTATTCCACATCTCGTGAGGTAATAATGCATCCTTCTTCTTTTTGCGAGGATCTGTTGTTTAGTTAATTATAATAGCAAAGATGTGTTCTTGTTTAAACTGAAAATTTTCTTCCTTGGCCTGGGCAGCAACAACAGCGGTCATTCTCTAAGGATTCAAATGCAACTCATACGCACGTGTATACAATAATTTACCGAACTGAAATATTGATGGTTGCCTGTTTGAAAGCTATATCATTATCCCCTATTTTTTTAAGGATTCGCTCGAATCGAGTAGCATTTGTTCTGTTGGCACATATATAATCATTCTTTTGGGGATTATTAGATCATATCGAACTGCTGCTACCATTGAACGGTAGAGCGCTGCTACGATTCGGAAAGGACAATGTAACCAGTGACTTATATCCGAGGGAGTGCAGCACCAGCACCTGGTCTGGTATTATACTGATCAGTGTGTTATATCCGAGTACACCATGTACATTAGGATGTCAGGAGTGGACTACAACAAAGCCCTAAAATAAGTGATGTCACTAGCGCAGCCAACGATGTTGGCAAACATCAGAAGTTTGGTTTAATAACAGCACATAAGACATAACTCTGTATGACTTCATAAACAGAACTACATAACTTTATAAAACTGCATCTTTATAGTGAAATTTTTACAGCTCTAGCCACTGCACATAGTCCTAGTAGGTCGCAAGAAAAGGGGCTCCGGGTACATGTTTATGGTTCATTCAGTTTATTTTTCCTGTACCTCTGTAGCTCGCTCCTGGAGGGTGCTTTATTTTCTCTGTGCATGCATAGCAATTCTCGCCATCGAAATTGTTGGGTGGAAATTTGCCATCTTCAGAGAAAATATTGTTTTTCGGACCACCTAAAACAAAAACAATTTCTCATCTGAAATGGTTTTCAAGGATCGTTCTAACATTTCTCTCTGCTTACGCCCGCGTGTTACATACTTATTCCTTCCTCTAATCCCCACTGGAGTTGGATTAGTAATTCCCATGCAGTTCCTATTCTTTACTTATTTCGTAGTTTTTTTTCGCAATTCCGCTAATCCCCTTCCTTCCTTTCTCAATTCCAGTCCTATTGTCCGAACAAGAAGGCGATGATGGTGACTACCTGCCGGACGATGATGAGGCAGGCATGATATCTAATGTCACCAAAGAGGAGGACGCGAGTCAGCCTTGAATCATTTTTCTTCATTCAATCATGAATGCAATGCACTATAGCTGTTCTACAATCTGCGTATATGTCCATCTGTTTGTATGAACGCCACTTGCGCGTAGTAAACTGAAACAGTAAGCTCATCCTAATATTCTTCTACTTTAATCATCAGTTTCTTTCAGTAGTTACTGTTAGCTAGCATGTCACACCAGAACTAGAGCTGTGCGAACTCTCATAGTCTCATGAATTCTGTATATCATTAAACTACTCCGTTTCTGGATCCATATGCCCCTGCAGCAGCGTAGGGTGTAATATGAAACTATGAACTCACTATGAAATTGTAGTGATTTTGAGCTTTGGCAATTTTTGAACTATAAATTTATAATTTCTATTTTAATGAAAAAGAGAATACCAATTTGAAAATTGCAATTCCAAATGTATTGCTTTATTTCTCTACTAATATAAAGGGGAGTTTGTCCATCGCACCCTCCCCGACTCCTCGTACACATGCACAACGTGCCTCCTGTGCATGTCTTGGCAATGCAGGTGAGGAAAACCGACTGTCAAAAAACCCAAATAAAACCGACTGACACCCCCCCTTGGGGCCTTAACCAGGAAAACCAATGCTCAGGAGAACCATCGCATCGCATTGGCATCTTCCTCTCCCGCCTAACCTACTGCCTCTCCTCCCTCAAGCACAGCCACTGCACGTCGTCATCCCGTGCTCTCTGCACGCCGCAACCGTGCCCGGAATAACCTTGCTTGAATCCATGCTGCATCCTTAATTCTACACCACCGCTGGTATCAAGCCGCCACCACCGTCTATCTATCGAATCTGCGCCATCACGCCGGCGCTATTTTGTCCACTTACATTCCTCCTGCGATGCCTGCGATCCTTTTTTTTGAACTGCTCCATCCCCACGTGGCCACGTCTTCCATCTCCACCCCCATGTCTCGCACCTTCTTCCACAATGTACCATGGAAAGCCAAGATGAGGATGCCTTTTTCCCTATCGCCTCCCCTTCCCTCCCGATCTAGGCTACCCCGAGTGTTCTCCTACTACTGGCTGACATCGGTGGTGGGTTCGCTCTCGACCCTGATCTAGCTGCCCTCATGGCCAGTTTTCCCTTTTCCTCACAATCCACATCATCCCTATCATGACTTGCTTGTCCTTTACTAGTGTGGGAGAAATCAAGGAGGAAGTTGCCGCACGGTAGTCATTGAGGGCGAAGAGATGGCACGATGGCGGCAAGAGGCGAGCGTGGAGGAAAGGTGCATGGTGACCACACACATCAAGGAATGACTAGCAATGCGAGCAGCGGCGGGGTACAGGATAGGAGCTTAGAGAGGGATCCCACCTTGAGCTTGTTGGCGTTGACAAGGATGGAGTAGATGTTGGAAATGTAGTCAATTTTCGGCATATTTTAATCCAGAAATTCAGCATATGAAACATGACATAAACATGCATGAGTGATCTATCAACGATGATGTATTCATATTCGCTAACGAACAAGCTAACAGTAACACCTATTAACATATTCATAGCGCACAGAAACAAATACATCAAAGATGTGTTAAGATTATACCCTCGGGCGGGGCCAGTGTCGGTGACACCGGAGGCGCCGTTACCATCAGTCGACATGATGGCCTATTCGATGTAGTCGATCAAATCGTGATGCAGGACGAAGCTTGATGCAGGAAGATGTTCGCAGTGCAGTCCCGCGAACAGTTCACCACCAGGAAGTAGACGTCGCAGATTGAGTAGTCGCGCCGATGCGCTCCCCAAAAACTTGATCGCCCGCCTACCCGTGCAGGTACACAAACGGACGAAGTTCTGGAGGCCTACTCGCCCAGAAACTTGTGCGTGCAAGGTTCTGGACCGGAGATTGCAGAGAGCAGCAACAAAACAGAGGGAGAGAGAACTGTTCTTTCGTATGGAGAGGAGAGCCTTCTTATGCTGTTCTCTTGTAACAGCAAAAATGAAGAGACCAGAAACTGCCGCCATTAGTCACTAGTAACTGCGCACCCATTACTCGAAAGTAACCGCAGCCATAATCCACTAGTAACTGCACCGTTACTGCCAGCGAGTCAGTGCGTTTCGATTTTCGAATAGATAAAGAAAAACGCGCCCGCACCCGACACGCCTGCGCGCGTACGAACGCACGCACACGCACACGCACACGCACACGCACACGCACACGCACGGCACGGCACGGCACGGCACGGCACGGCTCGGCGTGGCGTGGCGTGGCGTGGCGAGGCGAGGCGAGGCGAGGCGAGCGAGCGAGCGCGCGCGCGCGTGTTGGCTCTCTTCAATTTCACAAGGGGGTTACCTCGTTCCACCTTTTAAAGTGGTATAACTCCCATTGAATTCTCCATATGGGACTAAACAATTTTCCACCTAGCATTAGTTGTGGGCCTAGGAAGAGCCTTCTTATGCTGTTCTCTTGTAACAGCAAAAATGAAGAGACCAGAAACTGCCGCCATTAGTCACTAGTAACTGCGCACCCATTACTCGAAAGTAACCGCAGCCATAATCCACTAGTAACTGCACCGTTACTGCCAGCGAGTCAGTGCGTTTCGATTTTCGAATAGATAAAGAAAAACGCGCCCGCACCCGACACGCCTGCGCGCGTACGAACGCACGCACACGCACACGCACACGCACACGCACACGCACACGCACACGCACCGCACCGCACCGCACCGCACGGCACGGCACGGCACGGCACGGCACGGCACGGCTCGGCGTGGCGAGGCGAGCGAGCGAGCGCGCGCGCGCGTGTTGGCTCTCTTCAATTTCACAAGGGGGTTACCTCGTTCCACCTTTTAAAGTGGTATAACTCCCATTGAATTCTCCATATGGGACTAAACAATTTTCCACCTAGCATTAGTTGTGGGCCTAGGAATTCCATTTGATTAATTGCTAAATTAAAATGGGCCAATCCCGATTAATCCAACAATCCCCACCAAATTTCAAGGCACACGAGAAATGCTCTCAGTTCTGCTGATGTTTGATATACCAGTGTTTCGATGGAGACTGTTAAGTTGAACATCCACCTAGGAAAGGAGTTACACTTATCCACAACTGAACAATGGACTATGCCTTGAATTGACAGTTTTGTGCGAACAAGCTTTACCCAATTCCTTTACTAGTACTAGGCTGCCTAAAGCATCCCCTCTGGTTGGAGCGTATAAGTCATACTCCATGCCTATTCATGAGTATCTAGAGATCACCCAAATCTCATAGACTGTGACCAGCAGTCGAACTCATATAGGTGTGTTCCTTCTAAGATGTCCTGTAGGCCGACATCTCTGCTCTAAATAAGCCACTCGGATCACATTAAGGTAAAAAACCAACCTGCCATACAGAATAGGAGAGAAGTGCATCATTGAAGAAATGAGCCATGTAAAGATCTCTCCTCCCAGTCAATCAACAGCTTGTTTCACCATCCTACTTCACGGGATCTCCGATCACGTAGAACAGGTTACCACTGTGGTATGACTCATGTGGGTCTCAGGCCCATCTCACTCGATGCACTATCTATCACATTACGTGATAAACCCTTTGTAAATTGGTCGGCCAGATTATTAGCTGTCTGGACATAGTCCAGCGCTATCACTCCGGAGTTTTTCAGCTTTCTGACAGACTTCAACCGCCTCTTCACATGCCTAGATGACTTCATGTTGTCCTTAGAACTGTTCACTTTGATAATTACAGTCTGATTATCACAGTTCATCAGGATAGCTGGTATCGGTTTTTCAACCACCGGCAAATCCATAAGGAGTTCACGAAGCCACTCAGCCTCAACAGTAGCGGTATCTAATGCTGTGAGTTCTGTTTCCATTGTTGACCTCGTTAAGATGGTCTGCTTGCAAGACTTCTAGGAAACAGCACCACCTCCAAGTGTGAACACATATCCACTCGTGGCTTTTATCTCATCAGCATCAGAGATCCAGTTTGAATCACTGTAGCCCTCCAGTACCTTTGGGTACCCAGCATAGTGAATTCCATAGCTCACGGTTGCCTTTAGATAGCGCATTACTCTCTCAAGAGCACGCCAATGATCATCTCCCGGATTTGAAACAAACCGGCTTAGCTTGCTCACAGCAAACGAGATGTCAGGCCTCGTAGCACTAGCTAAATACATCAATGAGCCAATAATCTGGGAGTATCTCAATTGATCCCTTGTTATTCTTCGGTTTTTCCTCAATAACACACTAGGATCATAAGGAGTAGGAGCAGGCTTGCAGTCACTATAACCAAAGCGACTCAAGACCTTCTCTACATAGTGAGATTGCACAAGTGTAATCCCACTATCACCTCCTCTCAGTAGCTTAATGTTAAGAATCACATCAGCCACTCCCAAATCTTTCATCTCAAAACTCTTGGACAGAAAGTCCTTGACCTCCTCAATCACATTGAGGTTGGTCCCAAAAATCAGTATGTCATCAACATACAAGCACAAGATCACTCCTTCTCCCCCACCATAGCGATAGTACACACATCTGTCGGCTTCATTCACAACAAAGCCAGCAGATGTCAAAGTTCTGTCGAACTTCTCATGCCATTGCTTAGGTGCTTCCTTTAAGCCATACAAAGATTTCAACAACTTGCACACCTTTCCTTCTTGACCTTCTACCACAAACCCGTCTGGCTGATCCATATAAATCTCCTCCTCCAACTCTCCATTTAGGAAAGCTGTCTTAACGTCCATTTGATGAACGAGCAGACCATGAGAGGCAGCCAGGGCAAGTAGTACTCGAATTGTGGTCAATCGGGCAACAGGTGAATAAGTATCAAAGAAGTCCTCGCCTTCTTTCTGGGTATAACCCTTGGCCACAAGCCTTGCCTTGTACTTTTCAATTGTACCATCAGGCCTAAGCTTTTTCTTGAAAACCCATTTACATCCTACAGGTTTACACCCATAAGGACGGTCAACGACCTCCCAAGTTCCATTAGACATAATAGAATCCATCTCACTCCGTACTGCTTCCTTCCAATAGTCAGCGTCAGGAGAAGAATATGCCTCTTCAATGGTTCTAGGAGTGTCATCCACGAGGTATACAATGAAATCATCACCAAAAGATTTTGCAATCCTCTGTCTCTTACTCTTTCGAGTAACTTCATCGTTATCCTCCTCAGGATTTTCCATAGGCGTTTCCTTAACATGTTCTATCGGCACAAAAGAATCAAGGGAAATTATAGGTTCTTGACTAGATGAGCTAGGTACATCACATTTCATAGGAAATTCATTCTCAAAAAATGTAGCGTCTTTGGACTCTATGATTGTACCAACACGCATGTCAGGTACTCCAGTTTTTATAATTAAGAACCTATAACCCACGCTGTGCATAGCATAACCAAGAAATACACAATCTACGGTTTTTGGTCCAAGTTTGCGCTTCTTGACAATTGGCACGTTAACTTTGGCCAAACATCCCCAGGTGCGCAAGTATGAGAGAGTCAACTTCTTCTTTTCCCATTCCTCGAATGGTGTTACTTCTTTATTCTTTGTAGGAACTCTATTCAGGACATGACACGCGGTCAATATAGCCTCACCTCACCATTCCTTAGAAAGTCCCGCAGTGTCTAACATGGCGTTAACCAAATCAGTTAGAGTGCGATTCTTTCTTTCGGCAACCCCGTTTGACTCGGGAGAATAGGGAGGCGTCCTCTCATGAATAATTCCATGTTCCTCGCAGAATAAAGTAAACTCATTTGAAAAATACTCTCCCCCACGATCAGACCTTACCCGCTTGATTTTCCTCTCAAGTTGGTTTTCTACCTCAGCTTTATAGATCTTAAAATAATCCAACGCTTCATCTTTTGTTTTTAATAAGTACACGTAGCAAAATCTAGTGCAATCATCTATAAGCGTCATGAAATATTTCTTTCCACCTTTAGTCAACACGCCATTCATTTCGCATAAATCAGAATGAATGAGTTCTAACGGTGCCAAATTCCTCGCCTCTTTTGCTGCCTTGTGAGGCTTGCGAGGTTGTTTCGATTGAACACACGCATGGCACTTAGAACCTTTGACCAAAGTGAATTTCGGAATTAAACTCATATTAGCTAAGCGCGTCATACACCCAAAATTAACATGACAAAGTCGTGAATGCCAAACATTAGATTCATCATCATCGTTACACACATGGTTCACAATTTTATTATAGGAATCCATCAAAGAAAAGCGGAACAAGCCTCCGCTCTCATAGCCTTTACCAACAAATGTTCCATACTTAGACACGACACATTTATTGGACTCAAATGCAAGCCTAAAACCATCTCTACACAGTAGAGATCCGCTGACGAGATTTTTCTTTATGGAGGGGACATGCTGCACGTTCTTCAGCTGCACGGTCTTTCCCGAAGTAAACTTCAGATCGACCGTACCAACACCATGAACAGCTGCATGCGATCCGTTTCCCATCAACAAGGAGGAACCTCGACAGACCTGATAAGATGAAAACAAGGAAATATCAGCACACACATGAATATTAGCACCAGTGTCAACCCACCACTCAGGTGATTGACAAACAGAAAGAACTGTAGGTAAATAATTACCGTACCCCGATGTTCCTCCAGCATCACTAATAACCATGTTGGCAGACTTCTTCTGCTTATCCTTGCGGTCTGGACAATCCTTAGCCCAATGGCCAGAATCACCGCACACAAAGCAGCCGCCCTTTCCTTTGCCTTTCTTCTTAAACTCAGTAGTAGCCTTGGGCTTGACAAAAGGCTTATTTTTCTTCTTATTGTGGGAAGCCTGAGGGTTCTTCTTCTGCACCAAATTGGCACTAGAACCTCCCTCAGCAGCAACTTTCTTGCCACGAGTATCTTTTGCCCTCGCCTTCTCTTCAACACCAAGAGTGCCAATGAGATCAGTAACACTGAACTCCTGCCTCTTGTGTTTTAGAGAAGTAGCAAAATCCGACCAAGAAGGTGGTAACTTGGCGATAATACCGCCAGCCACAAACTTGTCCGGTAACTCGCACTTATTGTTCTCAAGCTCCTTTGCCAGCGCCTGAATCTCATGAGCTTGTTCTACTACAGAACGGTCATCGACCATCTTGTAGTCATAGAACTGCTCCATGACATACAGCTCACTGCCAGCATCGGAAACTCCGAACTTGGCCTCAAGTGCATTCCACATCTCTTTGCCCGTAGGCAAATGCATGTACACATCCACAATGTTATTTGCCAGTATGTTGACAAGTGCACCTCGAAACAAGTTATCCGCTATATTGAACTTACGTTCGTCCTCAGCAGATAGAGGCTCAGCGGGCTTGCCTTGTACAACATGAAAACATTCCATGGCAGTAAACCATAGGATCGCACGTGCACGCCATCTCTTAAAATTGGAACCATCAAACGGAGGGTGCGGTTTAAGTGACGCAGCAAAGCCAACTACCGAAAAAGACCTATCAAGTTTTTGGATTGTTGGAAATGTAGTCAATTTTCGGCATATTTTAATCCAGAAATTCAGCATATGAAACATGACATAAACATGCATGAGTGATCTATCAACGATGATGTATTCATATTCGCTAACGAACAAGCTAACAGTAACACCTATTAACATATTCATAGCGCACAGAAACAAATACATCAAAGATGTGTTAAGATTATACCCTCGGGCGGGGCCAGTGTCGGTGACACCGGAGGCGCCGTTACCATCAGTCGACATGATGGCCTATTCGATGTAGTCGATCAAATCGTGATGCAGGACGAAGCTTGATGCAGGAAGATGTTCGCAGTGCAGTCCCGCGAACAGTTCACCACCAGGAAGTAGACGTCGCAGATTGAGTAGTCGCGCCGATGCGCTCCCCAAAAACTTGATCGCCCGCCTACCCGTGCAGGTACACAAACGGACGAAGTTCTGGAGGCCTACTCGCCCAGAAACTTGTGCGCGCAAGGTTCTGGACCGGAGATTGCAGAGAGCAGCAACAAAACAGAGGGAGAGAGAACTGTTCTTTCGTATGGAGAGGAGAGCCTTCTTATGCTGTTCTCTTGTAACAGCAAAAATGAAGAGACCAGAAACTGCCGCCATTAGTCACTAGTAACTGCGCACCCATTACTCGAAAGTAACCGCAGCCATAATCCACTAGTAACTGCACCGTTACTGCCAGCGAGTCAGTGCGTTTCGATTTTCGAATAGATAAAGAAAAACGCGCCCGCACCCGACACGCCTGCGCCTGCGCGCGCGCGCACACGCACACGCACGGCACGGCACGGCACGGCACGGCGCGGCGTGGCGTGGCGTGGCGTGGCGAGGCGAGGCGAGGCGAGGCGAGCGAGCGCGCGCGCGCGCGTGTTGGCTCTCTTCAATTTCACAAGGGGGTTACCTCGTTCCACCTTTTAAAGTGGTATAACTCCCATTGAATTCTCCATATGGGACTAAACAATTTTCCACCTAGCATTAGTTGTGGGCCTAGGAATTCCATTTGATTAATTGCTAAATTAAAATGGGCCAATCCCAATTAATCCAACAGTAGAGGTAGTCGACAGCGTGGATTCAGTTATTGATTCATCGTATAGAAGTAGTTGGTTCTTTATTTCTCATTATCACAGACAGTTCTTTACCAATAACCGCCTGTGATTATATTTTAATTTACCTGTTCTCACCGAATTTGAATTTCCCGCTCATCTCACTCGATTTTCTCTTTAAAATAGAAGGTTCGGTTGTTCTACGCCTTATCTACTCTTCTCACTTCTCCTCCACTTCTCATCTCATCTCTTCTTTTCCTTATCTTCTCTTCTTCTCATCATATACTTCTCCTTGCCAAATTTTTCTTAAAAATAGAAGGCCCGATCGGCTTATCTTCTATTATCTCTTCTCAGTTCTTCTCTCCTTCCCCACCTCTTCTTCAATCCCATTCATCTGATTTGGTTAAGTCTGTATTTTTAGGCATCCAAGTCATGGTAAAATTGCCCACTTTTTTTAGCTCTGGTATGGCTATCATAGATGGTTTTAACTAAGAATCGTTTGTGATAACTAACTATTACAGACGGTTCTAGTTTCGAACCGTCTATGATAATAACGATCACAGACGGTTTTAGTTCCGAAACACCTGTGATACGGTTTTCACAGATGATTCTAAAACTATATCACTGACCCATGAAGTCAGATAGTTCAAGAAACCATTCTTGAATCGTCCGTGATGATGATTCCAAATCATCTATGATAAACTTTTCTGTGGTAGTGCGATGACTTAGCAAGGCTAATCATTTGTGCCGAACATCGTAGTCCGTAGTGGGGTGGCCGAGCAAGGCCTTACGTACGTACAATGCTCGTGCGCGTGCAACTGTTGCGGCGGAAGCGGACCACCCACGGGACCGGCAAGCCAACCGAGGACAGCAAACGCACGGTGGCGCTGCCGCGCGCGCGCGCGCGCGCGCGTACGTAGGCTAGAGTAGCGCGATCGAGCTGCCGCAGGCACGAGCCCGCGCCCCATGCATGTGCCGATGCGCGCACCGGTGGATCGAGGTGTTCCGTGGAGCGGCGCGCTCGGGGCCGGGCTCCACTGCTACGTAGGTACGCCGGCGCCGACCGAGCCCGAGGAGCAAATGAGCAACGCAACCGTGCGGGCGTTAATTAACCAAGAAATGCAGCAAGTCGATCGGTCGCCGTGCGTTAACATGGCCAAACTCCAGCTCCAGCATGCTTACTACGACGTACCGCAGCTCGTGCTCACAACAGGGTCACAGCCACAGAAGCAAGCGATGTCGCTGACGGCATGGAACAACCTATTAGTCATGGATGCAATGCAATACGAAATGAGGTCGCACCCAATTCATCAGTATGCATGATCGAGTGATCCAGCAACTATTCGGAGGAATTTTTTAGGATGTACCACTCCATGCCCCCACACTGCTATGTGTCCTGAAACTTGATTTAAGGGAGTGGCATGTCCTTGAATGAATATTCAGGAACAAGTGAGACAGAGACGGCGCATATAACAAAACACTTTATTTCAAGTACTCATACCATATAGTCCAAGTAATGATGTTCCAACTTCCAATATCCTACGATTAACATTTCCGCTTGAGACAAGAAAAAAGGCAGACAATGTTAGTCCAGAAGAACATGTCAACCCTGTCAAAACGGTTACGAGATGGAACATCAGATCCAACCATTCTCATACGTGTGTAAATTTAGTGCTTAACCTATTACCCACAAACTAGCTCATATACTGTTGAAGTATAAATGAATCGCTCATCTTTCCTCATCAGCTTAAGCTTTTGGGTGAACTGGCTGGTACATAAAACTTAATATGGTATCAGAGCCAAGAGGTCCCGAGTTCAAGACCTGGCTGATGCAATTAAAAAAAATTAATTGCAATCCACTTCTATTCCACGTATTAGGCTTAAGGGAGCCTACACATGAGGGGGAGTGTTGAAGTATAAGTGAATTGCCCATCTAAGTGAATTGCTCATCTTTCCTCATCAGCTTAAGCTTTTGGGTGAACTGACTGGTGTATGAAACTTAATATATACATCTCACTCTCTCCCCCCCCCCCCCCCCAACTAAGTAATTTCAACCCCACTAGGCCACTACTGCACTGTGAACTCAACACTAACTACACATATATATTAAACTAGACTGTTTTGGTCATGTTTAAAGACTTGTATGCAATCTGAAACTAGACTGATCCAAAACTTGTATGCAATCTGAAAATTACTGAACTGATCCAAAGCTTTCCTAGCATTCTCGCAAGTTACAGAATCTGCATTCTCACAATGAGTCATTGCATTCTCACAAGTTACAAAATCTGCATTCTCACAATGAGTCATTGCATTCTCACAAGTTACAGAATCTGCATTCTCATATTCTGCTGCATAAGAGAACTTGTTGCTGCTCCTTTGCCTCAGCTAATAGATGCACAGGGATCTCCACCTATAAAACAAAAGGAGTAATTGCATAAGCTCACATAGTTGACAAAATGAACAGGTGAACAGTTCACATAAAACAAAATGAGTAGATTGAAACAAAAATGAGAAGTTGCCATTGGTAAACAAAATTTATCATTAGCTTGGTCACTGTGCTCATGGCACCCTTATTTTGTTCTCTACATTCTTGTCTTTCTTCACATCTATCTTTACCTTCTATCCCGACATGTATTATCCGTCTAAACTGCATGTACCAACTTACCCTTGTATATGTATATGTATATGTATATGTATATGTATATGTATATGTATATGTATATGTATATGTATATGTATATGTATATGTATATGTATATGTATATGTATATGTATATGTGTGTGTGTGTATGTATGTATATCTTAAATAGTGACATGCCACCAGATATTCTACCGGGAAACTAATCAATATTTTGCATTCAAAAAAGTTGCAGAACTTAAATTGATACCTTATTTAGTAAGCATACCAAGTGTTTGTGCTTGGCATTCTCCTTCAGTTGTTTCTCTAGATGGTAGCATCTAGTGCCCATTGGGTCCCTGGCATCCAACACCTGTGCAAGGAAAAAAATACAAAGTAAACAAACAAGCAATCCAATATATATAGACGCTTCTTCAAAAAAATACATAGAGGTGTAGCAGATATTTGGTTGATTTGACATAGTAAGACTAATTTTCACAAGGACAAAAGGTTGCAACACTGATCGGCACAACAACATCAAAAGAGTTAATAACTTATAAAGTTCACCCCCAAATTCTTTTGCTTGGTCCCTTCTCAACATTGTATGTCAGACAAGGTCTCGTAAGCCATCTTCCTCTTCCTCCTTTGGCAACTTTGATGAAGCATACTTTTCCTCAAATGCATCTAAAAACATAAAACACATTTTACCAACACAGAGAGAGCTATCCTTGACAAATAATAACATATAAGTTCATATAACTAAAGATAAATATCTAAAAGACTTCAAATTTGTTGACTGCAAAAATATGGAACATCTAAGACTGACAACAATTATTCTTCAACAATCATTAGTAGTTTGAGTAGCAGAAGAACAGCCAGTAGGCACTCTAGTTAGTATTTGCAAGATTTTTTGAACATGCATGCAACCTGCACATGAGATAAATCTGCTCCAGCTACAAAACTAGACTTCAAACTTAGAGCCAATTGCTTTCTTCTAAAATGACACTAACTACCCGCAACTTAAATATTAAACAACAGGAATGGAATAGTGGATAAATATACATAACTCGTACCTTGAGAATCATCAGCTTTCTTCAATAGAGATTCGTAGTCAAGAGCCGTTAGTTTTAGGTGTTTCCTCTTGCCCTTAGGTTCAAAGGCATTCTCAAAAGGCTTAGTGTCAAGAAGATGTGCCCTAGCTTGATGTATCATCAACATGATACAACATACGTAAGTAAAACATTTCATACTACAAGACAGACAACCTACTTTTTTAACAAAAAAGACTCAAACTTCAAAGAACAAAAAATAATTGAAAAGCATGGAATTGACACTGGTTGTTGAAAACAATAATGCCACATGCTATTATTGCATCACCTACACTTCCCACAAGTTAATGACCAATATGACATATGCTACATACAGAAGTTGTACCTTTTGATGATCTTGTAGAAGTGATAGCAGTAGCTTCCTCTCTTTCAATATGACATTGTAGTTATTGGAAAGCCGACTCTGGAATTCCTCCCTAAAGAATTCAAGCTCTTTCTAGTTGACAACTCATGTACTTCATGTAATTACCAAGAGGCAGAATAATATAGACAATCAACATCGTTGTTAAATCACTGGACTTAAAAAGTGGAATAAACTGGAAGCCACAAAAGAGCAATGGGGTAAATCTTCATTCCAGATATCTAAATTCTTTGATCATATAACATAACCACCTAAACAAGTACACTATCCAAGTCTTGAATAAAATTATACCCTACCCACGTTATCAACAAGTTTCTAGGATAATATAACCAATCATTTAGAACAATCTCCCATATATCTCCTCCCAAATTTCACCATATGCATTGTGTCCCTTAGCATCCCTTCCAGCAAAACTACTACCTCAATAGACACGCTGATCTACGGTAGAGAAGGCCATGCTAATTGCCAAGTTACCAATTGAATCAAGTGTAAAGCCATCATATTTCTCTATTTTTCTCATAGACATTAGTAATTAAACCTCCCAGGTTATTTTGACATGATCAACCATGCCAAAAAGCGCATGTACTTTACTGGGATAAACAGCACCAACATGTTCAACTACTTAGTCAGAGAGAGGGTGGGATTTGCTCATCGAACCAGTGGCGGTTAGGCTTGATGCAGGTGTTGGTGAGCTCCTTGTACTACAAGTCATGCTTGAGCACCTTCCCAGCATGATCCCTCTTGAGCACCTTATTGACAATTGCAGTAACACTAATTCAATATTACCTCATCAACATAGTTGCATCAAAATAGTGCCAAATGCTCATTCTCGAATTGAATAAAGCTATACAGGCAGATAAGCTCCCTCATTGGTGCTGCCAACTGGCTGCCGCTAAGTCGCACACATAGCAACTATTGCCACACCAGCCCAGCCTGTACCCACCCTCTACCTTCGATTGCCACAGTAGCTCTACCATCGATCCCTCGTTAGAATGCCCATGAGTGCTCCATCCACCTTGCTCTCACCCATCATCGATGCACCAACTATGTCCCAACCTTGATACTCCCTTCACACTCTCGATCGCCTCCAACGTAGCTTTGCCGACAGAGCTTTCAGTGGCAGGGGAGAGGGCGGTAATGGTGGTGGGAGAGGGGGCATCCAGATCTGACCGATGGAAGCTGCAATAGGGGAGGGGGTGGTGACATGCAGAGATAAGGCAGTGTACAGTTCTAAGCATGCAAAGGGAGGAGGGAGGAGCATCGGGAGGGAAACAGAGAGGAAGAGTACGACAAGCGACAGTGCGGATGTGAGGGAAGGAGGGAGGAGCAATGATGTGGATGGGAGGGGAGGAGGGAGAAGCATTGGCAGCGGCTAGGATAGGGGCGTGGAGCATGCGGATGTAGCCGTGGCAATAGGAGTAAGGGCGTGATAGGGTGGGGAGGGGTGGGGGAGCGGGAGGCAGGTGCAAAGGTGGCCGTGGTGATAGGAGGAAGGGCATGAGAGGGTGGGGGAGTGGGAGGGGAGCGGGAGGTGGTGGTGCAAGGTGAGGGTGGGTCAAGGATCACGACGTGGGGAAGAGAAGGAACTTGTGGTTGTG
Organism: Dendrocalamus latiflorus; assembly: GCA_017311315.1. Classification (NCBI taxonomy): domain Eukaryota; kingdom Viridiplantae; phylum Streptophyta; class Magnoliopsida; order Poales; family Poaceae; genus Dendrocalamus; species Dendrocalamus latiflorus. The sequence continues at coordinate 53,907,776 of CM029663.1, read as the reverse complement.
CGGTTGGTTTTTGAAGGGAGCGTGATTATGCATTGTGAGGCTAGCTGCATGAGTAGGAAGGAATGGCCTAGATTCTTCGTGGTAAGATTGGATAGCTACAAAGAGGCAAGGGGAGAATGCACTATCACCAGCTGGTTCTTTTAAGTAGTAGAGATTTTTCCTATAACGGTGCTACCATCCCACGCACCACCTAACAGATCAGCGACACGCACTGTCACACAACCGACACTTAATTCACATGCAAATTAAGATCACTTGAGATGTAGAGAATTGTTTGATATGATATTGGCCAAAATTGGATGTGTTGCTCTTTGAGAGACCATGTGGAGGTGACCCCGGTTGTGTGATGGGTAATTGACATCTGTTTTAGGAAAGTCGAGTTTGGTTTGTGTGGTTCGGACCATGTCGTTGCACGGTGCAAATGGTTTCGGTCGGACTTTGTCGAGCTAGGTCGAACGTGCTTAAGTCGTTTATTTTTTGTTTCGATCGGTTTGGGCTTTGAGTATTTCGTCTGATGCTATTGTATGGTTACAATATTTCGAGCGGTGCTATGTGATTTGTTTCTTGTCTGTGATGGCTGCAGGACATCGAGGTGGAGTCGTGGCGAGGCACAGGATGACCGGACTAGGCGCAGGTGGTGCTGAGGTCGGAGCGGTCAGGGTGTGCCGAAGACGGCGAGGACTCGAGGTGGCTGCGTGGCTTGGAAGGCAAGGAATGAGGAAGCTTCCTGGAAGGTGCGCGAAGGGTGTTTTGGTGAATACGCAAAGCTGCGCTAAAGGAAGTGGATTGTGGATAAAGTGCCATGAGTGGTTGAGAGCTAATGGGTAAAGTGGGTTGTGAACCCATTATGAGAGGCTATAAATAGAGAGGGTGTTCTCTAGTAGCATTCAAGAATTTCAGCACTTGAAATGACAGGGCAGATTTTTAGAGAGAGATGGCTTGAGAGAGGGTTTTGTGCTTGTGTATGAGTGTGTATTCTTTCCAAGCATGTATGGGGATTTTTAGTGTGAGATTGAGAGAGAGATGAGCTGAGAAATCCCTCTTTGTAATCGCGTATCTCTCTGTATCAATCTTAATTTGAGAGATTTCTCTTGAGTTGCTCTAGTGCTCCTTTATTTTTCTGTATTATTTCCTTGTTGATTCCTCTCATGCTGAAATCTTTTTGGTTGTTTCTTCCTGTTCTTGAAATCTATCTTTTCTTTGTTTCTTGCCTAAGTCTCTGTTGTTAACAGTCTGAAATTTATTTTGCTCTCATTCTTGGCTGCAAGGTTGTTTTCGGATGGCTGCATGTTGTGCACCTTCCTTTCTTTGGCAGCTAATTGTGTATGCACTCCGAATCACTTCTTGTGTGTGCTCTTAGCCCTGCTGCAGCCTACAGTTTTTTTGTTTGAAGATTTCGGCCAGCTGCATCCTCCCATTAAAGTTATTTCTTTTGGCTAGTGCTTCTTTGGCAGTATAGTAGTTTGTTTTTGCATCGTTCGGCAGCCTTTTTGTTGTCTCCCCTCTTTTAGCCGAGCAGCAGATTTCAGTTTTCAGTGCTCTCGGCTGGCAGCAAAAGCAGCTTTTTTCCTTGCCGTGGCAGCGATTCTTGCTGGTTTCTTTGCCGTGACAGCGCTCTCTACCGTTTCTTGCCATGACAAGGTTTTAGAGCTGATTTCTTTGCCATGGCGATGAATTTCTTCAGTTTCCTTGACGTGTCAAGTTCTTATCTTTGCGACTACCTTTGAGCATTTCGTGTGAATATTTGGGGTTTGATTTTTTAACGCTCCATTCACCCCCCCTCTGTCGCCTATTCCGACCCAACACTCTTTCACTATTAAGTTGGGCAAAAAATAAAAACAAAAATGCATGGGTGGCCTTGCCATCCAAAGAACGACAACATTATTCTTGTTATCCATGACAGACAATATTGATAGTATAATATCTTTGAATAGACAAGTCATCACCCATAAAGACCTGGTATCCTTTCATCTGAATCATTCCACTAATTGTATATGAGTGTGTAAGAACTAATGTCAGTAATCAGAGAGGGTGAATGATTCTTAAAACTTTTTCTCCAACAATATTGAAAATCTTCACTCAAATGATTATGACAATCACCAAGTTTAGATTACACCAACTAAATTTAGCAAAATAAAACTAGAGACCTAAACCAACAAAATCAGGATCAATCAACACAAGGCCATTTAGACCATCTTGAATAGGCTAGTTTGACCACCATGACCAGTCTAACTGTAGGGACAAGAGTGGTTTGACAGCTGGGACCGGTCTGGCCGATCTATTCCTAGACCTAAAAACCACTTGTGACAAAACTCAAACATCATGAACTTATTCAAATCTCATCCAACACTTGCAAAGTTTGCACCAGACTTATTCAAGGTATTAGAAACCTAAACTAATCAAGAATCACAAGGTTCTTTAGCTCAATTCACTAAATTTAAGAGAAGAAATCTAGGACTCAAGAACACCAAAAACCCTAAAACTCAAACTACTTCTTGCTCATGAAGATCTAAGGCATGAGGTCTTTTAGATCTATTCTCATATATTCTAGCAAAGTAATTTAAGAAAAAAATTTGGTCTAGAACTCCCATGATCACAAAATCATAAATCTTGCTAAAAAACACTCATTAACCGGGCATAATCTTGTTTCTTGCTATGGAGGTGATCCAGATGGGAAATGATTGATCAAATAGGATCTTCTAGTGTCTCCTACTTATCATGAATTATAGCAAGATCAAGAGAAAAGGAAACACAACACTAAAAACCAAGCCAAATAAAGATTTCAACACTTGAGCAAAGAGGATGAAGACTTGGATGAATTTTGGATATGTACTGATATTTAGAGATGAATGTTTACAACACTCTCTAGCCAGCTACAAAGTCTGAGAATGACAAATCTTAAGACAAAGAGCTACAACTCATCTCTTAAAGATTCTGTCCAAAAACCCTAATCCCCTCAACTTGGCTTAGCACTAGCTTCTCCAAAACTTTACCCTAAGCCAACACCTCTCCCTCGTTGCATATGAAGGCTCACAAGAAGCCCTGTCCAATACCTCTAGTTGGGTTTTATCCACTTATAAAGGCTAACTTATTAACCCAATACCATATCAGGTTTTACACTCACATATACACGCTTCTCAAAGTGCACACAGCTATTAACTCGATAGTGAATTAATACTTGATCTACTTAATATTTTCAGCATATCCTTGACCTAAATCACCTCTCTTGAACCTCCTTGTTCCATGGTCGGATCAAGTCTTCAACATTTCGGTTTGGAGTAAAAGGACCATTTTGCCCCCAAACCACCTTCCACGAAGCTTTCATGCTTCCTTTGCCTTGAAGAAGCCCATGTTTTATCTTCAACTCCATGTGGCTCCAATGACTTGCCACCAATCCTCTCACACATTTGGATCCCATTGAATGATCCTCGCTTGCAAATGGTCCTAAGTTAATTGGCGCACCACATGCCTATCCATGCACCATGATGGCACCTGACTTCTCTGACTATTCTGGGTCTCAATTCCTCGCCGAGCTTAGACACAATCCACCTTGTCATTGGTCATCATGTCTACCATTGGTAACTCTGCTCTGGTTCTTTGTCTTCCCAACTTGTAACTACCCCGCTAGTCTCAATCACCTTTTGGTGACACCTTGATCATTATGTATCTTAACTCTCCTAACTTAGTTCCAATCCCTTGACCGCTCTAGACCTATGCTCCTCTCTTAGTTCTGATCTCATCCACCTCACCATAACCTAGCTTCGAAGTCCTATAACTAACAACAATGAGCAAATTGCATGTAGCACCGCACTATATACAAAATCATTAATTGCCATAATTGATGATTTTGTATCCCTTACCTTCACATCAAAGAATCTCCACATGCTTTGCCACATACGTTGTAGTGCCCAATATGTGAGACCGCGTGGAGGTCACTCTATGTTTATAATGAGTATTTGACTTTCTTTGTGATTTGATATCGAAGTTTGAGTTTGATTTTATATCATTTAATCTTTGGTTTTTATTGTCTAGGTGACATCGGTCATACCGGCTTGTAGAGGTGGTTTGACCACTGCGAGCTAGTGGTCAAACCAGTCTGCTATGGTGGTTTGACTGGGAGAGGTAGCGGTCTAACTGATCGAGGAGCGGTTCAACCAACCATGGGAGGTGGTCCGACCAGAGGAGTGGTAGTATTGGATCGTAGTTGGCGGTAGCTATTTTCTGGAGAGGTCTTCAATGAGTTACACGAAGCTTTTGTGAGACAAGTCGGTGTATGGCGGTCTATCCGATGGGTGTAGGGCGGTCTAAACGGCATGGTTGCCATGATCAGGCCAATCCCCTATTACCAAGAGGGTGTTAAGCCAGTTTGTTGGCATTATGATTGGCTGTTGGTTGGCAGTTTGTTGGCGTTACGATCGGCCGTTGGTTGGCAGTCATAATGGTCTATGTTGAGAGGTTTGTGTTTAGTTGGTTGCATTAGTCATGGCAAAGTCCATGCAAAGAGTTAGTCACGGCGTGAGTCCATGCATGTGTTAATTTATTAATGAAAGTCAAGTGTATATTATTTGTGCTTGGAATATTGGTTGATCTTTGATGTGTACATCGCTTGGTGATTGTGGCAGTCAATGGCAAGACCGAGGCTACGAAAGGAGTCCTAAGGCCATGGCATGTGCGTAAGTATAGGTGGAGCATCATCTTAAGTGGAGAAGCATGGGATAAACACAAGGATTATAAGAAGGCAAATGTATGAATGTGGTGTGCCAATTGGACGTGTGTGTTTCAAGTGGTGACAATCCTCGAAGCAGACATATGATCTTGGCGATAAGTAATTGGGTATCACGGACTATGGAGTGATGCGGTGTGCTATAGGGCTTGGGCATTTCAAGCGGTGACGGTCCTCGAAGCAGGTGTACGATATTGGTGGCAAGTCATTGTGCATCACATCTTCGTGAATACCAATGGATGGTATTAAGGAAATTGTCTAATACCGGGTGGAGGAAAGGTTTGCAAAACCGCGGCATTGGCCTAAGTGATTTAGGTCACATCTTGAAGGATGAAGTGTCTTATCGGGCTATTGGAGCCATAGAACTGACGCTTTGAAAAATGTGCAAGTGTGTATGAGTGTAAAACACATTTATATATAGGTTACTGGTTTTTTCTATTTATAAGTGGTATGATCCACTAAGAGAGCTTGGTTGTTTAGGGTTTAGTGTAAGGTGAGAGCTTTCACTATATAAGCTTTTGTGTGAATTGAGAGATGTATCAAATCTAGGAGAGACTTTTTAGGATTTTCTTTGTTGATGTCTTTTGTGTGTGTGCTTTAGGGTTAGAGCTCTATCCTCCATGAAAGAGTGACGGTAAAACATTCATCTCTAATTAAAATAAGCATTTAAAGTTTGCTTAACTGAGTTGTGCCATAGATCTCTCTTTGTGTTTTTGATTTGTTTAGCTTTCTTGTTTAGATTTTTTTTCTCTTGATCTTTTCTGGTGCTAAAAACGTGTAAAAATTGAAGATATCTCTTAGAAACCAGATCCCACAAATTGAAAGTAGGATTAACATCACACCCGTAGGAACTGACTTTTATAAGGTTATTTTGCCTACAGCGGTGCTGCCATCCAGCGCACCGCCTAACAGATCGGCGACGCACACCGTGACCTGGCCGGCGCTTAATTCACATGCAAACTAAGATCACCTGACATGCAGAGAGTTGTTTGATATTGATATCGACCGGAATTGGATGTGTTGCTGTTTCACTGTTACGTTGGGCAAAAAAAAAAAAATGAAAAACAAAAATGCATGGGTGGCCTTGCCGTCCAAAGAACGACAACATTATTCTTGGTGTCCATGGCCGACAAGATTGATAGTATAATATCTCCGAACAGACAGGTCATCACCCACAATTCCACAAAGACCTGGTATCCTGTCATCTGACCCATTCCGCTAATTGTATATGTATGAGATCACTAGCTCGATTTCCTCATTCGTCAAGCAACTAAGCAAGCATTTCTTCATATGATCCTTCAAACTACACATTTTATATATGTATGTACACCTAACATTGACATGCACATGACTGCTTGTTCCCCCTAGTGGCTGTAAATTCAACACGAAGTCACGAACTAAAGAGAGATAATTAGCTTTAGCATAGAGATTAAGAGAGATATATTAAACTAGACTGTATATTCTAGTCATGTTTAAAGAGGAAAGGTTCACGCATGCATGCATGGTCTCTTTATTCTCCACTAGCTATTTAGCTCCAAATGTCCTTGTCTACTGGCTGTCCCTAATCTAATTATAGAACACACAATATTTCGAAACAATAAAGGAGTTCCCCACTAGCAACGCGAGCATCTCCTTTGATCAGTTTGTTTATGTAAAGTTTTTCTATTTGATCATTTTATGTGATAGCCCATAATGTTGACAGTTAAGTAGCTGAATAGCTTTCTTACAATGCTCTCCACATATAATTGCGTGCACTCCCAAATATAATTTACACTATAATGTGTATCTATATATAACTAAAAGGTAGTAAGTACTAAACGCTAGCAAGAGTAAGCAGTGAAAAATATAATTAAATTAGAGATACCATAATTCTATGCCTGCATGCCAGAAAAGTAAATAGTCAGGCTTTTTTAACCCTCAGATCATCATAGTTTCTACCTCAAGGAAACTGTTGGTGCTCACCATGTTGCATGCATGGTTGTCCCATGTATGGCCATCAAACACCCTGCAGACCTCTGACCAATGACCATTCTTGTCCAGCATGTACATGTGTTAGACCATATGGTTAGAACGTGCATTTAGTGATGATAAATAATTGATATTTGGGTAGCATCAAAATTTATGTTTATGAAAGTTTTAGTCGATGCACTATTGTTGCTGGAGTATTCATGATAGTAGGTCCGGTCAGCAGGTGTCGACCACAGCAGAATGACCACGGCAGATAAGACCACGGCAGATGAACACGACATATCGACCACGATATTTCAACCATGAAAAATCGATTACAATGGATTGATCATGGCATGTCGACCACGACATTTGACCACGACAAATTGACCACGGCAGAACAACCACGGTAGAACGACCACCGTCGGTAGTTTGTAGTCAGTAGGCTTCAACCTCCAACAATGAACCAGTTGTAAACAACAGTGAACCGGTCATGAGTGAGAATGGACTAGTCTATAGTCGTAGCTACAGTACCTAGTCGGTACTCAGTAGTCGTAGACTTTACTGGTCAGTAGTCGTAGACTTTGCGGTCGGTAGTCATAGACTTTGCGGATCGGTAGTTGTAGAATTCGCGATCTGTTGTCATAGTCGTAGGCTTCATAATCTGTTGTCGTAGACCTCATGATCGGTAGTTGTAGGCTTTTGCGATCGGTTGTCGTAGGCTTCACGGTCAGTACTCGTAGACTTTGAGTGCTTCAATTCTAGTGATCTTCAAGTACTCTGAGTACTCGTGGTTTCGAGTACTTGTTGGGCTAGCGGTCTTACTGGCCTGAACGGCTTGTGCATGGCGGTCAGGCTGGTCTTTCTAAGTGGTCTTAGACTGATTTCTGGAAAGGTTAGATATTGAGATCGTGGATGATCTAGTTTGTGTTTATTGATAGTTAAGGGTGTGATTTGCGTGTGTGAATTGATGTCGGTCAAGTTGAGATGAACTTGTATTGGAAAAAAAATGTTCTTTGGTCTTTTCTTGTATAGGTTGGGCATAGAGATGATCATGGTCGATGATGAGGAGGACCAGGACTAGAAGAGAGAAATCTAAGATCTAGGTGGTCGGGCTCACGCTGGAGCACGTGGAGATCAAAGGTGGTTGATGCGTGAAGAAGCTATAGGAGGGACGGTCTTGGAGGCTTCAACACGTGATGAGATTGAAAGAGTTATAGAAGGAGTTCATAACTTGGAAGGCTTAGAGATTATGGAAAACCCGTATTTGGAAGGGTTTTGGGTCTCTTGATTTTTGGAACGGATAGAGTCCGTAACTTAGACGGTTTAGAAATTATGAAAACCCGTGTTTGGAAGTGTTTTGGGTCCCTTGATTTTCGAAAGAGATATGATTTCGTGTCCATGCATGTTTGATGAGGACATGTTTGGACATTAGCCTATAAAAGCAGGGAGAGGATAAGGATTAACGCAAGGCTTTTGAAAGGTTTTTTCGAATAGACTTGAGAAGAGGCTTTAGTTTCTGGCTAAGACTTTTAGGGGTGTTTGTGAAGGCACTTTATAAATCCATAAAAATCCAGCAATAAAGATCATCTTGAATCAATCTGGTTCGTGATTTGCTCGAAAAGTGCTGGTAATTACAAGTGGAATGAAGTTTATGATGACGTGCAAAGGTATTCGAGAGGTTCAGCTTCTGGTGTTAAAGATTTCAAGTACGTACAAATCGGTCGAAGATCAAAGCTAAGTAAATGGTCGAACGCTGAGCGGTTGAACACTAAGTGATTGATCAGGCAGTCGGGCACTGAGCGGTAGAAACTTTCACCGACCACTACGAGATTCCAAAAGCAGAGGCAATCATTCACTCCCCCTCTGATTACAATATTCGATCCTACAACATGCTTGCAAACACAAATTTCCTTCATATTTACTTTATTTATTCTAATTTCTTGCGGCACCTACCAACACAAGAGAGATGAACAATTAACCAGTGATCACAATTGGATTGCTTCATAAGATTAATTATAATTTTATACACACACCATTATTGCACTCCAAGCATGCATAGATGGTATACATCAGTGTAGATTATTTAATAATGGGGGGGGGGGGGGCTACTTGCATGGTAATCGTACAAGCCTTGCTTTAGCTTACGGGGCTAGTTAAACAAGCTGCACCAGCAAGTCTAATGATGACAAGCCCTAAAAAATTCCATAGGGAAAGCTCTGACTAATCCCTTTAATCCGCCTTTTGATTTTAATAAACACCACACCTGGAGACAGGCAAGCAGGGAGGGAGGGACTCCACTGAGATTCACATCCCAATCATATCCCAGAGAAATAATAATAATCTGCAGCAATCCATTTTGTTCTAGCAGACAACTCACATCTGCAGCTTCCTTTGTTGCTGCTTCGTCTCCTTTTCTCTTCCCCCTCTTCAAGCTGAGGAAACGCTAGCTGCATGCTCCTTGCCCGGCCGGCGCCATGGAGCCCAAGAAGTCGAACTATCTCTTCGCTTTCGTCTTCGTGTCGCTCCTCCTGTCCTCCATTGCAGGTTAGCTAGCAAGCTCCACATGGTTATGGCTTTGTTAATTAGGTTATGTATGTCCTTTTCTTCGCTGTTCTTCTTCTAAATAGCTCTTGTGCATCAGAGGAATTTTGAGCGCTTTAGCTAGTAATGTTTCAGTTTCTGTAGTGATTTTTTTGAGTCTGTTTGATGCAGGAGGGCAGAGGAAGTTGTTGAACACAGATCAATTAGGATCAATGGTATATATAAATGACTCAGCTAGTGATGTATATACTTTTCATCATATTTGTGTCATTTTATTCGTCGATCAACATGTATGTTCTTTCTGGCATTGCAACGTACGTAAGAAGCGAACTCATGTGAAAAACTTGGAGGAATATATTGATGTTATGTCTCCAAGTATGGGATAAATTAATTCTTCAATTTCCTCTCCCTTTTATTTCACCTCCTCTTGATCTCAAGGACACGGCAATAGAACATGCAGCACACGTTGACTCTAGGCATAAGATGCAAGTTTTTTCAACTGCAAGACGGCTTTTTCTATACATTCTCTGAATTCCTATAGGACAATCAGTTTTGTTTGACAAGTTAGCACAAAGAGAGCCATTCGGATCAAGTCTTCGTTGTCATGTGGATACTGGCATGCGCACTGCACAGCTAAATCTACATCTCTCTAGGATCAAATTAGCACATCAATATTATTGATGTACGTATACATGCATAATGCGTGTGTGTGTGTCCGGCCTTCTACATATATCTACTTAATTAACACATACATAACAAACCATTAGAAAGCGCATGGTTATCGATTTGTAATTTTCTTAATTACAGTTTGTTACTCTTCCATGCATGCATGTGCTGTTAACTGATCATTGCTCGTGTTAGCTAATGTTTGCTCTTTGCATGCATGCGTGGTAGGAGACGTCTGAATCCATGCAGCAGCAGGAAGATGACGAAGAATTGGTGGTGGTCCACGAAAGAATACTCAGGCAGGTGAAGACGAACGACTATGGGACCTACGAGCCTTCTCCCACCATGGCTAAGCCTCACTTCAAGGATATACCTAACTAACTAACTAAGCTTCATATGTATGCGCCACATATTTGTCGAATAAATCTCATGTATCATGCGCCTTACGTGGATTATACATAATGTACACAAGTTTGTGTGGATCGATACATATATATGTGGATTTTTTTTAAAATAATCTATTTTTATTCTGAATTACAATAATATACCTAGCTTTTTATTTTGCAGTAATATCCATCTGTCGCTCCACCGTTTAGCGACTTATGCTAGTCGCCCAACGGTTGAGCGACATATGCCAAGTCGCTTGACCGATGAGCGATTGGCCGTTAAGCGACTTGGCCATAATCGCTCAACCGTGCAGCAACACCTCGACAAGTAGCCTATCGGTTGGGTGATTTAAAATAATAATATTATTATTTTAGTAATCCAATGGAAATAATTGTGGAGGAGTAAATGGCAATTTTTGTAGGTAATACATTTAGCAAATCTTGCTTGTCGGTTGTTTTTTTTTTTTGAAATAAAAAGGCAGACAATGTAGATTGGTCCATTTCCGATTTTCATATATTCTCGAGGGTACAAAATCTATTAGACTCGCAATAATATTTTGTGATCGTCGTATATTGTTGTAGTACGATAAATTTCTGAAGAATTTTGTGAGGACGATTGAGCTAGCAATAATTCGTAAGTAGGAAGGTAAGTGATATTACGATGCACGAGGGAATTCATACACACGTAAGAAGGGGGTTACATAGCATGCAGGCTAATGAACGAAGGACGGTACATATATGCCTTTAAGGAATTAGAAATACATGGAACATATGGACGAGGAAGGTCAAACTACTACATAGAACGTGGCCATTTGCCCTTGCGGCCCAGCTCAACATTGTACTCCTCGCCTTGCACCTTAGCTTTAGCCACAATGTCCCTCTTCTGCACCCTCTCGGCCTCCCATCGCCTGGTATGCTCGTGCTCCTGCTCCTCATGCAGCCTCTCCCATCTCTTGTTCTCCTCCATCTCAGCCTGCAGCTCTACGAGGCACCTTTCACGGCCCTCGCAATCCTCCCTGGCCCAGCTCTTCCGTGTCATTAGCATCCACATATTGTAGGGTAGATCTTGTTGTTGATCCACTAGCTGAAGTTGCAAAGGCATGGCAGAGACTATGGTGGGAAGAGAGATGTGGTTAGGACATAACGGGAATCAAAATAGTGGTGCGCACTGAAATGCGAGTTCATTATCGGCTACCTGTGGCTCAGCGTGTTGAACCTGTGGTCGAGAAGTCTGCACAGTAGTTCAGGCAGCACAAATAATGCTGCCCAATGGTCCACTTGTCGGTTGATTTGATGCACTTACAAGCGTCCCGACACCAGCAAAGTGGTGGCGCCACCCCCGTCAGGAGCCCTTCCAAAGGGCCGTCCAGCGAGCATAGGAGGGGGGGGCACAGCTCGACCCAGAATCATTAGGCGTACTACGAGGTAGCCTCCTTAGATCAATGAGCTCTATAGGTGTCTACTGAGGGGGTGAGTGATGTATGTAAGGCCATTGACTAAACACCCTGTAGCGAGCGGCGGTCTACTAGGGAACCTCCCAGTCCTTCAAGAGCTCACAGATGTGCTTCCAATCATTCTCCTTGTCCATGCTATCTAGGTAGTGTTGTTGGTGAGGAGTCCTGGCCGAGTAGCATTGTATTTATAGCAGGAGCAGATGCACCTATAGCGGCTCCATTGCAATGAGGCATGGAAGCATTTGTAATATTACTACCACTACACACACAACAAGAAGTGGTGCTGCACTTCATGCCGATGTTACTACTCATTGGCAGGTGCCTTACAACTTCTCACAGTGTGGCCTTCCTGGCCACAGTGGTCGTAGTATCTACCCGCCTCCGTAGCTTTCTCTTTGTCCATATCATTCCAAATGCGACGACTCTGCCAATAGCCCTTCCCACCCTTCAATAGGTCAAGATCCGGAACCCAAGTCCTCTGTGCAATATCCAATGTGGTGAAGTTGCCCACAACCTTGAAGCCTCTTAGCTCACTGCACCACGCTTGAAGCACCCTCTCCTTCATGAAGTACTCCGACATGAAGCTCGGTGGGTCCATGTTTATAGTCCTGCATGCGGCGAGGACATGAGAGCATGGCCTGTGAATGAGCTTTAGCTTATTGTATCTAAGGCACACCTCATGGGTAACAAGAGAGTGAGCCATCCCAAATCTGGCTCTGTCTTGAAGTAGCACGTCAAAATGATGCTCCATATTGCCCATCACAAAGACCATGTGCGACTGACTGTTCTTGATCTTGGTCTGCATGTGCGCTATAATCTTCAAGCAATACAGTGTATGTGGGTTGGCTGCATGAAGTGCCGCATTTGCATGCCTTTCCCTGAAATATCCGATTGTACCATGCAGAACGTCTTTCACGATGGTGAAGAGGGGTTGAGCACGGAGGCCCTTAAGAACCCAATTGTACTCCTTTGCAAGGTTAATGGTCATTATGACATACCTCACACTGTCTGTGTCGTGCAACAAGGACCACTTCTCCAATGGCTCGGCCTCAATCCAATGGAAGAAGCACTTGATGTTTCTCGAGGTCCTCCGCGTCACACCAGGTGGGTCAAGCTCTGGCAATGGTGCAAGGCGTTCGGATTGCGCCACCTCAGGAATGGGAGGATGCTTATTCCTCTTGACGATGTGCTTTCTGATGTGCTCCTCCAACATCTCCCACAACGCATCGAATTTACGTTGCTGGTTCTGCATAGCCAGCATCTTGAACAACTTCATCAAAGGTTGCTGTGGGAACTGCTTGAAGAAGTTGGTCCCTAGATGGCGAATGCACCATCTGTTCCTCATGTCTAGCCAAGGGAATGACTCCTCGGGGTCTTACTAAAGTTTTCTTATGGCTTTTATCATCCTGAGGTGGCGATCATGGATTATACAAACATGAGGACATGCCCCAACTACTCCCTTCTTCAGATGTCAAAGGAACCACAACCAGCTGTCAAAATTCTCACTTTCGACGAATGTAATGGCAAAGGTCAGAATCTAATTGTTGCCATCAACGCCAATTGCTATTAGGATCCGCCCCTTGTATTTTCCAGTTAGAAATGTCCCATTGACTGAGATCATAGGAAACAAGTGCCTAAAAGCGTCGATGCAGGCACCGAAGGCTAAGAATGCCCTCTACAAAACCATGAAACCTGGTAGTCTTCTGGATAGCTTGTCCTTCACTCTAATGTATGTGCCCGGGTTCCTGTCTGACGCACATGGAGCATACGAGGAAGGTTGTTGTAAGCCACCTCGAAAGAACCAAATCTCCTTTCCAAAGCCTTTTGCTTCGCATTTCATGCCTTCGTGTAATTAATCTTGTACTTGAATTTCTACTCGATAGCCACCATGATGTGCTTGGCCTCCAGGTCCTTCTACAGTATCTCTCCATACATGAGATTAGCTATAAAGGTGGACGTTAAATTGCGATGCTTTGGCAAAACAGTATTGAGCACGCAGGAGTGCGCCTCCACATTGGAGACAATATAGTGAGTCCTGTAGTTGGGTCTGCGTGCGTGCACACATCAAGGACAACCAACCTATTCATAGGCCACGTGTACTACTCCTGGCTGGATTTTAGAATCCGAAACATTCGCTGCATGGACAAGGCCCACAACTTAATGGCATCCTATAGTGCTCCCTTGTCATCAAACGTTGCATAAAGCCGAACTTCCGTACCATGATACTCCCACGGTGACTGATGCTTGTCGTGCACAACAAGACCCTCCATGTCCACCCTATTCCATCCCTGCAGGATGGGCACTTGGACCTCATCGGAAGAGTCGTCGTTATCCTCTTCTATAGCTTCCTCCTCAGCCCAGGCCATCAGGTCATCAATCCCCATCTGATGCACTATGTTGTCAGCATACTCCCCTGCGTTCACCTATGCAGTAGGTTCAGCTTGCGGTGTGCGATCTTCCTGTTCTGCCTCAACAACATTTGAGTCATCTTCATGAACCATGCACTCCACACCTGAGCTGCTCCGCCCAACCGGACGATAGACGTCTGCAGGGCCTCCTGCGACTCCCTTCAAACATGCTTGCATGAGTAGCATGCACTCATATCCACGTCGCTGGCAGCCTTCCACAAAGCCCTTTTGTGCAATCATGCGCATCAACCTCCTCAACTCCCACTGAGTGTGCGTGGCAGACTGACTCCAAAGGCCATGTAGGATGACACTACACACCTCAGGGTCCAAGGAGAACCTGCATGTGAGCCAGTGTAGGACATCTCTAATTAGAGCATTCTTTGCGTTCAGTTTTGGTATGGACACCTGTGCTATTATGATTATGTTAAGAGTGGCCCATAACAGTTACTGCCCATGTTGATTTCTTTTAATGTGAAGGGCAAGTGATTCCCTAAAAACAATGGTCCCTCCACGCTGAGGGGTTACACCTCTGGAGTGAGAGAAAGTATCAAAACTAAGTATTGTAAAAGGCTTATTATGATTTTCTCAGTTGCACGCCTACAGAAGCGTGTAATAGCCAATATCATGAGTTAATCATATCTTGTAGGTAAAGATGTACAACTTTTACAGAGTTTTAAAAACCTATTCAAATGGTCATGCCCTCGGACATGGACAAAGTGCAGAAATGCCACACTTGTGTACTTTTCACAAAATGGTTACTGGTTGCTAGTTGTTATGTATATGGTGTTCTGGTATGCAAGTGGAATTCATTTGGTGATCATGGAAATCTGGTATCTTGATATGAAAATATGGTATCTTGGTATGGACATGGACAGTGGAAGCAAATGATCTCTTTATCATGATAAACTTGACTTAAACTAGACATTTGGTTTTAACTAAAAATGATTAGATCAAAGGTTTGAAAACTAGCTACACTATGATATTTGACTAATTGGCTTTTGCTAAAAGAAACATAAGACATTCCCTTGGTTAAGCCTTGCTTGTATACACATACACACTTACATTCTAATATAAGGACTTGCTGAGTACTTTTGTACTCATTGTTGCTCGACTATATGAATTCAGTGCTCAAGGAATGATCTACTAGTGAACAATTGTCACCATCTATCGAAGGTTGAAAACGACACCGAATAGTAGGCCACGTGCCCAGTCGATTTCCTGTGGACATATCCTGAGGGTCTCCCTTGCTATATGTCTTTTCCGCTGCAAGATTTCATCTGTATTGGCCTCCCCGGCTTATGAAGTAAGACCTTGACCATTTGGCTCGTTTATGCTTATTTACTACTATAACTTTTTAGTTATACACATGTATAGATGTGATATTCACCATTGTTATATTATATGAGCTAGCCACTGATTCAAAGACTAGTTCAGAATACACAGAAGATTCAGATTGCAAAATCTGGGTCGCTACACTTATATAGTCTTCCAATTCAAAAACTAGATGGTAGACACAGTTTCTGAAAAGTTTATGCAGACCTAAATTATTTTCCTCGACCCAAATCATCCGCCTCAGTATAACTTTCCTCAATTCCAACGTTTGGAAAAATAGTTGTTACATAGACCTAGATCATACGCCCTACGACGGATCATCCGCTTGTCCCAAATCATCCACCCTGGGTTGTATCATCCGCCTCTGTAACAACCTTGCCATGGAGTGCCTTTGGAGGGATGGTACGAATCAATGGTATGCCTTCACCCGGATGCCTTCACCAAGATATTATTAACCTTAACACCACTTAAATATAAGTTAGTCTCGATGAAATAGGAGCCATTAATAACGAAAACACTAAATCATCGAATTAAGGGCCACTCTTCCATTGCATTATTCACTCTACCTCGGTCTCTTCCATTGCATGAGCAAGTTTAATAGTACAGATAGCTGCTACCTCCAATACATTTCCATGTCATCAAAAGATAATGATGCAGTCAACTCATACAATAAGCTGGCTATAAGTTGTCTCCACAAGAGCTCTCAATCATTTAATACATACATGGGTATTGATAATTTAATACATACATGGGTATAACAATTAGTTCTATGGGTACATGCATGGATAATGCCTCTTTTCCTGTGCTATAGCCTGACTCTTGCATGGGAGTCGGCTTGGCTCTCTCTCTCCTTTTCTCTCCCCTCCACATAGGACTATGCTGACATGGATTCCCTTATAGCTAGCACAGTCAACCTTATTAAACTTGCTCTTATAGAGACCATGATATTTAGGGGTTGTTGCCTCATTGGCGGTGCTAGATTGTATATATCCAGGCAGTTCATAATCCCAATATCTCACTACAACGATCAATCTAGATCGCCTGTGTTGTCTAACCATTGAGGAACAAAAGAAAGCACACGGGGAACATATCTAAGTAAAGATTCGCGTAAAAGTGCAAAAGATGCAGTAAGAGCATCTCCAACAGTATGAGCTAGTTACTAGCTCTAAGACAACTTCTCCAATAGTACTAACTTTTAGCACATAGCTCATAACATAAATAGCCTCACATGACACTCTCACATAATCTTGGAATGTGTGTATGAGACTAGCTCTTGATCAAGAGCTAGCTTTTCTCTCTCTTCTATTAAAATATGAAATAATATGCTTAGAGCTAGCTCATAAGTCACTATTAGAGATGCTCTACGGACCTTCGTAGGACCAAATGTAGGCCAATGAGGGTAAAAGGCTTATTGGAAGTGCTTGCTCACCAGAAAAGTATTCTCTAGGAAACCCAATTGTTAATTCTATACAGATGTGTTGAGCCACAGTAGGGTGGCCGTTTACATAACCCAGTAGTAAAGCACAAGGTTGCAATGATTAAAGGTTGGATTCTTTCGGGTTTAAAATTGGTCCATACTTATATTGTTAATAATAACTAACTTTTAAACGGTGCGTTTTTTAAAATAGGATTAATAGAAAAATTATAGTAAAAAGTGTATTGAGTGCAGTTGTACTAGTCAAAATCTCATGCGACTATTTCTCTCTGCGTACTACGGCAGAATTCAACTATTTAAACTATAAGTCATCAGCCCAAAAGAATCCACCCTTAAGTTTTTGGTCTTGCTTCAGCACTCCTCTTGCAGGAAAAGAAAACAAGAGTTACGAATCTTAAAGAAAAACTACTGGAATTAATTAAGAAGGGGCAGTATTGTTGAAACTAAATATGGCAATATATACTGCAGGAAAACAAACAATGTATACAAGTTCAGTGCTACGCCGTCGAAAATGTAATATATCGGTCAATCATCTTATACATTGCTGGCAATTCTCCACAGCAAATTAAACAAATCGAAAGCTTTCCCTAAACCCACGGTAATATAGTAGTATCAAGCTATCATCATGCAATGGAATGCAATGCAATGCAAACGGCTGCCATGAGCCATCTAGGGTCGAGCTTTAAACCAAAAAGGGCCTGAACTAGGGAGTCTGCGCATTCCGCTGAGCTCGCCGTGCGAGGTAAGAAATTCTTGGAGGGCCAAAGTTTAGAGAAGCCTCATGCGAGGCCCACAACTCCGGAGGCCCAGCGCCTCAAGGGCCGGAGCTACAACCGACGAGTCCGTACATCGTGGTATGGCTGACCCCGCTAATGCCGCGTGACGAGTCAGCGGGAGAGCAAATCGCGAAATGCAATTCTGCACCTAGGTGGATGTCCAGTTGTCCACCCACAACCCCTCCCCTGGCATCCCCCGAGAGTCGTGCAGCCTATTGCAAGAGTGATTGAGAGAAATAATGCTTTCATTAATCCATCTGTTAATCTGTATATTGCTTTATATAGGTGATAAATGGGTGGCATAAAACGTACCTGTACATAAAGGCATCTGTCCTTTTTGCTATAACTGTACATTGGGCAGTTGATTGTAACTGGTGTTTAACACTCCCCCTTGACCAATGTATCTTCACATGATCACCTTGATTCATCATCTTGAAATAACTCCTCCAAAACCCTGTAGGGAAAAATATGAGGAGAACCGATAGAGTAGATATGCCATGAAAAACTCCTTTAAAACCCGGTGGGCAAATTTAAGGAGAAAAATGATATGGCATATATTTGATTATATCTCCTAAAAACCCTGTGAGGAAAAGAGAGATATATTTATTATTACGTTGTCATATTGCCTCATTAAAACCTTGATTAGAAACCTTAAAGGGAAAACTCATAAAGGGAAAAGAGTACAATATTTATATTTGAACGGGTTAAGTCTTAGGAGATTTCTCCCCCTGACATCTGCAAATCACATAGTCTTCGCATACCAATTCCATGAACACATTTTTGGAATGTGGAGGTTGGTAATGACTTAGTGAATAAGTCTGCGAGATTATCACAAGACTTAGTTTGCAGAATATTTATTTTCCCACTCTCTTGCAATTCATGTGGGTAAAATAGTTTAGGTGCAATATGTTTTGTGATATTGCTCTTTATGTAACCCGTTTGCATTTGAACAACGCAAGCAGCATTATCTTCGTAGATAATGGTAGGTGATGCAATAGCACATATACCACATGATTGTTGTATGTGGTTAATCATTCTGCGAAGCCATACACATTCACGTGATGCTTCATATAATGCAATTATTTCAGAATGATTAGTGGATGTAGCTACTAGAGTCTGTTTCGAAGACTTCCAAGATATGGTTGTTCCACCGTGTAAAAATACAAAGCCTGTTTGAGATCTGGCATTATTGGGATCTGATAAATAGCCAGCATCTGTATATCATATTAAATCCACATTTTTATTCTTCTGGAAGAATAAAACAAGATCATTAGTGCCTTGAAGATATCTAAGGATATTCTTCACTCTTACCCAATGTCTTTTGGTTGGAGCAGCGCTATATCTAGCAAGTAGATTTACCGCAAATGCAATATCCGGCCGGGTGCAATTTGCAAGGTACATAAGCGCTCCGATGGCACTAAGATATGGAACCTCAGGTCCTAATAACTCTTCATTGTCATCTCGGGGTCTAAATGGATCTTTGTCCCTGTCGAGAGATCGAACAACCATGGGGGTTTTCGATGGATATGCTTTATCCATATTGAATTTCTCCAATATTTTATGGACATAGGCTTATTGATGCACTAGGGTGCCTGTATGAAGGTGCTAAAGTTGTATACCTAAGCAAAATTTGGTTTTACCCAAATCCTTCATTTCAAATTCCGTCATAAGATGATTACGTGCTTCATCTATATCTTATGTGTTACCAAGGATATTAAGATCATCAACATACACAGATATAATACAAAATCCTGTTGAGGATCTTTTGATGAACACGCATGGGCAATCATCATTGTTGGAGTATCCCTTTTTGGTTAGGAACTCACTTAGTCGGTTGTACCACATTCTACCCGACTGTTTCAAGCCGTATAAAGACTTGTTCAATTTTACACAATACATATTGCGATTTGCGTTCAGATTCGGAATTGAAATTCCATCGGGAATTTTCATATATATATATCCGAATCAAGTGGCCCATAAAGATATGCAGTCACTACATCCATCAACTGAAAAGATAGATGATTTTTAACTGCCAATGAGATTAAGTATCGGAATGTTATTCCACTCATTACTGGAGAATAAGTTTCATTGAAATCAATGTCGGGTCTCTGCGTGAACCCTTGTGCTACAAGCCTTACTTTGTATCTCACCACCTCATTGTTTTCATTCCGTTTGCGGACGAAAACCCATTTGAAACCGACAGGGAATACTTTGGGAGGTGTATGTATCACATTGGTGAATACATTTCTTTTCTTGAGCGAGGCTAACTCCGCTTGAATTGCATCCTTCCATTGGTTCCAGTCCGAGCGCTGTTTGCACTCTGCCATGGTCTTAGGATCTGGATAATTTTGAAGGTTATTTGCAATTGTTGTGGAGAAATAAATGTCGACAATTGTAGTCTTACGATCGTATGATTCTCCAGAATCAGTATAGTTAGTGGAAATTTCTTGGACCCCTGATGACTCAATGTTATTTCTCAAAACATTTGAGTCGGGGTATTCCGATGTCCCAGGATCAGTATTTGAGTGCACTGTTGATCTGGGTTCAAGGATCCTTTGGTGTCTATCAACTTGAGGTTGATCTGCATTTACATTCTTTTGTTTCCTTTGTCGCTTGTTAGAAGCTGTATCCGCCATTTGTACCGTACTTCTCCCCCTCTTATTTTGAACTGGGAGTTGAGTGGTATTTTGCGGTACCTCCACTCTTTCAGGTACATTTCTGGCAGGATTATAGGATTTTGTGACACCCTTATAATCAGTAAATGCATCTGGCAGATTATTTGCAATGTTTTGCAAATGAATGATTTTCTGAACTTGAAGTTCAGTCTCTCTGGTACGTGGGTCTGAGGCAGGAATGCCTTGTACATTCCAATTAATTTCCTGGCATTCAGTTTGGTACTTGTTGTCTCCCCCTAATGCCGGGAAATGTTCCTCATTGAATATGCAATCAGCGTACCGGGCCGTAAACAGGTCCCCTGTAAGGGGTTCGAGGTATTTTATAATTGACGGAGATTTATACCCAACATAGATCCCAAGTTTCCTATACGGTCCCATTGAGGTACGCTGCGGTGGTGCAACCGAACTTTCGCAGATGGGAAATATCTGGTGGATTTTCACGTACTAATTGTAACGGGGAAGTGCTATGATAAGCAGTTGGACGCAATTGGATTAAGTCAGCAGCGTGTAAAACTGCATGACCCCAACATGACGTTGGTAAGTTGCAATTCTGTAATAATGGTCTTGCAATTAGCTTGATTATCTTGATAAGAGATTCTGCTAAACCATTTTGTGTATGAACATATGGAACAGAGTGTTGAACTTGTATCCCAAGAGCCATACAATAGTCATTGAAGGCATGGGATGTAAATTCAGCAACATTGTCCATTCAAATTTATTGAATTCGATATTCAGGATAATGTGCTCGTAATTGGATAATTTGACCAATTAACTTAGCAAATGCATGGTTTCGTGTGGATAAAAGACACACATGTGACCATCTAGTAGATGCGTCAATGAGAACCATGAAATATCTGAACGGTCTACACAATGGTTGTATAGGACCACATATATCTCCTTGAATGCGTTCAACGAATTTAAGTGGTTCGGCTCTGATTTTAAGATAAGAGGGTCTTAAAATCAATTTTCCGGTGGCACAGGAAGTGCACACAAAATCTGAGGATTCCGGAAATTTTGTTTTGAGGTATGTATGACCAATTGAATTGCTAATACTTTTTCTCATCATTCCAATGTCTGAATGGCCAAGGCGATCATGCCATGTTTGGAATATGTTAGTATTTTGGAAAATTACTTTGTACGCAATATGTTGAACGGGTTTGATGTATATATAGTACAATCCGGAGTTTAAAGATGGAATTTTTTCTAGTACTTGTTTGCCATATCCGTTGTGTTTGGTTAAGAGGAGATATTCCTCTTTGTTGTCATTTCGGGTTTCAACATGGAAACCATTCTGACGGATATCTCTATAACTAAGTAGGGTACGTGTTGAATCGGGATACAAGAGTGCATCCTCAATTTTCAATTGTGTACCCATAGGGAGAGTGATAGATGCGCGACCAGAGCCTACTATCGTTGCATCGCGTCCAGCGATGGTTAAAACACTTCCTTTCCTCCTAGTAAGAGTCAGAAAATATTTTGTGTCCCTAAGTATAGAGTTTGTGGTACCACTATCCACAAGGCATAATTCCTCCTCCATTGGATCGACTCCAAAAATCTATATACACAAAAGAAGAATTTAATGAAATTCTTATAGGAGTATATATATAGAATACATACAAACTTTATTTTACAATACCGAATATGTTCGATATATGATTGTAGCATACAAGCTTACAATATAGATGACAACATTATTTATATTACAACACTATAGTACTTATTATCTATGGAACAAGGAGTCTAATTGAGATCTCCAAACATGTCTTGAGAATGAAATTCTTCAAGGGTGTCCTCGGTGCACATGAAATCATCCTTCTTTGTAGAAGCACATGTGTCTTTGAGTTCTTGAAGGAACTGTTGAGAACATCCGGCTTCATCATTGTTGGATGTGAGATTGAAGTGTGCTTCAAATCTCTTCTCTTGAGCATTCTTGCCATGAGCCAAAGACTGAAGGTAGAGGTTCACAAGATGCTTCGGGGTGCGGTATTTCTTGGTAGGATGGTTGTAGCAACCACATTTTTGACAAATTTCAGTTTTGTCAACTCTCTTACCAAAATTGCCTTTACCTTTCTTGAATCCACTTGGTTTTTGCTTCATGTTGCGCTTGTGTTTACCTTTAAAGTTCTTTGAGTGGTTTTTTCAACCACGGAACTTATTGTTATTTTGATTAGCATGAACTTCAGGAAGTGGAGCAGCCCCAATGGGACGTTGCTGATTATTCTTTAAAAGAAGTTCAGCATGCATTTCTGCCTGAAGCATGATATGCATAAGATCAAAATAAGTTTGGTAATTTGCAGCACGCCATTGCTGCTGTAGGACCCTGTCAGATGGGAGCATAGTCGAGAGAGTCTTCTCTATTTTGTCCGCATCTGTTGGTTCCTTGTCACAAAAACGCAATTTGGAGCAAATTGTATGAAGGGCATGGTTATATTCTCCAACAGATTTGAAATCTTGGAGTCTAAAATGTGCCCATTCATGATTAGCCTCAGGTAATATAATAGCTTTCTGCTGTTCATATCTATTTTTGAGGGCTAACCATAATGTGAGTGGATTCTCCTCATACAAATATTCAGTCTTCAAATCCGGATGTATGTGATTCCGTATGATATTCAAAACGGAATATTTCACAATATCCGGAGGAATTTGATCAGCTGGAGGATCAAATATCACCCGTTGCAACCCACGTGTGGTTAGGTTGATTTTGAGGTCTGTTGTGGCTACAGACCAAACAGAGAGAGATGGTAGTGGAGAGTCGGGAGTGAATGATAGTAATGGCTTAGCCCCCTTCCATGGCCTGTGTTCCATACATATATACATGGGGAGTGCTTTTACAATTATACCCTTACATCTGGGTATACCCTTCAGGGTCATTTATGTCATTGCACATGGCCTATTCTAGGTCTTACAACCCTCTACCAGGCCTGCTGGGTTTAGGTGGGGGCCACCCCTACAACAGGAGCCTCTCATGGTAAAGGGCTTCACGGGGCCGAAGCCATGTTGCCGAGTCCTTTGGCCCCCTCCGTCCCTGCGGCCTGTGAACTTTTCCAAATTTGACCGGGGGCCGAGGTCGTAGCCGGACCCCCCGCCTGGGTTGGTGAAGCTGGGGCTTAGTCGAAGTAGACGCGCGCGCCCGCTCCGTCCCCTACCCTTCGAACGGGTGGCAGCGGAGCTGGCGCCTAGGCGAAGTAGACACACGCGCGCTCCGTCCCCTACCCTTCGAACGGGTGGCAGCGGAGCTGGCGCCTAGGCGAAGTAGACGCGCGTGCGCTCCGTCCCCTACCCTTCGAACGGGTGGCAGCGGAGCTGGCGCCTCGGCGAAGTAGACGCGCGCGCGCTCCGTCCCCTACCCTCCGAACGGGTGGCAGCGGAGCTGGCGCCTAGGCGAAGTAGACGCGCGCGCGCTCCGTCCCATACCCTTCGAACGGGTGGCAGCGGAGCTGGCGCTTAGGCGAAGTAGACGCGCGCGCGCTCCGTCCCCTACCCTTCGAACGGGTGGCAGTGGAGCTGGCGCCTCGGCCAAGTAGACGCGCGCGCGCTCCGTCCCCTACCCTTCGAACGGGTGGCAGCGGAGCTGGCGCCTAGGCGAAGTAGACGCGCACGCGCTCCGTCCCCTACCCTTCGAACGGGTGGCAGCGGAGCTGGCGCCTAGGCGAAGTAGACGCGCGCGCACTCCATCCCCTACCCTTCGAACAGGCCTTGCGCCACCGACGCTGGTATGCCTCGGAGCCGTTGTGACTCCGCGACTTGGTAGTGCGCTTTTAATGGTGGCTGGAATCGTGCCGGCGTCTGGCCTGTCAGGGGGAAGGCTGTCGTGTCGTGCAGTCTGCCTTCCATGGGTGGGGCACGTGGCGGTTTATGCCTGGCGCGTCGTGGGATGTGAGCGGTTGCGTGAGCACGGCCGTTCGCCTTTTCCCTAGGCAATCGGGACGCGTGTCGGGCACGGTTTAGCGTTGCGCGCTGCCTAGCCACCTAACCGGCGCGTCGTCCCAAGTGCCGGCGGTTCTTCTTTCCAGTCGTGGGTAGTCGAACTACTGGGGGTTTGAGTCTGGCTGCGCTTGTCGTGGGGGAGGCGAGCGGGCTTTATAAGGCGCCATTCACTGTAGTAGGGGCGCTCTGTCTCGCCTGCCGTCTATTTCCGCTTTTTCGTGTTAATAGCCCTGGTGCTCTAATCTTAGAGCACAATGGCCAGTCGTGACGGTGCCCCCCGCCCTGCCGGCGACAGCTCCTTGCATGGGCGGGACGAGTCGTCCTTCCGCTCCGAGGATTACGAGTTGGTGCTGCGGGGCCGTTCGCATGGAGGCGAGCGGTGGGACGCCATGGAAAACTCGGGGGGTCACTGCTCCCGTGTACTGGGGAAGAGCCGCGTGACTGAAGAGATGCTGCAGCGGCTTGTGCTGGAGGGGAAGATCGAGGAACGCGATGGGGCTCGCCTACCCCGCCGCGACGAAACGGAGCCGAAGCCCTAGGACACGGAGGCGATCGTCTTCGTCGCGTTTTTCGACGCCGGTCTTCGAATGCCCTCCACGACGTTTGTGGGCGAAGTCCTGCGGACCTACGGGTTGGAGTTAGCGCAGTTGACGCCCAACGCCATAGTCCGCCTGGTCGTCTTTACGTGGGCTACGCGGACGGAAGGGCGGCGTCCCAGCTCGAGCCTGTTCGCCACCCTGCACAACGCGCGCTGCCGACCCAAAAAGATTGAGGGGGCTGTATCCAACTTCGGTAGCGTCGATTTCGTGCTGCGAGGGTCCTACTCGACGCTATTTCCCGCGCCGGCCAGCTTGGAGAGGTGGGAATCTGGCTGGACGCGGCGGTGGTTTTACTACATTGTGACTAGCACAAGTGGCCTGCTGTGCTGGGGTGGGCCAATCTCGTTCGACCGCTCGCCACGTGTGACGCCAGAATTTGACGACGCACGGAGGATGTGGAGGCTTGCTGGTGTAGCACACCGGCTAAGTATGCGCGACTTGGCTGAAGAGTTTACGATGTACGGGGTGTCTCCACTCTCCGCCCGGTGGAAGTACGGGCGACGGGGCGATGACCGAGAGGACGGGGTGCTCCCGTCATTGTCTTGCGTAGCCCTTGCCCGACCAACTTTGCTATTTTTATTTATTATTTTTTTTGTGCAGTGGCTCGGCTAGAGGATGCAGAGCACGCGGCTGCGACGTTCTTGGGCCCGTACACGCTCAAGGAGCACAGGCTGCGTGAGGCTGCGACCAAGGCGGCGAAGCAGGGGCGGATAAATCGCACGTGCGAGGTTCTGGGCATTGCTGTGCCCGAGCGCGCTGTGCCGACGGAGGCGCCCGCAGGGACTTCGAGCCGTCGTGGTGGCGGTAGCCAAGCGGGGGCCTGCTCCAAGGTCGCCGCGTCCGATGCGCCAGCCAGCTCGGCGGCTGGCATCGGTGGGACAGGACGTGCGGCCGGTGATGAGTCCGGTCGGACCAGCTCGGGAGAGCGTGGCGCGCCGAGCCCATCGGTGGCATCTCCCGCCGGTGCTGTTGAGCCCGTGAAGACGCCCCCCGTTGTGCCGGATCCTGCCAACCCAGGGGAGGAAGCTACCCCTGGCGGTGCTCTACCACCCCCGGCGGCCGTCGAGGACGCGCCCGGAGCGGGAATGACCGAAGGCGCGGCGGGAACTACCGCGGCTGACGCCACGGAGGAATCCCCTGTGGAGCCCCAGGCGAAACGCCTTCGCGTCCAGCCCCCTTCGCCTTCGAGGGGTCGGTATATCGTTGCCGGCCCCGTGCTCGGAGGCGCGGCGCCCGTCGCAGCCGGCATGGCCGACAGGTCTTCCCGACCGCCCACCGGGGTGCTCGCTCCCCGACTAGCGGATGAACAAGCACACCCTCCTGCCGCAGCAGGCGGTGCAGAAGGTAGGCGCAGTTTCCTTTCCTCGCACGACTTCGCGAAACTCTCCCCGATTTGCTCGCTCATTCCGTCGACATCAGGCGAGACGAAGTCTCCCGTACGCGGTGAAGGATCGAGCAACGGGGGTGTGCGCGACGCGTCGGACCCTGAACAGGGTACCCTGCAGGCTGCTGCCGCCGTCGACGCGGCCGAAGTCTGCGCGGCCCCCGACGTGACGGGGGCGGGGCTCGTCCTCTCCGACTTCCTCCCGCGTCCGGAGACGCTTCGCGCTTTTAATGCAGCCGCGGAGCGCGCCCGCGATGGTTTTGAACAACAGATGCTGGCGTCGTGCGAGGGGGACCTCCTGGCGCTTGCACTGCGGGCCTCGGAGATAAGGGTAAGTATGTGCGCTCGCGGCTGTGGGAGCACCGTCGAGCACCTGCTGACTTCTTCTGCCATTTCCAGACGCTTGTCCTTGGCCACGCGCTAGATGAGGCCCGCATCCGGGAGCGGAGGGCCCTGGAGGTCGAGCTGCGTGCTTCAGATAACGCCCACGCCGTGAAGGACGGACAGCTTCATCTGCTGGAGGGCACCCTGGCGGCCGCGCAACAGGAGACCGCGGAGGTCCAGCACGTCGCTGCGGAGGAACGCACCTCCTTTTTGCAGCAGATCGCTACTCTGGAAGCGGAGAAGGTCCAGTTGTAGGAGTCCCTTGCAGGGAAGACCCGTGCCTTGGACGATGCGTCCACGTCAGCCTGGGGGCGATGGAGTCTCTGAACCGGGCCCTCCACGATCTGTGTGTTGAAGTGCCCGACGCCACCCACGGGCCGGAGGACCTGATGGAGACGCTTGGGCTGATCGAGGAGGGGGCGGGCATCGCGCTTCGCAGCGCCACGACCTTCGGGGAGCACTGCGGCTATCTTGGCGCGTGCCTTGCCCTCGGCCTGCTTCACACCCGCGGGTGTAGGCACATGCAGGAGCTGGCGAACCCGCACCTGGATCTTCCTGGCCGGCCGGAGGCGCTACCGGACGCTATTCGCTCCATCGAGCCTAGCCTTCGGAACTTCCACCGGCGGATCTGGGGTCATGTCGGGGAGGATGCGGCGAGGGTTGCAGTACAGCAAATGCTGCGCGGGGGAGGGGACTTCCTCCGCTGGCTCGAAGAAGTTTCCCGAGGCCATAGCAGCGGCACGGGCCCCTCGGCGCCGCGCGAAGACTGAGGTGCTGATCATATCAGGCGGAGAGGGGGGTTCCCACTTGTGCACCCATACCTGTAACCATTCCACCTCATATTTTTGCAATGGAACGGTGCACCATTTATTCTTACTGTTGTAAGCCGTGTTTTGGGCCGACGACGCCTTATTTATAGTCCGCAGACTGTCGCGTGCGGAGGCGAACCTCGGCACTACGTCTTATTTATAGTCCACGGATTCTCTCGTGCGGAGGCAAACATCGACGCTACATCTTATTTAAAGTCCGCAGACTGGTGCGTGCGGAGGTGAACCTCGACGCTACGTCTTATTTATAGTCCGTGGACTCTCGCGTGCGGAGGCGAACCTCGACGCTACGTCTTATTTAAAGTCCGCAGACTGGTGCGTGCGGAGGTGAACCTCGACGCTACGTCTTATTTATAGTCCGTGGACTCTCGCGTGCGGAGGCGAACCATGACGCTACGTCTTATTTAAAGTCCGCAGACTGGTGCGTGCGGAGGTGAACCACGACGCTACGTCTTATTTATAGTCCGTGGACTCTCGCGTGCGGAGGCGAACCTCGACGCTACGTCTTATTTAAAGTCCGCAGACTGGTGCGTGCGGAGGTGAACCTCGACGCTACGTCTTATTTATAGTCCGTGGACTCTCGCGTGCGGAGGCGAACCTCGACGCTACGTCTTATTTAAAGTCCGCAGACTCTCGCGTGCGGAGGCGAAGCTTTGCACATTGCGGCTAGACAATGTTATTGGTGGGAACAACGAGCTTTATTGAATACCCGCTTGCGCGGGCGAGCACCGTACAGGGAGATGCTGATGCCATTATAGCCTGCGTCTCGCTTCTAGGCGTAATATCGCCGCAGCTTGTCCGCGTTCCATGTGTGGCGGAGAGTTTGTCCCTCGAGTGTGGCGAGGCGGTACGCTCCCTTCTGCAATGCTTCAACCACAATGTATGGACCTTCCCACTTGGACTTCAGCTTGCCAACGGTCTCCGCATAGAGTGTCGTTCTAAGGACGAGATCCCCGGCCTTGAACCTTCGCGGGTATATAGACCGGTCTCGAGTACGTACTGTCTGCCACGCGTACTTTTCGACGTGTTGGGCTGCGCTCGCGCGCGCCCCGTCGAGGAGGTCCAAGGACACGTGACGCTCCTCGTCGGGCGCTTGGACGAGGACCCTCCGCGATCCAGCCTTGATTTCTTCAGGCGTGACCGCCTCGTCGCCAAAAAGAAGCTTGAAGGGCGTGAAACCTGTCGGGCATGTTACCGTTGTGCGAAGAGACCAGAGGACGCTGTGAAACTCGCTCGGCCACCTGCCCTTCGGCAGCCCGACTAGGCGCTTTTTGACGGCGACAGAGATGGCACCGTTCGCCCTTTCGACTGCTCCGTTGGACTGGGGGTGCCCAACCGAGGCGAACCGAATCGTGATGCCCATGTCGCCGCAGAACTCCTTGAATGGGGTGGCATCAAACTGCAGGCCGTTGTCGACGGTGAGTTCCCTGGGCACGCCGAAGCGACATATGATGTTCTGCCAGAGGAAGCGCTGCATGGCCGCTGAGGTTATCTTGGATAGGGCTACCGCCTCCGGCCACCTGGAAAAGTATTCCAGCGTGACTACCACGAACCGCAGGTCTCCTGGGGCTCGGGGGAGTGGTCCCACTATGTCGACGCCCCAACGTGCCAGCAGCCACACCGGGGGAATAGGATTAAGGTGCGTCGGGGGCCTGCAGATGATGCGCCCGATCCACTGGCACCCCTGGCATCGGCGCACGAGGTCCTGGGCGTCAGTGATGGCTGTCGGCCAGTAAAAGCCTTGCCTGAATGCTTTGCCGACCAACGTCCTTGGCGCGAGGTGGGACCCGCAAGCCCCGGCATGGGTCTCCGCGAGGAGCTTCTTTCCTTCTTCGCGAGAGAGGCAGCGCAGGAGTGGTGCACAGACTCCCTGCTTGTAGAGCATCCCTTCAAACACCTGGAAGGATCTTGCACGGTGTTGCAGACGCCGGAGCTCAGCGTGGTCCTCTGGCTCGGCGATGCCCTGTAGGAAATTAAAGATGGGCTCTCGCCAGTCGCCCTGCTGGGCAACGTGGTGAACGAGGGCCGCGTCCCGGTTGTCTTGCGCGATCGCCGCCTGCGGCAATACTTCGTAGAACGCCTCGTCAGGGGGTGGCAGCTGCTGGCTGGCCGCCTTCGCGAGAGCGTCGACCTGCTCATTTTCCGCGCGAGGGATGGCTTTGACCGTGATGCCCAAGAAATGCCTTTCCCTTGCTCTTACGGCGGCGAGGTATTTAGCTAGTTCGGGGTCCTTGGCTTGATATGACTTGTCTACGTGGCCGGCCACCAAACGCGAGTCCGTGCGGACGAGTACGCGCCGCGCACCGATTGCCTTAAGCTTGGTCAGGCCGAAGAGTAGCGCTTCATACTCTGCTGTGTTGTTGGTGGCCGGAAACGCAAGGTGCGCCGAGTACGATAGGCGCTGCCCCTCAGGTGTGATGATTACCGCACCCACGCCCGCGACGCCGTAAGCCCCATCGACGGTGAGGGTCCAGACCGGGTCGTCGTGCTTCTGAGCGGGCTGAGCTGACAGGGTCCATTCTGCGAGGAAGTCGGCGAGGACCTGAGATTTGATTGCCGTCCGCGAGGCGTATGTGAGGGAGAACGGGGCGAGCTCGGTAGCCCACTTGCCGATGCGCCCCATGGACTCCTTGTTATGTAACATCTCCGCTAGGGGAAATGAGGAAGGCACTGTGATCGGGTGAGCCAAAAAATAATGTCGAAGTTTCCTGGAGGCCATGATCAATGCGTAAGCTAGCTTTTCTAGCTCCGTATATCTCGTCTTGGCGCCTTGGAGGGCTTCGGAGACAAAGTACATGGGTCGCTGTACGGCGCCTTCCTCTGAGACGAGGACGGCACTGACCGCCGTAGCTGATGCGGCTAGATAGAGCAAGAGGGGAGCCTCTGGTGCTGGGGCGACTAGAGTAGGGAGGCTCGCCAGGTGTTTCTTGAGCTCGTTGAAGGCCTCCGCGCAGTCGCTATCCCACCGAAATCCGTCGCACCCGCGGAGTGTTTTGAAGAACGGCAGACCCCGTTCCGCCGCCCTAGACAGGAAGCGGCTTAGGGCCGCCATGCGGCCCGCCAGCCTCTGGACCTCCCTCGTCGTCTTGGGCGGCTCCATGCCCAGGATGGCCTCAACCTTCTCGGGATTCGCCTGAATGCCTCGTCCGGAGACGAGGAAGCCTAGCAGTTTGCCCGCCTGGACGCCGAAGACGCATTTGTCGGGGTTGAGCTTGATGCCGGCCCTCCTAAGGTTGTCGAAGGTCTCCTGGAGGTCCCGGCCGTGTAGAGCGAGCTGCCGGGTTTTGACCACCACGTCGTCGACGTAGGCCTCCACATTCCTCCCAAGCTGAGCGGCGAGGGCGAGCGCGACGAGGCGGGTAAACGTGGCGCCCGCATTCTTCAAGCCGAAGGGCATTCTGACGAAACAGAAGGTCCCCATTGGTGTGATGAAACTGGTCTTGTCCTCGTCGTCGTTGGCCATGTAAACCTGATGATAGCCGGAGTAAGCATCAAGGAAGCTCATTAGCTCGCATCCGGCGGTCGCATCGACCAATTGGTCGATGCGTGGCAGGGGGTAGTTGTCCTTTAGGCACGCCTTGTTGAGCGCCGTGAACTCGATGCACATACGCCAGGCCCCGCTGGCCTTTTTGACTAGCACGGGGTTGGCAAGCCACTCTGGGTGGTGGACCTCACGAATGACCCCGGCTCGGAGAAGCTTTGCTACCTCCGCCTTAGCCGCCTGCTGCCGATCCATGGACATACGGCGGAGCTTCTGCCTGACCGGCTTGGCGTTAGGGCGAACCGCCAAGCGGTGCTCGATTATTGCGCGATCTACGCCCTTTATGTCTTCCGGCGACCACGCAAAGATGTCGGCGTTGTCCTGGAGTACTTGGAGCAGATCTCGCTCCACCTCCGCGGGGAGCCCCTCGCCGATGGACACAAACTGCCCCTCCGTCCGGAGTGGCACCTTCTTGACTCCACCTTCGGGCCGAGGCTTAGGCGTCCACCCCGGAGCGGAAGGGGCGTCATCGGGCGCACCCGATAGGGCGTGCACCGGGTGGTGCGGACTCCGACTGCTGAGTTCGATGCGTCTGGCGAGGTCCTGGTTGCCGAAGACGGTGATCACGCCCTCCGGGCCGGGGAGCTTCATGCACAGGAAGGCGTGGTGCGGGATCGCTTCGAGGGAATTGATGGCCGGTCATCCCAATATTGTGTTGTAGGAGTGCGGGATATCTACGACGTCGAAGATGACGTGCGCGCTTCGGCTGTTCCTCCCTTGGCAGAACGTAACTGGAAGGGACACGTGTCCCATGGCCTCCAGCTGCTGGCCTCCGAAGCCTTGAAGTGGAGCCCCGGACTGCTCCAAGCGGCTTCGGGGGATTCCCATACGCTCAAGGGCCCCTGCGAACAGAATATTCGCAGAGCTTCCCCCATCGACGAGGACGCGCCTGACGTCGTGGCCTGCAATGTGGGCCTGAACGACTAGAGGGTCTTGGTGAGGGAACGCCACGCCCCTGGCATCATTCAAGGTGAAGGTGATGTTGCAGGGCAGCACCCATGGTGGCGACCGCTCTACGGGGGCCCCTAATAGGGAACCTCCGGTGATGACGCTGACCGTGCGGTGCTGCGTGTCTTCCCTGCCGGAGGCTTGCCGGGGACCACCTTTCGGATACCGCTCATGGACTTCGGCGAGGGGCCGAGGGGACGAGGTTCGAGACTCGGTCATCACCCGACGCAGCTCTGTGACTGCGGTACATGCCTTCGTGTAATGGTCACCGTAACCATGCACCTCGCACCACTTGCCGCAGTCCCCAAGCTCTTGCTCCGCGCGAGGTTGCTCGCCACGGCCTGGTCCGCCCCCGCGTCCCCGGCCCCCTTCCCACAACATGGGGGCCGGTCCTTGAAGGGTGTTCCCGATACCAAGGACATGGCGGACCTTGCGTGGTCTGCGCTGGTGACGCCGGGGCTTGCGCCTGTCCCCTGGCGAGCCTTCCTGCTCCGCAGGGCCGTTGCTCCCGGGACTGGCCTCCCGGGATTGTCGACTACGGTCCTGCTGTGGGGAATCACCATCCACCTCCCCGCATGGTGAGCGCTTCGCTTGGGCGAGGTCAGGGGCGGAGGTGCTGCATCTTCGCGCATCTTCCTCGGCCCGCGCATACCCTTCCATTGTGTCGAAGAGCTTGGCGACCGTCTTGATAGGCTTGCGTGCAGTGTACTCGGCCATCGGGCCCGAGCGAAGGCCCTGTATGGCTGCATTGATAACGGTGGTTTCATTGACGTCTTCAACTTGAAAACGTATCTTCGCGAAGCGTTTGAAGTAGTCCCGGAGCTTCTTCGAGGGCTTCTGCTTGGCGGCGAAGAGTTGGTCCGCGTCGACCCGCTCGACATAATTTCCTTGAAAGTTGTTGTGAAGGCGGTCGCGGATCTGCGCCCACGCTTAGATGGAGTTCGGCTCTATGGTAAAAAACCAGGAGAGCGCCACTCCTTGCAACGCGAGGGGGAGTCCCTTCGCCTTTCTGGTGTCATCTCCACCCGCGGCCTCGATTGCGGTTTCGTACACGCGCACAAACTCGCGGGGGTCCGTGTCACCTTTTTAGGGCTCGATGACGCTGGGGTATTTGAAGTCTTCGGGCCACGTCGCTTGCTGAAGTCCCGCCGAGAGCGGGGACTCTGGATCGACGCGCCGCAGCGGGGCGCGGCTGGATGTGGGGGCATCGCGGCAATCCGCCCTTTCTGGCGTGGGCTCTGGCGCGACCATCGGCGCGCCCTGTTGGTTCCGAGCCTCTTGTATGTCTCAGACAGCCCTGCGAAGATCCCCCAGCTCCTGCTGGAACGCTTTGAGGGCCGCCAGCAGGGCGCTTTCCACCGCCTGTGCGGGCGGGGTCGCCGGTACGCCCAACGGACAAATCGGTGCGGGCACGACCGCGTCGCGATCTCCCGAGCTGCCGGTCACTCCGTTGTGGCTACCTCGAACTGCCCAGTCCGCGCTACCGGCGAGAGTTGTGGCGGGGGCGGCGAGGTCGGCTGCCGTCGCGTCGGCGGGGTCGGTTGTCGCCGCACCAGCGTCGACGTCTTCGACCACGGGGTTCGTCGCCGCAACGCCGGTGACGGGATCGGTCGTCGCGGTGCCGGTGACGGGGTTGGTCGTCGCCGCGCAAACGTCGACGTCTTCGGCCACCGCGCCTGCGTCGCCACCCGCGCTCGTCGCTGCCGATGCCGAAGCCCTGGTACTCATGCGACGCTCCGGCCCAGCCGCCTTCTTTCCCTTCGCCGCCGCTGACGAAGCTTTTTTCGGTGCCATCCTTTTTCAGGTTTCGGGCTTACTCCTGTCGTCCCCACGGATGGCGCCAACTGTTGTGGCTACAGACCAAACAGAGAGAGATGGTAGTGGAGAGTCGGGAGTGAATGATAGTAATGGCTTAGCCCCCTTCCATGGCCTGTGTTCCATACATATATACATGGGGAATGCTTTTACAATTATACCCTTACATCTGGGTATACCCTTCAGGGTCATTTATGTCATTGCACATGGCCTATTCTGGGTCTTATAACCCTCTACCAGGCCTGCTGGGTTTAGGTGGGGGCCACCCCTACAACAAGATCCATAGCCCATGTAGGGTAATTGGCACCATCTAGAGCGAGAGGCTCAAAATCTTTGGTAGCCATTTAAAAACCTACATGAAACGTACACCACAAATGATTAATTTACATGAGGTAAATTAGTGTGTATGGTAATGTTGTAATAAAATGCAAAATATGTGGAAAACAATATGAGTATTGTAATCCGAATGAATATATACCCAAAGTAAATATAACATGTGGTTATATTTATAATACCGTATAAATCACAATATTGGTGAACACCAATTTATTGTATGGCATAGCGTACAAATAAATGTAGCAAATTGCCATAAATTGTAATTTTATGGTATTTATGGTAGGCATAATATTTTGCAAAAAATTCCAATTTATAAGTACAATGGTACTCACTAAATGGGAATTTTAAATTTTAAATTTGCTAGCGATAGCAAATTTAAATATGGTCGCAATTAATATTGTAAGTAAATTGCAATAAAGTAAAAAAATTTACATATGTAAAAATTATATAAATGTGGTTGCACATTTATTTAAATATTTACATAATTTTCAGGTCCTGTAGGGACTGAAATGTTAATTTATAACAGTACATTTTGACGGGTACAATTATAAATAAGTATAAGGACTATACTGCAAAAACTATAATATAAATTTATTTAAAATAAAAAGTCTGCATTTTCCTTGAAATCTAGGGAGGAAATGCAAAAAGTCGGCAATCTGGGCTGCAGCCCATTTGGCCTTTAAGCCCATATGGGGAGGTGGGATGTTTTGGGCCAAAAGCCCATGTATGGGCAGCCATATATAAAGGAATGAGGGGAGGTTAGGGTTTCCCCAACCCAAAGCCAGCCGCCTCCACATGGAGGCGCCGCCGCCGCCCTGCCTTTGATGCGCCGCCGCCGCTCATGGAGAGCCGCCGCCGCTGCCGGCCGCTTCCCCCACCCGGGTGCCGCCACCACCTTGGGGAGCCGCCGCCGCCTCGGGGAGCCGCTGCCGGCCGCCGGCCGCCAGCCATCTCCACTGCCGGCGTCCGGCCTCTGCGCCCCGCCGGCCGCGCCGCACCGCCGCGCCTCCGCTTCCTCGGGCCGGGCTGCGCCGCGTGCCGCCGGCCGTGCCGCGCTGGACTGCGCCGCCGCCGGCCATGTGGGCGTCGCCGGGCTCGGGCGCCTCCTCCCGTCGCTGGGCATGCCGTCGCCACCCCCGGCTGCCTCCACCGCCTCGCGCCGCCATCCGCCTCGGGCAGTATCGGGCTCAGGTGCCGCCGGCCGTGAGCCTCCTCATGCGTGGGCGCGCCGCGTCGGGCTTGCGCCGTCGCTAGTCGTTGGGTGCCGCCGTACGCGGGCACCGCAGCCTCCGGCCGGTGGGGCCGCGCCTCCTCGCCGCGCAGCACCGAGCTGCCGCAAGGGATGGGCTCTGCAAGCAGAGTCTTCGGCCGCGCCTTCGGGAGGCGACGGCCGCCGGTAGTTTGGGGCTGGCTGGATGGGCAAGGGAGGCCGCGAAGGCAGCGGCATTCTCGTGAATAGCGCGAGTGTGGGGGAGAGTTGCGAGATATTGCAAGAACAGCAAGTAATGCTTGTTGGTGTTTCTTGCCATTACCTTTGTTCTCTTCTGATTTGCACTTGTGTGTATATGCGTGTGCTGATAACGTATTGAAGAGGGGTAGGACAACAAGTGATTGAGAGAAATAATGCTTTCATTAATCCATCTGTTAATCTGTACATTGCTTTATATAGGTGATAAATGGGTGGCATAAAAGGTGCCTGTACATAAAGGCATCTATCCCTTTTGCTATAACTGTACATTGGGTAGTTGATTGTAACTGGTGTTTAACACAGCCATTGGGGACCCCAAGCGTACATGGTTGTATTTCCTAATTTTTATTCATTTTTTTTGCCGCCGTATTTCTCTATTAAGAACATGTATAATGGTATAGACAACTATTATCTATAATATCCTCCATGTTATCTATAGATAGCATGAAATATAGCTCCTACAATTAATTATCTTTTTACATGTCTTTATAAATAGCTTCTCTATAATACAATGTTTCTTCTCATGTTACAGTCGACTATTGTATGATAAACGTTCCAATTCTCTATGCTTTATCTCTCTCATCCACATCATCTCTGTTCTACATGGTAAGACTTACAGACAGCTAACATTACGTCATTGTACATGCTCTAAGTCATATCATCGTGGGACCCGCAGCAGAGGCGACAGTCCTAACCTCCCATCAGCATCTTTCCATCTATTATCCCGAGCAAGGAGAGAGGTCTTAAAAAATAAGGGGGATACAAATAGCTATTCAATTTTTTGTCAATATTTTGGAATTTTAACAAAATTACTTGTACAAGATTATTTTGTTTATACAAAATTAATTTGTTTGTAAAAAAACATTCGTACAAGATTATTTCATTTGTACAAATTTATTCGTACAAGATTGTTTTGTTTGTGCAAAATTATTCATACAAGATTATTTCGTTTGTGCAAAATTATTCGTACAAGATTGTTTCGTTTGTGCAAAATTATTCGTACAAGATTATTTCATTTGTACCATTTTTACAAATTATTCGTACAAGGTTATTTTATTTGTACATGATTAATTTGCTTGCATGGAATCTGATAGTAGTTCCCGTGTTCAAGAGCGTTCAGGTGGAGTTCTTTCTCTTGACTCGGATTGTCACCTGCATTTAATATGTAGGCTACGACTTAATTTACGAAAATATAAAAATACACTACATCCATGTGTCTCAATGCGAAACCTTTTTGTCGATTCAAAATCAATTGCTGTGTTTATATTTAAATTCTAGTTTTGTGCACTTGTTGTTTGCTGCTATATTTGCCCATGTGAAAATATGTTGTTTTATCAATGCAGTCGCGGCTCCATCTCCAGTCACCGGGATTCGACTCTCCTATGCTCTCCCTCTCGATCTACTTTGGATTTCCTCTTTTTCTTTTGATTTGGGGATTTAATCCTTGATTTGTTATAATTTGTGTGGTGTATTTGGATGCCCAAGCTTAGCATACCGTGATGAGCTCGGGATCTCCTCATATGCTACGGATAGGGGTGCAAACGGAACGGATATTTCCCGACCGACCGTCTGTCCGTTTTAATTCGGATAGAATTCGGAGCATATTTTCGGATATCCGAAAATTTTGTCGGATACGGATACGGATTCGGATATTTTTTGTCGAATTCGGATTCGGATTCGGAACAGACAGTATCCGACGGATACGGAATTATACGGATATTTTCTCGGATAGTTACCGGATAATAATCCGGTAACTATCCGGAAAGCCCACGGCCGGTGGCCCACCATACATTGCGGAATCACCGGCCCAAAATTCCGAGCGACCCACCGGCGAGTGCGACGCGCCGAGCGCCCGAGCCGCAGTAACCGTCTAACCCTAGGTCTGAGCGGCGACGGCGAGTAGAGTAGCGACCGAGCGGCGGCCGAAAAATCGCATCGAG
Source organism: Dendrocalamus latiflorus (assembly GCA_017311315.1). Lineage (NCBI taxonomy): Eukaryota > Viridiplantae > Streptophyta > Magnoliopsida > Poales > Poaceae > Dendrocalamus > Dendrocalamus latiflorus. The sequence goes on along the minus strand of CM029663.1, from coordinate 53,870,261 downwards.
CGGCTTCGGCTTCATCTCCGTCTCCTCCATCGCCGCAGATCCGCGTCCTCCACTCCACCAGTCCACCGCCGTCGGCCGCCTCTCCTCCCCCGCAGATCCGCGTCGACCGCCTCTCCGCTCCCGCAAACCGGTGGCGCCGCCACCTGCCTCTCCGAGTCTCCGTCCCCACAGACTGACGCCACCACCGGCCCGCCTCTCCTCCCCCACAGGCCGGCGCCGCCGCCACCCGCGCCCACCTCCGCGGCTCCGCCCCCACAGATCAGCGCCGCTGCCTCCGCCCCCACAATCTGGAGTCAGGTGCCGTCGCCGCCCGTCTCTCCTCCGGTGAGCTCTTTCCACACCTCTGTTTAGACTGTACATTGTACAAGAATGACCATGTAATACTTTGATTCAAAGACAAAATCTTCAGCTTTAAGGTGGGAAAAGAGATGTTGTTAGCTTTACGCTCTTCAAAACTTCCATTGTTAGTTTCTCAAGTGAAATCTTTTAATATGCTTGAATATCCTGAATTTGGAAAAGGAATGTGACACTATGCTCCAGCTTATGATGATGATGATTGATGAGTAAGATGTTCTGGCTGTGGTGATGATGGAAAAGGAAGATGTTCTGATTGCGGTCTGAGTTGGTACTTGGTAATAGGTTTTGTCATACTATTATGTTTGTGGTAGCTCTATTACTCTTAAAGAGTATAATTTGGGGAATATTGTATTTGGTGTGTTTTAGCTAATGCTCTGCAGAAGCTTCATATTGCTCATATAATTATATTGTGCCGATTGTTGTATCACTTCATCTGGCTCCTCACTTTTGGTACTTTGCATTGTTGTCACACAATTCTCTCTGGAGTTTGTAGTGTCTCCCCTGACAGGCTGACACAAATGTCTGTAGAGAACATATTGTTCCCACCCCAATATGTACTGTTTTCACCTGTTTATTACACCTGTACTTGACAAATCATTGGGCATCTCTTTTGTACCTGACACCTGTAATGCTTAGCTATTCTAGATGAATACATCTGATTTATGAGATACCTAGTCACCTTCATTCAATTAAAAACTAACCTTCTTCTGATTTGGTTGTAGAATATTGATAATTTGAGATGTTTTCTTGATCCTAGATACAAGAAAAAGCTTGTGGAGTATTTCATGGGGAGGATTTATCATGAGAGGGCTGCCCATGAAGTTAGTCACTTTATGGATGTTGTGACCAAATTATTTCAAGCTTACATGTCCAATACATCTGAAGCTTCGAAGCCTGACCCTCCTCAAGGACCTACTCAGCCACTTGGTGATCCTGACTTGGGCCTTGATGACATTGAACAGTTCTTGTATGAGGATGTCGCTACAGCACATGGTAGTATAAATGAACTTGAGGTATACATGCAAGAGAGACCAATTCGATGGGTTGATCCTACGGGTAAGGGTGCACAGTTTGACATATTGTCATGGTGGAACACACACCAAGGGAAGTTTCCTATTCTCTCACGACTAGCTCGTGATGTGCTAGCTATTCAAGTGTCAACTGTTGCTTCAGAGTCGGCTTTTAGTGCTGGTGGCCGTGTTATTGATCCATTTCGTAGTCGATTAGAGCCCGAGATGGTTGAGGCTCTAATATGTACAAAAGATTGGATATCTTCATCTAGGAAAGGTAAATAATAAGTCATTTAGTTCACCAATTGCATCGCTTACAACTTTTCTTTATTAACCTCATGTTATTTTTGAATTTTAGATTGCAAGGAGAAGATAGCATCACTTATTGATGAGTTGGATTTGGAGCTAGATGATAAAGAATGTGCTACCACAAACATAAATGAGAAGGTTTGATAATCCTACACAAATATACACTATTACTGCTTCTCTAGTTTGATGGTTATTTACTTCCAATGAGTCAATGACATACTGACAGGACAATGAGTACAACCGAACTATACAAGTATTAATTTTGGGTTTCTATTCTTCATTTAATAATTTTGGATTCCAATTGATATTTTATTGTAGGATGAGATAATGACCGAGGTTGAGCTCCACTGAAACAAGGTTAGAGAAGGCTCGCTGGCTCGCTGTTGGCTTTTTGCTAGACAAGATCTGCGTTGTGGACTTATCATGTGATGTAAATGTAATGAACTTAAATGAACTAGTGATGTACTAGACTACTTTATGAGCAATTCGTACTTTTGAACTATGTTGCATGTAGCTAGTTAGCTACTAGACTACTATTTGTTTAACTAGCCTCTACAATTTACTTGCTAGTTGCTACTTTTCTAGTTAGAATTTACTAGTTGCTTAATTTGTCTCTGTCATCATGTAAAATTTACTTCCGCGCATTATCCGACTAAATATTCATGACCGAGACTAACTGTATCCGGAGCGGCATGTATTCGATCCGTATTCGTGACCGAGAATATCCGTATTCGTATTCGTATCCGGCACTATCCGTATCCGACTCCGACTACGACAAAAAATATGGAAAAGGATACGGAATGAGCAATATCCGTCCGTATCCGATCCGTTTTCATCCCTAGCTAGGGAGCATGTGGAGGTTGTCGAGTGAGCGCAAGTGGCTGATGTTAAGTACTATCAAGGCCATGGTTAACTCCCTCTATGGTATATTCTACCCCCTCTAGCCCTTTTCTCCTATATTCTATCCCAGTTGTGGATACTACTTGTTCTACTACGACACATGTGCATGTGGTTCTGCAATCTGATGCCGATAGTGGTGGGGATAAACGTAGGGTACCTTGGTTGATCTTGTCGGATTTGATTTGGTGTGGTTTGTGTTCCTCTCCTTTCTCGTGGATGCATGCGGTTGTGTCTCCTCCTAGGCCATTCCCAGTCCCGGCTTCTTTGTTCTTCAGCGTTGGCTTCTCCTCCTAGTTCGATCGCCGCAGTTCACTCCCCCATCTTCTCATTCCCTTGCTTTGATAGGGTTAGAGTTGGGGTGGAAAATATGGGTGGATCTGGGTGATGGTAGTATGTTTCTTGCATTGGTTGCGCTGCGGTTCTAGGTGGCTACTACTACTCTCTCTCTCTCACTCACTCTCTCTTAGTTCCTCGCTGGTTCTTATCCCTTCTGCTTGTGCATCATATGGGATGGGCTGTGAAAGCTCACAGTTGCCGATGGATTGTTGTATACTCCATTAAACTATTTTTTACTAGGATTGGCTAACGGTGAGAATGTACTCAGAATTGATTCAAGTTTTTTTATACCGAATGATGAAACCCTACGGCTGCGAGAGGTGCTGACCCGCCCTGAGTGATCCGGTATCTCAATGAGCGAATTGCCCATTACTATTATTCTAAAATGGGTTTTGATAGCAATATTTATTTTACCTTGTTTTCCTTATTTTGTTCTGTTTTCGGTGCGATTACCATCTCTTCGTGTAGGTATTTGAGCTCGTGCTAATGTGAATGGCCTCGAGGAATTTGTCACATGTGATTGTATCGAGTTGTATTCATTTATATGTACGAACATGGATGTACAATCTCCTTTGTATATACCCGAAATGTATAAAATTGTAATCCTCTAAATTGAGTTGTAATGAAATAGGACTGTTGGATGTATCTGTTGTAGCTACGGGCTAAACAGGAATGAAGGGTGACTGGTAGAAGAGGAAGAGGGAGCCAGATATGTGGAATGGTTGGTGAGAATGAGAGGATCCTCTCCTCCCACCCCTCCTGGGGGTTTATATATATGAGTGGGGTAGAATGGGAAATCCTCATTCCACCCCTTAGTATTTACAAGGGATGAGGGTACATTGGTATATTTACACTGGTATATTCCTCTACACTATTGGGCCTATTACATGTTGGACTAGTTGCACGGCCCAGTCACGGGGGGTTGGGCCACCCCTACAACAGTACTCCCTCGACAGCAAGCGCTGAGGTCCCGATGGGCGAGCTGACGTGATCAACCACCCCAGCCCCCCGTTCCCCGACAGCAAGCGCGAGGGTGCCGAGTGGTGAGTCGATGCAACCGGTAGCTTGCAGACCCCAGAGGCAATGCCTACGAGGAAATCAGCGAACTCCTTTGCTGAATCCCACACCGTCCTGCCGAGGCGATGCCTACGAGGCGGACGGTGAAGTCTTGCGCCGACGACGTGCCGTCCAGCCGAGGCGATGCCTTCGAGGCGGACGGCGAAGTCGAGCGCCGGTGACGCCGACAGCGAAGTCCTGCGCCGGAGTCGTGCCGTCCTACCGAGGCGATGCCTACTAGGCGGACAGCGAGTCCTGCGTCGGAGCCGTGCTGTCCCGCCGAGGCAATGCCTACGAGGCAGACGGCGAAGACCTGCGCCGGAGCCGTGCCGTCCCGCCGAGGCGATGCCTACGAGGCGAACGGCGAAGTCCTGCGCCGGAGCCGTGCCATCCCGCCGAGGCGCGCCGTCCTACCGAGGCGTTGCCCACTAGGCGGACGGCGAAGTCGTGCGTCGGAGCCGTGCCGTCCCGCCGAGGCGATGCCTACGAGGCGGACGGCGAAGTCCTGTGCCGGAGCTGTGCCGTCCTACCGAGGCGATGCCTTCGAGGCGGACGGTGAAGTCGAGCGCCGGCGACGCAGACGGCGAAGTTCTACGCCGGAGCCGTGCCGTCCTACCGAGGCGATGCCTACGAGGCAGACGGCGAAGTCCTGCGTCGGAGCCATGCCGTCCCGCCGAGGCGATGCCTACGAGGCGGACGGCGAAGTCCTGCGTCGGAGCTGTGCCGTCCCGCCGAGGCGATGCCTACGAGGCGAACAGCGAAGTCCTGCGTCGGAGACGCCGCCGTTCCCCTACATTCAAAAATAGTGCCCGCGGAGAGCGAGCGCTTGCGGCGTAGGCCGAGGGCACTACGCACGCCAAGGTAGGGAGGCAAAGCCGCCGTTCCCCGACCTTCAAAAACAGTGCCCGCGGAGAGCGGGTGCTTGTGGCGTAGGCCGAGGGCACTACGCACGCCGAGGTAGCGAGGCGAAGCCGCCGTTCCCCTACCCTCAAAAACAGTGCCCGCGGAGAGCGGGCGCTTGCGGCGTAGGCCGAGAGCACTACGCACGCCGAGGTAGGGAGACGAAGCCGCCGTTCCCCTACATACAAAAATAGTGCCCGCAGAGAGCGGGCGCTTGCGGCGTAGGCCGAGGGCACTACGCACGCCGAGGTAGGGAGGCGAAGCCGCCGTTCCCCTACCTTCAAAAACAGTGCCCGCAGAGAGCGGGCGCTTGCGGCGCAGGCGAGGGCACTACACACGCCGAGGTAGGGAGGCGAAGCCGCCGTTCCCCGACCTTCAAAAACAGTGCCCGCGGAGAGCGGGCGCTTGCGGCGCAGGCCGAGGGCACTACGCACGCCGAGGTAGGGAGGCGAAGCCGCCGTTCCCCTACCTTCAAAAACAGTGCCAGCGGAGCGCGGGAGCTTGCGGCGTAGGCCGAGGGCACTACGCACGCCGAGGTAGGGAGGCGAAGCCGCCGTTCCCCTACCTTCAAAAACAGTGCCCGCGGAGAGCGGGCGCTTGCGGCGTAGGCCGAGGGCACTACGTACACCGAGGTAGGGAGGTGGAGCCGCCGTTCCCCTACCTTCAAAAACAGTGCCCGCGGAGAGCGGGCGCTTGCGGCGTAGGCCGAGGGCACTATGCACGCCGAGGTAGGGAAGCGAAGCCGCCGTTCCCCTACCTTCAAAAACAGTGCCCGTGGAGAGCGCGCGCTTGCGGCGTAGGCCGAAGGCGCTACGCGCGCGGAGGCAGGGAGGCGGAGCCGCCGTTCCCCTACCTTCAAAAATAGTGCCCGCGGAGAGCGGGCGCTTGCAGCGTAGGCCGAGGGCACTACGCACGCCGAGGTAGGGAGGCGAAGCCGCCGTTCCCCGACCTTCAAAAACAGTGCCCGCGGAGAGTGGGCGCTTGCGGCGCAGGCCGAGGGCACTACGCACACCGAGGTAGGGAGGCGAAGCCGCCGTTCCCCTACCTTCAAAAACAGTGCCCGAGGAGCGCGGGCGCTTGCGGCGTAGGCCGAGGGCACTACGCACGCCGAGGTAGGGAGGCGAAGTCGTCGTTCCCCTACCTTCAAAAACAGTGCCCGCGGAGAGTGGGCGCTTGCGGCGTAGGCCGAGGGCACTACGCACACCGAGGTAGGGAGGCGAAGCCGCCGTTCCCCGACCTTCAAAAACAGTGCCCGCGGAGAGCGGGCGCTTGCGGTGCAGGCCGAGGGCACTACGCACGCCGAGGTAGGGAGGCGAAGCCGCCGTTCCCCTACCTTCAAAAACAGTGCCCGCGGAGCGCGGGCGCCTGTGGCGTAGGCCGAGGGCACTACGCACGCCGAGGTAGGGAGGCGAAGTCGCCGTTCCCCTACCTTCAAAAACAGTGCCCGCGGAGAGCGGGCGCTTGCGGCGTAGGCCGAGGGCACTACGTACGCCGTGGTAGGGAGGTGGAGCCGTCGTTCCCCTACCTTCAAAAACAGTGCCCGCGGAGAGCGGGCGCTTGTGGCGTAGGCCGAGGGCACTATGCACACCGAGGTAGGGAGGCAAAGTCGCCGTTCCCCTAGCTTCAAAAACAGTGCCCGTGGAGAGCGCGCGCTTGCGGCGTAGGCCGAAGGCGCTACGCGCGCGGAAGCAGGGAGGCGGAGCCGCCGTTCCCTTACCTTCAAAAATAGTGCCCGCGGAGAGCGGGCGCTTGCGGCGTAGGCCGAGGGCACTACGCACGCCGAGGTAGGGAGGCGAAGCCGCCGGTCCCCTACCTTCAAAAACAGTGCCCGTGGAGAGCGGGCGCTTGCGGCGTAGGCCGAAGGCGCTACACGCGCGGAGGCAGGGAGGCGAAGCCGCCGTTCCCCTACCTTCAAAAACAGTGCCCGCGGAGAGCGGGCGCTTGCGGCGTAGGCCGAGGGCACTACGCACGCCGAGATAGGGAGGCGAAGCCGCCGTTCCCTTACCTTTAAAAACAGTGCCCGCGGAGAGCGGGCGCTTGCGGCGTAGGCTGAGGGCACTACGCACGCCAAGGTAGGGAGGCGAAGCTGCCGTTCCCCTACCTTCAAAAATAGTGCCCGCGGAGAGCGGGCGCTTGCGTCATAGGCCGAAGGCGCTACGCGCGCGGAGGCAGGTAGGCGGAGCCGCCGTTCCCCTACCTTCAAAAACAGTGCCCGCGGAGAGCGGGCACTTGCGACGTAGGCCGAGGGCACTACGCACGCCGATGTAGGGAGGCGAAGCCGCCGTTCCCCTACCTTCAAAAACAGTGCCCGCGGATGTGGGCCGAGGGCACTACGCACGCCGAGGTAGGGAGGCGAAGCCACCATTCCCCTACCTTCAAAAACCTCGTGGTGCACTCCCTGGTGCAACGCTCTCGAGGGCGCGATATCCACGTGGTGCGCCGCTTAAAGTGAGGCACTCCCTAGTGTCTCGGCCATGCCGCAATTTTTATACTCCGTAGGGAGTGCAACGCTCGCGAGGGCGCGATATCCACGTGGTGCGGTGCTTAAAGTGAGGCACTCCCTAGTGTCTCGGCCATGCCGCAATTTTTATACTCCGTAGAGTGCGTGGGAACAACATCCACGTCTTATTTATACTCCGGAGAGTACGTGCGAGAGCAACGCCCACACGTGCGTGGGACATCCGCGTCTTGTTTATACTCAGTAGAGTGCGCAGGGGCAATATCCGCGTCTTATTTTATACTCCGTAGAGTGCGTGGGAACGTCAACCACGTCTATTTATACTCCGGAGAGTACGTGCAGGAGCGACGCCCACACGTGCGCGGGACATCCACGTCTTGTTTATACTCAGTAGAGTGCGCAGGGACAACATCCGCGTCTTATTTATACTCCGTAGAGTGCGCACGGATGCGTCCCCCCGCTGCGTCTTATTTTAGAGTCCGTGGACTGGTGCGTGCGGAGGCGGACCTCGACGCTACGTCTTATTTTAGAGTCCGTAGACTGGCGCGTGCGGAGGCGGACCTCGACGCTACGTCTTATTTAGAGTCCGTAGACTGGCGCGTGCGGAGGCGGACCTCGATGCTACGTCTTATTTTAGAGTCCGTAGACTGGCGCGTGCGAAGGCAGACCTCGACGCTACGTCTTATTTAGAGTCCGTAGACTGGCGCGTGCAGAGGTAAGCTCAATGCTACGTCTTATTTAGAGTCCGTAGACTACGCCGACGCTCAAGGCAATCGTGCGATTTAAATTAAAAATGAGGACCAGAACAGAGGCACCGAAGAAAATGGCCGGAGAAATGCGACAACAACATGCTCCAAAATGCAGTACCGAAAAAGCATTTGATATTACGGTAGTCCAAAGCATGCCAAAACCAGAGGAGCAATCATGGCCAAATCAAATGCTCTTAGAACGGTAGTGCAGCCGCAATAAATAACATGGTGAATAACTGTTTTTTTTTCACCATGCATTCAAGAAATGCAGCAGCAACGATTATCAAAGCTTTGCACGTAATCACGTACCACGCGTATCGGGTGGGACGGTGGTGACGCGGCGTGGACTCCGCGGTTGCGGAGACCTTGACCGTGCAGAACTCACAAAGACATCATCCGTCTCCTTGGGAACACATGCTTGGCGATGCCTGTACTGACTTCTGCTTCAACTCACGCGGAGATGAGCTGACTCCCGCCTGAACATCCCTCCGAACCTTGACTCGCCCGTCGTCGGGCGCACTTCAATCGTGTCGAGGCCACGGACGAGGGAGGCTTTGAAGCATGACACAACGCGGAGGCTCAGAAGCGGCGGCTCGACGTGGGGGCGCAGGGTGGTGCGGGGGCGAGGTCCGAGCACCTCGTTGCAGAGGCACGGTCCTGCGCGCCGCCCCTGCGAAGTCCACCTCATCCGCATTGGACACGTCACGGAGGCTAGCTCGGAGGCTCGATGGCGTGGCACGGAGGTCGGGGGCCTCGTGGGGCTACGCGGAGTCAGCTCGCGAAGACCTGGCGGAGGCCGATGGACTTCGTGGGGCCGAGCACAGACGCGCGAAGTCTCGGGACGGGTCTGGCTTCGCCTGTTTGCAGGTGTAGCAGTCGCGACAGCATGGCCGGAGCCCACCTTCAGCAATGCAGACGAGGAAGTCGGAGCCCGCCTTTAGCAGCGCGGAGGCCCGGCCAGATCCGCGGGCCGTGGGGGTCTGCCACGAAGGCAGCGACGCCGGCTCGCTGAACTGCGGAGCGGTGGCAGCATGTCTTGCGTCAACACCGGGGTGGTCTTCGCATGCGCAGAGCTGGTGACTTCGGCTCATCGAGGTCCCGAGCGAAGGCTCGGAAGCGATGGCCCAACACGGGAGCTCGTAGAGCGGAGGCTTGTGGAGGCGCGTCTTCGGCGACGCGGAGGCGAGCTGCGGCCGGAGCCCGGCTTCGTCAGCGCGGAGGCTGGCGGAGGCTTCGTCGGCGCGGAGGCTGGCGGAGGCGCGTCTTCGGCGACGCGGAGGCGAGCTGCGGCCGGAGCCCAGCTTCCTCAGCGCGGAGGCTGGCGGAGGCTTCGTCGGCGCGGAGGCTGGCGGAGGCGCGTCTTCGGCGACGCAGAGGCGAGCTGCGGCCGGAGCCCGGCTTCGTCAGCGCGGAGGCTGGCGGAGGCTTCGTCGGCGCGGAGGCTGGCGGAGGCGCGTCTTCGGCGACGCGGAGGCGAGCTGCAGCCGGAGCCCGGCTTCGTCGGCGCGGAGGCTGGCGGAGGCGTGTCTTCGGCGACGCGGAGGCGAGCTGCGGCCGGAGTCCGGCTTCGTCGGCGCGGAGGCTCGGCGTAGACTGCCGCACCGAGGCTTGACGGAGAGCGGAGGCTCGGCGTAGACTGCTGCGCGGAGACTCGGGCGTTGCCGCGGCGTGGATGATGCACGGACCGTAGGTGCAGGTGGAGCCAACTTCGCCACGCGGCGACTCGCCTTGCCAACTTCGCCGCGCGGAGACTCGCCTTGCCAACTTCGCCGCGCGGAGGGCTCGCTGTCACGGACTCCAGCTCGGAGGGCGGAGGTCGTCACCGCGGCGTGGAATAGCGCGCTTGGGGCGGCCGTCGTCATCGCTGCACTTAGACCGGGAACGACCGCCGCCGTGACTACACAGGCGACCTCCGCGCCGGCTCGGTCCCGCCCGACGACGCGACTTCCCCGCCAAAGGCCGCCGCCATGACCAGGACGCAAAGGAGACTAGGTCGGGGCGGACCTCGTCGACGTGGGGCCTGACTTCGCTCGGAGCGGGAGCGAGGAAATGAGCGCGTCGTCGAAGTCGGGGAGGACCTCGTCGATGTGGGGCCGTAGCCTACCGGAGTGGAGGCGGCCTTCCTCGAGCTGGGAGAAGTTGGAACTCGCCTTGTCCTCAGACTTAGTCGGCGATAGCTCGAGAGGCCAGTGAGGAGGGCGTGGTCGGCAAGAACACCAGCGAGTCGGCGAAGCGGCCCACAAGGGCCGGGGACGCATTACGACCGCTGCTGCGAGGACCACACACAGGCGACTGCGCGCATGCATTCACGCAACGCAGCAAGGGAGCATGCATGTGGTCTAACCCTCCCATGTGCTATGGACGTGAGCTCGGGGGACCAATGCATGCATGCATGTATATTTTGCATGGATACATACATGCATGGATGGTTGAGGTTTATATGCATGCATGGACAGATAAAGCTTACGTGACTTCGTCGGGGCGGGGCTCGACGTCGCGTGGAGAGGTCCGGCGCGGAGGCCCGACGGCATCTTCCTTGACGCCGTGGTCGGAGTGCGTCTCCGCCCCGTTGCTGAAACGGGCGAACTCATGCAGTCTGGACGTTCGTCGATGGAGAGCGAGCGGCACGTCGCCGAGTGGAAGCGCCTAACGCCCCGCGCTAGCCGCTTCACCGGCGAGCAAGCACATCGCGGCGGAGTACCTGGGCGGACGTCCTCGCCGAGCTACAGTGGCTGCAATTCATATATGCGTGGATGGAGATTGTGGACATCTGCAGGGATGGATGCTACAGACAAACGTGGAAAGAGATAGGAGTTCCTGCATGCATGCATAGGTAGATGGATAAGTATCTATGTCATGCATGGCTCCCGTACGAACGCATGGGTGGGCACGTGACTGCATGCACGGAGGGCCGCCTGGACGGATAAACAAAAGTGCACGCATGGATGGATGGGGCACTTCGCGCCTACACGGAGCGTGCAGGGACTTCAAGCTGGAGACTTCGCGCGTGCTTGGGTCCCGCGCGTAGACGCCTGGGGCGCGGATACCGGAGCTGAGGCGCAGACTCCGACGATGTACGAAGCTAGCCATCTCCATGGTCCAACGCATCGCTCCCCTGGAGTGGCTTCGCGCCGGAGACTTCGGGCGGGGGACTTCGCGAGTATACAGGGGCTTCGAGCGGAGACTTCACGCGTGCCTGGGTCTCGCGCGTAGACGCCTGGGGCACGGATATCAGAGCTAAGGCGCAGACTCCGATGATGTGCAAAGCTGGTCATCTCCACGGTCCAACGCACAGCTTCCCTACATGACCACTCCCAGTAGAGCGGAGATAGCAACAACACAAAAATAGACGATTCGATTAGATCCATTCAACACTGCGTCTGGGCGATTCAACCAGATCTAGTCAACGCTGCATCTACAAAACAAAGAAAAGTATACAGACAAAACCCCTACACCTCCACAGTCAGGATGGTTAAATTTTTGGCGAGCGGACTACTTATCTGCCATTGATTGCCCGAAGCAGCATGCTCTCATGAGCAAAAGAGATGCACATAGTCGTTGCTTTTGTTGAATATCGGAGAAATCTCTTCCATACGTAACTTCTAGTCGCTCCCCACGGACGGCACCATCTGTTGTAGCTACGGGCTAAACAGGAATGAAGGGGGACTGGTAGAAGAGGAAGAGGGAGCCAAATATGTGGAATGGTTGGTGAGAATGAGAGGATCCTCTCCTCCCACCCCTCCTGGGGGTTTATATATATGAGTGGGGTAGAATGGGAAATCCCCATTCCACCCCTTAGTATTCACAAGGGATGAGGGTACATTGGTATATTTACACTGGTATATTCCTCTACACTATTGGGCCTATTACATGTTGGACTAGTTGCACGGCCCAGTCACGGGGGGTTGGGCCACCCCTACAACAGTATCCATTTAGTCACATTTCTTACGTTTCCATTTGATTTGTTGTATGTTTAAAGAACTTAATTTGCCTTGTAATTTATTTATTAGTTATTTAATTAACTTTATTTACCTTTATAATTTACCGCTCAAAATTAATTAAGAATGCGGGTGTTTCGGACACCCGATAGATAGGTATTGAATTGGCGGCGTTGGTTGTACCAGTTACAACAGTTATGCCTAATGTAGAGGTGTCTCAATGCACAGATGCCTATTCATATAGACACCTTATGTGCCACCCCCTCATCATCTATATATCAATGTACAGATTCAGAATGAATAATAGAAAACAACAGTTCATTTACAAACACTTGTCTCAAACTCTTGCAATGCGTTATCAGCACATACAGAAAAACACAAGGTATGGCACGAAAAATTTGAATCTCTGTTCGGCCACTGTGAAAACAAAAACACATATGTTGGCTCTGTATACGTGAGGCGATCGCCGGCCTGAAGCCGACGGGAGTCTGACGGCTTGAAGTTGCCGCCGGCAGCCGTGTACCTGCGCCCGTATGCACGAGGCCAGTAGTCGGCCGAGGTCGCCGCAAGACTGCCGTCCAGTCCCGCCGGCCGATTGCCTCCCCCCCCCCCGCATGGGGCACTGCCGTCGTTGGGGCTGCCCCATGGGGTGCCGACGCCATGGCTTCCGCGCCCGCACGAGCCGCCGATCCGAGCCTCCTCGCCTCCCACGCACGCGCCTGGAAGCGCGCCGCTAGGTCCTCGCACCGGCCGTAGCCTCGCCTTCCGCACCTGCACGCGCACTGGCCGCCGCTCCGCCGCTTGCACCCGCACGTGCGCAGTCCGGCCGGCGCACGGTCGGCCCGGCCCGACGCGTTCGGCGGCGCCCATGTCCGGTGGCTCCCATGGCGGCGGCGTTCCCCGACGACCAGCGAGGCACGGCGCAGCGTGGTGCGAGGCAGGCCCAGCCGGCGGCGGTGGCGGCGACCCAGCCGAAGGCGGCGGCTCCCGAAGCGGCCGGCAGAGCGGCGCGGTGGCGCGGCACAGCGGGGCCGGCGCCCGGCGCGGCGTGGCGGCGGCGCCAAAGGGCACGACGGTGGAGGCGCCCAAAGGCGGGCGGTGGAGGCGGCCGGGGGAAATGGTGGCATCCCCATGGCGGCGGCGGGTGGCGCGCAAGGGCCGGTGGCGGCTAGGGTTTGGGCTCCCCCCCTCCTTTTATATAGTGCTGCCCGAAAATGGGCTTTTGGCCAAACAATTCCCACCTCCCCACATGGGCCAAAAGGTCGAATGGGCTCCAGCCCAAGTTTTCAGAATTTTGTATTTCCCATGTATAGTACAATCCGGAGTTTAAAGATGGAATTTTTTCTAGTACTTGTTTGCCATATCCGTTGTTTTTGGTTAAGAGGAGGTATTCCTCTTTGTTGTCATTTTGGGTTTCAGCATGGAAACCATTCTGACGAATATCTCTATAACTAAGTAGGGTACGTGTTGAATCGGGATACAAGAGTGCATCCGCAATTTTTAATTGTGTACCCATAGGGAGAGCGATAGAGGCGCGACCAGAGCCTACTATCGTTGCATCGCGTCCAGCGATGGTTAAAATATTTCCTTTCCTCCTAGTAAGAGTTAGAAAATATTTTGTTTCCCTAAGTATAGAGTTTGTGGTACCACTATCCACAAGGCATAATTCCTCCTCCATTGGATCGACTCGAAAAATCTATATACACAAAAGAAGAATTTAATGAAATTCTTATAGTAGTATATATAGAATACATACAAACTTTATTTTACAATACCGAATATGTTCGATATATGATTGTAGCATACAAGCTTACAATATAGATGACAACATTATTTATATTACAACACTATAGTACTTATTAGCTATGGGAATAGGAGTCTAACTGAGATCTCCAACATGTCTTGAGAATGAAATTCTTCAAGTGTGTTCTCGGTGTACACGAGATCATCCTTCTTTGTAGAAGCACATGTGTCTTTGAGTTCTTGAAGGAACTTTTGAGAACATTCGGCTTCTTCATTGTTGGATGTGAGATTGAAGTGTGCTTCAAATCTCTTCTCTTGAGCATTCTTGCCTTGAGCCAAAGACTGGAGGTAGAGGTTCACAAGATGCTTCGGGGTACGGTATTTCTTGGTAGGATGGTTGTAGCAACTACATTTTTGACAAATTTCAGTTTTGTCAACTCTCTTACCAGAATTGCCTTTACCTTTCTTGAATCCACTTGATTTTTTATTCTTGTTGTGTTTGTGTTTACCTTTAAAGTTCTTTGAGTGGTCTTTTGAACCACTAAACATGCTATTTTGATTAGCATGAACTTCAGGAAGTGGAGCAGCCCCAATGGGACGTTGCTGATTGTTCTTTAAAAAAGGTTCAGCATGCTTCTCTGCCTGAAGCATAGTATGCATAAGATCAAAATAAGTTTGGTAATTGGCAGCACGCCATTGCTGCTATAGGACCCTATCAGATGGGAGTATAGTCGAGAGAGTCTTCTCTATTTTGTCCGCATCCGTTGGTTCCTTTTCACAAAACCGTAATTTGGAGCAAATAGTATGAAGGGCATGGTTATAGTCTCCAACAGATTTGAAATCTTGGAGTCTAAGATGTGTCCATTCATGATTAGCCTTAGGTAAGATAACAGCTCTCTGTTGTTCATATCTATTTTTGAGGGCTAACCATAAAGTAAGTGAATTCTCCTCATACAGATATTCAGCCTTCAAATCCGAATGTATGTGATTCCGTATTATGCTCAAAACGGAATATTTCACAATATCCGGAGGAATTTGATCATCTGGAGGATCAAATATCGCCCTTTGCAACCCACGTGTGGTTAGGTTGATTTTGAGGTCCATAGCCCATGTAGGGTAATTGGTACCATCGAGAGCGAGGGGCTCAAAATCTTTGGTAGCCATTTAAAACCTACATGACAAGTACACCATAAATGAATGGTAATATTGTAATAAAATGCAAAATATGTGGAAAACAATATGAGTATTGTAATTCGAATGAATATATATACCCAAATTAAATATAACATGTGGTTATATTTATAATACCGTGTAATCACAATATTGGTGGTAAACACCAATTTATTGTACGGCATAGCGTACAAATAAATGTAGCAAAGTGCCATAAATTGTAATTATGGTATGTATTGTAGGTATAATATTTTGCAAAAATTCCAATTTATTAAGTACAATGGTACTCACTAAATGGGAATTTTTAATTTTAAATTTGCTAGCGATAGCAAATTTAAATATGGTCGCAATTTTATATTGTAAAAGGTAGTAATCCTACATATGCAAAAATTATATAAATGCAGTTGCACATTTATTTAAATAATTACATAATTTTCAGGTCCTGTAGGGACTGAAATGCTAATTTATAACAGTACAAATTAATGGGTACAATTATAAACAAGCATAAGGACTATATTGCAAATACTACAATAGAAATTTATTTAAAAGAAAATTCTGCATTTTCCATGAACTAGAGGGGGAAAATGCAAAATTTCGGCAACCTGGGCTGCAGCCCATTCGACCTTTTGGCCCATGTGGAAAGGTGGGAGTTTATGGGCCAAAGCCCATTTTTAGGCAGCCATATAAAAGGAGTGGGGGGAGTTAGGGCCTAACTCCCAAAACCCTAGCCGCCGGCCATGCCCAGGGGCGCCGCCGCCACCGCCGGAGCACAGCGCCACCACCGTCGCCGCCAGGGCACGCCGGGTCATGGGCTCACGTGGCCTCAATCCTTATGTTAGTTGTCCAATACTCTAATTCCAACAGGCAATAGGCGAAGGCCCCAAGCTGACCCATCCATGTCGCTGTAGGCTGTAGCCTCCAGGACAGCATCGTCTTCTTCCTCCTATTGGCTGCGCTCAAGCTTCGTCCATGGCAGCACGCCCGAGCTTGCCATTGTGATGCGTCCGCCCTTGGCAGTGCTACATAGTATATAGCCACACAATTAACGCCAATATCTCTATATTATTGAAGGGCTTAAGTGCAAATATGCAGTGAGATCTGCTAACCTTCCTACGTAGGACCAAATGTCTGCCAATGAGTGTAAAGGCTTACTCGAAGCGCTTGCTCACTAGACATGTGAAACACCCTTGAAATTTCAAAATATGAAATTTAATGAAATTTGGTTTAATTTTGAGTTTTATTCCCAATTTGGTAGTTTTCAGGGAAAAGTCGCTTTCCTCATTTGGCATTACGCCTTCTCCTCCCTTTGGCGTCTTCCTCTCCCTGGCGCCATCGCTCTTCCCTAGCGTCGCTCACGCGCGGGCGCCTCTCCTCCTTCTTCCTGAAGCTGCAGCAGCACGCGTCGTCGCCTCCCCGCGAAGGAT
Organism: Dendrocalamus latiflorus; assembly: GCA_017311315.1. Taxonomy (NCBI): domain Eukaryota; kingdom Viridiplantae; phylum Streptophyta; class Magnoliopsida; order Poales; family Poaceae; genus Dendrocalamus; species Dendrocalamus latiflorus. Next base: position 53,853,911 of record CM029663.1, on the reverse strand, counting down.
TGCAGCGCCACATTTATCTCATCTTGCGTCATCTCTGCGCGCTGGCCCCACCAGTCAGCCGTAATGCCGTCCCGTTTCTCCCTCTTAGCCGAGCCACCGCAGCGTGCCTATTTCACGCCGTAGCCACGCCCATCCCCTACCTTACTGTACCAGCTTCTCACAGGGTAAGCGTCCGTGCAAAATGGCAGTAGAGGAGCGCCACCTCCCTCTCTCATATCCCGGAGAAGATCGAGTTCATTCCCCCTTTCTATCTGCGTGAGAAGAACGCGACCGAGGACGCCTCACTGTTGCCACCGTCCTACGCTCGCTATATAAACGTATGAACCCCACAGAACTTCTTCTAGCATCCCCGTGCGTCTCCCAGAGCAGCCGATTGCATTCTCATCGCCTGAGCCGCCGGTAATCGATGCCCCTGAGCCCGGTTAACCCTAAGTGCAATCTCGTGAATTCATCCACTATTTCTCGATTCCTTGCAACACCATGATCCTCAGTATATGCTAACTACCGTGGTACCGTCAATTGCACAGGAGCATCGGGCTAGAGGGCTAGCATCGAAGGTCGCCGTCAGGTATAACGGCCTCTCTATGGCTAGCTTACTGGAGCTATTCCTGAGCTCCACCACCACTTCTAATGTGATCCCTAGGTTCCGTAGATGGTGAAAGACCTCCCCAATTAGCCGGAGAACTCCTAGGTGCTCATGGCACCGCCGTGGAGGCCGTTGTCTTCCCGGCTACCACAAGCAACCGTCGCTTTTCCACTTAAACTCCAACATGTCAAAATGGAATTCTCACTCAAAACCGCATCTCTCCGTAGAAGCCATTCCCCCAGGATGTCACTAACTTCACTGCTCCGCCGGCGGTGGTGCACTCTGTTTTGCCGCCGGGGGTGTCGTCTGGAGGTTGAAGACGACCCCGGGGCAACGTGGTGCCATCGCCGCCGTCCGCTCAAAACCATCCAGACGCTCCGTTTTCCTTTAAACCCCGACCGTAGATATCCCGCCGTTTCTCCATCCGAGCATCCACGCTCGTTCCATCCGCTCCGTCCAAGCTAGGCGCGCGTCGCTCATCGGGCGAACGTGCGCGCGCTCTCCCTGGACCTCACTCGCTCGCCAGCGTGGGCCGCAGGCCGTGGCCTGTGCGGCCGTACGCGCGGTATGGCCGTGGGCCAACTGGCCCGTTTGGCTGTGCGGATTGGCCGGCCGGGCTGCACTGTTTGTCCGGGCCGAGCCCAGCGCTGTGCTAATGATTTTTAAAACCCCCGAAAAATCCAGAAAAATCCCCAAAAATCCCAGAAAAATCCAAAAATCCCAAAAATACCAAAGATACATCATTTTGACCCATTTCACCTCCTGAGTCCAAATATACCTTCCATTCCACCAAATTCCATTTTTATAAATTTAAATTTCTCCCTCTTTGTCCAAAGTTAATTATTTAAATCCAATTACCAAAAATCCAAGTTTATCATTTTGTCAAAATCACATCCTAATGTCTCTTACATGTTTATTCTATATTTTTTTGTGGTTCACTTCTTTTCAATTAGATTATTTGTTTAACTTGATTAGAATCAAGTTATGAATGTGTTATTTTATGTGTGCCTTATGTTGTTATTTTATGTGTTTGCGCTAGCTTCCAAAGTTGCTGAAGTATCCGTCCCTGATCAAGAGCCAGTAACCCAGATCTACGATTTAGTGGAAATCCCAGATCAACAAGGCAAGTTACATGTTTTTGATCATTTTGAATCCCATGATATCTAAAGTATTTAAATACAGTACTTTCATTAATGTTATTTGTGAAATGATATTTGCTTAAAATATATATTAGAATGACATGCTATTTAGTTACATCCTACTACTGAAAAATGCCTTGCCTTATTTGACGGCCATATTCACCTTGACAACCTTAGTAAGAATTTAAATATTGTACAATGTATATAAAGTCATCTCATACAATATTTTACACTACTAAACGACTTTGGCTGTGGGCCGGTAGAATTTAAAATGTATTGAACTTAGAGTGAAGAGCTTGTGGGGCTCCGTGCGGCGGATTTCGCCCACCCCTTGACTCTAGAGTTGGACTTCGGGTAGAGGAATTGTGGGGCTCCGTGCGGCGGACTTCGCCCACTACTTTACCCGGGGATGGAGGCTGCTATGAGTTGGTGGTGGTGTGTGCTGTTGAGCACAGTGGAAGATGTGGTTGAGTGCCTCAGGTGAAAAATATAAGGACTAGAACCTTGTGCCAAGTAACAGACATAGTGATAGCTCAAACCACAGGAGTTGACTTGTCAACACTGGTTTAGTAGCTGCTCAATTCGATTGAAACTCTACAGGATGAGATGTCAGGATGTCGGGGAGTTAGGTATGCCGTGGGGTACCTAACAACGGTAGTAGACACTTAAAACGGCATAGAGGAGTTTTGTTTATGTTTGGCCGTGACTGAGTGATGCTACCGGGTAGAGCCTATATAGAGAATTGAGCAGTGAAACGACCTGACTTTCTTAACTCTGTCGCGGGAGTTAAGGGGTCGTGTGGGTAAAGTTGAGCAACTCTGCAGAGTGAATTAAATGGTATTCGAATACGACGTGCTTCCGGTTAATGAAGCTGTGTTAATTGGGTGAATCCAGCAACAAGGCATAAGTAGGATTGTGATGATTTTAATGTGGTTAATGATGAACCTTGTTAATAAACCCCTGATCTTTAGGAGCAAATGTTTTAAATCTTATTTGTTTGCAAATAAAACTGCATCCACCAAATGTAATAAAACAAATATATTCTCGTCCTTTGAATATCCTTGCATATAGTAAATTAAGGTTTACCCCTGTAACTTGCTGGGTACGGTGGTACTCATTACTTGCTAAACAAAATTAACAGAAGGCCAGTATTATCAAGAAGATCCTGCTGAGGATGAAGCTCCTAAGGAACCAATCTACTCTGATGAAGATTGGTCTTAAGTTTTAGCTTACGTTCAGGCCATTGATCCTTTGTAATGTATTGTGGTATGTGGGCTTATGCGCCCGCTGTGCAAAACAATGTTATCACTATATTGTAATAAAGTTGGATCTTTTATTGTAAGCTTGTGCTGTTGTGATGATCATTCGTAACTACGAACGTCGTAACTGTTCACCCTGTACGGTTACGATGTTCCGTACCATCCCCAAAAATAGGGGCGTTACAACATGTATTCTCTAGGAACCCAGTTGCTAATTCTATACATATATATGGAGCAGCAGTGGAGTATATCTATCTATATAACACAGCGGTAAAGCGCAAGGGTCGTAATTGAAGTTCTGGGTACATTGTACGCATACATATCTAGTGAGCAAAACAGTGGAGGCCATCTACATCACCCGTTGTAACATGTACTACAGTAAAACAAAGCAATGCGACAGTTTCAATGCTATGCTGTCAAAAATGTAATGTTTCGGCCAATCATTGTATACGTTGCTATGAATTTCGACAAGTAGTTAAACATGCTTTTCTTTAGATAAACAAAATAAACAAGGTGAAAGCTTCCTCTAAACCTATGGAGTACCAAGCAAGCCCTCTCTAGACAAAGTACATTCTTTTCTACTGCGGCTGACGCTTTTTTTATTAGTGTGAGTATTTATACGAACAAACTAAATACCGATAAACCGTTTTAAAAAAATTATCCCTAATAAATCTCTATAAAAAGACGATGAAAAAACCATCTTATTTATTTATTTAAAAGAACCTACAAGAAAAGAATTGCCAAAATAATGTAACAGCAAATTTTGTGCGTGGCCCACAAGACCGGCGGCCCAGGCCCCAGAACGTCGAACGGGCTCACGGCCCTTCCGGTCTTCCACAGGTACAGGCGACAAGTCCGCGCATGGCTGACCGCACGGTACGGCCGCCGCGCCACGTGGCAACGCGAGTCAGCGCGTGAGTCTCTCCTTTCGGCTTCCTCGAAACGTCCCCACGGGAGAAACACGCCGCGCGTACCGCGGCATTCGGACACCCGAGACTCCACAGCCAATGCAGATGGGCCCGGAATTCCCACCGCGCGGGGCCCACGCCACGTGGACGACACTGGGGCAGCGTCTCGGGTGGTCGGAGCGGCTCTCCTCTCCGCAAGCGCGCATAACCGAAAGTAACCATTTCACACCGGTCTTCGTACCCAGTCCCTTCCATACCCACGCGCTCCCCTTCTCTCTCTCTCTCTCTCTCTCTCCCCCCCCCCCCCCCCCTCCCCCTCGCCTCTTCCGCGTCTCCCGGCCCCAACCCTAGCTCCCGCGAAGCGTCCTCGCCTTCTCCCGCGGCGGACAAACTACGGCGGCGGCTGCGGATCCGTGCCGGGTTTCGCCCCCAGCGGGGTCCGTGTCGGTGGAGCTGTGAGCGTGTTTGGACGATTTGGTGGGCTCCTGCTGGCTGAATTTTCGATTGATTCGAGGTAATTTCCGGGAATTTTGGGTTCCGCTTTGGCTGGTGAGGGGAGAGATTGGGGAATTTTGCCCCATTTTTCTGCGAGGTTAAGTTAGGAATCTGTTCTTAGGCTTGGTAGTCTGTCCACAGTAGATGTACAACGTATAATTGCTGCTTAGTTTTGTTGATTTCTGGTTCAAATCAAGAGCTTTGGTTAATTTTGGCCGGTGCTACCTATTTTTTTCCATTGAAACAGATAAATTGATATTTGAATTTTGACACTAAAAAAGGAATTGTATTCATACAGTAACATTAGTATCTTTCCATCGTTTGTTCTCAACTGTTATCCGATAAATTGTACAAAACACGGTGTATAATCACCAGTAAAAGGAGCCTCTTATGATTTGTTTCCACTGTGCTAAATTCGATAGCCAACAAAAAGATATTGTACTTGTCATTCAACCTCAATTTCTACAATTATAGATTGTTTAGATACGCATAAACTTGATATGCTCATGTGTTGTGCGTGAGGAATAAATCCTCCTTGAGTGTGTGTGAGTTTTGGAATATCTTGACGTCGGTACCTAAAAATGCCTTCCTTCACGTAGTTTCTCCCAGTGAGCCTCCAAGCATCTTTTTTTCCTATCTAATTTTTTGGAGGTACCTATTGTACATAGGTAAAGTGGTGGCTGCTGCCTGTTAGTGGAAGTTAAAAACTTTAAGGTGGCCTGACCGTGTCCTTGTGTTCAGAAGGTTGTGAATATAATCACCCAAACTTTAAGTGAGCTACTTGCCTTAACGTGTCCAGAAGATACACTAGACCTTTGCACATACCGTTCGTCAAATTCCTTTTTATGAATTTGTATGATTTGTTGAACTATACAAAGCCAAAGTGACTATCAAATCTTACATGGTGTACAGGATCAGTCAACCTCATGGCAGTATTTATTTTTCTTATTTTAGATCATCTCCCCTCTTTTCCCTAGTCCTCCTCTTGCGCCACTGCAAGGTGGCAGTCCCTCCTGCATTTGTTTCTTTCCGCGGCACGGATATTTTAAGACAAATAGAAATCGTCCTCGACCCAGGAATTTATCTCTCACAAAGTTTAATAAACATTTGAACACTAGTCCTGCTTTGTCTTAAATAAGCTTGTTACTAATGCTTCTTGTCTTGTTGAGGTTGCTTTCTTCTAGTTTTGTACCCATCGGTTGTCTCTCAAGTCCTCTAATACAGCTAAGAATGTCCCCACCTATATTAGAATAGTATTTTCTTGGAGTCTCAATGTTCCTTCATTTCTTCATTGAAGATAATATGGTTGTCATTATTTTTCAGTGTCATTTTGGGAGTGTGAGCATGATATGTATGACTTGCAATTTTGCATCACATGGATGAATTCTGAAGATTTGGTTGTATATAAGTAAAGGCACATTGATATCTTTTCCACAATAAGTATGGGAGCTAATTGCTGCGTAGCTGCCAAGGAGAGGTCCCAGCCATGTGTGGCTTCAGTTGAAGTTCCAGCATACAGGATAAGACACTCGCCATCATGGAGCTTCCGGTGGGACAACCGCACACACATAGAGGATATAATGGAAAACACTAGACTGTTTTCCAATCACAGTAGTGGAAACATTCAGCCAGAACTAAAGAGTGGTTCCATTACACCAACTGAATTCCATCCCATTGAGGATAGCCTGTCTGACGTGTTCCGCAGGTCCAAATGGCCAAAATCTGACAAGAAGAGGGAAGCATCCAAACTTTCAAAATCTGATCCTCAAGGTAAAGGCATAACTTGATGATCTGTGAAATGATTTTATTATCTGCTCCTTTTATGTGGTCTTCCTTTTTCTTTCCCTTCTCGAGGGATTTAATATTTCTGATTGAATAGTTATGGGCATATTGTCTGAACCTACATATGTTCTAGGAGAACAAAATGAAGCTGCTAATGAGGGTGGAATGTTACATGAACAATGTCACATTGATAGGCACATTTTAACCTAGTGCTAGCATTTTTCATCTTTTCTGCTGTCAAGTCCAATTGTGCTTAACTATAATAAATTCATTATTATGTATGTCGCAAGCTGCTTTTCTATTCTGTTCTTTTTTAAGGTTTAAGTGCATTCATAATTTTCTTTTATCGAATTTTCTTCCTTCCCCTCTATTGCATTAACTCCAAATGTCGACCTTTTCTTTTTGTCTTGATGCATACTCAACTCACTATATTGCACTGTAATGTACGGTATAGTGTTCTTTCTTCACTAGCTCTTTATTGTGTGTAAAAAACTAGTAAGTAGAAAATAGTCATTCTGTTGCAGATGAGAATCCACAGTTCACTACTAAACAAGCAAGCAATTCTTCTCACCACTAAACAAGCAAGCAATTCTTCTCTGATATCTGTTTTATGTTTTCAGCAGTTCAATCTACAGCAAGCAATCCACCCCCTGAGGTATGCAGAGCTATATTTTGTAAATTTCCACTCTTGTTTTCCTACTAGGTAAAGATTGACACAATTGTTTCTGGTAGTTCTTTCCTTCACTAATCACTGTCTTGCGTAGGCAAATTCCCGCAAAACCCTAGACATGGTAACTGTTGCTTCAGACATAAAAACATCAAAGTCCCTTCCTTCAACACCACCCCTAGTATCTAGAGCAGATCCTTCATCCTCTGGGAGTCATTCTCTTCACATGGACTCAAATTCAACAAGGAAAGCACACCGATCACCAGGGCATCAACTATACAGGCAGATCTCGGACAGCAAGATCCCATCTCTTAAGTCCTTCAATGGGAGCAGCTCTGCTGCTGGAAGGCCATCGAGCTCCATGCTCTCTGCCTGCAACAATGATCCATTTGCAGGGGGGTCACATGGTGAGTCATCTGATGGGTGGTCAACACGCACATTTTCTGGATTGGTCGCTCCATCTCAAAGAGAGAGGTGGTCAGTTGACAATGAGCTCTTTGGCTCCATTACCAGTAAAATAACAAGATCAAATGCTTCACATTCTACTGCCCTTTCCCCTGACCAAGAGGTATGCAAGCTATGTTCAAAGCTATTAAAGGAACGATCTACATGGAATGCTCATGAGCTGGCAGTTGCTGCTGTTTTATTCTGTGGTCATGCATACCATGCAAACTGTTTGGATGGTATAACTGCAGAAAATGACAAATATGATCCTCCATGTCCTGTATGCACCCATGGTGAACAATGTACAGCAAAACTATTTGGTAAGCTGGACTCAAAGATTAAGAACAAGATATCTAAAAATGTGATGGCGGATACTGATCTAGAACGGAACTCTAAGCACCAGAAGAAAAGTATGAGAGAACCAAGGCTGGGCACAAGTTCTAGCATGAAGGATCCATTTAGCCGACCATTTTTGAGGAGGCATTTTTCAATTGGTTCTCAACCACCAAGATCAGTTTTGGGGAGTGAGTCAACAGGAAAGAAGGGCTTCTGGGCAAGGCACTGGAGAGAATAGCCAGCTAGTCAGCTACACATTATTAAATGCGGTGAGCAGCTTCTATTTTTCCATTCCGTAAATTCTATTTTGATGGCTCTTTTCATCTTTATTTCTCTTGAGAACAAAGACCGAAGTTTACAGTATCTGATCTTTCTATGTGTATTTTCCCCTAGGAAAGCACTTGATAGTGTGAGCTCCGGAGCAAGCAAGCCTTGCAGTGAAATCAAACTGGTGAAAGGATTGGGCTGTTGAGCTACCATATTGTAAATTTCCATACTATTCATTTAAGCACTCGTTGTGCTATCACAAAACTAGGGAGAGTATAATTTGTCTTATACTGTGCGACCAAGGGTTAAGTCTTTCGGACCTCGGTCGTAGTTCACTAGGTGATGTAATGGTACGATTAGGGGGATAGCCTTCAAGACGAAGGCCCTATGCTGGGTTGATAGGTTACATTCCGGCATGCTATATTGTTATCTGTGCGTCTTCTTTTGTAATATTTATTGTTGGATCGCATGCATAATTTGGGAACTATAGCATTCAGACAGCTCTCATCGCACAACATAAGAATCATCAGCTATTACTCCCCGCGGAAAGTCATCAGCTATTACGCCCCGCGGAAAGCGCGCGCGCTGAGGGCGTCCACGTCGCCCCCCGCGCTCGGTCGGCCGGCGCGTGGGCGGCCGAACTTCGGTACGGTCGGGAGCAGTTTTGCGAAAAAGTCTCTGTATTTTCTAGAAATTACGTAAAGACCTTTTTTCCTCGCGAAAAGGTTCCTGGCAGTTTTTTTAGCCCCTCCACTTTGCAGGATAGCCCCCTGCGGTTTTCTAAATTACGTACGGGTCCTCGTTTACTTACGTACAGGTCCTCCCTTTTAAAAAACCTTCGACTTTTTCGAAAATACACATGTGTCCTCGGTTTTTTACGAAAAAGACCTTTAACTTTTCCGAAAATATACCTACGTCCTCGTTTTTTTAAAAAAAAAACCCCTCCGAATTATCGTCTCTTTTACTTCGGTACACACGGTGGCTGGTGCGGCATGACGCCGTGTCTATCAGGCTAGTATATTGGAAAAATAGTAGGATTTCAGATTGAATTGGCAGGAGTTCAATTATTGGAGCTCATCAGCATGTACTATGTAGATTGTAGAAGACGCCACAAGTTGCCTAGTGATGGATGGTGATCCCGAGGATTATTGACTTTGGGAGTGCTATGACGTCTGCGTTGTTGGTTCAATGTGACCATGCATTGGTGTTTTGTACATCTTTTTGGATTAGTTAATATGAATTTGAATAAATTTTATTCTCCAATTCTAAAACAACTAAAAGTCACAGTTAGCTGAAATGATAAAAAATGGTAACATAATTGGATTAGTTGCTCTTGCATTTTTCCTATTTCCAAACTTTGCCACTGTGTGCACTAGCATAATTATAAACTAGTATAATATACACAAAAGTTCTAGATTTGCACATTCGAGTCCCGCTATTTTATCATGTGTTGTTAACCATTAGTAATCAACATCTCAACATCAAACTCCCATACTACATATCATCATTGTTACACATCATCATGTCAACATTAAATAACCATGTCATCTACTATTCCTATTAACATGTCATCGCCTATTAATCATTATGCAATTATCGTGCAAATAAGGGTAATCGACTCTTAACAAAAGGTGAAATTCGCATCAAACCCAACTGACACCGTCACACCACCCAAAATTTACTAATCTATCATGCACTTGCCTTTGCTAAGAAGAAGCACTTGACGACCGACGATCAACCATGGTGAGACGCATTAGGATCTGCTAATGATCACATATAAACATCTCAATATACATCCAATTGCATAGAAAGGTAAAACATAAGCCCCAACAACAAACATGGCGCTCTCTTTTCTCCCAAACTTCAAGGCTTTGCTACTCCCATTGTTCCAGAAGGCAAAACTTGCATTTTAGAAACCCAAATATAAAAGAAAAAAAACCAATTCTTTCTTAGTTGGACATCCTTTGTGTCAAGCTAAATAGCATCTCAAAATAGAATGCAACTCTGCTTTGGTTCTTCCAAGTACAGCAGGTTTCACCATTTCATAATTATTTTTCATACGCCTCCAAGAACAACAAATGAGGACATTTTAGACATCTACACAAAACGATCTACAACATTCCAGTTACCACCAAAATTAATTTTATCATTTAATATGGTAAAATCATATCATAGGTGACTGCTGCAACTAGCAATCTATCACAGAACAACAGAGTTTGAAAACAAATAAAATTCATACCTCAACCAAATTGGGTGATTGAGCACTCTATGGAAATATTATGAAGTTACCCACACAACTGTAGTTATTCTCCAAGCCTAATTTAGTTGTCTACAAGGTCAAATTCACCAAATACCACGATATCGCCCAATTGCGATAGTCTATGGGACAACAGACTTCCAAAGGTCTTAAGTTGTAATCTACCCAATGGATTTTAGGTTTCTTTAGCCTGATGGAAAGCTTAGGAAGAGATCTACAACTCTCTAGTAAACACCCTTTCCAGATTCGACCTCTAGAGCCCCCAAAAACCCAATAGATCTAAACTGTGTAGATCAAGAAATACCCCAACAACACCTAATCTCAAGCTAGGGTGAACTACAAGCGGATTAGGCCCCCAAAATCTAGATAAAATTATCATAAACTTAACTCAAACGTTAAAATTGTGAGGGGACATGTTTGAAACGTTACCCTAGAGACGAACGGCGAGATCACTACACTTCTTCTCCTTCCTTCCCTCTCTTTCCTCCCCCTCTCCTCCCTATTCTCCCTTCCCATCTGCACAGGGTAGCAGAACAACACAGCAGCAAGCACCAACCATGGGGAGTGGAAAGAATAAAACCCTAAGGCACCACCCTTAATGTGCTTCCAAGTGGGTCGAGTTGGGTAGCTCCACTCCCCTTCCTTTTGTTTTTTTATGGTATTACAAGAAAGAGCATCATGTATACATTATCATGGGAATTATGCATGTGAATTATTAGCGAAGATAGAAATAATATATATTGGACCAACATACTAGCTGATGTTGGGTCAAATATCATGTGTATCAGACTACATATATTTTATTAACCTGTATATTAGTTTATGGCCCCCTTCTTTTCAGCTTATGACTTATTGTTTATAGCTTCTCCCGAACAAATAAACAAAACGTCTTCTCTATTGTCTTTTCGGGGTAGCTTATCAGAACAGCCTTTACGAAATGACTTATCAGCTTATCGGTATTCGGCTCATTCGAACATATGCTCACGCTAGGGCCAAAAGCTATCAGCCACAGCCGAAAGAACCCCACCCTATATATCGCTTACTAGATCAATACTTCTTAAAAAAAGTTACCATTAATATTTAAAATATTTAGGTCATTTCATTTTATCCCCTTTAAAGTTAGACTATCCCACCCTGTCCCATCTCACAGGATCCCACCAACCAAACCACGCGAGACCAAGAGATGCCATCAGCACGAAGCATTACTCACTCATCGCATGCCACTGCCACTGAGATGGCCCACAAGCTAGTGAGGTGAAGCCAACAGGATCTCAAACTATGGCCATGTTCTTTTCAGCTGCTGCTAATAGCTTTTGGTTCTAGTGCTAAAGATTATGCGAATGAATTGAATGCCGATAAAACGATAAGTTGCTTGGAAATGATGGTGTTGAAGTCATCCCGTTTATTTGTTGGGAAAAGTTATAAATCATATGCCATAAGCTTAAAAGAACTGGGCTATTATTGGTCTTTTTTTTGCTAACTGATGATTTTTATCTGTGTTTTTGAGATAGTGATGGACGATGAAGCCACGACATAAATAGCATACATAATTTTAAACTCAAAAGGTCATTTAAACACAGCTTCGAATAGTCACTTCATTTATTTATTTTTGTATTTTTTTTACTTCCGACGAAGTCAAACACGAAGCCGAGAAAACAAAAAAAAACAGGGCCATTCGTCCACGCACCATCCATGGCTCCGAAAGGCCACGAGTCAATGGAGGTGGGCCCGGGCCCGGGTCAGCTCGGCGGGGGCACGTGGCCCAGAACTCGCAGCCGGAAGCGTCGCGGCTCCATGCTCTCCTGTCCACCCGGGTGGCCGGAGCAATTCCGCAGCGCGAAGCAGAGACCCATTCCTACCCGCTTTTATACCCACACTCCCCCCGCCGGTTGCTTCTCTTGAGTTCTCTCCTTCGCTGGCCTCTTCTTCCCGAGCCCCAGGAACCCAGCCCTAACGGAACCCTAGGTAGACCAGCGCGAGGCGAGGCGCTGTTCGGATCCGCAGCTGGGGCTCTGTCAGATCCGGAACCAGTGCCGGGCCGCCGGCAACCTCCGCGACGCTGGTGGTGGAGCTGTGGGGACTTGTTTGGAGCGATTGGGCGCGTCAGCCCGGCTCTGATCGGGGCTACTTGTTCGAGTGATTCGAGGTAATTCCTGCGAATTGTGGGGGGACTTGTTGCGGTAGGTGGGGGGAATGGGGAATTTTGGTGATTTGGTGGCGTGTTGGTCGTGTGGCCAGTTTCTGGTGAATTGTGGGTTGCTTTTTTACATCGGTGCTAGTTTGCGTTTATTTGTTCAAAAGTTGTTCTTATGCGATGTATGATTGAAGGATCCCCAATTTTACCTGCTAGATTTACTGCTTGTTTAGTTACTACCGTTTCATTATTTCATTTCATGATATGTTAGCTGTTAGTTAAAAATTCACACCGAAATTTCGCGTTGAAAAGAATTTTGAATTCAAAGTGATCCCCCGTCATGATAAATTGCGCCTTCTATTGTATTCTGGCACCGGAGTGATACACACGCATATAATGTTTCTTTGTTCTCTGTATTGCTTTAATCCGATGCCCTTAGTAAGATATTATATATCGCTCGTTCAGTCCTGTGGTGGTTTATAAAATTCTTGATTTGACATGGGCATAAATGTGAGATGCTGGTGTGTTAAGATATTATATATCTCTCGTTCAGCCCTGTGGTGGTTTATACAATTCTTGATTTGGCATGGGCATAAATGTGAGATGCTGGTGCGTTGTGTGGGGGGATCAGTGCCCTTTAAGTGCGTTTAGTTTTGGAATGTATTGATTCTGGTCTACCTAACATCGGCTTTCCTCCTTCACATAGTTTCACCCACTGTAGTTAGCTGGCTTCCCCAGTTTGTGGCTTCAATTATGCGCAAGCATCTATTTTGAGCTTTCTTATTGTGCATAGGAGAATTTAGAAATGGCAAGAGGGGCTTCTTTTGTATGGAAAGCATGCTGTTAGTTTTTTTGGCATTTGTCAGAAATATGCTCAATCTTCACACACTCCTTCCCTCCAACTAGTTTCATAATTTTAAATGGTGTATACTGTGCAAAATCATAAGTTTAAGATAAATATCTCATTTATGATGTTTGTGAGGTTATTTTGTACCGTAATTTTGATTGATGAACTCTGCCTGATCGTACATATTGAATATGTGGCCCCCGTATTAGATCATTTTTCTTTCTTTTACTCATTCATTTCCTCTCATTCCCCGATCGTATACATAGGTGGCCACCCCTCAATGCATAGCTTTTGTAGGGCTGTGGACAGTGTTATTAAGTTGTCGACTAATTGGCGACTAATCCACGATTAGTCGTCCAGTCGGTACATGACATACGACTAAGGAGGCCAATTCGACTGAAGCGATTAGTCGAGCGGCCGGACGACTAGTCAGCGACTAGTCACGACTAGCCGACCATGTCCAGCTGCACGACTAAGAGCCAGCCCACTGGATCAGTAAGTTTGAGACCCACTAGAGAGGCTCGGCCAGACTGAGACTTAATAGCAGTGACTCAATAATCTTAAATCCTCATTGCACACCACATGCACTATTTTAGTTGTAGTATTAGTATAATTATCCCAGCTTGCTTCTTTATTATGACTGTGACAATTGTAGACCTGACTCTGAGGACTAGTCGAGACTAGTCGGTCGACTAGTCGCCCCCTTGGCGACTCGACTCGACTTTACGACTTAATAACCTTGGCTGTGGATATTACAAGGCTATCATCTGCAAGACAGGAATTTAGATTTAGCGATGTTTAGTAATTTCTAGTAATGCCTTTTTCTTGAGATCAGCCTGTTGCGGAAGTTCCTTAGCTTCATTGTTGGGCGTTGTTTCTTCTTTTGATTTTTCACCCTTAGCTGTCTCTGGAGGCTTCTTTTATAGCTCAGAGTGCCCTTGTCTACACTAGACTGTATTTTCTAAGTCCTGTGGTTATTCATTTATTGATTGAAGATGATCCTTAATTGTTGCTATTGTCTTTCTATGTCGGCTAGGTAGGATGAACTTGTTAAGTATGGCTCACGAATTTGCTTCACATGAATGAGCCCTCAGCATTTTGGATGATCAAAATGTGTCCATATTGATTTCTTTTGCTCAATCGATATGGGAGCTAACTGCTGTATAGCTGCAAAGGAGAGGCCTCAGCCATGTGTGACTCCAGTTGAAGTGTCAGCTTACAGGAACGTAAGGCACTCCCCATCATGGAGCTTCCGATGGGACAACCGCACACACATAGAAGACATAATGGAAATCCCCACATTGTTTTCCAACCATAGTAGTGGAAGCATTCGGCCTGAAACAAAGAGTGGTTCCATTGCACCAACCGAAGGCTTTTCTAATGGAGGTAGCCCTTCTGATGTGTTCCACAAGGTCAAGTGGCATAAATCTGACAAGAAGATGGAAACATCTAAGACTGCAAAATCTGATCCTCAAGGTAAATAAATAAGTTGATGCTATGTCCTATGTGTTATGCTTTGATTCTTTCATGTTATTTGCATTCCCAACCTGATGGCATTTAGCATTGATGTTCTTCATAATCATATTGGTCAAACTGTATGGACGTGATTATCTTTTAGGACAAAAAATGAAGTCCCTGTCCACTAATGTGGTCAAAAACCTGCTGATATGGGTGGTGGTTGGGTACGGATCCAAGGAACGAGGGTAGGGCACTCGCTCTCATCTAGCCATCGGCAGAGCTCTTTCCTAACGTGGTAGAGAGGCTCTGAGACTTGACTTTAGAAGAAAAGGGGGACTAGGAACTTTGTTTATTCCTTGCTTGATTATGAATGATACGGCTTCTTTTTTATATAGATGAGATTAATCCCTAACAATATGAATACTAACACAATCTAATGCAACCAATCAACTAAAGATAATATTATATCTATACTATCTAAATATAAAGATATGCATATATTTATTCCAAATATGAAGATATGTATCTAATTATTCCTAATACGAAGAAATGCATTTAATTATTTCTAATATGAAAATATGCATCTAACCATTTCAAATCTAATCGCTACAGTATACATGGTGTTGTTAATGTGCTACAGTACCGCGGTACTGTTCATATGCTACAGTAGGCCATAACATTAATTGAGAAACTGACACCATGGATAGTATATTTATTCCGTTTGTTTTATTTTCAATTTAAACCATCTGTCTAGTAAAGTCATTTATGTGAACTAGAATTTTGATTTAACATAAGACATGAAAGGTGTTTGTTTTTCTAATTCTAGTATTTTCATCATTTCCCACCTCTTTATCTTTTCCTTGTTTATGCCTGAATTCTTGCACTTCTGCCCTTCTGTTCACATGCACCACTTTTCAACGCTAGATTTTATGCCAAGACTAGAGTTCAGTTGTCATTTAATCTGCTTTGTCGATGTATTTATTACATGCCCTATTTTCAATTGAAATAAGTTGACTGAATGCTTTTTTTCCTGTGGGATAAGCAGCCCTTGTACCTTAATGAAAGAAAAATTAGGAAGTGCTTCCTTGACAAACTCAGTGCTCTTGTGCATGAAAGAAAAATTAGGAAATGTTTCCTTGCCAAACTCAATGCTCTTGTGCTTGTCACTCATATTATGTATTTCTTCTACAACTGAACTTCAAATGTAATTGTAATTCTAAGAGCATATACGAGGCTCAATTTAATTCCAATTTGAAATATAAACCATGAACATAAAAATAACAAGTTGTAGGTCCTCAGGATCTACGGAAATAATTCTTTTTGCACATGATTTAGAACTTTCAGACGGGAAAAATGTCTTCCCTTCTTTTGCCTTTACCATGTGAGGAAACACAATCACTCCATTTTTAAATTCTAGAGTCTAGAACTACTCGTGGATTGAGGATGGTGCTGGTCTATGGTGTAAACTATCATGTTATGATCAGAGAGGCTTGATAGTGTGGAGCAGTGGCGGAGCCAGAAT
The DNA here is from genome assembly GCA_017311315.1 of Dendrocalamus latiflorus. NCBI lineage: Eukaryota > Viridiplantae > Streptophyta > Magnoliopsida > Poales > Poaceae > Dendrocalamus > Dendrocalamus latiflorus. The sequence goes on along the minus strand of CM029663.1, from coordinate 53,837,810 downwards.
TTATCGGAGCCTCGGGCCCAAAACTAAGGAGGACATAAGTCTATAACTAATATAAAATACTATCAGCACTGAAGTATAACAAAAGTACAATACAAATACATAATCAAAATAAAATTTGAATTCCATGTTGAACGATACGACAAAATAGATAAAACATAGCAACTCAGTAACTAAAAGCTCCACATAGGAAGCATGGTGAATAATGAGAACTCAGTAACTACATGCCTGCACTAACAATGTTCAACTAGATCTACTATAACCATTTGATTGAATCTGGCTACCTAAAGTTCATATGATATTTGATAACAGTCGAGGTCGAAAGATTGTGTGAAAGATCAGTATCAGGGTTTGCAGTCTATACTTGCTTCAAATGGCTATTTTCAGAGTTATAGGATTGTGTGAAAGATCTATAGGATTGGAACCAAGCATCATCAAAACACACCTAAATTCAGAGAACATTTCTACATAACCAAATAGAAAGGCAATTTATCATTTTCTTTCTTTAATCCAAGATAAAAGATAGCACACACTATCCTATTTTCTCATTTCGCCAATGTTGTGCTAAGTTGCTACTATGTTACTGACAGGATCTTAGCAAAGGTATGGAGCAATTTTCTTGTTGTATTGCTTTCTATGCCCTTAAGGCTTAACCAGAATACATACTTATAGGCCAAATGGTCAGATTACAAACTGAAAGTAGAACTGAAAGTAAAGATAAGCTGTAAAGCAAAACTGAAAGTAATAGAGCAGGACTGAAGATGCTAAAGCAGGAAACTAACCCCTAAAGATGCTAAAGCAAGGAACTAACCCACTACCACTATGCTTATTCAGTTTGATGCATCTACCTACAGACACAAGACTTACTCCTTCAATTCTCCCCCTAAGTCTTGTGTGGTGTCCTTTGAGCAATTTGAATCATTCCTATCTTGGCGCGCAGTTCTTGATACTTGAATCTCCCGAGGGATTTGGTTAGGAAATCAGCGAGTTGTTCTTGAGTGTTGACATAGCTGGCCTTAATGCTTCCCTCATCCAAGCAACCCCTTATGAAGTGATATCTCACTTGGATGTGCTTGCTGCGCTCATGAAAAACCGGGTTCTTTGCTAGGGCGAGAGCTGATTTGCTGTCCACTCGTAGCTCCACTGCCTTAGCTTCTCTTCCCAGCAGATCGCCCAGCAATCGGGCTAGCCATAGTGCTTGAGTGGCGGCAGATGTAGCTGCGATATATTTGGCCTCACAGCTAGAGAGTGCCACCACCTGTTGCTTGATTGATTTCCAGCTGACCAGGCATTTGCCGAGAAAGAAAAGGTTCCCACTCGTGCTCTTGCCTGTGTCAATGTCACCGGCGTGGTCGCTGTCGCTATATCCGATGAAGTGCGCTGCGCCAGGACACCGTGGGTAATGCAGGCCGTAATCAGAAGTTCCCGCAACATATCGCAGGATCCTCTTTACAGCCTGTTGATGCTCTGTCGTCGGCCGCTGCATGAAGCGGCTGACATAGCCGACGGCGAATGCCAAGTCCGGCCGCGTGTGGACGAGATAGCGCAGACTCCCGACGATTCGTCGGTACTGCGTGGCATCCACCTCATCCGCCGTGCTCTGCGTGCTCAACTTCAGCCTCTCCTCCATTGGAGTGTGGGCTGGGTTGCAGCCTGTGAGACCTCCGAGCTCGACGATGCGCTGCGCGTAGGCGGTTTGTCGGAGGGAGATGCCGGAGTCATCCTGGAGAACTTCAATTCCCAGGTAGAAGCAGAGTGGCCCCAGATCACTCATATGAAAGACTCCTTTCATCTCCGCCTTGAAGACTTCCATCTCTTCTTCCTTGGCGCCGGTGATCACCAGATCATCAACGTAGACGCCGACGAGCAGAGTTGAGTCTCCCCGGCCTCGCCGGTAGACTGATGCCTCATGTGTGCTCTGCTGGAACCCCATTGCCCTGAGGGTCGCGTCTAGCTTGGCATTCCAAGCTCGCGGCGCCTGACGCAGGCCGTAGAGAGCCTTGCGGAGGCGCAGTACCTTGCTATCTTGGCCGGCGACAATGAATCCCGGCGGCTGACGGACGTAGACCTCCTCCCTCAAGTCGCCATTGAGGAAGGCGGACTTCACGTCCATGTGGTCGACGCGCCATCCCTCTTGAGCCGCTAGCGCAAGAAGGACGCGAACGGATTCCATTCGCACGACGGGTGCAAATGCGTCGTCGAAGTCCACACCTTCTTGCTGGACGAAACCCCGTGCCACCAGCCGCGCCTTGTGCTTGACCACCGCCCCAGCCTCATCCTTCTTAAGTTTGAACACCCACTTGAGTGTGATGGCGCGGTGGCCGGCAGGAAGATCGGTCAGCTCCCAGGTGTGGTTCTGCTTGACTGCATCCATCTCCTGCCGCATTGCTTCTCGCCAGGCCGCATCGCTCTCTGCTTCAGCGAGCGAGCAAGGCTCACCGTCGTTGATCAGGTGAAGCTCTGCCTCGAAGTCACGCTGCGCCAGCCCTGGGACGACTTGATCGCCCAGAATATTGTCAACTGCGCGGTAGCGCAGAGGTTCATCTTCATGTGCGGCGTTGACGCGTTCCTCATCTTGCGTCAACGGCGTGGCGAACTCCACCGAGCGGTGCTCGCTGTGTGTCGGGGTAGAGGCTGGCGACATTTGGGGCGAAGCCACTGGCGTGGATGGATGCTGAGTAGCCGACATTGCCGGAGATGGAGCACCAATCGAAGCGGACGGTGCACTTGGGGCAGGGGCAGACGGGCTCGGAGATGGAGTCGACCCGACTGCTCCCCCCGCTCCTTGGATGCCGACGTAGTCGACGGTGAAGTCACTGAGTGCTGCTGTCGAGCCGTTGTCTGCCATCTTGGTCCATGCCCATCCTCGCCCTTCATCAAACACCACGTCACGGGCCACGCGCACACGCTGCGTAGCCGGGTCGAGGATGCGGTATGCCTTGGCGCCATCGGCATAGCCAATGAATACCCCTGGCGTACTCCGATCGTCGAGTTTGCCGACGTGGTTGAGCTCTTTCACGAACGCCAGACAGCCGAATGTACGGAGGTAGCCGACTGCCGGCTTGCGCCCGTGCCAGGCCTCATAGGGCGTCTTGCCGTCAAGACTCTTGGTGGGCGAGCGATTGAGCAGATGCACGGCGGTCATCACCGCTTCACCCCAGTAAATCGCCGGCATCGCCCGCTGCTTGAGGAGGGCGCGTGCCGTGGCCACCACCGTCTGGTTACAGCGCTCGACGACGCCATTTTGCTGCGGGGAGTAGGGCGCGGAGTAGTGGCGCTGAATCCCTTCGTCGGCGCAGTACGCTGCGAATTCGGCCGCCGTGAACTCGCCGCCGTTGTCCGTGCGCAGGACGCGAAGTCTGCGGCCTGAACGTGCCGGATGGCTTCCGCCGCAGCAGCCTTGGTGTCGAGCAGCACCGCCCACATGAACCGGGACAGGTCGTCGACGAGGAGCAAGAAGAAGCGCCTGCCTCCAGGAGTCGCCGGCGTGACCGGGCCGCATAGATCACCGTGTACGAGCTCCAACCTCTCTTTGGCTCGAAAGTTGGCTTGACGGGGAATGGCCGGCGCCTCTGCTTGGTCACCACGTAGGTGTCGCAGAGTTGCTCCACGTGTTCGACGTGCGGCATCCCCCTCACCATCTCGCCATTGCTGAGCCGCTTCAGGGCCTCAAAATTGAGATGCCCAAAGCGCTCATGCCAGCGCCAAGCCTCGTCGTCGCGGCGGGCTGCAAGGCAGAGGGGCTGCGCCACCCGCACATGGAGAACATAGAGGCGGTTGTTTCCTCTGTTCACCTTGGCGAGAAGACGATGGCGGCGATCCCAGATGCGCAGCACCCCGTGGTCGATCTCCACTCGCGAGCCATTCTCATCCAACTGTCCCAGACTGATGATGGAGTTCCTCAGAGCTGGGATGTAGTAGACGCTGGTGAGGAGTCGATGTTCGCCGGTCCTGGCCGTGAAGATGACGGAGCCGACACCATTGATCTCCACAGCAGAGGCATCTCCAAACTTGACTGAGCCGCGTACACCAATGTCCAGGTCGGAGAAGAATTCTCGCCGGCCGGTCATGTGGTGCGTGGCGCCGGTGTCGAGGTACCAGCCGTCGATCTTGTCGTCGCTGGACCCGTTTCCGAGGAGGGCACGTGCTCGCGGCTCGTCAAGGTGGAGGAGCGCGGCGGCGGACGATGCGGGAGGAGAGGAAGTCGAGCCTCCCTTGACTTCCTCTGTTCTGGGCCGTTGCTCAATGTTCCCGCGAACAAGGAACAGAGCCGGCTCATCCTCCTCCTCTGCTTGCGCGACGTGCGCTTGGCCGTCACGCCGTGCCTGTCGACAATCCTTGGCCCAGTGGCCGGCCTTGCCACAGTTGCAGCAGGTGTCGTCCCGGTTAGCCTTTCGGTCACCGGCAGCACTGGCGTCAGTACCGCCACGTCCTCGGGGCGCCTTCTCCTTGTTCCGTGGTCTCCGCCGGCGGTTGCTGCCCGAACCTGAAGCATCCCCCTTCTTCCGCTCTTTCTGGCGGGCGAGCCACTGCTCCTCTGTGTAGAGAAGCTTGCCACCGATGGCGACTAGTTCTGCGGGTGGTTGCTCGTCGCGGCCGTCAACGGCCTTGAGTCGCCCGGTCACCTCCTCGATGGACAGCTCGGAGAGGTCCAAGAGTGTCTCAATCGACAGAGCGACCTGGGTATACTTCTTAGGGACGACGCGGAGGAACTTCTCCACCGCCTTCTCCTCGTCGATATCATCATCGCCGTGCCGAGTTAGCTGCTGCATCAGGCCGGTGAGGCGGAGAGCAAAGTCGTCGATGTCCTCACCGGGGCGGAACGCCAAGCGATCCCACTCCTGACGCAGCTTCTGCTGTGTGGCTCGGCGTGCGCGATCGCTTCCGATGCGCGCCGCGGTGATGGCGTCCCAAGCATCCTTGGCGGTCTCCTTGTCCGCGAGGGTGGGCGCCATCTCTGGCGGGACGGCAGCGAGGATGGCCTCCAACGCCCTTCGATCGTCGTTGAAGTCGACATCCTCGTCCCGCACCGCATCCCACATCCCCCTCGCCTGCATCTTCACCTTCATCACCAAACTCCACTCATTGTAGTTGGTTTTGGTGAGAATGGGCCATGGTGTTCCTCCGCCAGATTCCTTGATGACGGTCTGGATGGCTGCTGGTGATCCACGTCTGCCTCCGCGCCCACGGCGACACTCTGGCGATGGCGAAACGCGGCGGTGCCTGTGAGGGCTCCGCGAGACGCGGGGTCGGCCGGCGTCGTTCTCCACCTCCGCGCGCAGGGTGGCGGCAGCAGCCGCTGCGGCTTGAGCCGCGGCCGCCGCCTGCCTGGCTGTCTCAGCCGCCTGCTGAGCGGCTTCTTCTGCTGCGGCGATGCGTGCCTCGCGGGCGTCCGCGTCTGCAGCGCCGCCAGCATTGCCTCTGCGCCGGCTGGAGGTAAGGGAGGCGTGGGAAGAACAGGACATGGCTTCGCAGATTAGGAAAAAAGGGAAGAGCCTTGCTCTGATACCAATTGACAGGATCTTAGCAAAGGTATGGAGCAATTTTCTTGTTGTATTGCTTTCTATGCCCTTAAGGCTTAACCAGAATACATACTTATAGACCAAATGGTCAGATTACAAACTGAAAGTAGAACTGAAAGTAAAGATAAGCTGTAAAGCAAAACTGAAAGTAATAGAGCAGGACTGAAGATGCTAAAGCAGGAAACTAACCCCTAAAGATGCTAAAGCAAGGAACTAACCCACTACCACTATGCTTATTCAGTTTGATGCATCTACCTACAGACACAAGACTTACTCCTTCAGTTACAACCTAATGCCAGACAATCCAAATAGTCTCTATGTTACAATGAACAATCAGTCAATCACAGAAGCTCACCGGGAGAGCCAGCACCGGCGGACGGTGGTGAGCAGTGGGGCCGGCATCGCGGCGGACTGGCGGAGCCGCAGAGAGGAGGCGCCGGCGGAGTCGTGAGAGGAGGCAGGAGGGGGGCGGTGCCGCGCCGCCGCGGGCCGAGGCGGAGAGGAGGCGGGCTCGGCGGAGAGGAGGTGGGGGGGGGGGCGGGGGGCGGTGCCTCGGCGGAGATCGGCGGAGAGGAGGCGCCGCGGAGATCGACGGAGAGGAGGCGCCGAAGCGGAGGGGGGCTGGGGGCGGCGCGTCGCGCGCGGAGGCGGCGGAGATGCGGCTGCTGGAGCGGGGTCGCGACGCCGAAACTGGGGAGACGGGAGGGCGCCTGCGGTTAGGGTAGGCCGGAGGGATTGGGCTGCTCCGACGGCTGGTAGCGGGCCGGCCGGGAATAGTCTCGGCCGGCCGAAAAGCCTCGGGCCCAATTACTATACACCATTTTTTTTGGGTATACTATTAAAAATTTTACACTGTTATTTTTTCTGGGCCTCGGCCCCCTGGTGTGGAGACCCTTGGCATATTTGGGCAGTGTTGCTGTTGCAATTTTATATTGCCCAAGTTCTACCAGAGTAGTGGAATTGTCGTAGTTGCTGTTAGATTCTGCTTCACTTGGGGCAGCTTGTCTCCATTTTTCCTATTTGACATAGTATATTCTCTCTTCTTGGGATAATTGACTACATGCCACTGCAATCGACTCATTTTTGAAAAATGCCACTGCAATCATGTTGCTTCGAAAAATGCCATTGCACTTGTTTAGCAGTTATAAGTGTTGGATGATTGCAGTGACATTTTTCAAAGTATTGGGCTGACGGCAGTGGCATTTTTTAAAACTGAGACAAATGCAGTGGCATTTTTCAAAAGACCAGGATTGCAATGGCATTTTTCAAAAGACTGGGATTGCAGTGGCATTTTTCAGAGCTGAGATGATTGTAGTGGCATGAAACGAATTATATTGTCCATACTTGTAGTGTATTCTTATTGTCAATACTTGTGCCCAAGTCATCCATGTGTGAAAGTCAGCCCCCAGATCATTTTCCATATGTAATATGTTCAAGCTCTGAGTGTTGCAAAAGCCAATATTTTCAGACCTTGCATTCTGCTGAATGGTTAAAGTGGTAGTTTAGCCTTCACTCTGGTCGCTAACACGGCAACCCCTTCAAATGACAAAACCTTATTGGTTGTGCATTTTGTTCATAGGGTTCTTGAAATAACTTGTGGGCTCTAGCATCAGTTATTCATTGCTGGATGCTTCCTCTGCATCTCTGAATGTGGAGTGATATATACCACGTGCCTTGTCTTTATGTCTCATGCTTTTTGTGGCATGTTTTACTAATGGAACTTTACTGGTTTGTAATTTGTCATTTTGTCAGTAAAGTTTTCAATGAACCAGCTGGCTTGGCAGGTCTACAATTTTGTTGCAACATATGAGCTGTCTATTACTCAACACATTGACCTGCCTTTAATGAATATTACAGTAATATTACTTCAGTAGATATTTTTAACCTGTAAGATAGGATTATCATCTTCATGTCGAAGACAATAGGCCTCATCTTATGGAAATTCACACCTCACGAGTGATTTGTTGAGCATTTCTTTGCTGATTTCTATTTCCTTTTTTCAGCAGATAGATCCACTGCAAGCAATTCCTCCCCCGAGGTATGCAGTATTAAGCTATATATATCTAAAATTAGCAGCTGTGACCTTCTAAGTTCTATGCAACTGTAAGATTGATACAGATTGTTTCTGATAGCTCTATTCTTCAATATCTTGTGTAGGCAAAGCTTTCCAGGAAGTCACTAGACATAGTAAGTGTTGCTTCAGATTCCAAGACATCAATCTCTGTTCCTTCAACACCACCCGTAGTATCCAGAGCAGATCCTTCATCCTCTAGGGGCCACTCTCTGCCAATGGATCCAGATTCAATGAGGAAAGCACGTCGATCACCAGGGTATCAACTATATAGACAGGTCTCAGACAGCAAGATTCCATCTCTCAGGTCTCTCAATGAGAGCAGCTCTCCTGAAGGAAGGCCATCCTCCTCCATGCTATCAGTCTGCAGCAATGATTTATCTGCAGCAGGATCTCATGGTGAGTCATCTGATGGTTGGTCAATGCGAACGTTTTCTGAAATGGTTTCATCATCCCAAAGAGAGAGATGGTCAGTTGATAGTGAGCTCCTAGGTTCCATTTCCAGCAAAATGACAAGATCAAATGCTTCAAATCCTACTACCCTCTCTCCTGACCAAGAGGTGTGCAAGCTATGTTTAAAGCTATTAAAGGAAAGGTCCACGTGGAATACTCAGGACCTGGCCATTGTCGCTGTTTTATTGTGTGGCCATGTTTACCATGCTGACTGCTTGGATAGCTTAACTGCAGAAGCTGACAAATACGATCCTCCTTGTCCTGTATGCACCCACGGTGAAAAATGTACAGTGAAGCTATTTGGGAAGCTGGAATCAAAAACTAAGAACAAGGTACCTAAAAATGTGATAGTCGATATTGATCTAGATGGGAGCTCTAAGCACCAGAAGAAAAGTAAGATAGAGCCCAGATTAGGCACAAGTTCTAGCATGAAGGGCTCATTTAGTAGGCCATTTTTGAGGAGGCATTTCTCAATGGGCTCTCGACCATCCCGGTCAATTTCAGAGAGCAAGTCAACAAGAAAGAAGGGCTTCTGGGCAAGGCACTGGAGAGAATAGCATAGCTCCCAATCATCAATAAGGTGAGCAGCTTCCCATTTTTATGCCGTGAAATTCAATTCTGGTAGCAGTTTACTGGTTCTGTTCCTTTTCGAGGAGATAACTTCAACTGCTATGGCAAATTTCTCATATCATTTTAATATGATGAGAACAAAGTGTAAAATATTGTTTATCTTGTCCGAGTTTTTTTTTCTAGAAATGCTCTTGAAGAGGAGGTGAACTCCCAAGCAAGCAAGCAAAGCATGTGGGTGATGGGTCCTGTAGTCAAGTCAAACTGGTGCAAAGGAAATGGCTATTGAGCAACATCGTATTTAAAGTTTCTCCCAGTCATCATATTCAGGGGCAGGCACTTGGCGTGCTTTCGCAGGTCTCGGGTTAGGAGAATAACAGTTCTTGTACTATGCAACTGAGGGTTATTTGCCCCCAGTTGAAGTATAACAGTTCTTGTACTATGCAACTGAGGGTTATTGCCCCCCCCCCCCCCCCCCCCCCCAAGTCGCAGTTTAGTAGCAAGTAATCTAACAGAAAAGGGGATGGCCTTCAGGCCGAAGGTCTAATGCTGGGTTACGGTGAATGGTAGATTATTATATTTGCAGTTGTTGTGTATTATTGGTTATGTGCACCCGTTGTTGTTTGATCTCATACGTCATTTGGGAACTGTCGTCCATAGTTGACAACCTGGGAGATGCTATTTATTGGTAATGCATCACAGAAGGTGCCGATTGTTATGTATGGATTCTTATACTACTTAAAAAATACGAGTTTATGGTGATCCGTTCTCTCGACAATCTGACATTATTGCTTAAAAAAGAGAGTTCATAAATAGTATGTTGGTCCGTATTCTTCTCTCCTAGAAAACCAAGCCGATGCGGGAACGTGTCCCTTGATTTTGCATATCTCCACTGTGATTTTGTGTTATCATATTATTATTGAGTTTTGTCAATAATTAAATTATAGTTATTAAAGATATGTTATTGGTATGTTATTTATTTTTTTGTTGCAACGTACAAGCATACAACTGTTTACAGATATATGTGGGTTGTAGCTGTTGGAGCGACCAATCAGTCGACTCTATGATGTATTGTATGTACATGATGATGATGATGTATGGCATTGTTGCCATGGTCGTCTAACAGGGAAAGAAAAGATTTGGTTATTTCATCTCGTCCAGAACAGAATTCCTACAATTCTTAACCTAAAACTCACTGAAGACCTCAAGTTGGAAGCATCACGCCGCAGCCGGAGGCAGATGCTCGTTTGTCTCTGTAATATGGTCATACAAACGCCCCCTTGGAATGTACGATTCATTGCGACCAAGGTTTGGTTACCGCCTTTTTCTCTCCAGTCGGGACATGAACCAGAATACGTATTTCTTTCGTCTAAAAAAAGAATACTACATCTTGCTTGAATTGCTTTGCTGATCTTTGGAGAGACTAGAGAGCTCTCCAGCGTCCTGAAATTCCCTTGAGACACGAAACATGTTCTGCGGTTCTGCCTGTCATACATGCTTCGTTTTTAATGCAAATCAAGGAAACGGGACATCTAATACAAGTACTGAAACAGCCGATCTAGAAAAAAAAAGGTACTAAAGCAGCCATCCGACGTTACAGAATGAATCCAGATGAGCAATAATATTGTAATCATCCACTAGTCCATGTATGAAAAAGCGTGGAGACTATCGTCCATGTATGAAAAAAGGTGGAGACTTCGCCAATTTACATATGTAGAATGTACTCAAAACAGCAAAATGTAACACTGCAAGCGGTTAAGCATGGTTTAGGGTTACAAATCTAAACATGTAATAGTAATTGTCACAGCTATTCTTTTCCTTTGCTTTTTTGTTTTTTGTTTTTTGCTTTTTTTGGCCAGGTATTCATCTACCATCATAATAGCTAGGCAGACAGTACGTCGAGCAAAAAGAAAAATCTTCATATGTACAGCGCCGTACAAAAACCGGCGCAGATAGAAGGGGATCAATGTTCTGCACCAAAGAACACATTACGTGTAACGACTCAGTATCTCCGTAAGGCAAGCAGCCCAGCGACATTCTCCCTCCGTCCCACATATAAGTCATCATTCTTGCAAAACATCGTCTCATGATATAAATCCCCTGCGAAAACTAGAGATATAGTTATTATAATATTTTCACCATATACCCCTACTTTAGTGTTGAAAAAATGAATAAGTAATTGCAGTATGTTATTTAATAGGAGTATGTATAGTCTAATGGTATTAACTTTTTCTCTTAAATTTAATGTCTTTTTGGTCTATACACATGGTGGACTTTAAACTTATATTGTAGGACTGATGAAGTAATCAGGTGCCCATCTACTTCAATGCAAGCATATAAAGCAGAGGAACTACTGCCAAGATCAGTGGGAAAATGCTACTGCCAATTCCAAACCACCTACTGGTATTCCGTGTCGTCGAGTGAAACACAAACAGAACTGATTTACATTCCTTGAAGGCACTGACCTGTACAGCTAACAGCTAAACATGCTTCTGACCCCTCTCCTATAGGCTGACTGCAGGGGTGTGGCGTCCATGATGCAGTATTACTGAAGCTGCAACTCCAATCATGCAAACTGCAATAAGTATGTTCAGTCCAGCTGCTGAGCAGCCTCTAAATGCCTTTCGGACGCCCCTGAAAAATCCTTGATTGGTGTGGTCTGTGCTTGACTTCCCTGTATCAGACTGCTTGACAGAAGTAGCATCATGTGCATGTTTCTTCTGGTGATCAACATTAGTCATGAGATCACGACGACCACTGTTGTCTACAAACTTGATAGTCTGGTTGATAGATTCAGAGTTGCTTGTAACCATCCTGTTAATTCCAACCTGAAGTCTAACCCTGCCAGATGATGGTGACATGCTAGTTGCAGGTGTTGTTCCACGATGCCTTCGTAGTATAATTCCAGTATCAGCAGCTTCGTTTGACAGATTCGACTCATTATTTTCCTGAGGTAACTGCAGCTCTTCCTTCTGAGCTCCATCCACAATGCTGTTTGGAAGAGTATAAGCATCCATTCCCATCATGTATGTCTGGTTAGCAAAAGCAAGAGCTGCCTGGTCAGCAGGATCCTGGAGTACACCATGATTGAAGTCATCAATACCGGGATACAGTATGTTGTAAATATCTTCTGCCAATAGGTAGTCTGTATCATCTGCCACATTCTGGTTAGGACTAGCATAGTCTAGTTCCACATTAGGAGACACAGCATCAAGGTTCTGTAAATTCTGCAGGGAGAAAAAAGGCAACGAGTGAGTATATTCTGCAACAGTGCAAACAGTGAGGATATTATTATTTTCTGAAAGCAGGGACTTCCTGTCAAATGATATAGCATGTCCAGTACAAAAATGAAAAAAAACACCCATAATTTGCACAAAGAACTGCCCACAATTTAAAATTAAAAAGGTATTTGTTCAGAAGGAACAGAATTATATGAAAGCATTGTTATAATCAAAGTTTACTTTCCTGTTTCCCAGTGATAACCGGCCAGCGGGCCAGGTACGGGCAAGGCGGCAATAGCCAGAAATCTCAGAAGAGACAGGAACAAACTGGTAGCAAATAGGCTACTTTAAGGCATTGGCATCAGGGCTACTTACACAATCCAAGTTACAAGTTATAGTGATTCTGGCCGAGTATCAAATTATCATTGCACAGGAATGCATGATTTCAGAGTTTTTTTATAACAACAACAACAATACTCTCTGCATCAGATAGCAAAAAACCAGCCAGCTAGTTTACCCAGGTACAGCCAAAGGGCACCGCATTACGACTTAGCTAGGCCTAGGGGTTTATATCAGTAAATCACCAATTACAAGCTTATAATTAGTATCAACCGGGAATCGGCGCAGTACCAGGGTCAGAAACTTTGTTATAGTGAAGTATTGTGTATGGTATACACATCTTGACAAAGTTCAGTATGTCTGGAAGAAGTGCTTTATCAAGCATGGCTAACTTTTATCTAACTACTAGTACTAACCACCAACCAGCACATGAACGTGGAGATCAAATTTGTTATAAGAATGAACACGTTAGCTTGTAACTCTATCCAACAGCTACTTGTCTATACATTAAACACATTACAGGAGAACTAGAGCCCCAAAAACTTCATAATGAAATATTGGTTGAATTATTTTAGGTCTGTAAACTACTTTGAGTGACATGAACATACCAATGATTCAGCACTTTGTTCAGCCAGAGACAGGTCAGCAGAAACAGGATCCTGTACAGGGTTATAGGAAGGATCAAACAGTTCTTCCAGCCATGCTTGCAGTTGCAGTTCGTCATCGCCATTTGGAGTTACTGTACCAGCAGTCATAGCTGATATAGCAACATCAATTGGCAATTCAGCACTGGTAACCGATGTAGCAACATGATTTGGTTGTTCAGCACCGATAACTGATGCAACAGCAGCATCTGGTTGTTCAGCACGGACAACTGATGTAGCAGCATCATTTGGTTGTTGTGGATGAGGGTCACTGTTGTTCACCTCAGTATCTTTCTCTGATCTCCAGCCATCTCTTTTAGTAACCCGACAAAGAACAAAGGCATCCTGAAGAACAAAAAAACAACATGAGCATACTGGATCTAAATCTCAGGCAATAAAGCATAGGAGGGGCCCTTTTAACCCCGCAAGCTGTCTGTAGGGTGGCTTGAAGGCACAGTGCACATTTAAGTCTATAACATGTAAATATAAATACTATTTGAAACCTCAACCATTAGACCAATACCTTCATATCAGGACAGGCTTGACATTCATTCTCATCTATGTAATATTCATGCATAATCCACTCAGTACGTCTTCCAGAGGGAGGCCGACCTTCATGAAAAACTAATGTTTTCTTCGTTCCTATGGTCCGGTTGCTCATCTTTATGGTTCGGTCCTTTCCAGTAGATTTCCAAAACCCAGCAATTGTTGCCCTATTTGACCGAGAACCATTAGGGTACTTTCTGTCACGCGAGGCGAAGAAATGCCACTTGTTATCCTGAGTTGGAACATTGCACTTCGCTGTAATATGAAATATCATCAGAGGATTAGATATAATGATGATTTGAACCACATAATACAGAAAACCTAAAATGTGTTAACAAGGGATGCTAAAAAGAAGAAAAGTAACTCATCCATAGAGCTCAATGACAGGTACTGCCGTACTGGACAAAGAAGATACACCATTAGCAATCAACTGCATGCCCTTTATTTGACAAAACCAGTACTACTATCATTGATTAAAGAAATAAATTATGTCGCATTCTTCAGTTATTCTTGCCAAATTTGTCTAGTTGTATATGATCCCATCTACAAGAATATTATGATCATGTGACTTTAGAGGACTCAGTCCGAAAACAAAAAGAATTTTATATGGCCATACTCTTTTAGGCTGAGGCTAATGGTTTTTGGCCCTAGCATGAGCGTTTGTACAAACGAACCGAATGCCGATAAACCGCTTCGAAAAGGCTGTCCCGATAAGCCGCTTTAAAAGGCGACGGAAAAGCCATCCCGTTTGTTTGTTTAGGGTAAGCCATAAGCTCAAAAGAATAGGGGCATGTATCTAGTTCCAATGGATAGCCAAACCTTAACAACAAAATAATTCTCCACACTTCTCTATCAACCTAAATGATCAATATGGAACTGTGAGAGATTGTTCAACTTACCAGGTAAATCCCATGGTTCATGCTTGTATATATCCACCTCTGGTATAACATCATATTCAATTTTCTGGCCAACAATTTTCTTTTTCAGATAGTGAGAAATGAGTTCGTGATCTTTTGGATGGAATCCAAATCCTGGTGGTAGGGCCAAGTCACGCAAAGTTTCCATTTAAAAAAATCTGCGCAAGAATCATAGAACACAAACATGATCAGTACAACAATTCAAAAACTGTATTTAGTCATTAGTACAAACAATTATTGCTTACAAAGACAGACTACAAATCTTATTAATCTTGCTAGTAAAGCGGAAATTCTTAAGGATTTATTTCCTGACACTAAACCTAATTTACCATGGATCTCTGCACATTACTTCAGCATTAAAACAGGGCAAGAGATCTCAGTTCTTCCCTTTTGTTTTTTTAAGTACGAGTATAATTGTGCTCAGTAACATCCATCCAGCATCTTATGAAAAATAATGACATGACAGCAAGTTTGGAAGAACCAAGTGCATTAATTTCACCCATGGAAGCATTTTCAGCATATAGTATGATTAGTATCACAACAATTAAATACCTAAAGTTAGAAGGTACAAACTCAATTTTTGAGAGCTAATATGTACCATTATATATCCCAAATCCGTTTGTAAGGGAGCCAACAAATTCAATATTTCTCTAATGAACAGTGTTTTCTGTCCCATATTGACAGATTCCAGGACTGTAATCACTTCATTGTTTTCTGTCCCATATTGACATATTCCAGGATTGTAATCACTTCATTGTTTTCTGTCCCATATTGACAGATTCCAGGATTGTAATCACTTCATTCATTTGTCAGCAACACAAATGGCGCGAGGAAGATCTAAAGCATGAAAAAAAATGTATATAGCCACTGGAAATTTGACCTTAATACACTTGAGGGGTAACACTTGTTAATAGGGTAAACTACGCTGGGATAGAAACAAAAGCAGATATCTCCCATTCGAGGGCCAAGGTTCGAGCAGAGCCATCCTGAATACTGATCCTCCCAATTTACGAATGGGGTGGAAGAAACGAAGTAAAGCCCATTACTTCATCCGACCACCAATCGACCAATCCATTGGTAGTGCCAGTAACAAGCTCGCATCGCAATCTCCACCATGCGTGACTCGAATCCCCACCTGGTGTGGAGACCCCCCACTAAACAAAGTGAGGCAAAGAACCCCAATCTGGCGCCGCACCAACCGTAACACGAAATGAATCTCTCCATGCCCCCAAACGCACCAATCCAGACACACCGAGGCCTAAACCACCCACAAGGCGAGACAAAGAACCCTAGTAAAATCTCCGCCGCAGCAGGGAGCCATCTCTTCCCACTCAAAACGACACCTAAATCCACCAGCGCAGTAGCCCACACCCCCACCCCCAAGAACAGAACGGCAAGAGCGGAAGGATCCAACCCCCAAGGAAGCACGCCTCGAAGGAGATACTCGGCAAGAAGGGGGTTCCCTCACCTGCGGGAAGCGGAGCCGCGGCGCGGCCCCAGCCGACCCGGTCGGAGCGGAGCACCAGCAGCAGCAGCAGCAGCAGGAGGAGGAGGAAGCCGGAGAAGCAGGGGTTAATTCGCCATGAAGGAAGGAAGAGGGCGGTGGGGTCGATGCGGATGCGAATGCGATGCAAGGGCGAAACAGCGAGGAAGCCGAGCGCTGCGACGGATCAATCAACTGGGGGAAAATTGAATATATAGGACTGGGTTGAGAGCGGTTTTGTAAAATAGGATCAAGTTATTTGTACTCGTAAATATAGGACTGAGTTCACCACCTTCTTGCAAATATAGGATTTTTTCCATTTTAATTTCATTTTCATTTTTCAGGCATTTTTCTCCACGCGAAATGACTCATTTGCCCTTCTTCTTCCTCCTCACTGGCCGCGCCGCCGCCTGGCCTCGCCGCCCCCTCGCCGCCGCGCCGCTTCCTCGCCCGCGCCGCCGCCTGGCCGCGCCGCCCCCTCGCCTGGCCGCGCCGCTTCCTCGTCCGCGCCGCGCCGCCGCTCCCTCGCCCGCGCCGCGCCGCCGCCGCTCCCTCGCCCGCGCCGCGCCGCCGCCGCTCCCTCGAGGGCGCCGCCCCCTCGCCTGGCCGCGCCGCCGGAGCCCTCGAGGGAGCGGCGGCGGCGCGGCCAGGCGAGGGGGCGGCGCCCTCGAGGGAGCGGCGGCGGCGCGGCGCGGGCGAGGAAGCGGCGCGGCGGCGAGGGGGCGGCGCGGCCAGGCGGCGGCGCGGCGCGGGCGAGGAAGCGGCGCGGCGAGGGAGCGGCGCGGCGGCGAGGGGGCGGCGCGGCCAGCGGCGGCGCGGCCAGTGAGGAGGAAGAAGAAGGGCAAATGAGTCATTTCGCGTAGAGAAAAATGCCTGAAAAATGAAATGAAATTAAAATGGAAAAAATCCTATATTTGCAAGAAGGTGGTGAACTCAGTCCTATATTTACGAGTACAAATAACTTGATCCTATTTTACAAAACCGCTCTCAACCCAGTCCTATATATTCAATTTTCCCATCAACTGGCTGCGGAACACCCATCGCACTAGCAACGTCAACCGAAACAAAAGTAGATATTTTATAGAGATGTTTTTCTGAAAAAAATCAAACACCTTTACATATTTTTTGAGAAAACGAATGGCTTTTCTAGAAAAAACAGAAGATCCATATGTAATTTAGGAGAAAGCGCGGATCTTAATCACGTAGAAGGAAGGCCTCCTATAAAAATCGATGGTTCATATGTAATTTCAATAAAAGTAGAGAATCTTTTCATGAAAGTGCTGAAATGGTAGAGCTTTTATGTAAAAATCAAGAATCCATATGCAATTTTAAACAACTGGAGGGTGTTTTCGTAAAAAAATACCAACGTGACATTGCTCTCTAGGGCGCCATCCCGGGGAATAATAGACATATTATATCAACAAGGTTGTTTACTTAACGCGAGCGGCCTCTCTTGGTCAGCACTTTCTGCACGCTCTCTCTCCTAGTCGGCACTTCTGCTCGGCCCTCTCTTCTAGTTATCACTTCTACTCGGCTTCTCTCTCTCTCCTAGTCGACAAATTTTGTTGAGTATCAGTGGTATAGACTGAGTTGTATAACGAGTCAACTAGATGATGACATACGACATGCAAATATGCAAACACTGTGGCACCATAGAAAAAGATTTTTCACTGTAGCAGCGCGGCACAATTGTTAGGCCCTGTTTGGCACAGCTTCACCAACAGTTTCATGAGCTGTTGTGAGCTGTTTTTTTGCCAAACACCCTTTTTGCAAACAGCTTCATGGGTGAAGCTCCTTTTTTTCTGCTCTCACAAAGGAATGGGGAGAGGTGAAGCTGAAAAAAGTAGCTTTTCACAGCTCTCTCCCTCAAGCCCGCAGTCATAGGAATCCACTGCCCCTCTGATTCACCAAAATTACACGCATTTACCACTAGTCCATCCCGTTCACGAAACATAAACAAGGCACTAATATTGCTTCCTAATGATTTTAATTTTTTATTATTTTTTATTTTAATGTTTTAATTCATACTCATTCAAATATATTATTTTTTTAATTCATATGACCATATACAAACATACAACTCCAAATATTAGAACAAGTCAGGTAGACAGGGGCATCTTGAACAATTACCCTCTCTCAGCCATGCATGAAGCTGTTGGTGAAGCTGTTTTGCCAAACAGTTTTTCAAAACGGATTTAGCTTCATCGGTGAAGCTGCTCGTGAAGCTGAAACAAAAAAAACAGCTTCACTAGTGAAGCTGAGCGGTGCCAAACGGGGTTTTTTTCATGCGCTACAGTGTTATGCAGTGCTTGCTACAATATTACTGCATCATTTCATGCCACACGTCAAAACCTGATTGTCTCTTTACACAAACCGAAATATACCTCCGTCGGCCGAGTGGTTGGATCATGATCTGTCTCGCTCGGTCGCATGCGAGAGACCCGGGCGCTGCTGGTGGGGCCAGGCCGCCAGCCGCATGGCCCTTCCTTGTCTTGCCGCCCAAGTTTTGTTTCTTGGGTGGGTGCTGCCGTGCTGGCACTGTGTGGACTTGGCTCACTGCCTGCGACTGTGGGTGGAAGTGCCAGCTCAGCAGCTGACCGGCTATTCAGGGACGAGGGTTTTGGCACAACTAAGAACTACGCGAGCGGTCACAGAATAAACTCACTTCCATTTCCTTCACTTGAAAAATTGCTCTACACAAGAGATGAGATACGCCTTACAAGCTAGGCCCCCGTTCAACCGGAGGCAATGCTAGTTTTTCCCAAGCAGTTAGTCAGTCCAATTGTTCTCGGGCCTCAAAGTCTATACATATCATTAAATTAAGAAAACTCATACTAACTAATACAGCTGCCAATCGCGCATCTAGACACGAGATATATACCAGCTTCCACATCCAAATATTTTCTAGTCAAGGCTATTTTACACGCACATTTTGACTATATGTAAAATTGAATTCAGACCTGATGCAGAAAACGCCTGTTGCGGCATCATTTCTCTTTCTTTGCCCCTTCTTTTTAGTTTATGGCTAGACAACGTTCTTTTAAGTTGTGGCTCATGATTTTTTGTTGTGACTGTTAGGTTTGATGAATAATAACGTCTGATAAAAGCCGAAGCTAAAAACCGTCTGAAAAGCCAAAAAGAACAGGGCCTAAGGCTTTATGGCTTCCTCCGAACAAACAAAAAAGACTTCTTCGACGTCTTTTTGAAATGGCTTATCAGGACAGCCTTTTTGAAGCAGCTTATCGGAATTCAGTTTATTCGCACAAGCACTCACGCTAAGATCAAAAGCCATCATCTGTAACCATAAAGTTATTAGCCCAACTATAAACCATCAGCCGCAATTAAAAAGAACCCAAACTTTGTGTCTTCGCTCTTCAGCTTCCATCTTTTAGCTTTGGGATATTTGGTTCTTTCATACATATCATTGGGGCCGTGCATTTCATCAAGCTGTCTTTTTGTTTGCATGCTAATGTCTCTTTCTTGTTTATTTTACTCATAGAAAGTGAGGGGGCATGGCAAGGATGAGGTGGCCGGAATAATAGGATGGTGCTTGCTAGAGGTGAAAGTTGGGCTGGGCCATTTCGTGCCAGCCCGAGGCCTAGCGGCTCGGCATGGCCTGGGCACGCCACGTGGTGGGCCAGACTAGCATGGCACAAATGGCGGGCTGGGTTAGGCTTGGAAAATTGGCACGACGAGTGGCCCGGCCCCGCATGGCGTGCCATGCTCGAGCCGGCCCGGCATGGAGGGCACGGTCAGCACGAAGGCGTCCGCCTCGCCTCCCGCGAGGCTGTCCGCCTCGGCTCGCCGCCTCGCCTCCATTGTCTGCACTCCCAGAAGCTGTCCTCGAGCACGGTGGACTGATCTTGGACAACCGGAGTTTCTTGCGGGAGCTGTTGATGCCGCAGCCGCCATCCTCCTCGTCGCTGCCACTGTGCAGGCTCGTGCACTCCCCGTCGGCCGCAACTCCCTCACCTAGCGTCTAGTAGTCCATGCCGCCAATGGCAACGACGACGGACTCCATCATCGGCAGCTTCACCGTCGTGTGCTCGACGGTTGCATGCCGGCCAGGGTGGCCAAGCTGATCTGGTACATGGCGATTGTAGCTGTCGAGCAGGGAGCGCCGGAGCCAACGCTGGTGGACA
Source organism: Dendrocalamus latiflorus (assembly GCA_017311315.1). Lineage (NCBI taxonomy): Eukaryota > Viridiplantae > Streptophyta > Magnoliopsida > Poales > Poaceae > Dendrocalamus > Dendrocalamus latiflorus. The sequence goes on along the minus strand of CM029663.1, from coordinate 53,817,908 downwards.
TGCTGAGCAGGGAGCACCGGGCGGGCGCCGAGTAGGGAGCACCGGAGCAACCGCCAAGCAAGGAGCACCGGCGCCGACATTGGTGGACATGCCGAGCAAGGAGAGCTGGAGCGGGCGCCGAGCAGTGAGCACCGCAGCGGCCGTCGTACGGCTGGCCGAAGGAGGCGCCGACGAAGAAAGGCAAGGCAGAGGCGAGGAGCAAAGAGGGTCCTTCTTGGCTCACCTTGGGCTGCCCAGCTCTGTCTCTGTGTAGTGGACTCACGCCTACAAAAGATGCTAAACTGGATGCTTACATCACAGATGGTTCCTAGGAACCGTCTGTGCTGTAAGTATCACATACGGTTCATACGAATAACCGTCTATGGTATTTTCATCCACGATTATTTATACGAATCATCTGTGATAGTACAACGGTTCTTATCAAGAACCGTCTGATAATTCACAGATGGTTCTTGATAAGAACCGTTTGTGATAATGGTAGACATCATAAATGGTATTTTATTTAAACCGTCTGTGATACTTCATAGACGATTTACATTAAAAACCGTCTGTGATAATTTATTATCACAGACGGTTTGTATTAAAAATCATCTGTGATATATTTCCCACCTCGTAATCCCCTAAAATTTCATAATCTCCCGCCCGAATCCGAGTAGGATTTAGTTTTGAGACACCTTTAGTAAAACGGGCATAACTTTTGCATACGGGGTCCGTTTTCGACGTTCTTGTACTCGTTGGAAAGCTAACGACGAGCCCGATTCAAAAAAAATGACCTACTTACGCTAGTAGTCCTCTAAGACCCTCAAAATCGGTTATCTTTAGCCCCAAATTTGCGTTTTAAGTTTTTAGTTTCTGTTTTTGCCAAAAAATTTTATCTTCCCTTCAGAATTTGGGTTTTGTCTCAACTGCAAAGTTGTAGATCTCATCGAAACCTTTCAAACGAGTATATATAAGTCATATAAACTTTTATTATTTTATCTTTTGAGACTAATTATTTATATTATACCGATATATTATTTTTGTGACACCATTATCACAGATAGTTTTTGTTATGAACCGTCAGTGATATCTCCTGTTATCATAAATGGTTTTTGTTATGAACCATCTATGATGTCTCTATTAGTGACGGTTTGTAATCCAAACTGTCTGTGATGTCCCGCCACGTCACTGATCCACGTCATATCCCCGAGGATCCCGATCTCACCCGTCTATTCTCTCCGCATCGAACGGCAGACACCGTTCTCCTCCCCACCTCTCGCCCCTTATTAACCCCCTCTCCCTGCTCGAAGAACCAATACCACCAGTACTACTCCAACTCGTTTGTGCGCGGCAAGGGTGGGAAGGGGTTCGGCAAGAGCGACTGAAATTTCATTTGAAGCAAGATGGAAAGGAAGAAGGCAATGGCAAATCTACACTTTTCTAAGCCGCCGGTATAGAAGCTGTTGATTTTGGCATAGAAGCTGAAAATGGTGCTCGATGCCTTTTTGTTTCTGCTACTTGAAAATTTTTCCGCACCACTTGTTTTAGATTGTAGTTTAATGAAGGATCTGTAAGTCTAGCTTACATTAGCCTAAAATTTCTTGTAGTGTTTCTGAATTTGTAACCGTGAAATTGTAAGTGTCCTCTTGTGTATGCAGAGCTATGAGTAACATACTCGATATCTTATGATGTTGTAATGGTGGATTCTAATCTTAATAGAAATAGAATGTGTTGCTATGTTTGTTACTGTATTTGCTTGTTTTTAAATGATATAGTTAACATTTCCTGAGGCAAGCTGAAAAATAGAAAAAAAAATTAGATATACAATGAACCATCATAGACGGTTTTGTGGTATAAACCATCTGTGATGGGGGAGTATCACAGATGGTTCTATATACCAACCGTCTATGATACTCACACATCACAGACGGTTGGTAGCTAGAATCGTCTGTGATAGTGTTCTTCACAGACGGTTCTAGTTATAAACCGTATATGATGTATTTATCACAGACGGTTATAACCTCTGATTATCACTGACACATAAATTAATTCAGATGATTCAAAAAACCATCTATGATGACAGTTTTGGACCGTCTGTGATGATTCTTTTTGTAGTAGTGACTAGTGGTGAACTGGTGAATGATGATGAAACATAGAGACAGAACACATCAACGCGGGATGAGATAAGAATGGGAGGAGAGAGAGAGAGGGGGTCAAGGAGGTCGAGCCCAATTATTACCTTACACAACTATGTGTTCTTGTGTCACTCGTATACAAATATATCCATGTGACTCATGTCTGGAGAATTGTAGGGAGGACAGTGAGGAAATGGGAATCATGTAGCCCTTGCATGTTAGTACCTTACACGGCCACAAATTGCGCTAGCTGCTAGTTTAACGTTACACTAGCACATACCTTTCCTGGGGACTAGAGAAGACAAGTCATAGACCGAGAGAACAGAGTCTGAAAGAGAAAGAGAGGAGAGAGCTTAGCCTTTGAGAGAGGTGAGCGCTCAGTCTCCGAAAGATGCAAACAATGGTCAGAAAACAACGTTCGGGAGAAGAATTGAAGAACGGTCAGAAGCAACATTCGGGAGAAGAACTAAAGAACAGTTAGAAGCAACATTTAGGAGCAACGGTGTTCATTCTAATGCCTATAAAATCTACTTGGCTTCTCATTTCTTCACCACCATTCACTTTCCTCATTTATTCACCTTTCATCTACTCTCCTCATTTCTTTAGCCATCCATCCACTCTCCTCATTTCTTCAACATGCATCTAATCTCCCTATTTATTCACAATCCATCCATCCAATATGCTACCAAGAAGTCGGAGCACCAAGGAGCTCCTGAGCGGTATGGAGAGGAGTTGTAGCACGAAAAGGGCAGCAGGGTGCCTAGTGTATGCTCCCGACATCGCTTCCTAGTCCTTCTTTGGCTCCAACTCCCGTTGAAGCTCGTCGCCTCTCACCAAGCATAGGAGACTACGGCATGGATGACCGTCATATGGACATTGATGAGTAGATACTATATACGCATGTTGTTATAGTTAGTATGTATACACATTGTTATTGTACTCTTTTTTTACTAGGAGAACCCCACTCTGGGGTATAAGGTTTTTAACGAGACAATAACATTGTATCTTTAAAATATGAAGGAAATTCCACTTTCCCCTAAAATATTTATGTCATTACATGCCTATGTTTTTATGCAACTAATTTAATTTTAACTAGTTTTAATGAGATGGGTACGAGAGAAATGAAGATGGCAGCCGCCGCCGCCACCATCGTCACCGTCGCCTTCGTCGTGTATAGTTACTTCGGGCTAGGCTTGGGCTGGCACAGCACGATGTCAACATGACAGGTTTTGGGCCGTGCCTGAGCCTAGTCAGAGGCGAGGTGGGCTAGCACGGCACAGTACAACGGGGTGACCGGACCAAGCCAGTACGGCATGACGTGGCCCGAAGCACGATAGGCCTAGGCGATGCCAGCACAATGCCCACCTTTGGTGCTTGCTTTCCTCTTTGCTCCTGCTTTAGTTTTGGGCTAGCCTGAGTCTGGATCGGGCCCACGTGGACTTCTCCAGGGTGGGCATGTTTAGAAGATAATGAACCTTTCAGGCCCAGTGGTACCCCAACTAACTGCATAATTTAGCGAAGGCCCTGTAGACTTGGGAACCGATAACGCGTTGTTTTCGTTACAGACTTTTTTCCCTTCCAAATAAACATATTTCCACTAATTTTTTTATTACTAACAATTAATATTCTCAAAATTAGAAAATTAGGAAATGTGGGCCAGGAATTACACAAGTAGGAAGAACTCTGTTAAAAATGGCTGGTTCAAGGCAGAACCCGAAGCAGTCTCTTGACAAAAACCCAAACCACAAACTGAACTGTCCAACTGGCAAAACCTAAATCGTTTCCCGTGTGACCTGCCTTCGCTCACCTCGGGTCCTCGTCCACGGTGGCGCTCCCCTTGAGGCGGCCGCAGCTCTCCTTGGCTCCTCGTCGCCTCCGCTACCCTCCTCATCTCCTTGTTGCAATCTGGTGTGTTTTGGTGTGTGGACATATACATCAACCGAACATAAAGCAGTGGCTTATGGATGAAAGAACCCTAACTCTTAATTACTCCAAAACAGTATAATTAACCTAAACAAACAGTAAATTGAGGCTTATTAAGATAATTACAACTCAATGAATTACAAGAATTTACTACTAGAAATTAAGATGGGCATACCCAAGTAAAATAAAAACATTATTACAATACTTGGTTAATTACAGGAATCTCATACAAACAATAAAAACATGAGTAACTGCATGGCCGGAGGGTGCATTAAAAATAGCATTAAATAGAACCCCCTAGAGCCAACCGAAGCCCTAGCCCACCAGCGAATAAAAAGAACAACTCAAGAGAGAATAAAAAGAAATAAAGAAAAATCATCGTCAGAACCTGTAACATCCCGAAAATTTAAAAACTGGGAAATATGAAGATTTTGAATATCTTTTGCATTTATGTTTTATTTGAATTTGGAGTTTGTGATGTTTTTCTGAGAAATTTGGTGAAGGTTCCAAAAGTTAAAATGATCCAGAACAAACAATCATATTTAATTAGTAGAAAATCAAGATTTAAAATGAGAATCTGAAAAGATGATCCAGAAATTAGGAAGGGATAACCAAAAATGAAATCTGGAAATTTACACCTAAATTGGTATCAAAATTTAACCAAAGACATGGTAAGAAAAATTTAATACCAACATTAGTTGGAAATATTTTTACTAAGACCAGAATGTCATCAGGGGCCTCTGTGAATTTTCCTGGAATTTTTGGAGGTCTTTTCATATTTTTCTGAGCTCATTGGGATTTTCTGGCAATTTCTAAAAAGCTGAAATTAAAAATCAGAAATATTAAAACTTCAACCCACCCTTCGGCCGCCACCTGGACGGCCTGGATCAACCCACGTCGCTCGGGCGATCCCGCCTTTCCCCCTTCCCCGCTCGCCGCGTGGTCGGCCGCGATTCTATTCCCCAGTGCTCCGGCCCATCTGGCCCGTTCGCCTCTCGCGCCACTCTTGGCCGCCCGATCAGCCTTTTCCGCCGCACGGTTTCATCCGCGCCGTCGCGATTCCCTCTCCCATCTCCCGCTGATTGTTGGGCCCGCTCTGTCAGGGTCTTCTTCCCCCTTCGCCCCGACTCCTCTCTCTGCGCGGGGACAGCACTGCGCGCCTCCGTGGTGCGCATGCGACGCTCCGCCTGCCTGTGTCGTCCCGTCGCCATGGTGGAAAGCCTGCGGAGCCAACGTCACCACCGGTTCCACCGCCTCCGCCCACGGTTTGGCGCCACCGCCCACGGTTTCTCCCCCGCCCCGTCGCTTCGGCCGGCTACGTGGCACTGGTCTTCTGCCCCGCTCCCCTCGCGCGTGAGAGACCGCAAAAGCGGAGGAGACCGCGCGGGCGTGGGCGTGCGACGTCACGCACAGTGCGCCTGGCATTAATGCCGCCCGCGTCACCACCTGCCTCCGCCACCTGCTCCGACGCGACCGCGCGGGAGCCGCCCGTTGCCAGCCCACCCCGAGCGCGTATATAAGGTCGCGGACCCCCAGTTGAAATCGCCACGTCGCGTTCGTCGCCCTCCAGCAGGTAATTGAACCGAGAGCCCCCAAATCGCCGGCGAGCTTAGTTTCTTCCCCCTCTCCGGCGAACCCCTAACCTCCACCCCGAGCCATTAGCCACCGATTCCTCGCGCCGGGACCATCTCCAGAGCAGCGCGAAGCCATCCCCGGTCTCGCCCGAGCTCCCCGACGCCCGTACCTCGCCGTCGCCGAGAGCATCCCCGAGTCGCCGCCGCCGCACGACGCCGACCCACCTCCGGACTTCCTCGGCCCCGGGCGACTGCACCATCGTCTTCACCGCAGCTCGTGGAACGCGTTTCACCTCTTCGCCGGACCTCCCCGACACTCCCTCGTCGCCGGCCACCGTCGCCCCCGACTCCTCTGCTCGGCCACCTCGTCGGCATCCCTCAAAAGGATATTGCATCCTTATAAGGTAGGCAATGCCTCCCCGCTCACTTGGCTATCACCGCTCGCTCTCATCTCCCTCCAACTCCCCGGTCGCGCGTTCGAGCCTTCGGCTCCGCTGCGCTTGGTTGAGTTTTCTTTGTTTTCCTTCGGGCTGACAGGTGGGCCCCACATGTCAGCCACAGTAGCCAGAGCCGAGGCTGACCGCTGGACCCCACCGGTCAGTGAGACATCTAAGCAAGGACCACACTGGCATGTGGACCCCATGAACAGTAACCGGACCCACATGTCAGTAGCACAGAGAACCGAAAAGTAAATAAAAATGGAAATTAAAATGAATCAGAGGCTGACAGTGGGCCCCACATGTCCGAATTTAATTATTTTTGGAATTGACTGGAACCGAGAACTTTGACTGCTTATAACTTCTTCATTTTAGCTCCAAATTGAATGAAACAAATTTTTAAATTCATTTAAATTTAAGATCTATCTAATGGAACCAGAACCATAATTTTTCAAGTTTATTTGATTTTCTGGTGGTATTTTGAGTGATTGGTTGCTTTTCTTTTATTTGGGTATTTCGCACGATTATGTAGCGTACGAGGCTCAGGAGGAAGAAGCCGAGGCAGCAACCTTAGAAGCTCAAGATCATCAAGAACCCGATCCCTGTGACCAAGGCGAGTCAATACTTTGATCATGTTGAACCTACGTTTTCTGCAAATTACTTTTGTTTAAATTATCAAATTGCATGCTGTTATGTTATATGCAAATACATGTTAATTTAAGATTATAGTTATATCCCATTGTGTACTTGGTTAATATTACCCCTCCTTTGAAATATTTGAACATGTGAACATTGTCGCCCTAGCACAAATTATAATAGTAACCTTTCGAAAATAAATCCGTAATTGTATGCCATGCGTAGTATTGTTTAGATACTCATGGGCGCGAGAGCGCCCAAGCATCACTTTTAATCATGAGAAAAGTTGGTTGGGCAGTCATGGTGGGAATGACTGGTATATTTTGATATGACTATTTTGTGCTCCCAAAAACCCCAACTTGCTTAATATCGGGGCGGATTGGTTCGATGGTGTGAGAGTGTGGTGCAGTGGAAGCACAAAGTGGTTAGTGGTAGACCGCCCAGATACTACTAAGGACTGAATCTTGTCATGACCTCCCAATGTACAACAAGTACGACCACAAGCTGGCAAAATGTAGGCAGGACTAACTAATTTGCATCGACTTAGTAAGGGTTGCGCCGGTGTGACCACGAGCGGGTAGAGGATGGCCACATCCTCCGACGTGACGGCGCAAGAGGGGGCTTCTGGAAGGGTGGTCGTACCCGGAGGAAGTGGAAACCTTAGCGGACGTAACCCTACTAGGAAAAGTGCATTGTAAATGCCCTGTGATAGTCTACTCAACCGCATGGCTAAGGAATCATGTGGGGCAACGAGTGGATTTATCTCTTGTGGGTAAAGTGTGCAAACTCTGCAGAGTCTAAAACTATTCGAATAGCCATGCCCACGGTCAAGGGCAGACATGGGAACTTAACTAGATATAATCCTGTTTACAAAATATTGGAACTTGGAAGAAGGGAAAACTTGAAGGGCTAAGGACTGCCCTGGTTTGGAATTGTCCTGGGTGTCGTCCCAGTGGTAAGTTAAGCGGCTATAACGCTGAAGGAATTGCTATATGGTGCAGATGCCATGTAACGGTGGATGGAATCTGAATCGATATTAATAATGCATTTTCTGGTACATTATGATTTGTTCCAAAATTGCTAAGTCATAGGGCTTTTTAATTAATTGTATTCAAAAGCACTCCTTGCAAAACAAAATAACCCGAGCCTCTCCTTTGTTAAGCCATGCATACTATTTATTTGTATTTTGTGTATTGGCTCGCGGAGCACGGGGTCGGAGTGCTCATACTCGCTTTGCGATAAAATTCAGAAACCGGAACTCAAGGACATTACGCCTATGAGGAGGCCCCTGCCAACGTCGACGGAAGCAAAGGCGATAATTAAGGCGTAGGCCTCGTTGGTTAGACATAGACAAGTAGACTCTAGGCATTGTGTACTTATATGTTACCGGGTCCCTGGTGACATATACTGTACACATTACCCTACTGGTCGCTTGCCTGTGGATTTGGGTTTACTTTTGCTACTATTTCCGCTGCAGTTATGTAATGACGACATTTGGCCAAAGCGGCCCCTTTTGTAAACATTCACCCGATGTGGTGTATTTCAGACTCTGTAATATTATTATGCGATGTATGTCATGATTCAGCAATGTACCTGTGTGCACTAACTACTGATCCAGGGATTAGTGCAGTGAGACACAGTAGATTCCGGATTGAAAAATCTGGGTCTGACAGAACCCTCTAACTATAAAAAGTTAATTTGAGTGGCGTTCATCGAGGTTCCCAAATCATCTCGGGCCAGTTGGTGCCTCTCACCATAAGTGGGCCTCATCATCTGACAATTAGAAAATCCAACGCCCACATATTTAATGACCTACCTTTCCGTAGAAAATCCAAAGCACAGTGCACAGCCCACCCTTCGGACCAATAGTCCTTAAGCCAATAATGAACCAAGAGAGAGCCATGGATAAGGTGAGGGCAAATTGGTCATGCATAGGACCGAAGAGAGATAGAGAGAGAGAGAGCCGAGTGCCTCCTCTCTCTTAAGCCAACCTTAGTCTTCTGCCTCACAATGCCCACTCCATTTCCATTCACAACCGAGAGGAGGCCTCAAAGCAAAACCAAAAGATAGCCAACCCCATTCCTCCCTTACACCACTCGACCAGCAGAAATAGTCCACAAAAACATAGCCATCACCACCGCTGAGCCACACAGAGAGAAGGGGAGGAAGGGAGAACGAAGGAGAGGAGCTAGAAAGGTCGAGGAAGATAAAGAAGAAGAATAGGGACCATAGGTGATATCGTGGGCTGGCCATAGCAACAAGGAGACAATAGGCCGATAACCACCACAGTGACAAGAGGAGGCCAGCCATGTCACCAAGCGCGTGAGGACCACACCATAACTGTCACCACCTTCATTGCTATTTTCAGTCCGACACCAAGTAGGCCCGCCTTCCCTCCCCAGACCCTTTCTCTTTCTTGCCTCTTTTGGTTCCACAGCATGACAGAACACATGACACACACCTCACATACAAGCATAGCCAGTCGAGCAAGGTGGCAAGGAGGAGAAGAGGCCACCAAGCTTCGGCCAACACAACTACCATGCCACTGGCGGCGAGCCATTAGAAATCACCACGCACCCTAGTAAAGGAGGAACATGCCCCACCCCCAATGCAAGCCCCCCTTTAACTAGTCCTAACACGACAGAAACCATAGGCATTTCTAAAAGCGTGCACGGTAAATATTAGAAGTAGGGTACAAACAGTAGCTAAATCAAAGAACGACATAATGTAAAAGAGGGTAGGAAGAGTAGACTGTCCCAGTAGAAGAGAGAGGAGGACATTGAGTCAGAGAAGTTGGCGTAGGGTCAACCGAAGGCATGGTAGAAGAAGAAAAATCTGGTAGTCAACCCTTGGGTGAGCGGAGGAACCGCAGAGGAGGTAGCCAAGCCGAGGCATGGCATTCGGCCATGGCCAGAGACCAAGCCCAGAGCCCTCAACACCAAAGACCAAACCCAAGCCAAAAACCACGAAGAGGCTAAGGCCCAGAATTCAAGGGAGAGCCCAAAGAAACTACCGACAGAGACCACTAGCGACCTAGCTGACGGCGACGTCACCCAAGACCTGCCCAAGCAACCAAAAAGAGGACGGAGTTAAAAAGGGCTTCAGGCAATCACCGAACCTGTTTTATATGGCTGCGGCTTATGGTTTTTGGCTGAAAATTTTGAATTTTAGCTGTTTGCGACAGAGATTATGGAGAGAGATACTCGTTTACGATTTTAGTTGATACAGATGTTGGGATTTTAACGTGTACTACAATTAATTTGTAGACCCCGTCTTGAGAAAATACTCTGTTTGAAAGTTAGGTACTATAGCAAAAACCAAAAGTCACTTTTAGAAGTTAAAAAACAGACCCAAGCAGTGGCTTATGGAGCTCTTGGTGACTGTGTCACTAGAGAAGCGAGTGTTTTTGCTGTCACAATCTGTCACTTGTGCGAATTGCGCAACGCTGTGTGATGTGGTGAACCATTGATACACCCATCGAGGTCATGTGCAAGTCGTTGTTGCTTCATGCCGCTTGTCCTTAGTCCGAAGGCTAAATGCAATGCAGGAGGACACATCAAGCACATGCCTCCATGTATGTGCATGATGTTTCGGGAGAGAACTAGTTAAGACTTCAGAGATCAATCAACTTCCACGTTCCATTGATCCATGTACATTACTGTATAGAAGAGCTTTTAGGTTGTGTTTGGTTTAGAGACAAGGTGGGATGTGATGGTCCTGTCCCTGGTTTTGGGATAGGATGATCCCATTTTTTGTTTGGTTAGGGGATAGAGTCATCCCTGTTTTTTGTTTGGTTGGAAGGATAAAGTGGGATGGAATGGTCCCATACTTTGTTTGGATGGAAGGATGAAGGTGGGACATGTGTGGCCTTTGAGTTTTTTTTTTAAAAAAATTGAAGGCTATTGTTGATATGTTTGTACACATAAGCTTTTGAGTTTTTTTAAAAAAAATTAAACAAAATAGTACTTAAAAAAACAAAGAGGTGGGATGACTCTATCCCACGTGGGATGACTCTGTCCCATGAAAAAAAATAGGATTGCCTGGTCCCGGATCTACAAGGAATATTCCTAGTAGGATGTCCTTGACTCTGCTTGTCCCAGAAGCAAATACCACCTCAAGATAGGATATCTACCTGGGACGTCCCTGTCCCTCGAACCAAACACTAACCAACGGCTGCATGTTGGGAAGAACTAAACTAATGACTGTTCCAGTAATCCAGTATAAATTAGATCAGAACAAAGACCGGCACAACTTCAGTCGCATAAATCAAGATCATTCCAATCGCTTGAAATTTGAAAAGTACATGGATGCTACCATTACCTCTCTTGGTTTGCGGCGTTTGCCTTGTCGATCCGTACAGAAAAGGCCGAAGCGATGAATGGACTGCCCCTGGTGGAAACCTCCACTTACGGTAAGGCGTGATTATAGTGGCTATGCCCAGTGATTTTTACTGTAACTGATGGTTTTTTATTAAAAATAAATAGTAATAACCGGAAGAAGTGGCTTTATAATAAGAGGGTCATATTAGCTGCAGCTGATGATTGTGGCTGAAAATAAATAGTAAAAGCTAAAAAGTAGATTTTAGAAGAAGAGAGCAAGTGGTGGAGAAAGTGAAAAAGAGATGTGTGAGCAAGATAGGAATAAAGGAGTGGGAAAGACGTATAGAGATGTTAATTATTTATATTAGTTTCTGACTACTCCAATCAAAAATTAAAAACAAAAACTAATACGAAAATGTTCTTGGTCATTGGTCAAGGACTCAAGGCTGACCAAAGAATGGGCATTTGGTGCGCACCCACGCGGTGGACGCTGTTCCGAAGAGCATTCACAGGCTGACGTTGTTCGAAATTGTGTCCACCTGTTGACCTGTATATGCCCTAACAAATAAACAAAACGGTTCTATTGACGTAATTTAGAAACAATTTATTAGAATAATTTTTTAGAAGTGTTTTATCAGTTTTCGGTTTATTCGTATGAATTCTCACACTAGAATTAAAATGTATAAGTCGCAGCCGAAAAGAATACACATATAATAATTCCTAGCATATATTTCCTACTTATAATTTCAAAAATATTAACTATTAGTAACAAAATAATTCGGTATTTCACAGGTATACTTGAAGTGCATGAATTTCTTGATACGTTTACATAAAACAATTTACGGTGAAGTTCATCGAATTTTTTTCCAAGCAGGCTAAGGCTTTCAACCCGAGTCAACATCTAGTACATGATCCTGTTCTTTTTAGGACCTGTTCTTTTTTGCTGGAGTTTATGACTTTTAGGCTGTTCATGTGAGAGATTATAGAGTAACATAAACTCACGTGTGGTTTTTGCCGATATAAATGAAGTCGGTACAGTATGTACTACAATTAACTAGTAGATCCTATCTTAAAAAGATACTCCGTTTAAAAGTCAGTTACTGTAGAAAAGCCGAAAAACAGCTTTTAAAAGCTGAAAAGAACATGCCCTTAGTTTATGGTTTATTGGTTTCTTCGAACAAATAAACAAGACAGCTTCTCCGTCGCTATTTCGAAATAGCTTATCGGGATAATCTTTTAGAAGCGACTTATCGGATTTCAATTCGTTTGCACAAATGCTTACACTAAAGACAAAAGCCACACTCATAAGTTACAGCCGAAAAAAATACACCCCATATTACTTTTCTCCGATTCGATTCTTCTAGATTCGAGCTACCTATGACCGTTAATTTCACTAAAACGGTTGGCAGTTAGCAAAAGCACACGTGCGCGAAAAAATATATATTTGACGACCTTAACCTCAAGAAAGATGCTATGCAAAATAAATTTCTGGTCGAGTAACCTAGGGTAGATCCAGTCAAGAAACCATTACTACCTTTGATCGGAAAGAGTGGGTTTTTTTCCGGCTACGGCTTATATTTCTAGCTCTAGCGTAAACACTTACATGAACAAATCGAATGCCGATAAACTGCTTTAAAAAGGTTCTCCAGATAAGCCACTTTGAAACGATGACGGAAAAGCTATCACGTTTGTTTGTTCAAGAAAAGCTTAAAGTTATAAAGCATAAACTAAAAAGAATTTAGAAATCTTATATACATAGGTTCTAGTCCTAGGCTTGCCTGGGCCATTACATCGGATTGAGATCCTCTACCTTCAAAGTCACTGACTTTGGGTCACTGACGAGTGGGCCCCACGAGCCATGGGGCCCACACGTCAGTGACCCAAAGTCAGTGACTTTGAAGGCAGAGGATACGCATCCCATTACATCATCCTCACCGATTCATCCTAGCTCAACAATCCACTTCCCTCGTCCATCTTGCCCTGGTACCCTTCCTCTTCTAACCCTAACTCCACTCCCACCTATGTACTCAATATGGCACCCACCTCTTGCAAACTTCCATGCTTATATGGCAGGCTAAACACCCTTCTCCTCCTAATTTAGGGTAAATTCTTTTTGACTGCAGCGAATGACTTGTGGCTTTTGGTCGTAGCATTAGTGTTTATACGAACGAACCATTAGTGTTGGCTGCTTGCCACCCATTGTTGCTACCAGTGTCTTCCCCTCCCGCTCCAACACTCGCACTACCACCCTACTCATACGTCAATCCTCCCACGTGGACAAGTTGCCATTTCTTGGTGCATATTAGTGTTAGCATAAATTTCATCCGTTGAGAGTAACCAATTTTTGGTTCTCTTTGCCACTAAAAAATCGTCCTATGTTTTCATAGCTCCTTATACGAGTAACATTTTACTAGTATGCAAGAAAAGAATGCCATAAAAGTATACATAGGAGATCTTGGGTCTCCGATTAATTTCTTAGACTATGTAGGAGACGCACATGTGTGTGTAGGAGATGTATACGTGTGTGCATAGGATGTAAATATGATGTGCGTGAGTTATGCACGTCTTCTTTGTACATAAAAATGTATGCAAGAAAGGATGGCAACGATGAAGGCTCTTGGAAAGGTTAAATTTCTACTACTTAAAAGAGAAGTTGGTGGTAGTGGTTTATCTGCAATCCCACCACCTCCCATATTAGTTTTGCATCGACAGGTGGACCCACCACTTCATGCACATGCGTGCCTCCCCTCCAAGTCCACGAAAAATTGCTACCCTAACCGACTAACCCCACAATCACCAAGAATTGGCTGTGCCATCCCCTCATCTCCCCGAGCTGCCTCGAGCCGACTTCTCCCTCCCCATCTCTCTGCCAATGCCCTCCTCCCCATTCACTGGACATCTCCTCCTCACCTCATCCACCACCGTCGCCTCCCCAGCACTTCCTCCCGTCGTCGCCTCCCCTCCCCATTCACCGGCCACCTCCTCCCCTTACCTTGACACCGTGAATCCCCCACATCCCCCTCTCTCTCAACCTCCCTCTCCCCACCGGCTATAGGAGAGGCAGCACAACCCCTCAATGAGGGGGAGACGGTATGTCGCAGCCTTTGCTTCTTACTTGCGCAGGGAAGGGCATGGGAGATCTACGCGAAAGGGTGAGGGGGAGGGCGGTATGGGAGATCAGCGTAGAAGGGCGTGGGGATCCTGTGTGCATCTGCACATAGGAGATTCGTGCCTACACGGGTGCGGGCCCATCTCGTCTTGACATTCTGGGGAAGATGGTCGTCAGGATGGCAAACTGGATTCGGCCATTCCCGGCGGCCAGCGACCAGATCTGCCTAGGGTAGAGGCGACGAGGCGTTGTCTTCACTCTCCAACTCCTCGCCATCACCGTGGGGTGGAGGTGAGCTTCAGATTGATGATATCAGCGGCACAACGACATGGCGACGCACGCGGATCCATGACAGCAGTGTAGATCCACATCAACCCTGAACTCACCACCAGCCTCCAAGAACTCAGGTAGCCTCCTCCCCTAATCTCACCTCTGTCCTCCAAGAACAATACAATCTTACAATTCTAAATTTTGCATTCGATTGGGTTTATGTATGGTTAACATTAATTAATCTCTATGATATATGTACATGGTGACAATAACTGGTGGTGTAATGTTTGATTTCGACATTGTTGTAGATTCGTGAATGGAAGGAGTGGGAGAAAGAAGCCATGAAACAAGATTACAAGTTCTCCAATTGTACATTTTTTAGACCTAAAAACACACAACATATATGTTGATCTTTTCCTTTCTCATCTATTTGTATACTCTCTAAACGGCAATGCAATCTTGCAGATCTGATGTGCTTCAGATTTACTCACAAGACATCGTTCATCAGGCAGCACATGAATGTCCTAAACAAGACCCGGCATTGTTTTATGTTGTAATATTAATATCCTTTCTGATTCTATACCAGCCTAAAGAGCACACAAACTAAAGCTACATACATACATATAGCAAGATATATGTAATATAGCTAATTGACACAATCAATGCTCTAATGGCACATTGACACATAATGCGTGCTTGCAGAGCAATTTCTTAAGACAATTCTTCAGATCAGTTTGGAGGGCCGACTGCTGTGCATTGCATCATAGCTTTGTCAACGTGAGTATAAGTAGAAATCTATATTTTAGCTAGAAATTAATAGTTGAGTTCTACTATCTGCCTGAATAATTTTACCCCATGCATATGTTTATTTGTACATTTAGCTCCTGGCAGCAAGTTTGATTTCCTGAAGTACATCAAATAGTCTCTCAAGGACAACATCAAAGTCATTGTTGGGATCAGGTGGACGAACAATCAAATTCCGTTATCTTGGATCAAATCATTGAATTAAACTAATCGATCTCATAATGCACTATGTAGGAGCATATATACCACCCTTGCTAACAAAATCATGTGTTGTCCTTTTTATTTGCAGTCCTCTTCTGTGGGATTCTGTTATGATCTTTCTGCTTCTCAATGTCAGTGATGAGTTAGCTGAATGATCCTACTACATATGATAAGAAATTAAATACATAGATTTATTGGACAAAATACTACATTACTACTCTATGGTTTTGTGCTTTCTACTTAACACTGATAGTACATTGATACCTGTTAGATCTCCGTTGATTTTAGGATTGCACACCATGCTCTAGATATCAATCATACTAGATCAAACGAAATAAAAAAGGAACTCTAGGTGATGCTTATGCACTGAAGCCAACACTAATGACTAATGCACCTGCTATTTTTGATCGTGTTCGTGATGGTGTGAGAAAAAGGTATTACCCTTTACGCTGTTTTGGTCCAGTGTTCACATTGGTTTATTGACTGCTACTTTTCATATTGAGATGACTTTCGGTGGATGCAAAGAGTGGTGTAGCGAAGAAATTATTTGACATTGCCTATAGCTGCCAGCTTGCTGCTATCAATGGAAGTTGGCTGGGTGAGTGGGGGATTAGAGAAACTGTTGTGGGATATGCTCGTCTTCAGAAAGGTGTGTGCAATTTTGGAAGGAAAGATTCGCTTTGTACTCTCAAGTGGAGCACCTCTATCCGGAGATACTCAAGAGGTTTATCAACATATGCCTTGGGTGAGATTATGTACATCATCATTTCTTGTTGTTAGTGGCAACTCTTTTTGATGGGTATAACAATCAATCATGTTGCTTCTTGCTATGCTATTCTAGTTCTTACTAAAGCTTGTTCCCTGTGTTCGGTATCCCAACTGAAAAACTATGACGACGATAGCTATTTTTGTTTTTTAGGTTTTAGAACATGTATCGAGATTTTTTTTAATTCATAGCAATGATAATGTGATCTTTGTGGTCACATTGTTCTCTAGGAACCCTTGTGGGTTCTACTGCATTCGATTGTTTTTGATCCAAGCTATTTGTGTGGTTATGCCAATGGCAGGCTCTATGAAAAAGATTTCAGATTTAGATGTTCGATTAGTTGAGTTGTTTAGGTCATTCTGAGCATATATTTAGCTATATGTTATATTAGAGATAGGTCATTTAGGCAAGTAGAAACAAATTTCTATTCCTTTGAGTAAATATATATAATTACAATATAATATTTACTCTTGAGTGTTATTTTTTGTTGTAACGAATGGGTATATGGCTAGTAAAAAAACCAGTGACACTTGGACGGCCATGTGCTCGTCATCGCAAGAACCAACCGAACTAGCCGACTCCCTAGCCAGCTTGTAGCGGCAGGCGGCGCCCCGTCCAACCCCTAAAAGGCCAAAACACACCGAAGGCGAATCCGCCCCGCCGCCGCGGTGCTCGGTGCTCTCGCGCGCCACCCTCCCACGCGGCGCAACCATTTAAACCTCCCCTGCCCACCACCGTCCGTTGCCAGCGCCGCTTCTCCTCCCCCAATGCTCCCCACTGCCTCCACCATCCCACCCACCTCGCCCCTCCCCCGCCCCACCTCCCCAAACCCTAGCCCCCACCACCTCCGCTCCCGCTTCCTCCCTGCCACCGCCTCGGTCTCCTCCTCCGCGGCGGCAGCAGTCCGGACGTGCGGGGTAGCAGGCCGCCGGATGGGCTCGGTTCTGGTCTCGGTCTCCGAGGCGGGCGGCTGGGAGGTGGCGGCGGATAAGGAGGGGGCGGAGATGGAGCGGCTGGTGGAGGTGGCGCAGAGCGCGGCGGACGCGGCTGGTGAGGTGCTCAGTAAGTACTTCCGGCAGCGCGTTGAGATCATCGACAAGGAGGACCACAGTTCGTGCTCTCATTCTCTCTACTTGTAGGCACTTGTATTTTCGGTTGTTTCTTCGCCAGGACGTTACTAGATTACAACCACCTTGTTATTTGCTCCTTGTAGGCTATAAAACTTTTATCTTGAGTGGTTCATGCGAATTTCTAGTCAACCTGGCTTTAGTTTAGGGTGTTGATGTAGCTCTGTTGCAGCGTAAGTTTGCATTGCAGTGGTCACTTCTGGTGGATACTCTCTTTCAATTTCCACGGGATTTTGAAGGGTATAGTAGTTATGTTCTACTGTCTAATGATAGTTTGGTTGAAATAGCACATCAGCCTGTACGCAAAAGATTAGGTGAGTACAAGCGTACTTTGGGGGTGTTGTGGTTTGTTGTAATAGTTTTTTTACCTCAACAGAAAAGAGAAGATATACTTGTGGAGGAAATTTGGATGTAGTTGTAAATTATTTAAGTTAGAGAACAGTGGACGTCGAAATGTATTTATTACTCAAGTCAATAGGTGGGATCTTGATCAGAGGCTTCATATTTTGTGCTCATGGCCCGAATGAATAGTTCAATGATTCTAAACGCTTTCTGATTACCTTCAAGTTCAGAGAGCCATTGGGGCTTGTTTGGCAAACAGAGTACAAACTTTGTCCGATCGACGTATATTCATCATTGCACCAGTGTTGTGCTCTAATGCAGCTAATACAGTACAAGGTTAACACGGCGCTCCGGCAAGTCGCGATGAGGCCGGGGTGCCTGGATGCCTAGTCGACTAGGCGCCCGCTATGGCGACAGTTAAACGATAGTAGTTAGACAACAAACAATACTTTATATGACCGAAAATTAAATAACCATATAACATAATAGCACAAATTATCTAAATGACCATGTCTCAGGAGGTACAAATAAAAAGAAATCCATTGAGGTAGGGTCTGTTCGTAATTTTCAGGAACTCTGAGGATTTAATCGCAAAAAAAAAACAAAAACAAAAAAAGCCTCCTTCTAACCCTAGCCACCAGCCAGTTCGACTCCTCTCCTGCTCTCCCCCAATCTCCTCCCGACTCCTCTCTCCCGCTCTCTGCCCCAGGCACCTCCCCTCCCTGCTGCCTCCTCCTCGCGCCCGGCGCCTCTCCTCCCTGCCTCCAGCTCTTGTCCGCCAACTCTCCTCCGGCCTCCCTCTATCATGCATCCGGTGTCCCTGCTGTGTCGGCGGAGAGGGCTGGCACGACAGTCACATTGGAGAGGGGTGTCAGCGGTGGGAGCAAGCTGGAGAGGGAAGTCGGCGGCGGAAGCAGGCTGGAGAGGGAAGTCGGCGGCGAAGCCAGCTGGAGATCGGTGCCGGCGGATGGAGCAGGCCAAAGATCGGCGTCGGCGGAGGGAGCAGGCTAGGTGAACAGCCTCGCCATCCCCCTCCGGCCGCCAAGACGACTTGGCATTGCCTAGGCGATACCGTGACAACCATTACAACATATGGTTGGGTGGATACTTTTGTACATGCACCTTTAATTATGCAACTTCCTCCCTAAATAACACATTCGGTGCCATTGTGTCACGTTCCTTTGTCAACCTCGATAGTCTCCTGAGTTGGAGGGTATTGGTAGATTGGGAATTATGTTTCATCGCTTGCCTCTTTGGTAAGTCATCGTTACATTTATATATCTTCATTCACTCACTGACTATCTTGTCCCCACATACATTGCACGTTGCCCCATCACAACTTACAACCAGGATTCATGACACCTGCCTTGGTCCATTTGGCCCAATCCAGCCTATCAATTTAATTTGATCCACTTGTTCGGACTCTAGTCCATTTTCCACCTAACCCAGGTGCCTTCACGTTCACAGCTCCTGCCGTTCTGCGGCACCTGTGCTGTGTGCTCCCCAACTTGCCAGTGACACATTGCTAATAATCACGCATTCATGGCGCATATCTTTGTAGGCCACACTATCCACGTATGTAACGCGGGACAAACCATTTCATCTTTCATTTTTCTACCTTCATGTCTAGCACTCACCACGTGTACATTTGCTCAACATGATTAGGAGGTCCACATAGAAAGGATTGAGTACCTCATGCAGCAGGTATCTTTCATGCATTAACGTAATTCCTTGGAAATTGGTGCTATTACCATAGTGCATCCATGCTTCGTAAGGTAGTGTGGTTAGTGGTGAAGCAGTGCATAGTTGCAAATCAAGCTCTCAGTTTGCTTTCAAACTTGTTCTATTTACCTTTTTAGAAAGCATTGAATTGTTTCGTTTGGTCAAATGTAACAGCATTCTAAGTCTG
The DNA here is from genome assembly GCA_017311315.1 of Dendrocalamus latiflorus. NCBI lineage: Eukaryota > Viridiplantae > Streptophyta > Magnoliopsida > Poales > Poaceae > Dendrocalamus > Dendrocalamus latiflorus. The sequence goes on along the minus strand of CM029663.1, from coordinate 53,798,377 downwards.
GCTAACTTTAGGATGTCTTACAACCAACTATCCCTGTGGAGTTATTGGATAAATTTGATGAATACTTATTGGAGTTATTATACTAAATTTACTGAAGAGCTGAATGTTGGGGTTGTTTTGGGGCTTTGAACTGGATTTACTGAATTTTGTCCAGGCCCCGTTACGATTGCGGATAGAGAAGCAGAAGAAGCAATGGTGTCAGTCATACTGAAGAGCTTCCCAACTCACGCTATGTAGATTGCTTTGCTTGTTTTTACGATTTTTTGGTTCACTTTTGATGTACCTACAACACTGATAAATAATGCAATCTTTACTGGGTTCATCCAGTTTTGGCGAGGAGAACGGTTGGAGATGTGTGGAGAAGTCTTCTGATTATGTTTGGGTTTTGGACCCCATAGATGGAACAAAAAGCTTCATTACTGGTATGGAACCTTAATCAGTGTATGGGTAGGACTATTTGGATTTTGGAACTAAACTAATTATGATGGCTGCTAATTCATTGTTTGTAGGGAAGCCTCTGTTTGGTACGCTTATTGCACTTCTGCACAATGGGAAGCCGGTATGCTCAAATTCTCTTGCTCATATCCTGCTGTCTTTGTTTTCCTTGTATTCCTTCATTTTTGTTTGCCACTACATGAACAAAAATGTAATGAATATTGTTCTGTTATATAAAGTTACATGTACTCGGTGATTTAGCCTGATTCTGTTGATAATGTCAACAATGAACTGCCTTTACATGATACTTTGATGCAACTTCGAAAGCATTAGTTATTTTAATTATGGTACATCATATTCATATTAATTCTCTTTCTCGACATGTTGTCTAAGTATGGTATGTATGTTTGATACGGTGATACCTCCTTGTCATTAGTTAGCCTTGAGGTTTGTTCTTCCTTTCTTTTAGGTTATTGGCATTATTGATCAGCCAATATTGAGAGAAAGATGGGTTGGCGTGGATGGGAAGAAAACAACCTTAAATGGACAAGAAATATCTGTTCGCCCTTGCAATGTACTGGCGCAAGCTTACTTGTATGTATATTATGTTTTAGAAATTAGAATTTAGGCATCATACATGACATTACATTCTTGAATTATGCCTTCCTGTGTATAATAATCAATGTTGTGCATGTGTCAGATATACAACAAGTCCACATCTCTTTGAAGGAGATGCTGAAGATGCATTTGTTCGTGTACGAAATAAGGTATGGACCACTGAATTGCTACTATATCTATGGTTAACTAAACTTGCTGCAACCACCAACTTTACACGTTTGCTATTTTACTCATTTCTTATGCAAGGTGAAAGTCCCACTGTATGGTTGTGATTGCTATGCTTATGCTCTCCTGGCTTCTGGTTTTGTGGATCTTGTTGTTGAAGCCGGGTTGAAGGTATATAAACTCTTATCATGGATGTGCATTTCATTATTTGGGAAATGATGTTTGTTTTATTTTAGTAGTGCTTGAAATGAACCGAAATCAAGCAAGCTGTTGATTTGTATTTAAGTTGGGTTCATTTTGTCAGTGTCTTGCTTTAACCAGCTTAAGAGCAGTATTCAATTTATCATCCTATCAATGAAAGTTATTTACTGTGAGAATTCATTCTGTTCTGCAGCCATACGATTTTCTCTCGTTGGTACCGGTGATTGAAGGAGCTGGAGGGTCCATAACCGATTGGAAAGGGGACAAGCTCCATTGGCCTGTCTCTCCGACATCACAGCCTACAAGTATAACTTTCAGTCTTGTCATTAAGATTCATGTATTTTATTTCCAAATTCTTTCTATTTTGCACCACTTCCACTCCGGAAACTGCACCGCTATGAACATCAATCTTATTTTCGATGAGAGAACTGACCTGTATGCCAAAATGCATTATGATGAAACTAGCAATGGTGTCCTTTGCTGCTTTTGATTAGCAAAAAAAAAAAAAACTGATACTGAACGTTTTCTAATTTTGCAGGTTTCAACGTCGTGGCAGCTGGAGATGCCCGTGTCCATAAACAGGCCCTGGACGCGCTGCAGTGGCGCTAGTCTGCAACAGAGGCGGCTCCTGTTCCCCCCTTTAGAAAACTGCATCTGTTATTCATGTGTCCAATAAACTTGGTTTGTAATTGTATGCTTGCCCAGTCGGTAAGCGAGTTGTTCACATTGCACTCTGACACACTAATAATCCATGCCATGTGTAATTCAGCAACGATGAATGATGTGCTCCAACCGATGATCCCGTGAGCGAATAAGCGATGTGCGATTCTGGCGTATGAGCAGTGTCTCAATTCTCATTCTCACAAAAAAGAGTATGAGCTAAGTCTCATTTTTTTAAAAAAAAATGTGAGAAAAGTCTCGCCGTTTGCTGCTTGTCTCTAGAGTGTTAACGAAATGGGAATACTCCCCCTATTATGCCCGGGGGATTCCCCGCAGGAGAGACCTCCCACGTCGCCCCTGCGCACGCTCTGGCCGGCGCGTGGCGCAGGAATTTTGGTACGGTCGGGAGACCGTTTTTGCGAAAAAATCCTTGCGTTTTCTCGAAATTACGTAAAGGTCCTTGATTCTTGTGAAAAAGTCCCTGTCAGTTTTTTTAAAACACCCCTCCACTTCACCGAAATTTTTTATACTTTGCAGGATAGCGCCCTGCGGTTTTCTAAATTACGTACAGGTCCTCGTTTAGTTATGTACAGGTCCTCGATTTTTTACGAAAAAGACCTTTGACTTTTTTGAAAATACATATGTGTCCTTGATTTTTTTAAAAAAACTCCTTACGAATTATCGCCTCTTTTACTTCAGTACACACGGTGGCTAGCGCGGCGTGCCGCCTCGCCTATGAGGCTAGTTGTTCATACATTTGGCAATGCAGTCACTTTTTTTTAAATTTGACTCTCTTACTGTGTTCGGTAGATATATTGGCTTGTACGTGTGGAGCTCCCTTAGCTCGCCAGCCGCACAATTGATTGCATTATAGCTAATTATCCTTAATTAGCGCTAATTGTGAAATATGCTAATTAATTAGTACTAATCATGATTAATTAACGCTAATTATTTACACCGAGTAGCTGCTGCTCGGCTGCCAAGCCACCGTTGCTCTTCTACCTCGGCCTTGGCGGACGCTGCCGTAAAAACCAATGTCTGACATAATTTTGGAAAAAAAATGGCACCGTGCCATATGTGAGAACAGTTCACGAAAAAGACAAGCCAAGCGTGTCCATTCCCAACCCCAACCCCGACGGTTCCAAGAATCGCCCCTAAGCCGGCGGCGCCGACGGCCGCGCAGCCGAAGTGTCTGGGACGTGCACGGGTGCTGCCAAGAAGATGGAGCTCGAGATGCTGGGCGTGGATGCTTCTGTAACACCCCCATTTCTGGGAGTATTATGAAACCCTCGCAACTGCCCAGGACTGTTCAGCTGCGAGTTACATCAATCGAGTGTATAACATTGCCAACACATGCTTAAGACAAAAGCCAGCTTTATTACAATATAAAGGCATAAAAGCCAAGTTTTACATTACAGAACAAAAGAATGCCACAGGCACGCCTGAGCGGAAGACGACCCTAATTCCACGTATCCTCGACCTCGTAGAGCTCCACTTCTTCGCCTTCATCTGTCTCCTTATTGATGGCTAATTCTGTTAATGTTTTTAGCAAGTATGAGTACAACTACCGTACTCAGCAAGTCACACGGAGATTACTATTAACTACATGCAAGATACATCAAGTGATGGGGGAAGTTTGTTATTTCATGTGGATGCAGTTTTAGTTGTAAACAGATTTTAAACATAAAATCATAGCTTTCTATAAGCTTTAGGGGGGTTTTCAAGGTTCAATTACCAGACCATCAACATTATCAAATCCTTTTTCCAAATCTACTTATGCCTTGTTGTTGGATTCACCCATTAAACATAACTCCATTGACCGGAAGTACGGCGTATTCGAATACCATTAGTCATGACTTTGCAAAGCTGCACTGCTTTACCCACAAGATTCCTTAACTCCGCGCTAAAGAGTTAAGAAAACAAGGTTGTTCACTGCTCAATTCTTTATATAGCCTCTACCTAGTAGACTTTCTCAACAAGCCCAGGCCATAACCTCTGACTTATCTCAGCCTACTATTGTGTGGACGCCCGATAATCAATTCAATAGTAAAAACAATAACTGCGCCTATTTCCATACGGTCCTTCTTAACTCCCTTCCGTATGTACTCACACTTTGCCTTCGCCCTGCGTTCGTAGAGGTTCAATCGAATTTGAGCAGTTACTAGACCAGGTTTGACGTATCAACGCTTGTGGTTGGGCGATCACTATGTTCTTTACTCAGCATAAGGGTCTAGTCCTTGTATTTTCACCGGTGGCGAATTCCCTTCTACAAATCTGTCCAGTGCTTTAACACTCCCATTGATTTGTAACATTTGCCTTCACCCTAGGTCACGGGATCCAACGATCCTCGCTTACCCTAGAACCACTTTCCCAAACAAATACCAAATCTTTTAGTAACAGTAAATGATGATTCTCTAAGCTATCATATTCACATTATTACAATACTTAATATCACTATGTTTTGTCAAGGTGAATATGGCCATCAAATTAGACTGGTCTTTTTTGAGTGGTAGGACATAACTAGTATCATGTCATTCTAAGCATTTATTGTATACAAAATTAACAATGCACAAATAACATAATGAAAATACAAGTAAATAAATAATTTAGGGAATGTAGGATCAACATGTTCAAAAATATGTGTGACTTGCCTTGCGAGTTTACGATTTCGATTAACTCGTATTCTTCAACGGGTTGGGCCTGGACTTGAGCTTCTTCCTTCTGCTCCTGCGAAACCTCAACTTCGGAGGCTAACGTAAAACAAATAAAATAAATTAATCCAGGCTCGAAGGATTGAGCGAGGAATAAAGAAAATAAAATAAGAAAGAAAATCCAAAAAACTCCATTCAATTGGGATTTTCGGCTTATAGGAGGGCTATATGGGGAAATGGACCTTGGATTTGGGTTGGCGGGCTCGAAACGGTTCCAAGGAGTATAAACTTGCATTTTTGGGTTCGGGTCAAGTACTGTTCATCGGGCTCGGTCGGTTACTATTCCTCGGGCTCGAACCGGACTCGACTAGACGGTCGGACTCAACCGCGTCGCCCTGGCTCGGGTCGGGTGTGCCCGGTGCAGGCGAGTGGGCTTGGCTCAGCCAGCTCGGGCGGTGCGGTCGGGCGCACAGTGCCTTCTTCTACCTCGCGCCCGTGCGTACGCAGAGAAACAGGGGAAGGTGGCGGTGGCTGCCGGCGGCGGTGGGACGACTTGCGACGACGGCAGATGGTATGGGCGGACTCAGCAAGGCTTGGGGGTTCCATTTTTGGCAATTGTGGGCCCAACGGAGGCGGCAATCGCCGGCAGCGGGCTCCTCCTTGTCGCGGCCATTTTTGAAGTTGTGGGTGAAGGGGAGCTTGCTAGGGCTGGCTTAGGGCTTGGGAAAGCTCATGGAGGGGCTGGTTGAAGCTAGGAAAGGCCGTACAAGGCCGGCCACGGTGGGGGTTGGCGGCGGTGAGGAGGCTCTCGGTGTCGGGGGAGGAGATGGGCTGGGGAGCTAGGGCGATGCTTTGGGGAGGTTCCTAGGAGCTCATAGATGCTACAGGCGAAGGTAATTGGAGAATGAGTGGCCGGGGAATAGGTATTGGATTAGGGCTCGGAATTGGGGATTTTCGCCATTACCGGTGAGGGAAGAGAAGAGGGGAGCTAGGGGTGTTTGGTGAGCTTCAGGGAGGCATGAGGTTCACCTTAAGAGACTTGGCTCGCTTAAATAGGCAAGGATAGGCGGTTGGCACCGAAGAGGGAGAAATCCATGGTGGCGGCGACGATTTTGGCGTGTATGGTTTTGGGTGTGAACGGAGCTTCCTAGAGTGCTAAGGTGCGGCGGTCAAGGTGTCCAAGGGAGCTGCAGGTCGGCCGAGGGAGGAAGTTGCGGGAGAAGGCAGAGGTGGCGGCAAAATAGCGGACGGACGGTGGCGGCAACAGTTGGGAAGGCTTGGCACGGGTGTAGGGGCTTCTGTGGGCGAGGTACGACGGCCGACAGGTGGTACAGGGCTGGCAAGGACGGGCAGCTGCGAGAAGGCGCGGGAAGAAGCGATCGGCGGCAAATATCAGCGGCGGCCGTGATATTTTCGGTTGTGAACAGTGCCGACGCCTACTCCCTCCATTCAAGCTTGTGCCGACAAGAATCAAGGGTGGGATGGGTTGAGATTCGTGCAGGATAGGGTTAAGGAGGGGATGGGCAAAAGAAAAACGGAAATTGAATTCAATTTCTGATTTTTGCAAAAATCGGCTTCGTTTCAGCTTCCGTCTTCGATGCCAGAAGAAGCAGGTGCGGGTTCTTCCTGGTGTTCTTGTTCCTGTTCCTTAAAGGATTGCTGCACAATATACTAGTTGCCAAGCTTCAGCCCTGAGAGATGAGACCCGTTTGGGTTTCTGCTAGACATTCATGTGTGCTTACCAAGATATTGATGGGTCATCTGCCAAAAGCATAGATGAATTTGGTGTACTAGGCTACTAGCTACTTAACTACAGTGGAGATACTCTAAATTGCTAATTTGCTAACAAGCTGCTCAACCCACCACCAGCAACAAGTAGCCAAGTAGCAATCCCACTGCGTGCAAAGAACATAGGGGCAAAATCCCGTAGCATCGCTTTGTGAAATAGCAACCAGCGAAACCTGCATATGTTTTTCTTTAAACATAAACTTTGTTTTTGTAAAATTGCTACTCAAATTCCCTAAGGATATGAGCCAAAACGTTTGCTAAGAACTGCGGCAAGGTCCACCTTTTTGTAACTAATTGCTTGCACTAAACATCCTTTTATATAATGCAAATACTTTAGATATATCAGATTGGCTAATTATTCAGGGAAGGTCATTTACATACCATCAAACTTTTGTATTAGACTCCATTTTCTTGTAAATTTCATTATGATGCTTGTGTGCCGATGTCTACCAGCTCTCATTGTTGGGCCTGTTTGGCAACGGCTGCGGCTTATGGCTTTTGGCTGAAATTTTTGAATTTTAGCTGTTTACGGTACAGATTACGGAGAGACAGATACTCACTTGTGATTTTGGCTGATACAGATGTTGGGTTTTTAACGTGTAGATCGTTTAACTTGTAAACTCCGTCTTGAGAAAATACTCCGTTTAAAAAGTTAGGTACTGTAGCAAAAGCCAAAAGCCGCCAGCTTCGGAGGAAAAGAACAGACCCGTTGCCCTATGCACTCGCTCCTATGTGTGGATGCTGGTGATTCTTGTGTTCCTATACATGAATCTTTATGTTTTTGAATGAGTCTTATCTGATTACTGCTGAATATGTCAATTCCAGTATGGCAAATCTTCATGCTTTGCAAGATGCAACTCATTTGCTCATCTCCATTCCACCCATTCCTGGAATTGGTGATCCTGTAAGTTATCAATTATTCATTGCTCAAGTCAGTTCGATTGACTTGAATGCCATCTGAATTTAACTTCATGGTTATTTGCATCTAATACCTTCTGCAGTTGCTTTCTTTACATTCTGACCTGCAAAGAACGCTGACTGATGGTAATCTTCAATGGTTATATTACCTTCAACAAGTAAGTTCACATATTTTATGTACCTCTAGTATGAACTGCTGTTCTTTGTTTGTAGCATAATCTTTTATGTTAGTTTTGGTGTGAAATTGATTGCCAACTTTCAAAATTTGCAATGCACCGAATTATTAACATGTAGTCAAATGAACTAGTATTGATGTTTTACACTTTTACTTAAGTATTCCGTTATGCTATGAATATAGCTAAGAGCTGCAAATTGTTACAGATTGCTGCTTCCTTACTTTTCTTGTGACTACTTCAAGCTGCAACTTGTTACAGATAGCTGCTTCCTTACTTTCCTTCTGCAGTTATTGTAAAATCCACCATGCCGATATTACATTAGCCAGTTACTATGTAACAGGTCGATATTACATGCAGTCATACAGTGAGTCCAAAGAGTGAATCTGCCAAATTAAGATATGCTGCCGAAAAAGGATGGTTGGATCTTATAGATGAGCTGGATCTGTCAGCCTTTATATTTCATTTGGGTGGGATATATGGGCGTGGAAGAAGGTTTCAGTCTTCTAATACTTCAACCCATTTTACTATTTTGATTTCTAATCAAATAATTACGTTGAATCCAGAAACACAAGGTTTGGCAACTGACATTCTGATTACTACTACTATGTGAAACTTTCTGAAAAAAAATGAAAGATTTACAACACTTTTATCATGATCAATTTCTAGTATTCTACTTTATGAAAGAAGTGACCAAACAAAGTAATGGACGAAGGACGAGAAAATTTATTTATTGGACAAGTTGCCGTCGCCTGATACTAGTTTTCTGAAAGCACCAGTATGGTAACTCATCTTCTATCCCTGTTGCAATGATCATTGTTGATTACTGCAGTGCTCTGGACACCATAGCTAAGAGCAAATCTTTGTCACAAGGACAGAAATTGAGGGAGTCCAAGCAGTACGCTACACGAATACACGTGGCCGACATCTATCAGGCTATCTGAATACATGTGGCTGAAATCTATCAGGCTATCCTGGTTAGCATGAACATCGGATGTGCAAGGTTTCTGTTTTCTCATGCCTGCGCAACTACTTCAGTTCTTTGCAATTGCTTCAGCCTTCAAGCATATTTTCAAACTCCATTTCAATCTGTGTTACATTGCATGGTTCAACTATGAGACCGCACCACCAAGAAATTTCACTTTGATTGCATTTCTCTGTTTGTTTTGATCTAGAGAGCAGCTTTTTTAGTCTCTTTTCCCCAAACTAGCTATATTCATGCAATATTTGGTTTTATGTTTGCGTATTAACAAACATAAACCTAAAGTTAGTATTTGGATTCTTAGTCACAATTTATGAACTTTTTTTGTGAGACACACTGAAATTGGAGAAACCTTTGGAAGCTGGTCGTGATTTTCCCATGTTCAACAATTTCATTTGCAGGAAAATATACAATGTGGTGGATGATGACCCTGCCCCAAGAGCTGAGATTTTCGCATATGCTCAGAGCTTGACAGAGAGAAGATATCCTGATTTGATAATGGATTCCGCAGGATCAAAAAGTCAGGATAGAATTATAACCGATGAGAAACGGGTCGCTAATGCTCAGTTTTAACCGGAACTTGGCGTTAGGCTTCTTCACCCGTCTTATAGATCAGGGCTGCAGAGTATTTTGATTCTTGGCTAGCCGAATCTACTCTTCATAGAGAAATTGGTGATTTTTGGCTTGTGTGTATGTACAGCTAGTACTAGATTTTTTTAGCAGTGTTCAGTTCATGTAACCTTAATAGATAGCGCCCACTGAACCTGAAGTTATGAATTAGGATCTCAACTGTTTTATTTTCTTATTTTGCCGGAACAACATGCCAAAAATGCGAAGAATGTGTCACTGTGAAAAAGACCAATATTTGGCAGGAACAATATGCCACAAGGCTTTTTTTTATAAAAAAAATTCTGCCTCAAGACTGTTAATTGTGGGGTTAATGACCATTTTTGAACTGGAAAATTTCAAATCGAAAACTTTCAATCGGTAATCTTCAAATCGAAAACATTCAACTCGAAAACTTTCAGTAGGAAAATTTCAAATCTGAAAAATTCAACTCAATTCTGGATTTTAACTTGATTTTTGGAGGAAATCAACCTCGATTTCAAAACAGAAAACACAAATAGTAGGATTAGGTTTTCGCCTATGACGACAGGCGGTGTGGTGGGTTCGTAGATAGGTGGTGTAGTGGACAGCACAACACAAGATGGCCCGACAGGTGCCAACGTGAGCACGAGGACACAATCATGAGCGGAGAGGGAGAGGAAGCAACTAGGTTGGTAGCGGCCTGAGTGGTGCCAGAGCCGATGAAATCGATGAGGAAGCAGAGTGTAGAGAGAGAAGGGGGTGCTTAGAGAAAAGGAGTGAGTCGAATGCGAAGGCCGTCCCAAACAGGCTGCTTGGGCTCTCGGCCCCCTCACCCCTCCACATGTCGCTCATAGGGATGAAGGAAAATAGTCTAGGATGCTCCTATCGTCCAGGTTTCACACGCAGGCTGCTTCTGTGCGAAGAGAAAAACTAGCTAACACAATACCGTTCGAACGGTATAGCTTCGCTAGCTCTCCCCCACCCTCTTTCTCCCCTTCTCCCTCACTCGCCGGCGGAGCACAATGAGGACGACGATGGATATCTGCCGACAGGAGTGCCGACGTTGCCTTCATTGCGCTCCCTGGATGTAGAGGGAGGCTAGGGAGGCGGTGGAAGGCACCGGAGGGTGGTGGGCGGCACTAGAAGACGGCACGATGAGGTGGTGGCGTGGTGAATTTTAGGTTGGACGGGGTGGGGACGGCGAGGAGGGCGAAAGGGCGGCGCGACGAGGCTGCGGGGTCGTTGTCGGTAGCTAGTGGTGGAGGAGGGGGTGGGGGAAGCGGAGAAGGAGCGCTGAGCTGCGGATGACGCTGGAGAAGAAGGTGGGGAGGGCAGCGAGCGTGGAAAAGAGAGAAGGAGAGGAAGGCACCGGCTGGTGCCAGAGAAGGAGGCAGGTGGAGGTAGGGATGGCAATCGGGCGCGGCAGGTACGGGTAGTGCTCGCCCATACCCGTACCCGCGACCCCGACTTACGCCCGCGGGCATACCCGCAAAGGACCACGGGTAAAAAACCTCGCCCATACCCATCGCCCGCGGGCATACCCGTTTACCCGCGAAATACATCACCAATGCTTTAAGTATAACAACATACACTATGCAATAACCAGCAAAATTGTTATAACAATCAATGTATTCATGTTGAATTGGCATGTCTCGACCATAATGTTACACATCCCAAAATTGTATACACATCCCAAAATTATATGGCCAAGTCAGCTAGCAGTTCTCAATCAACATCAGCACTCAGCAGAGACTTGTTTCTATGCTTATATAACATATTTTACTAAAATGTGCATCACCTGATTTATGTAGCTTAACTTTGAAACACCAGATACCAAACTAGCAACATCATTCCCAAACTGCTCCTCTATGCTCTTCAAGTTATCACCTGTATCATCAATAACATCATGAAGAATGCCAGCAACAACTGTATTGATTGCCTACAAGAAATGCAACAATGGGATTAGGGAAGAAAGAAGAAAATCATTCATCAATTAAAGCCTGTGAGAAATCAGTGAAGCAGTATGCATATAGAAAATGAAAGACAGAGAAACCATACTATTTCTCCAGTGGATGGGACCAAGGCAGCTAAAATTTTCCCAGTATGTATGCAATGTGTAACATATGGATCTCCTGTTTTCCTAAATTGCCCAATGTGGGCTGTACATGCAAATACAACTGCTTTCTGCACCTGTATCACAGGATTGAGAATGTCAAATTAAAGAGTAAAAATGATAAAGTTCATGTGGGCATATATTTATTTAAAATGTCTCTACTACTTTAACACCTTTGGATCCTCAAATATCTGGTATCCTGTCACCTCTGCTCCTTCAAACACAAGAGTATCTGCACGTATGCAGAATAATAAATACGAGATAAGCAAAAGAATGAATATCAATCTTACTTAAATGTGTGCAGGGCCTGCAGGCATAGCAATTGGTTATTGGCTTATTGTAGCAACAATGTTAACTAAGCACTCAAGCAGTAAGCACCAAACCGGATTATTGTTTTATTCTGTTATACTACATAGTACATACATTCTTAAATGTTCTGCACTGTATATTTCTCTCGAATGCTTGTGAGCTACAATTTACTTTTGAGTGTTCTGTTGTATTTGTTCATGATGTCCACTTTGACTGGTTCACAAATCACAACTCAATAGTTCTTGCCACAAACTCTAAGCTAACAAATGAAACTCTGAACTGAAGGCAATCATAAGTGACCAAATCAACAAGAAAATGACCTTGACCACATACTCTATATGTACGGCTGCATGAAACAACAATCATAGACCTCTACACTTGGAAGTATGAGGATATAAGTGGCAGCATTTACCATTATGTCTTCACACCAATTCTTTTGGTACCCTGTCAAGCAAATGTGAAGGGATTCACTACCCGGTATGCCATTCAAATCTCTCACTGGCCTATATAGTACCTGTCGAATCCAAACATGAAGCTTGACATCAGCAAACTAATCGGCAGAAAATACTAGTAGCACTGCATTAGATCCAAACATAGCACTCGGCGATGAGGAAGAAAGGAGGGAGGACCGGCAGTCGCGGCGGAGAGGGGCGGTAGGCGGCCGGATCTGGACGACAGGCAGCTGGATCTGGCCGGTGGAGAAAGAGGCAGCGAGACCTTCGTCGGGGGCGCAGGGGAGAACTTCACCGGCGGCGAGGGCGGGCTCACCGGTTTCTGAGGCGAGGGCGAGGGAGATGGCGACGCCACCGGCGGAGGAGGCGCCCTGCGTGGGGTGGGGGTCGAGAAGTCCGACCGCGGGGACTTGGATGGCCGCGAGGAGTGACGGTGCGAGGGCAGCGAGAGCGAGAGCGGGGACTCGGACGGAGGCGGTGGTGAGGGAGGAGGGGGATGGCGACCGATCGCGGCGGTGCACCGGTGGAAGAGAGGGCGGCGGTGGGGAGCCCCGGTGGAGGAGAGGGCGGTGGTGAGGCAGGAGGAAGATGGTGGCGGGAAGGGAGCTCGGAAGATGGCGGCTAGCGGTGGTTGGGCGCCGGTGGGAGAGAGGGCGGCAGTGGAGAGATGCGGTGGTGGGGCGCTGGCAGAGATGCGAGCCGGATTTGGATCTCGGGAGTCGGCGAGGAAGGAGGAGACGAGGGTGAGGCGGCGGCTGGGGAGTGGAGTTGGGACTCGGGACTGGGTATTTTCGGAGTCGGGACTGGGCGACAACGTGTGGTATGGTTAGGATTAGGGTTTTGTAACTTTTGTTAGATGGCGGGTAAACGGGTGAGACGGGTATGGGTAGAGCTTACCCGTACCCGTGCCCGTTTACCCGATGGGCAGAGAATTTTCCCCATTTTCATACCCGTGGGCAGAAAATACATCCCATACCCGGCTCCATTAGGGTATTTACCCACGGGTACACAGGTAAACGGGCACAATTGCCATCCCTAGGTGGAGGTATACCGTTGCAATGGTATACCGTCGTGTAGCATCTCCCCCGTGCGAAACGGGTGGTGAGAGCACCCATCAATAGCAAATTCGAGATCAAAGATTCAAAATACCCTCTGATATGATTTGGTGAATGAAATGAATTGGAAACTAGTGTCATTTCTGAGTGGTAATAACACTAGTCAATGGATTATTATTCATTTACTTGATAGAACACTGTTCTAACGAATAATAAGCTCATTAGAGTAGTCGCAGTAGAAAAATAATTAGAGATCATGTACTTTTCATTATTACAACTCCAAGCCACACAGGGCTTAAGGTATTGAGCACTCAGTAGCCTGATAATATTACAATATTAACTGTTCTCCATCATTAATTATACAGGATACTCTAAATAAAAGGAAAGATTATAACATAGTACCTATCTGACCCAGGACGATGAACTACATGTCGTTTACTCCTCCCAACTGTTGTATATGGTATCCACCTCGTCGTACTCTCAATCAGTCTCAACCTTGTACCCCTAGGTGCTTTAATTATCCAACCCACCCTCGTCAAATCCTAAGAACAACCCAGTTGTATATGGCACTAAAAGGATATTTAATAGCATGAGTTAGTACGAAGTACTCAGGTAGTTTTTAATAATGAAGCACATTTGTCCTCATATTCCTCAAGCTCTTACCTGATCTTTTATTTGAAACCCATTCTTATTATTTTGAAGACTTTGCAAATATTTAGTATTTGAAATTGTTTTAACAATCATTCTAGAGAAGAGAAGGCCCTAGTTGATTCTCGTAGACTCTTATCTAAGAGACTGTATGAATTCATGATTTATTACATACTACGTAGACTTGCATAACTTTACCCATAGCTATTCTGAATTCTTATGGACATTGGGTTTTTCTCATCCCCTTTGATGTGATCCTAAATACAAAATATAGAATGTTGTCTCAACTTTCATCACTATATCTCCATTCGACTATAGAATAGCCATTGGCTGAGCGGGTTTGAATACTCGACACTCCACCGTGCTAATATATGCACCTTCGATCCCTTACTTTTGGGCTCTCTATATCGGTTCTGAGTTACTCCCCTAGCCGTTATACTACTTACCCATTATAGAGATGATAGCAACATAAGAGAGTAACCTGTTTTGTCCGTCCGAGATGGGAAATATGGTTGATACTGTTTAACGGTTCATTCCAGAATGAAGATTGTTTCTAATCCTTATATTATATTCATATGTAGAGGGTCTCACCTGCCCCTAAGTTCCTGCCAGAGCACTCTTTACCCTCCTTTATTATTTACCTTTGTAGGCCATTGCTCTTTTAGTTGTTCTGCTCTCTTTCTTTCTTATCATGTTTCCTTTCTTCTGGTCATTTCTCTTTTCTTTTAACAATTAATTTGATGCAAGGTGATCATAGAAAAATAACTGTATCCAAAATTATTTATGTACCATAGCATGCTTAAAAATCCCGCTCTACTTGCCTAATTGTAGGGTGGCTACCTGGTGGTCTGATTGGTCCCTTTCCCTTGGACCAGTTCTTCCTCTGCATTATTTGAGGCCAAAATTATTATTTATGAGTATTAGTTTTATTCTGAATGAAGCAACAACCCTTGTTGATTAATTTTGTACCAATATTTAGTGTTTTCTTGTTCTTCGGGCGTTATACCCTTTTTACTGCCTTGTTAGCATTATTTCTAATGTTATTGGTCAAATTTTCTGGATCTTAATCTACTATATTTTCCTACATATTTGGGGGTTATATTGCCAATTTCAATTTTAGTGTCATACTTATTATTTTCTTATATTTTTGCTCTATTATATGGGACTAGGTCTTGTGAGGCCAAGCTCATTCATTTTTCTCTCTCTTATCTCCTCGCCTCCTCCCTTCATTCGCCCTCATCACCTGCCTGATCTCTATTCGCCTCCTTCCTCTCCCCTCTTTACCCCTACGCCGATCTTGGCCTTGCTGGCCCCAAGGCTACTGATGGCGCCTCCTCGTGTCGCCCTGAGCTCTACCTCTCCTCCCTCAGCTTTCCCTCTCTGGCATTGTTGGTGTGCCTGATCTCGCCCATTTCTTCTCGTTTCCCCCTTTTGCCATTGGTCTCGAATCCGACCGACCTGTGGTGAGTTGGGGCTTGGCCTCATTGGATCGGGTCCCAATGTGAGTTATTTCAGTGATTCTCCCATTGAATTTATTGTCAACCTCTCGTGCCTCATCTGGTCTCCCTCGGTGCCACACGTCTTCGCCGAGGCTTCCTTGCCCTGCCGACGCGATGCACCCTATCGACCGTCGTTCGCTAGATCCTCCACCTCACCATCACCTTGTGACTCAGTGGAACAAAAGCCCTGCTGGCACCATTCTGCTCTGCTGGTTCTTCACCCATCAAAGCTATGAGTCACGGCAGCTGTATGTTGCCGATGCATGGCATCTTGGGAGCTACATGCCATTGGCGCCGTGCTCTAGTACACGTCGGCCTTGCACGTCCTAATGGCTACCCCAACTTCAGCACATTGCACCCCGGGGGCTATATGCCACTGACGCATGGCACCCTAGTTCTTCACTTCTCGGTTCATTCTTCTCCTTTACTTCTAAATTATCATATTCCTTCTAGTTTCATTTTGTTGTTCATTTTATTTTTGGGATGCAGTGCATGGCTCAGTGATTACCCGTAGGGGTGTTGAAGGTTTGGGTTGTGGGTGAGCAAATGTGCAGGTACTAGCATGCGTCGAGGAGCATTGACAATGGCCTTGGAAGCTCATGGATGGCCACCGGTTCTTTTTCTCTAGTGTTGTGAGCCAGTAGGCGGTACTCCGCCATGGCTATGTTGGCCGGGTTCTTGGACCCCTAACGTTGGCAAAAATGGAATGGTACTGGCTATAGTATTACCTTGTTGTCATTGTCAGGCTTGATTTAGGTTGGTTTCGGTGATGTGCTTTCTCTCACGTGGTTGTATTCCCTGATTTGGCTAGTGCTCCGTGATGGCTTGTGGCTACCGTCCTTTGGTCGTGGTACTCTCCTCTAGTGCCCTTCGGTCTTGGCTTCTTCCCTTGACTTCCTCTCTCGACTGAACTTAGGGTTCTTGTATAGGGTTTAAATGGGTGAGTTCTAGCTTTCTTTGATTGTTGGCTTGCCGGTGGTGGCTCGTGAGTGCTTCTGTGTTGTGGTATGGTTGTGCAGTGTAGTGGTGTGGTGGTGACTGCCTATGGTGGCTATTGTGAGTGGTGACGATTGATGGTTGGCTTCCTATCTTTGTGCTACGACAGTGAGTGAGCTCTCGTCACTAGAAGCTATGGGCAGTGGTGTTGTTGCTTTCTCCCTGCTTGCTTTCTGTTGGCTCTATTTCATGGCCTTGGTTGGCTTCGGTTGTGACAAGTGGCTTGCAACGTTTCTTGTGCATGTGAGATGAATGGGTGACTCACCAGGAAGGGTAAAAAGGTAAGGGTAAAGATAAGAATGGGAATTACCATCAGATGATGAAAACCAATTATGCGAGAGGTGCTGATTGGCCCTAGACAATCTTGGTATCTCAATGAGCGATCGCCCTTGTGCAACTTTACTTAGAACTGGGTTTTGATGGCAATTATATTTGCTTTAGCTTTTCCAGTTGTGGTTTTTGGATAATGTGACTTGTAGGTATCTTCAATCTTCAATTTGGTCGGCTGTGAGAATATTAGATATATTTTGATGAAATTTACTTGTATAAGCTTATTCTTGTAATTAGATGAAATTGTACTTTTGTAACATTCAATTGTAGGATTTTATTCTTTTGGAAATCTTGATATTGTAATTTGGTACATTGGACTTGTGGCATTTATAATTAAATGTATGTGATATTCATTCTTGTAATAAGTTTTTATGTAATCGGACTTTTGTATAATGAAACTTCATTTATTTCAATTCCTGCATTGGATGATTAAATGTTAATTCTCACATTCATGTATTAATCACTTATTAATGATGTGATTTTGGTTAAATAGTTTTGAAGGTTACCACAACTATACAGGACGGGGAGATGTCAAAAGGATCACACAATTTTTTTACATGCATATACCTACAATTAAATTATCATAAAAAGACAATTCTAGTTCAAATTTTACTTCAACTTGTTTGATTAGCTAGTAAACAAATTAAACATGACATCTGAAAAATTACAAAGTTTTTCGCGTACGATACCTAAAAAAATACCTATTTTAGATTATAGTGACCAGGCACCATAGCGGTGCACAACGTGCGCCCACACATATATAGTGTGTGTGTAGAGAGAGCATACACATGCAACTAAGCCAATTAAGCCGGCATTATATTATGGAATCTTCAGCTTAATGCTGTGGTTTTTTCAGATATTTTATGTATAATTTTTTAAAGCTTGAATACACTGCTTGCTAATAAGGACTAGTACTAACTACTAAGCTGCATGTGGCATTGCATTGCGGGCACCAGCGCGGCACA
Source organism: Dendrocalamus latiflorus (assembly GCA_017311315.1). Taxonomy (NCBI): domain Eukaryota; kingdom Viridiplantae; phylum Streptophyta; class Magnoliopsida; order Poales; family Poaceae; genus Dendrocalamus; species Dendrocalamus latiflorus. Next base: position 53,780,831 of record CM029663.1, on the reverse strand, counting down.
GCAAGTCAATCCGTAATAAGGCAACCTCATCATTGGCGATTAACTAGGACCGTGCAGCTTATTAACCGTGTGCGCGCACTGCTAGTCACAGAGATGCCCGAGCTCACGCGCCGCTCACAATCCTTCCCGAATTCGGAATCGGACTCCTCGACGGATCGGAGTCGGACCGACGAAACCGACCCAACCCCTAGGCTGTTGTCTAGCTCGTCTCATGCATTCTAGGTGTGCTTGTACTCGTGCGAGGTGCCAAGAAAATGGTGGGTTTCCATGACGAAGGTCGCGAAGCAAGCTGATGCTTCGGAGCAAAGGGTCACCGTAGCAAGCTGATGCCGATGCTTCGAGGGTTTCACCCGCGCACGTGGCTCTGCGGCGCGAATTCGGAATCGGAGGACGGATCGGAGTCGGACAACGTTTCTGCTCCACATATACCGCGCCACCGGCCGGCCTATCGATCCTGCAGTAGCAAATCTTGTCCCAAATCGAATACACGTACGTAACAACGAGCCGGCAATTGGGCTACATCGATCGGAATATCGAGGCAGTGATCTCGACTTCTCGGTGGATATGGCGCCGTCGCGGCGCTCCGAGGGAGAATGCGCGCTGCTGGCGAAGCGGCAGCTTCAGGTGGAGGACCTGTCGCAGACGTGCCGGAGGGACCGCTTCTGCACCAGGTGCTTCCACGCCTTCTGCTCCCACTGCTGCCGCTAGCACCACTCGAACTGGCCGTTCCACAGCGTCGTCTCGGTCGACGTGGATGCCGCCGGCCGTCCCGCCTTCTCCAGGCACTACCCCAACAGGGTGTTGGATCTCTTCCAGGAATCAACACGCTGAACAATCTGCAGTCTCTGTGGAGTTTCAGAGATAGAACAGTATTTCGGTGGGGAATGAATTAAGCGAGAGGAACACAGAATTTTGGGGCAATTTTCGTATCACTTTCACTGAATACAAATGGAATACAGTGTTGACTCATTTTACAACTGACTCAACAGAATAACACAAAGCAATTGGCTCCGATCCTATTTTGTCGGACGGCCACTACTGAAACTGCGCGTACTGCGCTGAACCTTCTAACTGACAGAAAAACGACAATAGACGCACCGAGTGCAACCCGGTTCACCTGAACTGCAAACCTGACCAAGTCAGGATTATTGGCTACATACTCCCCCCTAATCCTGACTTTTAACCTGAGAGCTCCTTTACCCCCAGCAGCTCTCTCATCTCGGTGAACTTCAGTCTTGGCAAGGCTTTTGTCAGAATATCTGCTCGCTGCATCTCGCTGCTCACATGCTCCACTGAAATCAAACCTTGATCGACACATTCCCGTATGAAATGAAACCGGGTGTCTATATGCTTGCTTCTTCCGTGAAAAACTGGATTCTTCATGAGTGCAATGGCTGATTTGTTATCCACTTTCAGCACTACTTGCTTCGCCTTTTGTCCAGTTAATTCACTCAGCAGATTTCTCAGCCACACGGCCTGACACGCAGCGGCTGTCGCAGCCATGAATTCCGACTCGCAGGAGGATAACGCTACCGTCTTCTGCTTCTGAGAGCACCATGCCACTGGGCCTCCTCCGAAGTAGAACACCAATCCTGTGGTGCTCTTTCTTTCATCCAGATCACCTCCAAGATCACTATCGCTATAGCCTACAATATCTCCTTCTCCTCCTCTGCAATATGCAATGCCAAAGCTAATTGTCCCTTTGACATACCTGAGTATTTGTTTCACAGCTTGGAGATGACACTGCCTCGGTGACTCCATATACCGGCTGACCATACCCACTGCAAAACTTATATCAGGCCTTGTGTGTGTCAAGTACCTGAGACTTCCAATTAAGCTCCTGTACTCAGTTGCATCTACCGGGATTCCTTCCTCATCTCTTGTCAGCTTAAGCTTTGGCTCCATGGGATATTTTGTGGGATTACACTCTCCCATTCCTGCCTTTTGCAGTAACTTCTTGGCATATCCTTCCTGCTTCAGAGCAATGCCATTGCTGTCCTGCAGTACTTGAATGCCAAGGTAATACGAAAGTATTCCAAGGTCACTCATTTCAAACTCCATTTCCATTTGCTTCTTGAATAGCAGTATATCTTCTTCACTTGTTCCAGTGACCAATAGGTCATCAACATACACTCCTACAATGAGAAGATTTTGACCTGAATGGCGCTTGTACACTGCCTGCTCTTGAGGGCATTTCTGAAAACCAAGGTTTTTCAGCGTTTTGTCGAGCCGAATGTTCCATGCTCTCGGCGCCTGCTTCAAACCATATAAAGCTTTTGAAAGCTTGTAGACCATATGCTCTTTGCCTGCTTTAGCATACCCTTCCGGCTGAGCCACATAGACATCTTCGGTCAATTCTCCGTTGAGGAAAGCAGTTTTAACATCAAGGTGATGGACCTTCCATCCTTCCCGGGCTGAAAGTGCAAGCAAGGTTCTCACAGTTTCCATCCTGGCAACTGGAGCAAAGACTTCATCATAATCAATTCCTTTTTGCTGCACAAAGCCTCTAGCTACTAATCTAGCTTTATACTTGATCACTCTTCCATCTGCATCCTCCTTCTGCTTAAAGACCCATTTCAGCCCAATGGGTCTGTGTCCTGCTGGTAACTCGGTCAAACTCCAAGTCTTGTTCTTCTCTATTGACTCAATCTCACTCTGCATTGCTTCTTGCCACTCTTTTCTTCCCACTGCATCTCTGAAAGTCACCGGCTCATCTTCAATTAACAGCAGTTGTTCTGGTTCAAAGTCTTGTACTTGAGTCTCTGCATAAATATCTGTCAATGACCTGAAACCCCTCACTGGAGTAGCATCATATGCTGACGAGTCAGGTTCAGCACTACTCGGTGAGGCAATCACAGCTGACGTTTGACTGTCTGCTGGCAGATGTGCATTTGGAGTTAATGGTGACCAAGCTGAATGATCTGATTCACCTTGCTGCAATCCTCCTATCTCCTCTGCATTAATGCCTCCGGAGCTACCTTCACTTGTATCTCCGACTGGGAAACTCTCCTCTTGGCCGCCTGGAGCTGCAGCTTGTGAGTCTTCAATTGCTGGTTCTGCTACAGTGATGTCGGACCACTCAGCTGTCAGGGTGCCATCTCCTGTCTGCATTTCCTCCCAATTCCATCTCCTTTTTTCATCGAATACCACATCACGGCTCACACTTAGCCTACTGTTCTGTGGGTCAAATAACCTGTATGCCTTACTTCCTGGCTCAACTCCCAGATGCACCATTTTCTTGCTTCTATCCGAGAGTTTGTTCAACTGTCCAGCTGGTACTCTTGCATATGCTGTGCAACCGAAGACTCTGAGATGTGCGAGACTTGGCTTCCTCCCTTTTAGTGCTTCATAGGGGGTTGCATCCGTTACAGCTTTAGTGGGTACTCTGTTCAATATATACACCGAGTGGCGTACAGCTTCCCCCCACATTTTGCCTGGTAAAGACATTGCTTTGAGTAAGCTCCTGGTGGTAGCAAGCACCGTGCGGTTGCGCCGTTCCACCACTCCATTTTGTTGTGGAGTGTATGGCGCGGTAAGGTGTCTCTGAACTCCCTTCTGTTCACAGTACTCCTTAAAGCCATGAGACATAAACTCTCCACCCCTATCCGTCCTCAAACACTTAACTTTCAGTGACAGTTCCCCCTCTGTCAATGTCTGAAACTTCTTGAAAGCCACAAATGCTTCATCTTTGGTCTTGAGTACATATACCCACATATATCTGCTATAATCATCCACCAGCAGAAAAAAGTACCGATTTCCCCCAATTGTTTGGGGTGTAATGGGTCCACATAGATCAGCATGGATCAGCTCCAAAGGATTGCTGGCTCTGTACTCCACTTGAGATGGAAATGGTACTCTACACTGCTTTGCTATGAGACAGCCTTCACACACCTGGGTTGGGTGATCAATCTCCGGTACTCCCCGGACCAAGTTCTTTGTCACCATTTGTTTCATAGCCTTGAAATTTAGATGTCCCAGTCTTGTGTGCCACAGCCAACTTTCATCATCCAGAACAGTTGCTAAACATGCAGGTGCCACTGTGCGCAGGAGTTTCTTGTATAACCTGTTTGCAGATCTCTGAACCTTCATAAGGAGTCTACTCATCCTGTCATATACCCACAGGTAATCTCCATTCAACACAACTTTGCATCCATCTTCGGTCATCTGACCCAAACTCAATATATTTGTGTGTAGACTGGGAATGAAGTAGACATCATTAATCAGTTTCTGTTCACCATTTCTGCACTCCAGTAAAATGGCTCCTCTCCCTTTGATTGGCACTGATGAGCCATCTCCAAATCGAACCCTTCCGACTATGCTCTCATCCAATTCAGCAAAATGTGCTTTTATGCCTGTCATATGGTTTGTGGCCCCATTGTCCAGAAACCAGGTGTTCTCCTCCACCTGCTCCTTTTCTGCATATTTTTCCGACAATAACTCTCCTGCATTCAACAATACAGCTTCATCCTTCTGCTGTGTACAGACCGACAAAAGGAGGGCTGGCTGATCCTCCTGAGTACAGGTCAGGTTTACCTCCTCTTCCTTTCTTTTTCCACTCCGACATTCAGAGGCATAGTGACCATAGTTCTCACATGTAAAACATTTTATATGGCTTTTGTCTTTCTTTGCAGAGGTATTTCCCGTTCCTTCCCTTTTGGAGCCACCATTGTCGGATCTGCCTCGACCACGTCCTTGGCTTCTTCCTCTTCCACAACCTCGCCATTCTTGTTTTCCGTTTCCCCGGCCTCTGTTGCCATATGAGGAATCTCCTGATCTCCCCTTTTGCCTAGCCTCCCATTCAGCCTGAGTCAGCAGGAGATGACCATCTGCACTCGCCCGGAGACGAAGGCGCTCTTCATAAGCCTTCAGTCTTCCAATTGCTTCTTCAAACAACATAGTTTCTAGGTCTGAACATTGTTCTATTGAAGCTACTAAATGAAGAAACTTATCTGGCACAGAATCGAGAATCTTCTTCACTAGGGCAGATTCTTTCAGAGGTTCTCCCAATGAACTGAACTTGCTGGCCATTGCGCTGAGCTTCCCGGCGAAATCATCCACCGTCTCCCCCTCTTTCATCTGCAGGGTCTTGAATTCGTTCTCCAGCGTCTGGACCCGTGCCTTCTGCACCCTGTCAGCGCCGAGATACCTTGTCTTTAGTGCGTCCCAGATCTCCTTCGCAGATTTCTTCTTCGCAACCTGCAGCAACACATCTTCGGGTAACGCCTGGAAAATGAAAGCCCTTGCCACCTTGTCCTTCTTCGGATCTGCCGCCGTGCCGGCCGGCGGCTCCACCGCCTCCCAGATGCCTTGGGCGTCCATATGTGCCTCCATCCGGATTGCCCAGGAAGTGTAATTCACCCCCGTCAGTACTGGGCATTGGAGCGGCACACTGCCGCCTTCCCGGTTCGCCACCTGCGTGGAGAGCGCCATGGAGCTGATCTGCGGATGTTCGAGCGTGTGTGGCTCTGATACCACGTGTTGGATCTCTTCCAGGAATCAACACGCTGAACAATCTGCAGTCTCTGTGGAGTTTCAGAGATAGAACAGTATTTCGGTGGGGAATGAATTAAGCGAGAGGAACACAGAATTTTGGGGCAATTTTCGTATCACTTTCACTGAATACAAATGGAATACAGTGTTGACTCATTTTACAACTGACTCAACAGAATAACACAAAGCAATTGGCTCCGATCCTATTTTGTCGGACGGCCACTACTGAAACTGCGCGTACTGCGCTGAACCTTCTAACTGACAGAAAAACGACAATAGACGCACCGAGTGCAACCCGGTTCACCTGAACTGCAAACCTGACCAAGTCAGGATTATTGGCTACACAGGGGTCCCATATGAGCGACTTCACCGCCGGCCTCATCTCTGCGGAGGACTACGCCACGCAGCACCGCAGGGACGCCTTCTGCATCTTCTGCAAGGTCGCCTTCTGCGCGAGCGCCTGCCCGCACCACCACCACGAGTGCGGCCCCGACGCCGTGCTGCGCATCGAGGAGCGCGGCGGCCGGCACTGCGTCTGTTCTGGTTTGATTCAGTTTTGAGTTCATTTGTGCTTTGTTTTACTTTATTTGGTATTTATTTGCTTCTGTTCTCGTTTGTGTTGTTTTTCCGGTACGATCTCCCGAGTAGAGTCCGGAGACGCGAACGAGCCCCCGCCTAAAGCAGCACAAGACCCCCAAGCTTTCAATCTAGGCGAGTCAATACTTTGATCATTTTACGCCTACATTTTATGTGAAACTATGTTCGTTTAAACTATGAAAACTGCATGCGTTATTTTATGTGCTAAAAATATGTAAGTCTTAAGGTAGATAACAACCTTATGTCCACCTAATAATATAATACACCACCAGTAACATTTGAACTCCCATGATCATTTGTCGCCCTAGATATAAACACTAGATATGGTAGTTATATGTTTTAATATTGCCATGATAAATTTGTCGAACCCAGGGTTCTAGTAACCCTGACAATCATTCTTAATCATGGACACTAGATTGAACTAGTCATGGGATGTACATGATCGGACAACTATGTTGATTTATGTTATGCTTCTCAAAACCCTAAAAATCTGCTAAACCTGTTTGGACGGATGGTAAGAATGGCGGGTGTGGATGTAACACAAGGAATGTGGAATGGACCGTCCAGACGACCTAAGGACTTAATCCTGTGTGGACCCTCCGTGTATAACAGTACAACCACAAGCTGGCATATTGTAGGCTGGGCTAAATAATTTACTGAACCCTCTAGTCATTTCACGGAGAACGTGTGTAGGTGGGTAGTGAAAACCCCACTTGGAATGGGACACCGGATGTAGGTGACGTTGCCTAGGATAGCGTATGTGGAGAGTGGAGTCCGACTGCGCTAACCTATGGTGGACATCCCGCACAACCTATGGACGTAACCCCATAGGAGTGACATGCTAGAGTGTGAGGTATTGTAAAGGCCTTGTGATATTCTCTCGATCTACATGTCAAAGGAATCATGTAGAACCATCGGGACGATTATCTCTTGTGGGTAAAGATGTACAGTCTCTGCAGAGTACATACACAAACTATTCGAATAGCCGTGCCCACGGTCAAGGGCAGACATGGAAATCTTCCTCGAGTTAGTTCTATTTCAAAAACTTTTGAGGTTGGGTATGAAAATTGGTTAGGTGGATGTAGCCTAAACTTTGGTAATTTGTCCTGGAGGGATGTACTCCAATGTTGGTATTAGGGTGGAAGTAACCTGCTATGCTAAAAATGTTAAGCCTTGGTGGATGTAACCATAAAGTATGGTGGATGTAACCATAAAAATATGGTGGATGTAACCATAAAATTTGGAAATGGAGACTACCCCGTTATAATATTATTGTACACTTTTAGTATTTAAATCATAAGTTCTTGAAAAATGCTAGGTCATAGAAATTTTAAATTATGGTAATTCCAAATGTCGCTTTATGCAAATAAAAGAACCTGAGCCACCCTTGAATAGCCCTGCATCTATAATTATATGCATTCTATGTGTTGGCTCGCGGAGCACGGTTGTTTGTGCTCAATCTCGCTCTTAACCCCCCTTTCAGAAGATGTGAATCAAGAGCACTACGCCTACCATGAGGATCAGGACGCCGAAGGTCATGAAGATGGTGGATATTAGATTAGGCATCGGTAGTATTGCCTCTCGGCTCAGCCCAGTTGACCAGGCTAGTTTTGGCGGGTGCCTTCGTTATTAGTCAGGTCCCTGGTTAATAGCGTTGGTACTCGGGTTATCCCAGTCGCTTGCCTGTGGTGAGTTGTGCCCCTACGCTATGTACGCTTTCGCTTTTGCTCTTTATGTATTGTAAGACATTTGGCCTGACGGCCCTATTGTAACCCTGGCCCGATGTGGTCTATTTGAACTCTGGTATTGTAATGTATGAATTTATCGTGTATGAAATGATCCAGCGTTGTATCTGTGAGCATTATCTACTGGTCCAGGGAATAATGCAGTGTTATCACAGAGGATTCCAGGTTAGTAAACTTGGGGTCCGACAATCTGCCACCACATTTGCCTTGCCTGGATGATATTGAAGATCTATATCAAAATCTTTGATCAGTTCCAGCCACCTTCGCTGTCTCAAGTTCAGTTCAGGCTGGGTAGAAATATATTTCAGACTTTTATGGTCTGAAAATATCTCACAATGATTACCCAATAAATAATGCCTCGAATGAACCACAGCAGCTAGTTCCAAATCTTGTGTGGGATAATTCTCTTCATGTGGTCGTAGCTGCCTTGAAGCATAAGCTACAACCTTTCCTTCTTGCATTAGAACACAACCCAATCCTTGCTTGGAAGCATCACAGTAGATTTGTAATTCTTTTTCTGGGTCTAGAAGTATCAAAACTGGCGTAGTTGTTAACTTGGTCTTCAACTGTTGAAAACTTTCTTCACAACTATTCGTCCACTCAAATGGCTTGTCCTTCTTAAGCAATTGAGTGAGTGGGCGAGCAATCTTTGAGAATCCTTCTATGAATCGGCGATAATAACCAGCCAATCCAAGAAAGCTTCTCACTTGTTACTGTTGTGGGCTGTTTCCACTCCATCACAGATTTGATTTTCTCTGGATCTACCTTGACTCCTTCTTCAGAGATTATATGACCCAAAAATGCAACTTCTTTCATCCAGAAGTCACATTTACTGAACTTTGCATATAGCTGACGTTCTCTGAGCTTGGTCAAGGCAGTGTGTAGATGCTCTTTATGTTCTTCTTCACTTTTTGAGTAAATCAGTATATCATCTATAAATACTATCACAAACTGATCCAATTGTTCCATATACACCAAGTTCATGAGATTCATGAAATATGCTGGTGCATTGGTCAAACCAAAAGGTACCACTGTAAATTCGTACAATCCATATCTTGTAATGAATGCAGTTTTCTCTCGATCTTGCTCTCGGATTTTTAGCTGATGATATCCTGATCGCAGATCGATTTTTGAGAATACTTTTGCTCCTTTAAGTTGATCAAATAAGTCATCAATTCTTGGCAATGGATATTTGTTTTTAATTGTCACTGCATTCTGTCCTCTGTAGTCCACACACATCCTTAGGCTTCCGTCTTTCTTCTTGACGAATAAAACTGGAGCTGACCACGGTGACACACTTGGACGTATAAACTCTTTTTCTTTCAATTCATCCAGTTGTCTTTTCAACTCTTTCAGTTCACTTGCTGACATTCTGTATTGATGTTTTGTAACTGGTTGAGTGCCTGAAATTAGCTCTATTGCAACTTCTATTTGTCAGTCAGGAGGTTTGCCAGGTAATTCTTCAGGAAATACGTCTGGGTATTCTTGCACCACAGGCACTTGTACCCCTTCACTTGTCAATGCACTCAATACACTTCTCTTCATACTCTGAATCAAGTCTGGTCGGTGTGTACCACTGTTTCTTGACCTTCAGGACTGGTCAAGGTTACTGTTTTGGTCTCACACTTTACTATGGCTTTATTTTTAGTAAGCCAATTCATCCCTAGTATAACATCTAACCCTTTCATATCCAATAATAGCAAATTTGCTTTAAACTTTAACCATTGGATTTCTATGGTAAGGTCACCACACCCAAAACGGGATTCCATTTTGATTCCATGTGTTTGGATAGCACAATATTTTTGCAATGAAACAGTTGGCATTTGATTCCTTGTAACAAACTCCATGGATATAAATGAATGCATTGCACCGGGGTCAAACAAAATTAATGCAAGTATTGAGTTGACTGGGAACATACCTACAATAACGTCATTCACCCCAGCCGCGTCCTCAGCAGAGATGTGATTCACCCTTGCTTGATAAGTTGCATTGGTTGCACCTCTGCCTTTTCCAGCTTGATTGCCCGAGGAAGAACCTGCAGGCATTACCACTGCATTTCCTGTTGGTGTTGTAGATCTTGTCTGCAATATTATGGGCTTCACATCTTGTTGTTGTGTTCCTGTCTGAAGTTTTGCTACTTCAGAAGGTAAGTTCCTCTTAGGACATTGATCTCTGAATTGTCCGGTTTGACCACAATGAAAACAGGAGTTGGTTTTCCGAGGACAATTGTTTTGATAATGATTTCCTCCACATGTGTAGCATCGGACTGTCTGCTGCTGAGATCTACCACCTTGTTGAGGGATATTGTATTGTCGTCTTGGTATAAGCATTACTTGGCGAGTGGTTGGCTGTCTGTTTTGGGACGGTGCCAATGTCCTCATCCTTTGAGTGCTGGACGATGATGGGGATGGTTTTTGCATAGCCTTTCTTTTTCTTGATTCTTCCATCTCACCTCTTGCTTCTGCAGATGTAATCAGACAATCTACCATGTCTGACAAATCCTTGAAGCGCATAGCTGATATATGATATTTGAAGGACTTCTGTAAGCCCTCTCTAAACTTTTCCATCTTCTTCTCTTCATTTTTGACATCATCGGGAGCATACCTTGCTAATTGGTTGAATTGTTGCAAATATTCTATAACAGTCCTCCTGCCTTGCTTGAGAGCTAGGAACTCTCGGCGCTTTGCCTGAATAATGACGTCGGGAACATGAGCTTTGCAGAAAGATTCTTGAAACTCCTTCCACGATATTTCCCGATCAGCATGGATGGTCTGAAAGTTTATCCACCAAGTGGCAGCTTGCCCTTAGAGTTGGTGTGATGCATATAACACTTTTTATTTTTCATCGCACTGCACTGGTTTTAGTTTTCTTTCAACATCTCTCAGCCAGTCCTCTGCGGCAATGGGATCTGGTGAAGTAGAAAATACAGGGGTCTGGTCTTTTGGAAATCATTCCATCTTGATGTCACTTGTGTCCCTCCTGTGGCCATTCCTGTCGAACCACTTGGAGAGGTGGTTCGCATCATAATCCGTTCTAGCATCTTGGAGTGCTGTTCTAACAATCTTGCCTGATTCATTTCAGCTTGGTTTCGATTTTGTTCTATCATTGCTAAAATGTTGGCAATGGTGTTCTGATTTGCTGCGGTGTTGTCTTGTCCTGTTGATGGATTATTAGGATTCTGCTCCATTCCGGCCATCTTATTTCTGCACTGGAGAACTTGGAGTTAACTTTATAGCGACTTTTTGCGAATTTCATCTAGATAAGTAAGAAATTGAATCTTGAGGCAAGTTTAGGGCGAACGAGACAAGAACTAGAGTGAACAAGAAGAAGAATGCTTTGAGGGCAGAAAGATAAAGATACTATTAACAAACAAATTAAAAGAGATAATTAAACATACTTTACTTAATTTACAAGCTGGTAGCAAACTACTTAGAGTTTCCAGTACAACTTGCTTTACAATACCAAAAGTCTTGCTACTGGTGCTAACTAGTCTACTGTTACTAGTCTACTTCTACTGCTGCTTCAAAAGCTGGACTGCATTCTTCAAAAGACTTGCCAAGAAGCTTGATCTTCAAATGTTCACCATCTGTCGGATGGTGGATTGCTCGACGTATACCGGATCACTTCTTCAGGGTCTTCCTCCTCCTCTTCATCATCATCAGCATTCTGAGCATGTCCCTCCACCTAATCATCATTCCTGGCCGGCGGCTCTGGGGAGCAAGCTGGTCGGAAGAGATGGCGGTAGTCTCTGGCAGTGAGGCGTCGGTTAGGCTGGGATGGAGCTGGGTCTTCAGGGACGTCTGGAGATTCGCCACATGCAGACATCTCACCTTCTTCCACCATGTTCCTTCTATGAATTTCCTACCTCAGCTCCTGGAGTTCATCTTGGCCTTGCTGCAGTTGGTTGCGCAATTCAAAGGACTCTTGAATCACCCGAGAGTACATCACTTCTTGATGAACAATATACTTGGAAGCAACTCCCAAGCGTGGGTCATCTTCTTCTCTGGGCTCTGGGGTTAGGTATGCCCCATCCCCGGGGATCCTCTGGGGAATTAGGTCGTACACAGTTTCATCAAACTCTGGATCATAGTAATGCCTCAAATGTAATACTGCGTTTCTTGCAGCATCCTGAACTGCATCCCACTCCTTGATTCTTCTGCCAAAGAATCTTCTTTCCCTATCCGAGCGGACAGGTAATGGAATGAGATCGACCCAAGCCTTCCAAACATAATTCTCTTCATTCACATGACGTGTCACAGCATGGAACATGGGTTTATGCCAATCATTAGCTCCCAGAAATTGTTGCATCTTCCATAACTGACACGGCCATCCTGTCATCTGCTCTGGCTTTGAGTGGATGAAATGCACCATCTGCTTAACAACGAAAATTTTGAGATTAGACAAGACTTGACACAAATATTTGCAAAAAGCAAAACTTAAGCAGGAATAAACTAAGACAGATAAGGCAACATTAAGGTAGAAGAAGACAGCAGTATTACTTATATTTTATGTAAATTCTTTTTACCTTTTAAACTTAGGTTTTGCTATAAAACAACTCTCCTATTTCTCCTTAGGTCTCAATCTACAGTCAAGAAAGTCTGCTCTGATACCACTCTGTAACGCCCCCATTTCTGGAGACATTACTGAACTTCGTAACCGTACAAGATAAACAGTTACGACGTTCTTGGATATGAGCGATCATCACAACAGCACAAGTTTACAATAAAAGATCCAACTTTATTACAACATATGGTTATCACCAATTTTGACAGCGGGCGTGCAGGCCCACAAACCACTGTACATTACAAAAACTTCCCAGGCGGCCTGAGCGAGATTAAGACCTAAGACCAATCCTCCTCCGAGAAGACTGGTTCATCAGGAGCTTCTTCTTCAGCGGTCTCAGCTTGGCTCCATTGACCTTCTGTTGTTGTTTTTAGCTAGTAATGAATACAACCGTACCCAGCAAGTTACAAGGGTAAACCCTAATGTACTACTTGCGAGGATAATCAAGGGTGGGAATATATTGGGTTTATTACAGTGAGTGGATGCAGTTTTATTTGCAAACAAATAAAATTAAAACATTTTCTCCTTAAGATCAGGGGGTTTTGTTATCAGATAAAGTTTCACCATTAATCAGATTAACAACATCATAAACTCTACTTATGCCTCGTTGCTGGAATCACCCAATTTAACACAGCTTCATTAACCGGAAGCACGGCGTATTTGAATACCATTAATTTACTCTGTAGAGTTGCTCAACTTTACCCACACGATCCCTTAACTCCCGCGACAGAGTTAAGAAAGCTAGGTCGTTTCACTGCTCAATTCTTTATATAGGCTCTATCCGGTAGCATCACTCAGTCATGGCCAAATATTAAATATAAACTTCCCCTTGCCGTTTTAAGTGACCACTACCGTTGTTAGGTACCAGCAGCATACCTAACTCCCCGGCATCCTGTCATCTCCTCCTATAGAGTTTCAATCGAATTGAGCAGCTACTAAACCAGTGTTGACAAGTCAACTCCTGTGGTTGAGCGTTTACTGTGTCTTTTACTTAGCATAAGGTTCATGTCCTTATATTTTTCACCTGAGGCATCCAACCACAAACTTCCACTGTGCTCAACAGCACTAACCACCACCAATCCAAACAAGCCACCATCCTAGGGTAAAGTGGTGGGCGAAGACCGTCTTGCGGTGTCCCACAGCCTCTCTACCCTAATTCCAAGTTTTTCAAAACCTACCGGCTCGCAGCCAAAATCACTTAGTACTATAAAATGTTGAGTGTGATGATTCATGAATATTTGTACCATATTTTATGTAGTAATAAGGCTGTCAAGGTGAATGTGGCCATCAATCAAGGCATGGCATTTTTCAGTGATAGGATTTATCTAAATAGCATGCCATTCTAAACATTTGATTTTAAGCAAATAACATTTAACAATTATCAATAATGAAAGTACATTAATTAAATACTACAGGAATATATGGGCTTCAATATGATCAAAAACTTGCAACTTGCCTTGCTGCTCTGGGATCTCAACAATATCGTACAACTGGGCGATCGGCTCCGGTTCAGGAACTACAACTTCGACGAACTCAGAAGCTAGCGTAAACACATAAAATAACAACATAAAGTACAAACTTGATTCTAATCAAGCTAGGAAAAATAATCTAATTAAAAAGGAATAAATTGCATAAAATCTCAAATAAGGAAATTGTGAATTGTTTGGATTTGGATTTGGTAAATTGGAGAGATTTGAATTTATAAAATTTGAATTTGGTGAAATGGAGGTCTGATTTGGGTTCAGGAGGTTGAACTGGTCAAAATGGTGTATTTTTGGAATTTTCTGAATTTTTCTGGGATTTTAATGAATTTTCTGGATTTTTAAAATCGTGTGAACAGTGCTGGGCTCGGCCTGGTGAACAGTGCGGCCCAGCCCGTTCTTCTCGCGCGGCCAAGCGGGTTGACAGCCCAGCCGCGCCCACGGCCGAGCATGCCGAACGGCCCGCGGCCCACGCGAACACGTGGCCGAAGGCCGGCGCGTGCGCGCACACGTCCACCCGATGGACAAGATCTCACGAGCGCGAATGCTCGGATGGGAGGCCGTGACAGCATCAACGGCTAGGATTTGAATTAACTCCGACGCTACAGATGAAGCGGCACCAGCAGCCGAGATGCGGCCACGTTGCCCCCGGGAGGTCGTCTTCAACCTCCAGACGTTCCCTCCCGTCGGGAAACAGAGGACGCCGACTTCGGCAAAGCGGCGGCGACAGTGCACCTGGAGGGAAATGGATTTCATAGAGGAGTACATCTAGGGTTTGGGTTTCCATTTTGGCACTTTTGGGAGCACGGGAACAAACGGAGACGATAGGCGACGGGCGAGAAAGTGGTGGCCTTCACGGCGGTGCCATGGGGCTCCGTTGGATTTTTGGTGTGATCGACTGCTCTTTCACCATCCACGGGGCACTAATAACACACTGGAAGTGTTGGCTTAGCTCGGGGATAACTCAGGCGAGCTGGCCACGGAGAGGGCCTTTCGGCTAAATGTTCAGGAGGTAGAAGACAACATGTTAGTGCATTGAATCGAAAAATAATTGGCTAAATCACAAGTTTGCCTCTAGGGCTCACCGGGCGCAGGGGTGGCGATTGGTGGTGACACAGGCGATGAGAGCTAAAAGTGATTGCTTTAGGAGGTTTCTGGGGGTGTCTGGAGGAGCTCCACTGTGGTTGAGAGGCTTTATATTGGGCGTTATGCAGTGGCAACAGTAGGGCGGTTCGGGCGCATTCTTCTTACGTGAGAGCAGAGAGGGGAATGCTCTGGCGCTGCACAGAGGTTGTGAGGGGGAGGTGGTGCGTCTCTCCTGCAGGATTTGACAGTCGGTTGACTCCTGTGAGAGGTTTGAGTGAGGTAGGGGAGGTGAGCTATGCAGCGGCGGGAGCAGCGTGCAGGCGAGGGTGCGCTGAGTGAGGAGGGAGCAGGAGGGAAGGTGGCTGACCGGTGGGACCGGCTTGACCGAAGGCGTGCGAAGGCAGGCTGAGGCAGCCGCTGTTTTGAGCGAGGGGATGGCGATGCGTGCGACGGCGTCTTCGGGAAGGCGATGAAGAAGCGTCGCGCATGCAGCGGCGCCAGGGAGGAGGAGAAGGCATAAACGCCAATAAAGGAAAGCGTCTTTTCACTAGGATTTGCCAAATTGGGAAGGGAAGGAAAATCAAGCAAAATTCAAAATAACTTTCAAAAATTTTGAATTTTTGGGGTGTTTCACAATTCCTCTCTCCTGGAGCATACGTACACTTCCCTATTCCTCCCCCAACCATTAATTTGAGCTCCCTATCTCAAGGCCACCGCTGCTGCGTGAAGCTGCCCGTCTCCGCCGATTCCATGTCAGCAGACCACCACGGGCCTCCTCCGCCCCATCCGTCTGCTCTGATGTGTTCTTCTTCCTCCGTAGAAGCCCGTGCACGCTCCCTTTTCTTCTCCAGGGCTGTCGCCCTCTTTCTCCCCTAGCTCCGGCCGCCGCACTCTATAGTATGTATTTTAGTTCCCGTTTAGGGGGGTTTCAGTTTGTTATGCACATGTACCTCATATATTCAAAATCTGATGTAAGTTACTCACGTCTATGTGCCTAGAGCAAACAGAATCTATACCACATAGATTTAGTAATGGCAAAACTTGAATGACATGGCAGGGGCGGACCTAACGTGGGACATGGGGGTTCAGTTGAACCCCCAAAAATATGGAAAAATAAACTGCTACTGGTAATACACAACGCAGCAAGCAAATCTGCCACAAACTCCATGGACTGGACTCTCCATCCCAGAAAGGAAGATTTGGATGAGATTGCTCACAGAAAAGAAAAATTGGACTCGAGGGTTAAATGATGTTGGCGTGAGAATTTGAGACAAACGACGAAGCAATAGCTGCCGCCGCTGTCACAACGAGATATGGATAAGAGTTCAAGGAAGAGGATGGGCTGGAACTCGAGAGAGGTTTGGGATTGGGATGTGAGGATTGTGGATTTGGGGAGGAGGGAGGAGGATAGAAATCTTGACGACGGTTCTGTCTCTTGTGCTGAACATTGGGGGATCTATTCTAAGGTTCGTGTGGAAGAAAAAGATAGACTCGTTGAAGGCCCACATGTCATGCATGATACTTGGCGCTGGCTGCTGTATCGTTTGGCTACCGGGTTCGCTAGTTTCGTCTTGGTGCATGCGCGTGCGGACCATGAGGACCAACTGCTGGCTGTTGGCGCAAGGGAGCAGTGAGCAGGTCGGGGAAATTAGTGTAAGGGAAGAAAAGGAGTAGCAAGAGCCGGGGAAAAGGCAGGAGGAGATCGTGGCTTTCTCGCTCCTCGTTTGGGTATCGATTTAGTTTTCTCTATGTTTATTAATTTAATTAGATATTAGAGTTGAAATTAGAGAGAAAGTGAAAAGTATTCGTTAGGAAAAAGACTAGTATATTGACTAATCTGCTATATTGTTCTCCTGTAATTTTGGGTACTGTATAAGAGTAATTTAAAATATCATCTACTAGATCATTATAGATAAATTCGATAGTTTTTTGTACAATATTTATTTACGTTGATCAAATAAATAGATTTTAAGCTATGAATTTTGTAATCTGGCTATTTGGGGAATTTATCATCTTCTAGTACCATATATTAATTTGTAGATTGAAATTACTGGATGGAATATTGGATGATTTATCTACATGAAAGATGTAGATAATTAAGGGTTCTAGAGATCCATGAACATGATCTTAAATCCAGATAGTTTCCTATAAATATCTAGATATTTTAGATGCTTTATTCGAAAGAATTTGATGGTGCCAATTGTCATAAATCTAGTGGTCACAAGAATCTATATAATCCTTTTAATCCAAAATATACATCATTTGGGAGAGTTGGTTTTGGTTTATAAATATTTATATGTTATTTTTCAGAAGCAATATGTTCGTCAAGGTGTCCATGTTAATTGTTATTCTTAGAGAGATAAATCATAAATAGAGACAACATATGTCAAAAATAAAAATATGTAATACTTCTTTTTCTATGTGTGCGAAAAACACCATTTAATATGCTAACATAGAAAATAAGAAAAGAGAAGTGGGTTAAAGTTAATATCTATTTAAAAACAAAGTGCACACTTGTGTTGTCAACTAACGTTGTAATAGTTTTACTCTTAAAAGTTATAATTGTGTTGACACCAAATAAAGTGTTAGTATTAGTTTATTATTTCAAATTTTTTTAGTATTATTGACTTTCAATATACTTAGAAATGTGACTTTTATCTTCAGTTTTTATAAACCAATATAAGTATATATTAAAAAATGTAACACAATGTAATTAGCGAACACCCATTCATAAAATCCTAGATCCGCCATTGTGACATGGATGACCGAAGAACACTTATATCCATCAAGGCAAGCCTCAGCAAAGAATGTCACAATGCAGCGTTCTGTACAACCCGGTTCTGTAAAGAATGTAAAGTCTATCAAGTATCATCTAAACCGGATGTAAAGAATGTAAAGCCTATCAAGTATCATCTAAACCGGATGTAAAGAATGTAAAGCCTATCTGATGGTGTAAAGAATCTAAAGCCCTGACCAGCCTACAAAGATCAAACACCACGATTGATTAAAGAATAGCAAGACTGAGCGTTGAACGGCCAAGAACATTTGAAGAAATCAAGAAACCAACATCCTCCCAGATTCAAGAACTATAAAAGATCAAAATCGCAACATCCACAGCCAAAATCGTGCAATTAACCAAGAAGGTGCATAATTAACCCAAAGATCTGCATCAAGATCACAATTTTGTCTCACCTGGCAGCGCCGCCCGCCTCCTCGTCGTCTTCCACAACCGCTGCACCCTCCTTCGCGACGCCCTCCGCAGCCCCGTGCCCACCTCGTCGTAGTCCTCCGCGGCCAGGGCGCACTCCTCTTCACTCGCGGGCAGCTCCCCGACAAGACAAGACCTGCAAAGATCAAATTGCACGAGTAAAGAACACCCACGAACCCAACAGAACGACCAAGAAAGCTTCTTGAGCCAAGAAACCAACAACATGGGCAACCCACCTCCTGCCGACCCCCGCCAACTCTTTCGCGTCCGCCGCGCGGCGCGGCTCCTTGTGCGGTGCGGCCTCCTTCAACTCGGGGTTGTCCTCCTCCGTACTCCGGGAGCGGCCCTTGCGGCCGGCAGCTGGCGAGCAGATCTGATCAGTGCCGACGGACTGCTCCTCCTCAACTAGAAAGATGCCGCGCGGGACGATCTTGGCCGCGGCGCCGGGGCGGAGCTCTCGAAGGTGTTGGGTGAACATCGCGGCCTCCGAGTGCGAGGTTGGGGGTGGAACGCTCCTGCCGCGTGCACCCCTCGTCGGGGCGCCCTCTGTTCGCTCGAAGGACGGCATGTAACCGTGCTGGGGTGGGAGGGTGGAGGAAGGGAGAGGCAACAAAGGTTTCAGTGTTTGACTTGAGAGAAGTGGGAGCGGGAGAGAGTGAAAGGCAACAGGAGCCTCTGTTAAGTCGAGCTTAAATAGCTTTCGGGGTCAGGGACTCGGGCAAGAGACAGGGGCGCAGCCCGTCTCGGCTATGTCCACCGGTCTCTGGTTGTTTCGTGGCCTGGTCGATGCGAATTTCACTCGCGTGGCCCAACTTTGAGCCACATTTTTCGGCCTGGAGCCGGAGCTGGACATATGGGCCGGCTGGCCAGCCCGTGTGAGGGCCCATGTAGGCACCGCCTGTTTAGCCTATTTAACTAAATGGGTCATGTCGTGCCGACCAACGGGCACAACCTCAGACCAAGGCATAGCCCATTGAGATCATGGGTTGCGCCACGTCGCCCAAACACGGGTAGCCTGATGGGTCAAGTAAGGCCCATTTAGCACGGTCTGCCGCACGCGTCGCCACTGCCTACTACCACCCATGTCGCTGCTTCGATGCTGATGCTAGCGAGTGGGAGAGAATGAGAGAGGAGAGTGAGAGCGACCGAGCGGGCTGAGTAGTGGAGTGCAAGAGGGAGGAAGCGGCGGGGAAGGAGAGAGCCAGAGAGGGGAGGCCAGAGGCGATGTGGAGCCGAGGTGGGAGGAGGCAGCGGGCATAGGCGATAAGGGAGGGCCAGAAGGGGACGATCGAGCGGGGACGAGTGGATGACCAGAGCAAGGAAGGGGTGCCAGGGCGAAGGCGACACATGAAAGGCGTGGGCCAAGGGGGCATGGGCGCACGACACGTGTGCATGACAGAAGCCAGAAGGCGGAAAGGGAAATCGGGAAAAAGTGATTAAGAAAAACGAAACTAGTCCCCCAGGTAGCCCAACGGTCGGCACGGTAGTGCGCCAGCACCTGACCACCCGTGCCTGGGCGTTGCCGCGCTTGGCACGGTACTATGCATGGCATGTTGGGCCGGCCCGCCATGCCGTGGTTGTAATCCAAGAACGGCACGCCGTGCCGGGCCAGACCGACAAGGCCCATTTAGCCTTGGGTCGCACCATGCCTAGGCCGGGTCAGCAATATCATACTTTGGGCTAGCATGATGCCTATGTTGGGACAAATGACAAGGCCATTTGGCAAGGTCTGTCTAGAGCTTATTATTATTTCTTCTTCTTCTTTTCTCAAATATCTTCTTTTTAAACAAAATTGTGAAAAATACACCAAGCCTCTATTCCCTTTTTGGTTGTTTACTAGAGGCGAGCCAGAGGCAGAGGATAGGATTCATGGAAGAGATTTCACGCTGGTTCAGAAACCGCGAGAAACCAAACAGTGGGGGCATTGATTAGAGGTGATCGATGACGAGCTGGATGGGGGCAGTGCTCCATGGGGGGCGAGGGCAAAGGTCAGGTGGGTGCCACCCAAACTAGGGAGGAGCGGTGGTAAGAGCTGGATGGCTTGGTGCCTTGGAGGAAGAGGAAGCGGCCAGGGGATGGGCCCACATGTTGGCGCGACTTGAAGATGGGGAAGGAGTGGGACGAATGTACCAATCAACTCCCTCTTTTAATTTTATTTTAACTAACATATTACTATGTAAATTAATGGTCAAAGTTAATTACCAAAGACTGTGTACTATCCAAAACATCATGTATTATTGAATAAAGGGAGCAGTAATGACAGCTCTGCTGCTAACACAATTTAACAATGAGGCCTAACAAAATAATGCTAAACGAATACTTGTCACAGTACTCTCGAAGCAATAGATAAGTTGGTTCCTTTGTATGTACATAACCAAGCATCAAACTAGTCGGCTACGTGCGTTGGAAACTCTAAATCACAAATCCACCAAGTAGGAAAATATTTTTTGCCAAGAATAATGGGATATCTATATGATTGGTTATGCACTAGTTCTGTCGAGGTGAGCCATGTTCGTCTACTGCCCACTGCTTGAAGCCAACCGCGCAGGAGGTAGGCTCCGTCCATGTAAAGTCCTCACAGCAAAGGGTCACTGTAGCAAATTGTAAGGCCATGTGGTGGTGGCCTCATCATGATGATGAGTATTTGATCTTGTTTGTGTCTTGTTATATTTGGTTGAGTTTGATTTTGACTGTGAGTGGTAATTGAGGAAATTATCTAATACCGGGTGTATTGGCGGTTTTCAAAATCATGGCGTTGGTCTAAATTGTTTAGATTACATCTTTGAGGATGAGGTGTCTTATCGAACATGTGGAGTGACCCTGTTATAATGAGGTCATCGACATAGACCCCTATGATCAAGATATCGGTCCCATCTCTTCTCATGTATATAGCATATTCGTGAGGGCATTTTGTGAAGCCAAACTGATTTAAACTTCTTTCCAGCTGCTGATTCCATGCTCGAGGCGCTTGTCGAAGCCCATATAGAGCCTTATGAAGCCTATACACCTTGTGCTCTTCGTGTTTCACCTCATATCCTTTTGGTTGTGCAATAAAAACTTCCTCTTGCAGTTCTCCATTCAAGAAAGCTGTTCTGACATCCTTATGGTGCACTTGCCACTTGCTTTATGTAGCTAGAGAAAGCAGCAGTTTCACAGTTTTGATTCTTGCTACTAGAGCACAGACCTCTTCAAAATCGATTCCTTGTTTTTGTACATACCCTTTTGCAATGAGTCTACTTTTGTACTTCACAATATTCTCTTCAGAGTCCCTTTTCACCTTGTAAATCCACTTTAAACCAATGGCGTTGTGCCCTGCCGGTAAGTCTGTTAACTCCCATGTCCGATTATTTTCAATTGAATCGATTTCAAGATTCATTGCATCAATCCAATGCTTCTCCTTTGATGCTTCCGAGAAGGATCTTAGCTCCTCAGTCATGATTTGTAGCAACTCCTCTAGTGGCATGCTTACTAGCTCTGTTTCTTCATATATCTCGGAAAGAGACCGGTACCTGTGAAATGTCTCTGTTGGTGGTGTTGACAACATCAAACCCACTGGTTTTGAACTGGTCTCGGTAGTTTGCCCAACTAGTCCAAGTTCTACTAGCTGATAGCTTCACCAGGTGAGGAAGATAAGGCTCCTGTGGGTGTAGAAGTGAAAGACTCCACTCTGGCCTCTATAGACTCATCTCCTACAGGTTCTTCCACAATAAATGTTCCCCAGTTTTCACAGTTTGTTGCTAATCCTTCCTCCCAATCTCAGCACTTGTTCTCTTCAAATATCACATCCTGGCTTATAACAATTTGCTCTGGTTTGGATCAAGGAGTCTATATGCCTTGCACCCTACCTCGACACCCAGATATACTACTGGTATGCTCCTATCATCGAGCTTTCGGGTATAAGCTGTTGGAATCTTCATATGAGCCTTGCAGCCAAATACTCTCAGATGATCCAGTCTTGGTTTTCTTCCAATCCACATTTCATGAGATGTAGTATTGGTAAGTGTTTTGGTGGCTACTCGGTTTAGAATATATATATATATATATATATATATATATATATATATATATATATATATATATATATATATATATATATATATATATATATATATATATATATATCATCCGCACTGCCTCTCCCCATAATCTTCTGGGCATCTTCATGCTCTTTAGTAAAATCCTTGCCATAGACACCACCGCCTTGTTTCGGTGTTCGATAACACCATTTTGTTGAGGCGTATAGGGTGCTGTCACGTGCCGCTGGATGTCTTTACTTTCACAGAAATCTTTGAATGCATTTGAAAGAAATTCTCCTCCATGGTCTGTTCTCAGAACATTCAGATTGCACTTGGCCTCATTTTGAACGAGTGCCGTGAACTTCTTAAATTCCTCAAATGCATTGCTCTTATCTTTCAGCATATAAACCCACATCATCTCGCTATAGTCATCAACAAGTAGTAAGGAGTTCCTATTTTCGGCTGTCATTGATGGAGTGATTGGTCTGCAAAGATCAGCGTGGACAAGTTCAAGTTGCTGCTGCGCTCGATACATTACTGTATTGGGAAACAGAAAGCGGGTTTGCTTTACAATTAGGCATCCCTCACAAACCTTGGTAGGATGGTTGATTTTTGGCAGTCCAGACACCATTTCCATTTCCCCCATTATCTTGATAGATTGGAAATTGATGTGACCCAATCTTGCGTGCCACAGCCATGCTTGATCCTTCATCATTGCAAGTAGACACACTGGCTCACAAGTCTCTAACGTGACCTTGTAGAGACGATTTGAAGTGCGTCTAACTTTCATTAAGAGCCTATTGCATTGATCACATAACCATAGAAAGGCATTAAAGATAACAACCTTGCTCACTGACTCTGCTAACTGACCAATACTCAAGATGCTGCTGCAGAGATTTGGTATATAATATATGTCTGTTAGTAGTCTTTGTTTGCCTCCCTTAAATTGGAATAGAACCAAACCTTTTCCTTTGATTTTGACAGTGGAGTTATCACCAACTTTGACATTTTGGGGACCCCAGGCACGGGAGCTCCCGTAGTTGCCGCATGTGTTCTATACTAGTCCCATGATCAATAGCTAGTACACACATTCACATCATTGTGATCGCATCCATACACATTGCACATAAATAGCTTACATAAAATGGATGATCTTATTTATGCGAGGCATAAAAGAGTGCATACACAAAATGTCGACCGGCCAAAAGACTAATATAGTCTCAAACAAAAGTAGTGGAACTCTAATAAACAAAAGTATCCAGTGATTTGCCATTATAACCCACAGGCAACCAACTGGAGTCAAACCCTAGAAGGGTCCCTCATCGAATTCTCTGGTGCTAGGGGTGAAATATGCATCGGCAGGCAAAAGATCTCCATTCTCTGATCAACAACAATTTAAGCAAGGTTGAGTACATTACGTACTCAGCAAGACTTATAGTGTATCGTAAAATTTTACATATATGCAAGGCTGTCAATAGATGAGGCTCTACTCTAAGTTATTTTCAGCATGAGGCGGGTTTCATTTTGTAATAACATTAAGTAATAATTTGCAAGCAAAGTTGTAAAGAGCATTTGACATGTAATGAAATAACATTTGCATAAATTTCACAATAGTAGATCAAAACCATTCGCATCCCTCCTTGGTTGTGAACATTCACATCATTCCCAACCTTGGACGTGGCACACGGTTGCGTACATGCCATCTCATATGTTTAGTGAAACAATTTTGAAAAGGAAAACACTATACCCTTTGTAGCTACATCCAAGCTTTCTCATGACCATGAGCACAACTATTTAAATAGTTTTAATACTCGGCAGAGGTTGTACAGCTTTACCTACACGAAATTATCAATTTTTATTGTCATCAATTGCACGCTTCCTTTGGCATGTGACGAAAGTTGATTATCTTATAGTTTTTGGATTATCTAGTCCTAACCTTGTACCAGCTCGAATTAACATCAAACCTCTCTTAGGTACACCCCTAAGAAAGCCTTTGAATCTTTCTTAGGTAAATCCCCTATGCGAAGACCCTCACTTAGGTTCGTCCCCTAAGTGGGCATTTCTCGTTGCTTTAAAGCTTTGACCCAAGCACTTTGGTATCAGGGGCCCCAACCAGTAAATCTAACCAGAGTGCCCTTACTACTTCTGTGCCTACCACAATGCAAGGCTAGACCTAGACAACTTAATGAGCTAAATGCTAGAGCCCATATAGCACATGTGGTTGTACAGTGTGACTTAGATGTTCCGCAATAGTGTTCGGTCCTTAATTGACCCGGGTGAGAATCTCCCTCTGTATATATGCGAGATTCCCTCACATTTGACAGATTATCATATAGCTCACCTGCGTCCAAAAACTAGGTTTTTCATTTTATTTGATTCCAAAGTAATGGAGGTTCCCCCTTTGGTCCAACATTTTTGAAACCATCATTCCCAAATGAAGATTTTGTTCGAAATTTGAGCTTAGTAGAAACTAGTGCTTGTCTAAGCAACTTGACCATATATTCAAGTATTATTCCCAATCGACAATATACATTGTCTAAGCCATATCCTAGTGGTTACAACAGTGAAGGTATCATGTTTTCAAGGAGGTTCAATGCATATGAGTGGTTGCAACTACCATTACCTACAGTATAGTAGTTTTAACAGAACATATACGCATGCGTAATAGATCTTGCAAAAAATATACAATAATTGAAATACTGGTATCAGCATGGTCAAAGGGGGTGCTTGTCTTGTTCCTGTTGCTCAGAGAATGTTTCAAATGCATTCTCGGTGTCGTCTGGCGTGGAGTCGTCTAACCGGTAAATAAATCCAGATAAAAGCAAATAAGATCCAAATAAATAGAAGCAAGACTCAAATGTTTTTGTAATTTCAGAAAGATCTTGTTTTTTATAAAAATTTAGAAACAAAGATCACTAAATTTGGAGTTCGTATGCAAAAGTTATAAGCATTTGAGTTTTAGCTTGTTTGAGTTATTCCTTCTCAGTGAGTACAGAGCTATTTACGACTAAAAATGCCAGACACTTCGAGTACTATTCCACTGACCATGGTGTTTTGACTACAAAGGTCTTTGTCCTACCGCAACTTCGGTCATACTGCTCACACAGAGTCAGAGCTACTGATCTTAGATCACGAAGGTTTTTTTAGCACTGAGAGGGTATTGCGACTTATGACTACCGATTATTGACTAGGCTCTGTAGATTTTGACTATCGACTGGGTACTTTAACTTACGGCTACGATCGAGTACTGTAACTTATGACTATGGTTAGGTACTTTAACTTACGACTACGACAGAGTACCGTAACTTACGACTACGGTCGAGTATTTTAAGTTATGATTATGATCAGGCACTTTAACTTACGACTACAACCACGTCTTATGACTATCGACCACGACCTTCGATTATCGACCACGACCTATGTTCATCGATCACGTCTTATGACTATCAACCAAGGCCTATGACTATCGACCATGGCCTACGACTATTGATCACGTCTTACGATCATCGACTATCGATCGGGATTATGACTACGGTCAGAGGTTGAAGGTTATGACTACTGCAGTCAGAGGTTTTGACTACGCATGCAGTCGAATATCACGACCATGCGAGCATTCGAAGATCTCAACTATGCTAGCGGTCGGAGATCTCGACTACACATGTGGTCGAGGATCTCGACTACGTGAGCAGTCAAAGAAGTCAACAACGTTAGTGGTCGAGGATTTCAACAACGGTTGCGATCAAAGATTTTGACAACGGCTGCGATCGAAGATGTCAACAACACGAGCGATCAAAGATCTCGACTACGCGAGCAGTCGAAGATGACGATAGTGGCTGCGGTCGAAGATTTTGACAATGTGAGTGGTCGAAGATTACGACATAGTAGTGGTCAAAGATTTTAACACGGTCGCGGTTAAAGATTTCGACAACAGCTGCGGTCGAAGATGTCGACAACGTGAGCGATCGAAGATCTTGACTACGCAAGTGGTCGAAGATGACGATAGCGGCTGAGGTCGAATATTTCGACCACCACTGCGGTCGAAGATTTCAACAACGTGAGCGGTCAAAGATTTTGTCCTTGACTACTATGGTTCTGTCCTCGTGTTCGACTACTATAGTTCCCTTTTAGAGTTTGACTACTTTAGTTCTTTCCTCGACTATGATTGCTTTTAGTTCTTCTTTCCACTATGATTACTTTAGTTCTCTTCTTAATTATTCTAGTTTTCTTTTCGACTACTGTCACTTCAGTTCTCTTGTCGACTTCAATTACTATAGTTCTCTTTTCGACTACGATTACTCCTTTTCAACTTAAGCAAAGTATGAGGGAGGTGGAGCTCACCGAAGATGATGCCGGTTCACGAGAGGAAGAATGGTTCACGAAGCGGAAAGAGCTAGCATCGGAGACCTTGTCGGTGGCGAAGGGGTCCGCAGCTACAACGGCTATAAAAAGAGGTGTGCATGAGCTTGCATGCGGAAGTACGGGTGATGGGAATAGAGGTACGGCTCACCAGAGAGAGAAAGTCTTACATCGATGTCTGGTCAGAGATGAAGAAGAAGGTCTGGTTTGAGTGATCCTCTACTTGAAAGGTCAAACAAATGAGTAGGGTGCTCAAGGGAGAGGTAAGTCGCATTGAGGCATGGTCAAGGAGAGAAGCCCACCGGAGATGCTAGAGCACGGTGGCATGCTCGCCGGAGTTGCGTACAACTTTGGTTTCTCAACGTTCCAGAGAGCGGAATGCTCAACATGCAAGAGACTGAGGAGGGGAGTTGAGCGGAAAAGGGGATGGTTAGAGAGGTTTCATTGGCATTGTCTCGGGCTCTCGCCATGGAGTGTGATGTGAAGTTGACGACAACGGGGAAGAGACCTGTTGCGTCGGAGTGACGAGTTAGGCAGGAGTGGGTAGTAGCAAACAGAGAGTTGTGGGCATAGCATCTAAATCCGGAGGCAGCTCAGCCACGACCACGGCGGAGTTGGCACATGCACTTGAGGTGGAAGATGATTGCTGCCAGCGGGCCTGTCGCGTCAGCGAGCAAAGAGAGACGGCCTAAGGGATTGTTTGGGTATACACTTGACATTCAAAGTATTTAGGAGCTGTGTTTGTGTTGTTTGAGTACTCGTTTGTAGCAGTCAGAGCATTCGAGTGGTCGTAAGACTGTGTTGTTGTAGAAGGAGTTGTGTGTGTGTGTGGTTGAAAGAGCTTGTAATGTTTAGTTGCATAGAGCAAAGGGGAGGCGCGGGGCTGAGCCACTTCGGCGTGGTGCAGGTGGTAACATGATGAGACGGGAGCACAGGGCAGGGGCTATCAGTAGAGAGGATAAACACCGGGCGTGGTATACAAAATGATGAGCATGACATCAAAAACAGTGGCCTAGGCTCATGCAGGCTAGAGGTGGAAGAAGGTCTCTGTGCTCGGCCCCCACATGGCAGGGAGAGGGAGAAAGAGGTAAGGTGAGCTGAGGGTTGGGCATTTTAGTCACTTTCCAAATGCACTCGAAAGATTTGGGGGAAAATCTTTTCGAATGGTCTGGATGATTAGGTAGATTTTTAGAGTTTTATTTCCCTTAATTTTTCTTGAAAAAATTTGAGAAGATTTTTCTTGCTGAGTTTAAGTATACTTATTTGATTCGAATTCGATCTGATTTATATTTTATCCACTTTCAATTTTCAAAAATCAAAATTTTCCAAAGAAACTGCAATGAAAACTAAGGGAGAATAAGTGCATGCAAAAATTTTTATGTTACCCCTATTTTTACATTCCTTAGGATTTTCAGCATGTTACAGACATTGCCATGAATGGACTCATCTAGTTTATGAAACTTTCCCTTATCACCAGTCATGTGGTTGCTTGCCCTGTTATCAAAGTACCACACATTTGAGCTGAACTTCGATTCCCTATCTGCCCGTAGCTTTGGCTAGGTATTTTCTTCGTGTAGCGAGATCATCCTTCGTGACTCTTCAACCATTGCTAGTAACAAAATCGGCTCTTCTTCCTGTGCATCTACGAGATGCGTCTCCTCACCGTGGGGCTCGCCTTTGCATTCTGAGGCATAATGGCCATATTTCCTGCAGTTGAAGCATTTGATGTAACTCTTGTTGCAGCCTGTCTAGGACCCATGATTAGCACCACCTTCCTAGTTGTAGCGGCCTGTCTAGGACCCACGACCAGTACCACCTTCCTGGTAGGTTATGGTAATGCCACCTCGGCCAACCTTGCCTTGACCACGGTCTCACCAATTGCCCCTACCATGCCCACGGTAATCTCCTCCAAAATTCATTCCTTCCCCCTTGGAAGTGGATGTTGGCTCTTTGGAATTGATTTTCTGTCATGCCTTCCATTCGGTATGAGTGAGTAGAAGTTGGTCGTCAGTAGTGTTGTTGGTTCGCCGGTTGAGTCGTTCTTCATATACCTTTAGCTGACCGATTGCCTCCTCAAATGGCATTATATCACGATCTGAGTATTGCTCCATTGATGCCACCAATTGTAGGAACTTTTCGGGCACTGAGTCAAGAAACTTCTGTACTAGTGCATCGTCCTCCAGGGTGGCGCCGAGGGCGCTGTACTTGGCTACCATGGCACTCAATTTTCCAGTGAACTTATCAATCGTCTCTCCTTCCTTCATGCGAATATGAAGAAGGATGTCTTTCAGGACGGCTTGGAAGATGAACGCTTGTGCCGCTTTGTTCTTCTTCTCCTCTATGGCTACTTTGACTGCAGGTTCTACTACCCCCCAAATGCCTTGCGCATCCATAATCACCTCCATCTTGATCACCCATGCAGTATAATTCGTTGCCGTTAACATCGGAATTTGATGTGGCACACCACTGCCATCCCTTGCAGCCCGCTGAACGGAGAGAGCCATCACTTGGTACCACAAGTGGCTCGGACATGTAGAGGCTCTGATACCACGTATTGAGTTTACTCAAGGATCGCACGCCTGGATCGTACCTTACGAGAGCTTGGTTACGACCACGTTCTGCTCTCACACTCATAGCTTCAACCATGTTCAGCACTCGTACTCGTAGCTTTGACCACGCTGAAGTCACAACCACGTTCAGCACTCGTACTCGTAGTTTCGACCACGCTGAAGTTACAACCATGTTCAGCGCTCATACTCGAAGGACACGATTACGTTCTTCTTTGAACCTTACTTCCTCTACTTCCCTGCAATTCAGATTACAGCAAAACAGATCTCGATGAAATGACAATAAGCAATCACAAGACAATGAAGTTTGTGGTGCAATTCTGCGCACCTTTTTTGGGTTTTCTCTTATGTATTTATACTATAGTTTACAACTTGAAAACGAAAAAACTACCACCATATCCAAACCGACTTCACAAAAAAATTGAAACTAACTCTTCTAGCTAGACTCGAAAACGAACAAGACTCTGCACAGACTTGTGCAGGACACGGACAAACACCAAGTTTAGATTAATTCTAACAGTTTCCTCACTTGGCAGCCTCGTTGCGTGGCAACCACCTCCACTGTGGCGAGCTCACCAGGGCGCACTCTTCGCTCGCCGGCAAAATGACTAAAGTAAAGATCAAATTGCACGAGTAAAGAACACCCATGAACCCAAGCAGAATGACTAAGAAAGCTTCTTGAGCCAAGAAACCAACAACATGGGAAGCCTAGCTCCCGCTGGCCCTCGCCAACTCGCGATGCTCCGTGAGCACACAACCACCTCATCAACCGCGCGGCGCAGCTCTTTGCGCGGCGCAGCCTCCTTCGACTCGGGGCTATCCTCCTCTGTGCTCCGGAGTGGCCCTTGTGGCCGGCGGCTGGCGAGTGGATTTAATTAGTGCTGACGGGCTGCTCCTCCTCAACCAGAAAGATGTCGTGCAGGACGATCTTGGCCGCAGTGCCTGGGCGGAGCTCCCGAAGGTGTTGGGTGACAATCGTGGCCTCCGAGTGCGAGGCTGGGGGTAGAGCACTCCTGCCGTGCGCACCCCTCATCGGGGCGCCCTCTATTCGCTCGAAGGACAGCATGTAACCGATGCTGGGGTGGGAGGGTGGAGGAAGGGAGAGGCAACAAAGGTTTCAGTGTTCGACTTGAGAGAAGTGGGAGCAGGAGAGAGTTAAAGGCAACAGGAGCCTCTATTAAGTCAGCTTAAATAGCTTTCGAGGTCAGGGACTCGGGCAAGAGGGGGCGTGGCCCATTTTGGCTATGTCCACCGGTCTCTGGTTGTTTCATGGGCTGGTCGATGTGAATTTCACTCACGCAACCAAGGTTTGAGCCACATTTTTTTGGCTTGGAGTCGGACTTGGCCAAATGGGCTAGCCAACTAGCCCTTGCGAGGGCCCATATAGGCACTGCCTATTTGGCCCATTTAACTAAATGGGTCATGTTGTGTCGACCAACGGGCTCAACCTCAGACCCAGGCATAGCCCATTGAGATCACGGGCTACGCCATGTTGGCCTAGGCTCAGTAGCCTGATGGATCAAGTAAGGCATATTTAGTATGGTCTGCCACGCGCGTCACCGCTACCCACTACCGCCCACATCGCTGCTCCGATGCTGATGCTAGCGAGTGGGAAAGAATGAGAGAGGAGAGTGAGAGCGACTGAGCGGGCTGAGCAGTGGAGCATAAGAGGGTGGAAGTAGTGGGGAAGGAGAGAGCCAGAGAGGGGAGGCCAGAGGCGACGTGGAGCCAGAGTGGGTCGAGGCAGCAAGTGTACAGGGAAGGAGGACGAGGGAGGGATAGAAGGGGATGATCAGGCGGGGACGAGTGGATGACTAGAGCAAGGAAGGGGGGCGCCAGGCACGAGGCGACAGATGAAAGGAGCGGACCAAGGGGGTATTAGTGCACGGCACGTGTGTACGACAGAAGTTAGAAGGGGGGAAAGGGAAACCAGGAAAAAGTGATTAAGAAATAAGAAAATAGAAACCAGTCCCCCAAGCGGCCCAACAGTCGGCACGGTTGCGCGCCAACACCCGACCGCCCATGCTTGGGCCATGCTGCACTTAGCACAGTACTATGCGTGCGATGCTGGGCTGGCCTGCCATGCCATGGTTGTGAACCAAGAACAGCATGCCACGCCGGGCCAGACCGACTAGGCCCATTTAGCCTTGGGTCGTGCCATGCCTAGGCTAGGTCAGCAATATCATACTTTGGGTTGGCATGATGCCTAGGCCGGGACAAATGCCACGACCATTTGGTAAGGTCCGTCCGGATCTTATTATTATTTCTTCTTCTTCTTTTCTCAAATATCTTGTTTTTAAACTAAATTGTGAAAAATACACCAAGCCTCTCTTCCCTTTTCGGTGGTTTACCGGCCAGTTCCATGCTGGAGCACAAACGCCTCCACTTTTCAGCTTAGTCA
Source organism: Dendrocalamus latiflorus (assembly GCA_017311315.1). Lineage (NCBI taxonomy): Eukaryota > Viridiplantae > Streptophyta > Magnoliopsida > Poales > Poaceae > Dendrocalamus > Dendrocalamus latiflorus. The sequence continues at coordinate 53,749,321 of CM029663.1, read as the reverse complement.
CTGCGATGACGTACTTTGCTGTCGAGCTATGCCCATGTGCTGACCCGCTTCACCAACAATCTCCCACCATGTCGCCACTAGATCCGTTGGCCGTAGATGAAGACCTAGGCCTTGAGTTGGACTCATCTGCGAAGATCTCCACCTGACCTTTCCTGATGCTCGCCGGGCACCTATCGGCCTCGGAGAGCTCTGGTGGCTCCAACAGGGATAAGGCAGCAGATCTGTTGGCCGAAGATGAAGACCTGAGCCTTGAGTTGGACTCATCCATGAAGATCTCCACCTGCCCTTCCTTGATGCTCGCTGGGCACCCACCGTCTCCAAAGAGCTCTAACGGGGATGAGGTGAGCCAGAGGCAGAGGATAGGATTCATGGAAGAGATTTCACGCGGGTTCAGAAATTGTGAGAAACCAAATGGTGGGGAGCATCTATTGGAGGTGATGGACGACGAGCTAGATGGGGGCAGTGCTCCATGGGTGGTGGGGGTAGAGGTCAGGTGGGTGCCACCCAAACTGGGAAGGGAGGAGGGGTGGTAAGAGCTGGATGGCTTGGAGCCTTGGAGGAAGAGGAAGTGACCAGGGGATCGGCCCACATGTTGGCGCGATTTGAAGACTTGGAAGAAGAGGGACAAATGTACCAATCAACTCTCTCTTTTAATTTTATTTTAACTAACATATTACTATGTAAATTAATGGTCCATGTTACTTGCCTGAGACTGTGTACTATCCAAAACATCGTGTATTGTTGAATAGAGGGAGCAGTAATGATGGCTCTGTTGCTAACACAATTTAACAATGAGCCCTAACAAAATAATGCTAAACAAATACTTGTCACAGTACTCCTGAAGCAATAAATAAGTCAGTTCCTTTGTATGTACATAACCAAGCATCAAACCAGTCGGCTACGTGTGTTGGAAACTCCGATCATAAATCCACCAAGCAGGAAAATATTTTTTTGCCAAGAATAATGGGCATTTGTATGACTGGTTACGCACCAGTTCTGTCGAGGCGAGCCGTGTCCGTTTACTGCCCACTACTTGGAGTCGGCTGTGCGGGAGGTAGGCTCCATCCATGCAAAGTCCTCACAGCCCATGTAGCTGGGCCGCGACAAAGACGGGGTCGTGCTTCCCAAGATGGAGCTCGGCCTCATGCTCGGTGTGCATGCTAGCGAGGCTCATGTGAGGTGCCATGAAAATGGTGGGTTTCCATGGCGATGGTCGCGGAGTGAGCCGATGCTTCATTGCAAAGGGTCACTGTAGCAAATTGTAAGACCATGTGATGGTAGTCTCATCACGATGATGAGCATTTGATCTTGTTTGTGTCTTGTTATATTTGATTGAGTTTGATTTTGACTGGTGAGTGGCAATTGAGGAAATTATCTAATACTGGGTGGATTGGCGGTTTGCAAAACCACAGCGTTGGTTTAAATTGTTTAGATTACATCTTTGAGGATGAGATGTCTTATCGAACATGTGGAGCCATATAAGTCATGCTTTGAAAAGCGTGCAAATGTGTGAGAGTAAAACCCATTTGTGTGTGGATTATCGAGTTTCCCTATTTGTAAGTGGTGTGATCTACTAGAGAGTAGCTAGTTGTTTAGTGTTTGGTGTGAGCTGAAAGCCTCCACTATACAAGCCTTGCATGTTGAAGAGAGGTATAACACTTAACATTTAGAGATAAGGATTAGGGTTTCCTTGTATTGGAGCCTTTTTTTGTGTATGTGCTATAAGGTTAGAGCTTTGCCATCGTGACAGAGGGGCTATAAAATATTCCTCTCCAATTGAAATAAACATTCAAAGTTTGGCCAAGTGAGTTGTGCCATGTATCATTCCTTGTGCTTTTTATTTACTTGGTTTTCCTGTTTGGATTTCTCTCTTCTTGATCTTCCCTAGTGCCAAGGACGTGTAAGAGGTGGAGATATCTCTTGGAGATCAGATCTCATTCATCTAGATACAATCTAAAGGAAATTCTTGAATTTGCTCGATTTTCTTCAAGAGAGAGGTGATTTTGGGATTTTTGGCTTGAGTTTGTGCTGTAATCTAGCTTGTTCTGACATGTGAGAATCTATCCAAGATCATCCAGATCAATAAGGACTCACGAACAAGAACAGATCATGGTTTTCCTCTTTTGCCCAATTTTGATGTAACCTTCCCTATTTTGGATAAATCTCCGAACTTTGGCATCGATCTTCATGATACATGATTGAAATAGCTTCCTGACATTCTAAGGAGGGTCTGTATCAAGTTTCATAATATTTAGATCGGTGGTTTCTCAGTTTGCTCTTTTTTGGATCATGTGCAGTGTAGTCTGCACTGTTTCCTAGTGAGCGGTCAGACTGGCGCGGTCAGTATCAGGACCGGAATTTTGAATCCAAACCCTCTATGTATTACTGCACTAGTCCCAGATCAAATCTAGTGTACACAGTTAAACAGTGATGATTCCATAATCAAAGACAATTTATTACAATAATAGATACTGGCATTAAAGCCACTTAGTACCAAGGAGGCTACAAAACCTCATTGAAATAGAAAACTCAAAGAGGAAGCAAATAAAATAAACTCCAAGGATTGCCCATCAATACGCCATAGACAATTGACTGGGAAAGCACAGCCTAGAACTCCGAAAAGCCTTCGTTGAATTTGCACGTGAAGTAGTCGTAATCTCCTTTTGCGTCTTCGTACTGATCTTAGATGATTTGTAGATTGCAAGGTGAGTACATAGAGAACTCAGCAAGTCTTGAGAAAAATGCAATTACATGCAGGGCTTAATAAAAGAAGGATAATATGGTTCTTTTGCACAAAGCAACATTTTTAGTTCAATTACCATTATAGATTTCGAAGGCATTAATTTAACAAAGTAATTGCAATAACTGAAACTAGATAATTTCTAGTGAAGGTTCTAGCCGCCAAAACTAGTATTAAGGCTCTATCTACCAAAGTTCAAGAATACAAATGCTATTCTATCTACCTGACTGGCGCTCTCTGCCAGAACACACCTGAGAGCTCTAACCACTCATCGATTCCCAAAACTTTTACTTTGAAACCAAAACCAAATATCTACCATGTGAAAGCACACATTGCCCACCCTTGACCGTGGGCACAGCTATTCGAATAGTTTTACACTTTACAGAAGTTGTACAGCTTTACCCGCACGACATGATCATCTTATATTGCCACCAGATAAGCACACTTCCTTTAGTGTTCGGTAGAGAGATCATGATAAGGCCTTTACAATGTATTGACTCAACTAGAATCCACTCGCTAAGGTTTCACCGCTGAATGGGTTCAATCTGTCCAAGTCAAAAGCCTCCTTTTGTGCCATGTGGCAATGCCACCATCTGACACCCACATTTAGTCATCTGGCAGAATCTAAGCTAAGCCGTTGCAAATTAATTAGTTATGTTGTACCCATTTAGACTTGTGGTTCTACGGTAGTGCTCAGTTTGAATAATCACAAATGTCAGTTCTTAATTGATTATGGCGACACTTTTCATGATACTAAAATAAAATAATTACCACAAGTTACTAAAATGAAATAATTAAGGCATATGGTAATAATTTTCTACTCCTAGGGTTATACCGACTGAATAGCTTGTCTAAGCAGTTCTACAATCACTACCAGACTACAGACCTTTAGTGAGGGTTTCGTATTTTTGTGACAGGCCCACAAGGAACCCACATAAAAATATATTTGACTGTCGGGATCACTTAAACCTACAGAAAAATTCTAATTTTTGTGACGGTTTGAGGCAAACCTTCAGAAAAATGCGAATTACGGTGACGGTTTCAGGAAAACCTACAGAAAAAATAGTCACCCGCGCCTAACTTTTGATCTCCCGCGGCAATTTCGAAGACGCGGGAATATTTTTTGCCACGTGTGCCCGTTTATGTTGGAAAATATTGTAAAACCCTAAATTGTCACACAGCCCGCCCTCCCAGTCTGCACTCCGCACCGCAATCCCTAACCCTAAGTCCTACCCCGCTCGGCCGCTCCCCGGTTCCCCCCACCCCGCCTCCGCCTCCGCCCAGATCCGCCGCTCGCGGCCGACCCTCCTCATCCCCCCCGACGCCGCCCGCCTCCGCCCCTCCTCTCCTCCCACCCACCGGTCGCCTCCGCCCAGATCCGCCGCTCGCGGCCCCTCCTCGTCTCCCCCCTCGACGCCGGCCTCCGCCCCTCCTCTCCTCCCACCCGCCGGTCGCCTCCGCCCAGATCCGCTGCTCGCGGCCCCTCCTCGTCTCCCCCCTCGACGCCGGCCTCCGCCCCTCCTCTCCTCCCACCCGCTGGTCGCCTCCGCCAGATCCGCCGCTCGTCGCCCCTCCTCATCCCCCCCGGGCGTCGGCCGCCTCCGCCCCTCCTCTCCTCCCACCCGCCGACGCCTCCGCCCAGATCCGCCGCTCGAAGCCCCTCCTCCTCTCCCCCCAACGCCTCCGCCCAGACCAACTCGCGTCCATGTCCACGGATGACATCGTTCGGGCCTCTCGCCTCCTGGACAACGAGATCCGCATCCTCAAGGCAAGCCGCCTCGCCCTCCTAACCCTAGATCCCCCTCGATGTCTACCTCCACGGGAGCGAGGGATCTCGCGGGATTTCAATTTTTTGGTTGGCGTTAGGGTTTCTGGTTGGGTCTGAGTCTGATTGGTGGCGGTTTTTTTTGGCGACGCGCAGGACGAGCTGCAGCGGACGAACCTGGAGCTGGAGTTGTTCAAGGATAAGATTAAGGAGAACAAGGAGAAGATTAAGCTCAGCAAGCAGCTTCCCTATCTCATCGGCAACATCGTTGAGGTAGAAATATATCCACTTGTAGCGTCCGCGATTTCTTCTCCTTTTATTTTCAACCCTATATTGTAAGATCGCATCACTTTTGGTGTGTTTAGCCTTCTCTTATGTTAATCCGATATCATGGGAAGTGAATAAGTAAAAAAGGTGAAAAAATTTTATGTGCGTTACTAGTGCTAGTATGGCACTGTTTGGTACAAGTATTAAGCTTCAGCATACTAGTAGAACTGCTTCTATAAGCTTCAACATACTAGTAGAACTGCTTCTGATATCTTCTATTCTGATTCTAAATAATCTTTGCTCCTTGTGCGCAGAAAGGCCGCAATTCTTTGTAAGAAATAACTTGTTCCTTTTTCTCTCTTATAACTATGCTTCTATTATTTCTGGTTGATTCCTTGCTTTAGCTAGGAGGTAGTTCGTCTTTGCAGTAGTAATGCTTTAGTTATTATGACTTTAATCAGTAACAACTAATCTGGTTAGGACTACTCACATTTAATAATGTGGGAACTCTACTTCAGCACCTCTTTAACTTTGAAGACTTCCAAGGTCCAAACTGAGTTTGTCTTAAGCTAGTTAACCTCTGGTAGTTTTGTAGAGAATATGATCTATAGTGCATTCAAGTATCTCAAATATTAAAAAATAATGCACTCCTATTTGACTTAGAATATGTTATGGTGCATTCTAGATTTCTAGTAGTTGAAGTATTCAAATATACTTCTACTGCACTCCTTGCTTAGACGATGTGACTGCTAAATGTTATTTCCAGAAATTGTCGTTTGCCTGTGCTTTAGCATTTGATCAGGATATTCATGTAGCCTTTTATTTCGGAATAATTTGCACATGGTCTACTCATGTGGTTTCTACTTTTGTCAACTCTTTTAGATTTTGGAAATGAACCCTGAGGATGAAGCTGAGGAGGATGGTGCCAACATTGATTTGGACTCGCAAAGAAAAGGAAAATGTTTTGTTCTGAAGACCTCCACGAGACAAGTAAGAAACTTATTTGTCTGTTCGTTTGATTCCTAGCTTTTACATCATATGAATCAACTGCTTCTTTTGTTCGCCAAATAGTTAAGTTTGATTACATAATGAAAAGCATCTGACATATTAGGTATTGCCATGTTGGCAGTTGAAGTCAGCTTTATGTTGGAATGGAGTAGTTTGGGTGCAAAGATGGTGTCAAAGGAATATAATTGCAAAGCACAATTTGTTCAAGCAAGTTTAATTGGTTGAAGTTTTACAAAAATAAATAGTTATATGCAACAATTGTATGCTTATCCAGCAAGAAGAGTGTGCTCTCAATCAATTTCTTTGCTTTAGTGCAATAGTGTCTGCTTTGCATGTGTGGGATTGTGAATCTCTTACTGACTCAACTGCTAACTTCCACAAATCTGCATGAATCATGTTTTAGATTCATAATTAAAAGCAATGAACAGATTTATGAACTGCATTTTTAAATCTCAAGCGTGATTTTTAGTTCAAGAAAATAAGAAATCAAACTCATTGCGCAAAAAAATTACGTTATTTATATCTTGATTGCAGACTATATTCCTTCCTGTGGTTGGGCTAGTTGACCCTGACATGCTCAAGCCTGGTGATTTGGTTGGAGTCAACAAAGATAGCTACCTTATACTAGATACACTGCCTTCAGAGTATGATTCACGAGTAAAGGCAATGGAGGTGGATGAAAAACCCACTGAAGATTATAATGATATTGGAGGTCTTGAAAAGCAGGAATTTTGCTGAATAAATGTTGGAAGGTTTTGAGTTTCTTATCTGGTAAATGGCAAGTTTACAACCAAATTGTTGTTCTTCAAGGAATGTTAGTAATTTGCATCACTTCATACAGCTAGAATGTAATGATTCTGTGCTCATTTGCTTTTCTATTATCTCTTATCCGTTGCATCTTATGTTATTGATATAGATTCAGGAGCTTGTGGAGGCAATTGTGTTGCCCATGACGCACAAAGATCGGTTCCAAAAGTTGGGTATTCGTCCCCCCAAAAGGAGTTCTTTTATATGGACCGCCAGGAACTGGGAAGACATTGATGGCTCGTGCATGTGCTGCTCAAACCAATGCAACGTTCCTGAAATTGGCTGGTCCCCAACTCGTCCAAGTAATTATTTCACTTGAGCATGGAAGAGTTCTTCCACGCTGGTTGTGACAAGTAGACAATGGTTTAATGCCTTTATGATGTATGGCTGGTTTCTGGAAGTTCTTTCCCTTTGTGGATGTGTCACAAGTATGATTCTGGATGTGCTGTCCATTTGTTGATATGGATTGTTCTGGATGTGATATAAATTGCAATGTATATGTATTGTTTTGTTCTGAATTCTGGATGTATAATTTGTGCCTGAAATTAGATTTTTTACTGCAGTTTTGCTATCGATTCACTGTGATTATTTTGTGACGGGCCAACTACAAAGAAAGGGGTTCTAGGCATATTTAGAATGGCTGCATTTTTTCTGTCGGTCACCTACACTATGAATTTTCCTGATGGGGATTTGTGATGGTACTAGTTACAGGAATATGAAGATTTGGACCATGCACGATGCACTTTTTCTGTCGGTGAACGTCGCGAATAAATTTTCTCACGGATTTTTCTGACGGGGTAAACACGCGAAATAAGACCTAAAAGCCTGACGTGCCCAAAAATTTTCTGTCGGTAACCGTCGTTGATAGCCGACGCGAATATTTTTTCTGTCGGTTGACACCCAGGCAAATGCAATTTCCCCGTGCGAATTATCCCGTGGGTTCATGCCTGATGGTTCACCGTCACAAAAAATATTCCTGTGGGTTTCCCCCCTTTCCTGTGGGTTTTCCCCCTCGCGAAAGGTGCGATTCCTGGTAGTGAATTTCTAGAATTATCAAATAGTATTACAATCTCAATACTGAGACAAGGGGATCATAAGGTGACAAAGCTGCAGGGATTTCAACGTCAAATGTGGATATAACAATGTTGGTATAACTAATGACCTTATGACAAGTTATCATTTTATGTGAAATAGATTGCATATAAATTAAAAATAGTAAATAATTTTGATAAAACTTGGATCAATATGTTCAAGAAAGAGTTGTCTTTAGTGGTTGGGGTCTCTTCTTACTTGTTAGAAACTTCCTCGACAACGTCGTGTTCTACACGCAAAACAAAAAACATAAATAAATATAAATAACATCAATAAAAAATATAATATATGCTGGAAGGAATATTAGGATTTTATATGAATTTAGAAACTTGAATAACTAGATTCGGAGCCGTATGGAATACAAATTCTAGAAAATTCTCAAATGAGAGAATATTCCAGGGAATCACCTTTTGCTGGAACTTTGGAGAATTTGCTAGTCTATGACAGGTGGGACCCGCTTGTCATTGGCTCTAAACAAAATTAATTGAGGAATCAACAAAGTTGCGATTCATGGGATTTGAACCCAAGACTATCAACAAAGGACTATCTTTCCTCGTCTAACCAACTGAGCCAAAGTGCTCTTGTGTCATAAGCTCAAAACAAAACAAATGAAGTAATGATCAGAGGGCTATTTCTAGAGAAAGACAAAGAGCATAACTATCAGCGGCAGGTGCACAAACATGGGCATGGTTGTCGGAACCCGGAGTAACGACTCCTGGATCCTTTGTGTAAATCGCACTAGTCCAGGATCAGCTAGTGCACATAGTACAACAAAGATAAATACCAAGAACAAATGACTAATTATATTAAATAAAAGGGTACGGCCTTATGGCCAAGTCTTACATCAACGCCGATTGGCAAAAGCAAATAAAGCAATTAACTGCGGACGCAAACTGAAAAGAAGCGAAGCCCAAGCCTGCCCACAGGCAAACGACAGTAGATGCGGCCTACTCGTCCAGATCTTCACCGTAGTCGACGTCGTCCTTCTCTGTATGGAGATTGCAAGGTGAGTACAAACTTGTACTCCGCAAATCACACGGAGAAATGCAATATAATGATAAAGGCTTCAATGGAAGGCTTATAGGGTTAGTTTCCATAAAACAACATTTAAGGAAATATGATAAATAGATTGAAAATGCTAAATTTAATACAGTAAGTAAAAACAATACTTGTAATTGAAAATTATACCATCGGTGCAGGCTCCAACCATACACCAACCTATCCACGGGCATCAAACCCGGACCATCTTTTCCAAAAGATCACGTATGGATTCCATCCATCCACACGCTTTCACTGCGCAACTCTGATGGATTCCATCCATCCACCAGATTTCAATCTCTCACGGATTTCATCCATCCGTAAGGTTTTCATCTCTCGTGGATTCCATCCATCCACAAGGTTTTCAAAAACATTTTTGAAAAACAAAGTTTAATCCATGAAAAACTTTTACTCAGCATGCCCATGACCATAGGCACGGCTATCCAGGATAGATTATACACTCTACAGAGGTTGTACAGCTTTACCCACAAGACACGATCATCCCTTTTTACCACTAGATTACACACTTCCTTAGGTGTGCGGTGAGGAGTCGTGACAAAGCCTTTACAATGCAAAGCCTTCAACCTGGCCAAGCCAACTCTAAGGTTTTACCCCAGTAAGGAATCCACCAGACCGGGACCCCCTCTTGAGCCTGAGTGAGACTTCTCATGGCTACAACGATGCTCACTCAAGTGGGACTTCTCATGGCACCAACCATGCCCACTTTCAACCTACGACTTGACTCAGGTTGAGACTTCACAAATTATTCAGCCAGGGCTGTCCCATACCAGCCATGTGGTTGTACGATATGGCCTTGCAACAGTAGCTCACAGACCGGTCCTTAATTGACTTAGGCCTAACCACATACCCCTGTGCACGACAATCAACCCTGTGGCTACAACCTACAGAGCATGCCTGCACCCACCAATCTAACCAATTGCCTAAGTCTAAACCAGTTTTTATATTTTGTCTAAACCAGTTTTTATATTTTGTTTTCAAAATAATTTTATAATCCTTCCTGACTCTCCGAAGTCAGGAATACATTTCAAAAACTTATCATTTCATGTGAAAAGCTCATCATTTTATGTGAAAGATATCCCAACCCAATTAATATGTCTAAGCAGGGCTAAGCATTTGATTTAAACTCTCTATCCAACACTAATGTATTAACTAGAGTTTGATTCTAGGGTGACAAGGTATCGAGGAATCCAATATCAATGGAGAAATTAACAAGTAGGTAATAACTAAATTTAAAACTGAATTGAAATACGTTGAATAGAAATATGCATGCAGAATAATTTAAAACAAAATAGTTTTATTTTGAAATCTGGAATCAACATGATCAAGCAGTGTGACTTGCCTTGCTCTTCAAATTGGTGTGAATCTTCGTCGAAGAATTTTCCCGAATCGTCGAAATCTACACGTGAAAATAACCCACCAAATTCAAATAAATTCAAATTGACTTCAAAAATTTGAATTGAGACCAGAAATAAATAGAGGGAAATTTTTTATGAATTTAGAAATTTGAATGGGCTCAATCAGAGTTAGGATAAAGGAGAACGAGCTTCAGGAAGTTTAAAATCAGAGAAAAAGGAAAAATAATTTTTTGGAATTATTTTTCTAAAGGAAAATGGGATTTATGACGTTAGCAGAGGATTTAATTTTGGCCGAATTATTTTTCAACTGAAAAATCAGATTACTGTGTCAGCATGGCGTCAGCCATGAGGTGGGCCGGCTGACAATGGGCCCTGGTCCATGTGGACCGAGCCCATGGACCCAGAGAAGAGGTGAGGTGGCACGAGTGGTGGGTGGCGCTGACTGGGCAAGAGGGCCGACGAGGTGGCGCTGACGCTGCGCCACACCACCTGCCACGTCGGCACGGGAGGCACCGCCGGCCGGAGGCGCACGGGGGGGGGGGGGGGGGGCGTGCTCACCGGCGAACAGCGGCGCGACTGCTAGCGGTGAGGGTGGGAATGGGGAGAGGAGGCCGAGGGGAGTGCGGTGGTGGGGGCGGAGATTACCGTGGGCGATCGGAGATGGCCGGCGACGAGGGGAAAGCGGCGGCGGCGCTCGGGTGGTGATAGGGACGGCACTCCGGCGGTGTTCGGACCCGGGGAAGAGGCGCACGGGCATGGCGGCGAGGCGGGGAAGCCGGAGGGGTCAATGGTGAGGCGCAAGGGCGCCGGAGATGGCCGAGATTTCTCGCCGAAGTCCTAGGCAGCAGCGACGGTGGGGGAAACTTGGCGCGGGGACACTCGGCTCACCGAAGAGGGGAGAGGAGGGTGAAGGGAGGTGGGGCGAGAGGAGGCGGAGCCAAGGGAGGGGTTTTACAGGGGCGGAGGGGAGCGGCCGGGGCAAATTGCTCGCTGGAGAGGGCACGAGGGCGGCGGCGGCTACGGGAGACCGTGCGGCGTGGGGGAGAGGGGAAGTGGGGAGGTGGGCGCGGGTCTTGCGGCGCACGACGGGAGGAGAGCGGTGCGCTCGGGAGGGAGGGAAGAGGCCGGGAGGTGCGGAGGTGGTTGCGCCGGGGAGAGAAGAAGGAGGCAGCACGCGGGGATGAAGGAAGAGGGGAGGAAGAAGGGTTTGACGGGTGGGGTCCACGCGCAGTGAGAAAGAGAGGGGAGCGGGTAACGACCGGATCGCGGGGGTGGGGATCGGACGGCCGAAGGGGGTTAAGTGGAGGGGATGGCGGGGATGGCCCGGGAGGAGATCGGGCGGCTGGACGCGAGGGAAGGCGGACAGCGGGATGGGCCAAGGCGCAGGGGTGCGGCCGATCTGGGCCGAACGTGTGGCGAGCGGGGGAAGGGGAGAGGCGGGATCTGGCGGGCGACGTAGGCGTAATCTGGCCGTCCACGTGGCAGCCAGAAGGGAGGGGAGGAGAAATTATTTTCAGATTTTAATTTTTGATTTTCAGAAAACACCAGAAAATCAACTAATGCTCAGAAAAATATGAAATTACTTCAAAACATTCTAGAAAAATCTGCAGAAGTTTCTAGAAGTGTTTTAGACTTAATAAAATTATTTCCAACTAAAGTTGGCTCTATAATTTTAAAAATACTTTTTAATTTCAAAAATACACTTTTAAACTCCAGAAAATTCAGGAAACCAAATAAATCCAAATAATTAATTTAAAGTAGGATTTTTATAAGAAATCAAAATATCATTTTAATTTATAATTTTTTTTGTTGTACTTAAATTACTTTTCAAATCCAGCCTTTTCAAAAACAGAAATTCAGGGCAAAAACCAAAATTAAAATTTAGGCACAAAAATTCAGATTTTTATTTTAATATTATTTATTTACTTGTTTATTTATTTTTATTTTAATAAAAACCTGGGCTGTTAAAGTGGTGCCAGCGAGGTGAGGGGTTGGAGATTGGCCAAATAGCGAAATGGCTCGTTGGGTACCTGAGGAAGGTATGGGATGCGACAACGCGGTTGGAGACGAGGCACAAAGAAGGCAGCAGTGCTCGGGGTGCGGCCATGGGTGGGCTCACCTAGTTGACCGCATTTCATCATGGAACGCATAGAAGTAAGATGAGCAATAGCATGACATTGACCCAAGGAACGCAATGGTGCGCTTGGTTTGGCCAGAGGGGGAATGGATTGGCCTAGCCATGGCGTCATCCATAGAAACCAAAGGGTGTTCTGGTGCAGGACCTCCTCAGTGATGCTCTTGGCAAACCGAGGTATGTAATACATAGAGTGTGTGATGGTGATCATGCAGCAATAAAGAATTGGGTTTTGGCTCACTGGAGATGACGAATCTATGACAAGAGGCGATTTCAGTCTAGATTGGGAAAAACTCGATTTTGGGAGATAGGCTACACCAAAACTAAATTAATTTAACAAGGAGGTGGATGATACATGTTAACACAATGTGGCACAAAAGAATTGTGAAAAAGCTCATCGGAGTGGTCTGAACGCGAGTTGGAACGACCATCAATTTTGGGAATGGAGGGCTCTCGGTGGTGGCTGTGTTATGAGGTTTGAGGAGACTTGGCAAAGGTTGAGAAGGGTTAAGAGAGGACAAGGGGTCATATACTAGGGCTCGGAAAAGTTGGAAATGGACTTGAATTTGCGGGATTTAGTTTTGCATCGGTTTGGGAAATACGGGATAAAAGACAAACGGATGAACACATCGTGAAGGGGCCGGAAGGAATGGGTTCCTTTCGTGATTTGGCACAATTTTTGTTTTTGTGAAACATTGAGATAAAGCTTGGATGAGAACTTAGATTGGGAGACAAAGGTGGCTATGGTTGTTTTTGGCTTGGTCTGCACGGTTCGGTTGTGCAAAATAAATAGTAATGATAAATAGTGACAGAAGGTAGAGAGAGAGAGAAAGAGAGCGAAAGGAAGGAAAAAGTGGAAAAATAAAATAAAATATGGGCCAAGAAAAATAGGTTGGACTTAGAAAAATAGAACGAACGTTTTTCTGGAGATTCGGATTTTTGAAGATTTGAATTTGAATTTTTCATAATTTAAATTCAAATTCAGAATTTCATGTGGAATTGGAATTTTGATATTTCTTTCCAAAATTACACATAAAATTCAAATAAAATCTATACACTTTTAAATAATTAATTTAGAATTTTTTTAGATGGTGAATTTTTGGGATGTTACTGTCGGTCTAGTTGGAGACAAAGAGTTTGCGAGTTTGTGTTTCCACTGCGTAAAGTTGATACTTGAGGAAAAATTTTTAAGAGTCATTCACCTCCTCTGATTCGCCATACCGATCATACAATTGATATCAGAGCCCGATTAACTCTTCTTTATAGATCCTAACTAGTCTTTAGAGCAATGGCGTCGGAAAGGTATCACAATAAGTTTCTGTCTTTGATGGGGTTGACTATTCCCATTGAAAGATAAAGATGAGGATATACATCCAAGCTCAAGACCTAGCCATTCAGAACGAAGTGAGAAGTCCCTTTGTTGTGCCAGCCAATGATGTGATCCTCGATGTTGTCCAGTCAGTTGTGGTTGAGGCAAATGGTAAGGCACACAACTTCTTAATCCAAGGCCTAGGGAGAAATGAGTTCAATTGGGTGGCACATGTTGCATCCTCACATGAGATCTGAATGACCCTTTATGATTGCCGTAGGGAAACGTCGAAAATTAAGAAAGTTTGTGAACCCAATGTAAGAAGGACTACCAGAAACTAGAGATGGAACATGGAGAGTCAATCGATTCCTTCTTTGGTAAGTTCCACAAGATCCTGAATGACCTGAGGTCTGTGGGAGTCACTTACCTAGATGCTAGCAATGTTGCTCATGCTCTGAGTGCTCTTGATATGAGTGTTTGAGAAATCAAAATTACATCCATCAGTGACAAGGCGGAGTTGGTAACTATGGCTGATATGTTGTTCTCACAGCTAAAGACCCATGAGATGGGTGTCGTAACCAAAAAGTTCAAAGGTCCGAAGATCTCGTGTGACTGATCTTTTTAGGAGTGGCGCTTCTTATGAGAATGCTTCTTCTTGATTTTTCTTGTCCGCTTTTCAAGCCATGAGTGATGAGCAACTTGATGGCCTTCTCATAAATGATATAGCCCTTATTACTAGCAGATTCACCTATGCCTACCACAAGGGAAAAGAGCGTAGGAGAGGGGGTCCAATTGGTTGCTTTAAGTGTGGTGAGATAAGTCATTTTTGTTCTCGTTGTCCTTGTAATATTCTGAAAAGAATCCCTATTGAGGACCTATGTGTAATTAACGAAAAGAAGATATGTGAAAATATGTTACCTTCAATTCTAGAGAGTAGTTTCTTGAAATAAGTCGTACAGGAGGAGTTGGAGATTGAATCGAACTCATGCCGTGATAAAAGGGGATGTGAGGGGAGAATGACTCAAACCCTAGCCACCTCCACCTTCCTCTACCAACCGCCACCCTCCTAGCCATCACCTCCAGCTCATAGCCAACGCCCTTGCACCGTGCGTTGTGCTCTCTCTCCCCTTACTTTACCGTGGCCAGATTCACCTGTTGGACTTAATTCTGGTTGTGAGCTGTTGGAGTAAAGTCTGCAGGACGGAATAAAGTCTGCAGGAGGGTCTTCTGAAGGAGCGTCATCAGTTTGTTTGAGTCTCAGTCAGCATGCAGTGAGTGCCGCAGTAAGCGCACTGGGCATGTATATGGGTCAATAACATGCAGTGAGCATGAAGTCCATTTTCCATTTAGTATGGATCTGTGATCCGACTTAATCGCTAGAGATTTTAGCATTCAGTTGTAATCATGCATGTATTCTGAAGAGGTTCAGATTAGTTTTGCTGAGACATTCAGTAATGCATTTTAGAGAATTCAGTTTCTGAAGATTGAACCACATTCTTTACTTTGCCGTAAGAACAACAGTACTCGCTCGGTTCAGTTTTCTAGGCGTGCTCTGCTCTGTTCTGAAATTCTGGGCGCATATTCTCCTGTTTCTCTGTTTACATTTGGTATCAGAGCGTTAGGTTAGAGCGCCCATTTGCCCTGTTGAATCCGGATGGCGCTCGTCGCAGCAGAGAACACGCGGGAGAGCGGCGGAGGCCAGTTCGTGTACCCGCAGTTGACAGCGACAAACTACGCCAGCTGGGTGATCCGGGTTCAGGCGATGATGGAGGACCAAGGCGTGTGGGAGGCGATCGAGCCGGTGGCCGGGGCGGTCGTCGACACGAGGAAGGACAAGAAGGCGCGGTCGCACCTTCTTCAAGCTCTCCCGGAGGACCTTCTCATGCAGGTGGCAAAGAAGAAGACGGCGAAGGAGGTGTGGGATTGTCTCAAGACGAGGTTCGTCGGCGCGGAGCGCGTCAGGGAGGCGCGGCTGCAAACGTTGAAAAGTGAATTCGACGTGCTGCGCATGAAGGAGGACGAGACGCTGGATCAGTACGCCGGCAAGCTCGCGGCCATGTCCGTCAAGTACGGCAACCTCGGTGGCACGCTCGACGATGCCGCCCTGGTGAAGAAGCTCTTCGACAGTGTGCCGGATCGGTTCCTCAATGTCATCGCCGGCATTGAACAATTCTACGACCTCCGCACATTGGCGTTCGAAGAGGCAGTGGGCCGGCCGAAGGCCTACGAGGAGCGCACGCGACGTGCGTCCGGCGGCGCGAGAGCAGACGGCCAGCTCCTTCTCACTCAGGCGGAGTGGGAGGCGCGCCACAAGAAGACAGTGGGTGAGTCCTCGGCGAGAGGCAAATCACCTGATTCTGGTGGCCGCGGTAGAGGGCGTGGTCGCGACAAAGGGCGAGGCCGTGGAGGACGAGGGACAACACCAGGCAAGGAGGTCTCCACTGGCTCTGTGCACAGACGGGATAAAAGCCATATCAAATGCTTTGCCTGTGGCACAATGGGTCATTATGCAAGCCAATGCAAGCAGCCAAAGAGGGAGGAGGAAGCACACCACGCCCGGACCGACGACGTCGAACCGGCATTGCTGCTCGCGGTGTCGGAGGAGGCGGCGCAGGAGCAACACCAGGGCGCAGTCATCTTCAATGAACCGCTCGAGCAAGCGCGGGAGAAAAGCCAAGCTACCGTCTTCCAGAATAAGTCACTCGGGCAAGCACATATGGGAGGTCTGGATGCTATTTCCCTAAACAAGTCACTCGTGCAAGCAAAGAGGGGAGCCCAGGATGTTGTCTTCCTCAATGAAGAGTATGTGCAGCCGGAACTTCATCTGGCCGGAGAAGGGGTTAATGCAGGTGATGTCTGGTACCTCGACAACGGCGCCAGCAACCACATGTCCGGAGATCGAGGCAAGTTTCGGGAGCTGGATGAATCCATTACAGGAAAGGTGAGATTTGGGGATGACTCCACTGTGCAGATCATGGGCGAGGATTCCATACTTTTTGATTGCAAGAATGGTGATCAGTGGTTACTCCAAGAAGTCTATTTCATTCCAAGACTTCGTAGCAATCTTGTGAGCCTGGGACAACTCACTGAGATCGGCTATAAGGTGGTGATGGAAGGCAGCGAGCTCAAGGTGTTTGATCAAAGTCCTCCAAGGCTGATCATGAATGTGAAGCGTTCACAGAACCGGCTGTACCGCATCACGCTGCAGGTGGCAAAACCAGTGTGTCTCCTAGCAAGTTTGGAAGACCCAGCTTGGCTCTGGCATGCGCGCTTGGGCCATGCAAACTTCCAGGCATTGAAGATGCTAGTTGAGAAGAACATGGCGGCAGGAGTGCCGTTGATCACACACCCAAACCAGCTATGCCATGGGTGTTTGGTGGCGAAGTGAAGTCCATTCCCACAGATGACGCAATTTCGGGCCGAGGAGCCGCTCGAGTTGCTGCATATCGACCTCTGCGGCCCGATTACTCCACCAACAATTGCTGGTAACAAGTATTTTATGCTGGTTGTAGATGATGCTTCAAGATGGATGTGGGTGTTCATGTTGAAAACAAAAGATCAAACATGTACAGAGTTTGTCAAGTTCAAGACTCTAGCTGAAAACACTAGCGGACGCCGCATCAAGACGCTGCGATCAGACCGTGGTGGCGAGTTTTTGTCCGCGGTGTTTGCTAAGGTCTGTGAAGAGGCTGGCATCCAGAGGTACTTCACTGCACCATACACGCCGCAGCAAAATGGCGTGGTTGAGCGCAGAAATAGGACAGTCATGGGAATGACTCGGTCTCTACTCAAAAGCATGAATGTACCAGCGAGGTTCTGGGGCGAGGCGGTGCGACACGCGGTATACCTGTTGAACCGCTTGCCGACCAAGTCAATGGGTGAGCGCACCCCATTTGAGGCTTGGAACGGGAGGAAGCCGCACTTGGCGCACCTTCGGGTATTTGGATGCACGGCGCATGTCAAGACGGCGGCACCACACTTGAAGAAGCTCGACGACCGAAGCCAACAGATGGTGTACTTTGGCGTCGAGGATGGGTGTAAAGCACATCGGCTGTTCGACCCTCGCCACGGCAAAATTGTTGTGAGTCGGGATGTTAAATTTGAAGAAAATCTGCAATGGAGTTGGGCTGCAGGTGCAGGCACTGGAGAACATTCAGATTTTTCAGTTGAAGAGGATATACAGCCGAGCCCCTCGGTGTGGACTGCCATTGGAGGTTCAGCAGACTCGCCGGGACTGCAGTCAGCGTCTGCCGTATTTCAGCCCAGGAGTGTACCAGCGAGTCCAGAGAGTGGAGGCGCGCCAGCTGCAGCATCACCTCCAGGCGTGCTGACCAGGGCGCGGGCGGCTGCGCGTACAGGGCGAGTGACGGAGACGACGCCAACATCTCCACGTACTCCTGTGCGTATGCAGTCAACAGAAATGACAACAAATGAGCTTGAAGAGGAGGAGGCTGTCCACGGTTTGACAAATATTTGCAGCTCGGATGAAGGCCCACACCGATACCGCAGTCTGCATGATGTATATCAGAATACAAATGAAGTTGCACTCAACTATGACTCAGATGGTGCGGCACTGCTTGCAGAAACACAAGAACCATCTTGTTACAGAGAAGCAGCAGGGAATCCGGAATGGGAGGAGGCCATGATGAGAGAAATGGAGTCAATTGAGAAGAATGCAACATGGAGATTGACAACACTACCTGCTGGACACAAACCCATAGGGCTTAAATGGGTTTTTAAATTGAAGAAGAGCTCGGAAGGTGAAGTGATTAAGCACAAGGCAAGATTAGTGGCAAAAGGATATGTGCAGCGACAAGGAGTTGATTTCGAAGAGGTGTTTGCGCCAGTTGCAAGGTTGGACACAGTGCGTATGATTCTTGCAATAGCTGCAAACCGTGGTTGGGAGGTTCATCACCTTGACGTCAAGACTGCCTTTCTGAACGGCGAGCTTGAAGAGGAAGTGTATGTGTCGCAGCCGGAAGGATTTGTTGTGAAAAACAAAGAGCATTGTGTGCTCAAATTGAGCAAGGCTCTTTATGGTCTTCGACAAGCGCCGCGGGCATGGAACATTAAGCTGGATAGAAGCTTAAAGAAGATTGGTTTCAGGAGATGTGTGCAAGAACAGGCCTTATACACAAGGGGAGAAGGAAGGGCAGCAGTTGTAATTGGGGTATATGTTGACGATCTTATTGTCGCAGGAGGTGATCCAAAGGAGATTGCAGTCTTCAAGAAGCAGATGACAGCTGAGTTTGAGATGAGTGACTTGGGGTTGTTGTCTTATTATCTTGGGATTGAGGTGTCACAGCAAGAGTCTCATTTCACACTCAAACAAGCAGGCTATGCAAAGAAGGTATTGCTGCAGTTTGGAATGATGGACTGTAACTCCACTAAATACCCTATGGAGCAGAGAGCACAATTGCACAAGGATGCTGATGGCCAGCCTATTGATGCAACTGAGTATAAGCGCATGATCGGTTGCCTCAGGTACCTGTTACATACTTGCCCAGATCTCTCTTTCGCTGTTGGAGTAGCTAGCAGGTATAGGGAGAGGCCAACAATGATGCACTATAAAGTTGTGAAGCAAATTCTTCGGTATCTAAAGGGTACCACAGATTTTGGGTTGGTGTATAGCCGAGGAGGAGCAAAGGAGGTCCTCACAGGATACACTGACAGTGATTTAGCGGGAGATCTTGATGATAGAAAAAGCACGGGTGGAATGGCGTTCTACATCAATGATAGCTTGGTGTCTTGGTGCTCACAAAAGCAAAAAAACGGTGGCACTTTCATCTTGCGAAGCTGAATTTATGGCGGCAACGGCAGCAGCTGCACAAGCACTTTGGTTGAGGAGTTTGCTTGGAGAGATCACTGGAAAAGACCCAAAAACAGTGAGGATATTTGTTGACAACAATTCAGCTATTGCGCTTATGAAGAATCCGGTTTTCCATGGATGAAGTAAGCATATTGACACTAAATATCATTTTATTAGAGAGTGCATCGAAGGAGGACGGATTGAGGTCCAGCGAGTTTGCACTGAAGAACAAAGAGCTGACGCTTTGACGAAATCCTTGCCGGCAGTGAAGTTGGCGACAATGCGTCACTTGCTCGGTGTTCGTGATCTTGGCCCACACCAGAATTAGGGAGGAGTATGTTGGACTTAATTCTGGTTGTGAGCTGTTGGAGTAAAGTCTGCAGGAGGGAATAAAGTCTGCAGGAGGGTCTTCTGAAGGAGCGTCATCAGTTTGTTTGAGTCTCAGTCAGCATGCAGTGAGTGCCGCAGTAAGCGCACTGGGCATGTATATGGGTCAATAACATGCAGTGAGCATGAAGTCCATTTTCCGTTTAGTATGGATCTGTGATCCGACTTAGTCGCTAGAGATTTTAGCATTCAGTTGTAATCATGCATGTATTCTGAAGAGGTTCAGATTAGTTTTGCCGAGACATTCAGTAATGCATTTTAGAGAATTCAGTTTCTGAAGATTGAACCACATTCTTTACTTTGCCGTAAGAACAACAGTACTCGCTCGGTTCAGTTTTCTGGGCGTGCTCTGCTCTGTTCTGAAATTCTGGGCGCATATTCTCCTGTTTCTCTGTTTACATCACCCGCCCTACTATGCGCTGCTACCGTTGTCGCCCCTATCTCCCTTTGCTGCTGCCTCGTGCATGTGCAATCAAGCCACTGCCACTCAGTTCAAAAAAAAAAAAAGCCACTGCCACTAGGGTGCCTTACCGTGCCGAGACTACTGCCAGCGGCTTGCCACTGCGTGCATGTTGTGCCATGTGTCGCTGCCGCTACATGTTGTGCTGTGGCTATGCTGCTTGTGTGCTACACGAAGAGAAGAGAAGGTAGGAGGAGAAGAAAGAAGAGGAGGGGCAGGAGGTGCTGGTCGTGTTGCATGCTGCCAGTTGCTATCGTTCCATGCAGAAAGGGCAGCGGCGCCCTAGCATGCAAAGCCATGCCTCATGCCTTGCTTCCATGTGCGCGCACTGTTGCTGCGTCCCTTGCTGTGGCTTCCATAGGACAAGAAGGAACTATGGCTGCTGTGTTTTTTTGCTACTGAAGCCCCTGCGTTGCTGCATATCAGGGAATAGAAGAGAATAGCTTGGTAGAGAGGAAGCGAAGGGGAGAAGAGACAGAGAAAGAGCCTGCTGTTGCCCCCCATCTTCGACGTTCGATTTCAGGGCAACGGTCCAAAATTCTTTTCTTTGTTAGCTCATTGATTTGTTAAGTCTAGAGTGGGGATTAATGTGAATAGATACCAAATATTATGGTTAGGAATCATTGGAAAACCCGTTCATAGATGATTTTGTGTGCAGTATCTTCTATAGCGAGTTTGGGCACTATATGGGCTTAATATAAAAGTGTCATCTACTAGATAGTTGTAGACAATTTTATTATCTCTCTATGGAGTATTTAATCATGTCACTTGATTGGTTAGATTAAGAGTTATGATTTTTTTAAGCTTGCTATCTGGAGAGTCGTTATCATTTCGTGGCATCGTGGTAAACCATAGATTAAAATTATTGTATGGATTAATTAGGGTTTTTACTCTACATGAAAGTTGTAAATAATTTCTTAATTTTTCCATAGAATTCTCAAACATAGAATTCAGATGGATAGATTAAAAGTTAGGGCCTTTGGAATCTCGCTGTCCTGCAAACCATTGTGATTAGATAGTGTCATGGAAATTATTAGATTAAAAATAATATGAGGCCGAAATGAAATTTGATATGAACTAAGAAATTGTGCATTAGGACGTTTAGATACTCAAATTATCTTCTTTTACTGTTTTATGATAAGTACTAAAATAGATATGAAATTTGTAAGGATGTTGCTTGTGAGCCATCGTGATTGGATAGTACTATTGTAGTTTATTGATTAAAATTAGTAGATGGCCAAATCAAATTTAAGGCATAACTAAATAAAGGTATACAATTATCTGTAGATTCTAGAAGTGATATGTTTTACTATATTTGCATGTGTAATTTAATAGATATGAAAATGTTAAACATGTTGTACAAAAGATGATAGATATGTCTTCTAGGTTAAAAACGGCGAGGGGGGGGGGGGGTTTAAATGGTTTAATCTAGATTTTTAGCCAACTAATAATTTGTAGCAAATTTTGTGTTGATTCTAGAAAGAATTTGTAGGGACTTTTGTGTAGATTCCAGAACTTGAATGGTTTGCTATGATAGGGTTTGGGAGTTGGAAGTTATGATATTTGTAGTACCGAGACAGCAGGGGTGACTGTCTGGTAAAGGGGGTATGGTGGATTTGGGAAGCATGTTGGAGCGTTATCATTTAAATACTGTCTTGTGTTGAGATTAAGTAATTGCTATAGGAGGAGTAGCATCAGAGTTGTTGTCATCTTCAAATCAAATCATTCCTCGCAACTAGTAAGGTAAGTGCATGGTAGAATGGTATTCAAGTGTTTGAAATTATTGTTTTGTTAAATGAATACTTGTCATGATTATTCATATGACTGTGGCTGTTTTATATTGCTCATATGCTTATGATAAAATGATGATGAATGCGGTAGAATGATGATTATACCAATTGTTTAATGCTGACAATGAACTAAAGAAAGATATAACCATTGCATTGCGTGTTGAGTATTCATGATGGAAAGATATGACACATGAGAGCAGGATGAGGTTCCCGTATGTAAAGGATGGGCTTGTGGTCCACCAATAAAAAGTACAGGCATGAGGTCCCCGTATGAAAAGGGTGGGCTTGAGTGGACACTGACAGGTGTAACACTCTGCTATACCGGTATAAGCAAACAATGAGTTGAGACATGTGCACGAACATTACATTCATGAAAAGAGAAATAAGATAATAAGACATATGTGTGAAACTTGATGAGAATAAATATGTGAAATTGAGATGATGGTGAATGGATATGAATTGTTAATGTGATACGTGCCTCGTTTATTATTCTAATATGTACTTTTTGAGTTGTGGACTCACCCTTGCTTTGTTATTGTTTTCAGGTGCTCGCTGATGACGACATGCATGGGTGGGGTATATCACAAGTTGATCTTGTACTTCATAGTTCTCTCTTTCACATAGTGATTACTTATTCATTATTAGAAATACATCTTGCTATCTTTGAATTCCCTAGTTTTATATTGATGCTAGTAACCAATTCCCTTTAGTTAAATGTATTATTGATTCAGATTATTGTTATTTGGTTCATCTTAAAGTTTGTCAATAACTTCTGTATTACTGAAATTTATATGTTCATGATTATGTTGAAAAATTATACTTGAGGCCTAGTTGTTCGTGATGTATAATTAATGGTTTAAATTGGTAGTATTTGTGATTGTGGGTGAGATTCTGGTTTTTTTTGTTAAGCCGGGATGTTACAATTGGTTTTAGAGTGGGCTTTAGGTTTGTAATGGAAAAATCGGTAATTTAATCTAGATAATCAACTAAAACTTAGCATAGGATTGGTAAACCTATAAAAAAATTAATTAGGCTAGATAATTTATAAAATATGACTTAGGTTAATTAATTTGTTTAAAATAAAATTTGACACACTGGTGCACAATAGGATGGGTTTTTGGGTCAAGCATTGCATTTATGATTATGGTATTTTATGATTAATAAATGTGGTTATGAGATGTTGCTTACAATTGTATCGTATGGTTGTTTAATTGAGATGGATAGTGATAACAAAAGGTAGAGATCGTGGTTGTGACCATGGGCATGACTAGACCATGCCACCGCATGTGGTACATGATTAGCGAAGATTTTTCCTTTGGTAACCTTAGCTAGAAACGGTAGAGGATGAGTTTCTATTGCACATTTTTGTTAGTGGGGGAGTACGGTTTCTCTATGGGTTTTTACGGGTAGTTGCATATGGTGTTGATGATGATTTCTCATTTGATATTTTATTTCATGAAGGAATTATAGTTTCTCTTCGATTATTGAACTATTCTTGTTGCTTATGAAAGTTATCAATTTGTCGAATCATCTTTTCATGGTGGTTTTACCATTTTATTGAGGGCTATGACTTATTTCTTGACTCAATATTTTCTTTTTTTTGGACTAATGAGAATATCTTTTGCAAGCCATATTTATGTGGATGTTTAATGCCCGGTTTTATGAAGGAAAAATACTAAAGTTCTTGTTGTTATGATTTCTTAGGCTTGGATTATAGGAGTATCTACAAAAAAAATATTGGTAAGGCATGGAATGTTAAGTTTGGGAAAGGAAGTAGTATATAAATGATTTTAAGTAATATCTTTGTGAGTGAAATTGATTAATTGTGATAGTGTCCTACAGTAGTTTCATGATGAATAGTGAGTAGGAATATGTCCATTATAACTTAAATTGTTACGGTTATAGAGAAGCATAGAGCATGGTTGAATCAATTATATAACTAAAAAGATAAGAATTCTCAAACTATATTGGATGAATAAGGTAATTTAGTGCCAATAGATTATTCTAATTGTTTGTGAAGGTTACATTAAAGATATGTGAGATTCTTGTGCTTGGTGAATATTAATCCTGAATTAATATTTACTAAGGATACTTGGTGAACATATATAGATGCTTGATTGATATGTTCTTGCCATGCTAAATTGACCTAATGTGTTTAAATGAATGGATGAATGTTGTTGCATAATCGTGTGAAACCTTATTTAGTCGAGGTTAAATTGTTGAAGCTTTTATGGTATTTTTCTCTAAGTTCTGAATATAAGATGGAATTTGTGAATATGTGTCTATAAGTATTTATGTGATTAGTATGGAAACAAATAGATTATACATTCAAGATCATCGACCGATAGTGAGAATCACTAGAGCGCAGTTATTGTGTGCTAAATTTGGTGTTGAGCATCACTAAACGTTGAATAAATAAAGTTTAATAAATATTTTATAATGGTGTGCTTTCTGACATTGTCGCGTAATAGTTTGTCCTTGACTAAAGTGTTTTGCTAGAATATTAATTATGGTTGTTGCGGTAATCTTGTAATGTTTTATGAGTTTTTAAAACTTAGGATGGGATAATAAAATATTATGAAGCAATTTAGTTTGATCTTGGAAAGCTTGAAGATATGATAGCAGATTTTTATAATTCATGTTAAGATTTTCTTAAATTTGTACTCATATAATCGTTGGTAAGTGCATTTGACGGTGGTGTTAAACATTTTAAGAAAAAAAGGTTCAATTGACCTTCGGAAATAATTTAGTGGAATGTTATAATTTTGTTCTCATAATTCGTTTCAAGTTTGTTGGCTTACATGGTAGTAGTACTTTATAAAAAAAATGTATGGAAAGTGAACTCATTGCAAGTGTTAAAGTTTTTGTGTGTGCTGTTGTTTAATTGTCCTTTCATTATATATGCTGGTGGATTACTAAATCTATCAAAGGTATGGAAACTTGATATATTATTTAGATTATTACCATTGTGTAAATTGCCATATTTTCTAGAGGAAATTTGATTATGTTATCTAATGAAGGTAAAAAATGATGTAATAACCTAATCAATGTGGTAGTAAATTGAATGGTAAGGAATGTTAAACTATTGTCATGATATATGAAGTGGAGATTAGATTCACTTGTTAAGAGTTTCTCTATCATTTACAACTAAAATTTTATGGTAGAAGTCTTAGAAATTGAAATCCTAAAGTGATATTGACTAGTATCTCTGTATAGCTAGAAGTAATGGAGGAATTTGTTGTTGTGGCATGTAATATTTTAGGTTATCCTAGTTTCGAAGTTGTAATCTTAATGTGATTTTCGGTAATAACAAGTGAAGCTGAATTTGCATTGATAACTGATAGAATTTATTTGGTTGCGATTGCTGGGTGTGTGGGAATTTTAAAGGGTAATTGTCCTTTAAAAGAACAAAGCTGATGGGATTTAATGGGAAATCAATATATAGGAGTAGTTAGAATAAAGGAAAGCAAAATTAATGAGATTAGTATCATGAAGGATCCTTGCTAATGCATTCAGTGACTTGTGTACTAGTGTCTCTCTAGATTTGCTGCGATATTGCAACAAGGTTCGGTTTAACTTTGAAATTTCCAATTTAAAAGAAATGTGTATGTGTGAAATATGATGCTTTGAAATTTTATGATTCAAGGGCAGATTATACTTTAAATTCGAGGGAAGTATCTTTTTTTTGGGGGTAGTGTGACATATTTGTAGTTCCTGTTTACTTTATGTGTTTTGTCCGATGTTGTTTGTAAAGAAAAATGGTTTAATGGTGTTATGGGCGGTCCTTTTATTTGCTTAAAAAGTAAAAAAAGAGTTGCTATTTTGCATGTTAGAGTGATTCCATCTTTTGGCTTATGTGATTTTTAAATGCAAACTACTTATTTAGATAGTTGAATAATTTCTTAGTGAATATTTCTTCTTCAGAGTGGTTCTTTTGAAAGAGAGTTGGTTTAAGGAGTATGGTAAGTGTTTTTTGTGTTTCCCTATGTTAAAAAGAGATGCATCCCGCAAAGTGTGGGACTATTATGATAGATAAGGGAAGAGCTCCTAGTGTTATTGAGAGTTAGGGCATTTGTGCCATGGAAAGCAAAGGTAAACTTTTGGTTTTCCAGAGTGTGGTTCGGATTTCTTTTTCTAAGGCGGGTTATGTTTAAGAAATTTATTTAGCGGATTGTAGTTATTGTGAATAGAATGGGTTGACATAGAATATGGGAGTGAAATCTTGAGGAAGCGTGTAATACCTCAAACCATAATTGAATATGAAGTTGAAAGGTAAATTTAAAATGTGCAGCTTAGTTTAGGAATATAAGACCATAGAGGCGTAGAGCTCTTTAAGCTAAGTCTACCCAGTTCGGAGTTTGGGACGAGGCTTTGTAGATATGTAAAGATTAGACAGTTGTGTCTAATTAGAAAAAAAAGAGGGATTGGGCACTCGGGAGAGCTTAGACGAGGTGAGAAGGTGCGGATTGGAGTTTGAGGTGGGTGTCCTGGTACTCCTAATGGTATCTTCCATCAAAGACATTGTGCGGTTTGGTGTTAAGGGGAAGCTTAGTCTAAGGTACATTGGACCATTCTCGATAGTGGTGCGTATTAAGAAACGGGCTTATCAATTGGACCTTCCTATGTCCGTACGTGTTGTGCACAATGTGTTCCACATCTTGTGTCGAGGAAGTATTTGGGGGGAAATCCGTAGTGCAAAATATCAATAAATCCATTGACCATCGAGTGAGATTTCACCTTTGAGTCTCGGCCAGTGCAAATCCTGGGATAATTGGGGAAATTTTGAGACACAAGACTTTGAAATATGTCAAGGTGCTTTGGTCGCATCCATCTGAGTGGGAAACGACTTGGGAACAGGAGTCTCACATGCGTGACAAGTGTGCAGAGTTGTTCATTTTAGGTATGTGTAGAGTTTAATTTTAAGTTCAGTTCTATTTCCCATTTAGAATCATATGGAGTAGAATTCGGGGTCAAATTCTGTTAAAAGGGAGAATGTAACAATCTAAAAAATATCCCTCTTGTGGACCTATGCGTAATTAGAGGAATGGGGATGCGTGAAAATGAGATGCCTTGATTTTTAGAGAGTAGTCGTTTTCCTGTAACTAGTCGTACATGAGGAGATGGAGATTGAATCAAACTCGTGCGGCGATAGAAGGGGATGTGGGGGAGAATGACTCAAACTCTCGCCACCTCCACCTTCCTCTCCCAGCTGCCACCCTCCTGGCCGCTGCCTCCAGCTCCTAGCTGTCTCCCTTGCACTGTGCACATGCTCGCTCTCCCATTGTCGCACCGTGGCCAGACTCAGTTGTCACTGTCGTTGCTGTCACCCTACTGTGCATTGCTGCCACTATCGCTAGCATGCAGCTGCCACCCCTACCTCCCTCTGCTGCTGCCTCGTACATGTGTCAGCAATCCGCAGCCGCTAGGGTGCCTTGCTCCCATGTGATGTGCGTGCACGGTTGCTACGTCCCTTGTCATGGCTTCTGTAGGACAAGAAGGAACTGTGGCTGCTGTGTTTTTCTTGCTGCTAAAGCCCCTACATTGCTGCATGTCAGGCAATAGAAGAAGAGAGTAGCTAGGTAGAGAGGAAGCGAAGGGGATAAGAGATAGAGAAAGAGCCTGCCGTTCCCGCCATCATCGACGTTTGATTTTAGGACAATGATCCAAAATCCTTTTCCTTGTTAGCTCATTGATTAGTTAAGTCTAGAGTGTTGATTAGTGCGTAGATATGAAATATTGTGGTTAGGAATCACCGAAAAACCCGTTAATAGATTGATTCTATGTGCAGTGTCTTCTACAACAATTTTTGGCACTGTATGGGCTTAATATGAAAGTGTCATCTACTAGATAGTTGTAGAAAATTTTATTATCTTTCTATAGAGTATTTAATCATGTCTATTGCTTGGTTATATTAAGAGTTATAATTTTTATAAGCCTGCTGTGTGGAGAGTGGTCATCATTTGGCAGCATCGTGGTATACCATAGATTAAAATTATTATATAGATTAATTAGGGTTTTTAATCAACATGAAAGATGTAAATAATTTCTTAATCTTTCCATATAATTCTTAAACACTAAATTCGGACAGATAGATTAAAAGTTAGGGCCTTGGAATCACGTTGTCCTACAAACCGTTGCGATTAGATAGTGTCATGGTAATTATTAGATAAAAAATAGTATGTGGCTGAAATAAAATTTGAGATGAAGTAAAAAATTGTGCATTAGGATGTTTAGATACTCAAACTATCTTCATTTACTATTTCAATTAAATAGTAAAATAGATATGAAATTTGTAAGGCTACTGCCTGTGAGCCATTATGATTGGGCAGTACCGTTGTAGTTCATTGATTAAAATTACTAGATGGCTAAATTAAATTTATATTTGCTTTAGCTTTTCTAGTTGTGGTTTTTGGATAATGTGATTTGCAGGTGTCTTTAGTCTTCAATTTGGTCGGCTGTGCGGATATTAGATATATTTTGATGCAATGTACTTGTATAAGTTTGTTCTTGTAATTAGATGAAATTGTACCCTCGTAGGCCACTGCTTCTTCAGTGATTATACTCTCTTTTTTTCTTATCATGTTTCCTTTCTTCTGGCCATTTCTCTTTTCTTTTAGAAATTAATTTGATGCAAGGTGATCATAGGAAAATAACTGTATCTAAAATAATGCATGTACCACAGCTTTAAAAGCCTGTTCTACTTGCATGGCAGTAGGGTGCCTATCTCAGTGGTGGTCTGATTGGTCTCTTTTCCTTGGACCAGTTCTTCCCCTGCATTATTTGAGGCCAAAATAATTATTTATGAGTATTGGTTTTATTCCAAATGAAGCAACAATTCTTGTTGATTAATTTTGCACCAATATTTAGTGTTCTCTTATTCTTTGGGCATTACACCCTTTTTACCGACTTGTTAGCATTATTTCTAAGGTTATTGGTCAAATTTTCCAGATCTTAGACTATTATATTTTTCTTCATATTTGGGGGTTTATATTGGCAGTTTCAATTTTAGTGTCATTGACATGCGTCATTTTTACACATATTTAGCTATCATTTTACCCCATTATTTTTCGCATTTCAAGACCATTTATCATCATTTACATAGTTTTCCTATATTTAATTGCTCGAAATGGACTATTTTACATTTTTCTGTATTTTTCAGCAGACCGGCGCGATCGAGGCGCATAAACGACAATTTTAGACTTTCGAGACTGCTCTGTACCGATGTGCGCGTTGTCACGGATGCGTAGGATCAAACCGCGCTGAAATTGGACTCCCGGAGGGCCAAAACAGAAGAAATCGATTCGGGAAGGACTTGGTTGCAAATGTCAGAAACTACGAGGGCTAAAATGCAAAATAACCAATTCCCCACCCGGTCCTAAACCCTAGCCGCCGCCTGGAATCGATGGAGCCCGGTTCTTCTCAGTCCCCCCGTCGCCTTCTTCTCCTTCTCCCCCCATTCTCCTCCAAATCCGGCGCCGGCGAGGGCCGGGCCTTACCTCGCCGGTCGCCTCCATTCTCCACTCCCATCCTTCCCTTTCTCTCGCCTCTCCGCCACCGCATCCTCCTTCTCCACCCACGCGCCCCCTCCACTTCTCCATTCCACCGCCTTGCTCTCTTTCCGGCCGCTCCCCTTCTCCGTGCTCCTCCATCGCCGCTCCTCCGTCGCCTACACCCGTGCGCCTCCCTTCTTCTCCACATCCGGCGCGCCGCTCATCCACCTCGGAGCCACCTCTCGCCACTCCGCGCCTTTACTTCTCCTCTTGCCCCACCGGCGAGCGCCGCCTCTCTCCACCATCCACCGGCCGCATCCACCGTCTCTCTCCTTGGCCCCCTAGTGCTTCCCCTCTTCACTGCTGCTCCACCGCGCCACCCGTGCGCCGCCACCTCTCCTCCTTCTCCACATCCGGACGCATCCACCGTCGCCTCCCGTGTGCCGCCGACCTCCATCAGCGCCGCCATCCCGCCACCCCACTCCACCGCGTCTCCCATCTCGGCCGCCGCCTTCTTCTACCCTTAGCCCCCCCACTGCTCTCTCTCTCTTCTTCCCCCTTTTTTCAACTCCGGTACCAACGGCCACACCTCATCAGAGCCGCCCTTCATCACCTCCGGCCTCCAACCGCGTCGATCCCCTCCGCAGCACGGACACCGGCGGCAGCATCATCTCCACCGAGCCCGGCTTCTTCTACCAGATCGGCGCATCACCTCTCCACCGACGGCGTCTACAGATCCACAGCCGCCACCGACACCCTCATTTGCTCTGCTTCCTCTCTGCTCTACTCTTCAGTTAATCCCCACATTCTTCTCCCTTTATCTTTTTGCTACTCATCATTACTGTTATCAATTAATTGTTAATTGTGCACTTTGATTTTGAGATGTTTGATCTGGAATGCACTGTGAATGTTAACTTGTGAATCTGTGATTGTGAAATGTGAGTTGTGCAATGTTTTGAGTTGTTTATATAATCTGTTATTGCTGTTGGAAGTTGTTTAGCATTTTTAGTATTGTTCATTGTGCTACTGTTGGATATGGATATAGGTTCTGTTCATGTAAGTTATGATATGTGTTAATTTGTCTTTGTTGGCATTAGGTTAGTAGTGCGAGTTACCATTGTCAGTAGTAGTTGTCTGTGTTTGTCTGTGTAATTCTGCGCAGATTAGCTAGCCAGTGACCATTCCCTTCCCCATGCTGTCTAGAATCCCTCTGTGCTTCTAGTTTCTTCCTAGTGCTTCTCGACCTCCCTCTTTGCTTCTTTCAGCAGTCAGTCGGTAGTTAATTCATGCAAACGTTCGTAGTTCTGTGCTTGTTGTTCTATCGTCGTCGTCTAGTTAAACGTCGACCGTTTTCTCCCCCTTTCTCTCTCGACTCCCTCCGTGCTTCTAAACTCCCCCAGTGCTTCTCAGCTCTCTTCCTCTTTCTGGCTCGCGGTTGGTAGTTAGTTAGATCGTCGGTCGGTAGTCGTATTCGTTCGTGTTGTCGTTAGTGTCGTTTGTGCGTCATTCGTTTAGTCTCTCGTCGTGTTGTTCGTTCGATCGTACGACGTCCATTCGTACGGTCGTTCGTCCCGTCGTCCTTGGTTTGTTCGTTTGTTTAATTTGTTCGTCGTTTCGTCCGTGCGAGTTAGAATTCGTTCGGAAGTTTAGTTTCCTCCCCCGTTTTGTTTGACCTAGCTTTAGCTGAGCACCGGTAGCCTTAGTCTAGTCCCTGTGAAGAACACGACACTCGCCGCTATTTCAGTGGCAACCTGTGCACTTGCGGGTGTGCTATTTTTGCACGATCAGTCATACTTATTATTTTCTTCTATTTTTGCTCTGTTATTTGGGCCCAGGTCTTGTGAGGTCAAGGCCATTCAGCCCATTCGTTTTCTTTCTCTCTCTCTCTCTTATCTCCTCGCCTCCTCCCTTCATTCGGCCACACTGCTTGCCTGATCTCTCTTCGCCTCCTTCCTCTCCCCTCTTGGCCCCTCCACCAATCTTGGCCTTGCCAGCCCTAACGCCACCAATGGCGCCTCCTCACGTTGCCCCAGACATTACCACTCCTCCCTCGGCTTTCCTCCTCTCTAGTGTTGCCGGTGTGCCCAGTCTCACCCATTTCTTCTCATTCCCCCCTTTGCTGCCGGTCTCAAATTTGATTGCCCCAAGTGAGTTGGGTCTTGGCCTCATCGGATCCAGTCTCGAGGTGAGTTATTTCGGTGATTCCCTACTGGATTGTCACTGTCTGTTCTCCCTTAGTGCTACGCGTCTTCTCCGGGGCTTCCCTACCCTACCGATGCCGTGCACTCTACGGGACGTCGTTCACTGGTTCCTCCACCTCACCGTCACCTTGCACCTCGATGGAATGAAAGCCCTACCAGTGCCGTTCTACTATGCTAGTTCTTCACACATAGTACGCATCTGCCTTGCACGTCCTGATGGCTATATGCCACCGATGCATGGCATCCTAGTTCTTCACTTCTCGGTTCACTCTTCTCCTTTACTTCTAAATTACCGTATCCCTTCTAGTTTCATTTTGTTGTTCACTTTATTTGTGGAATGCAGTGCATGGCTCAGTGATTACCTGTTGGGGGTATTTAAGGGTTTGGTCTTGTGGGTGAACAACCATGTGGGTGTTGGGGTATTAGCATGCGTCAAGGAGCATTGACAATGGCCCTAGGAGGTCATGGATGGCCACCAACCCTTTTTCTCTAGTGTTGTGAGCCAGTAGGTGGTGCTCCGCCATGACTATGTTGGCTGGGTTCTTGGACCCCTAACGTTGGCAAAAATGGAATTGTATTGGCTATAGCATTACCTTACTATCACTACTATAAAAAAGATCATCATAGATGGTTCGGAACTGCCATCACAGATGGTTTTCTAAACCGTTTGAATTTATGGGTCAGTGATAATAGGAGGTTATCATAGATGGTTTGTGTGCCGTCTGTGATAAATACAACACAGACGGTTTGTAACTAGAACCGTCTGTAAAGAATACTATCACAGACGACTCGAACCAAAAACCATCTGTGATACTCAAACATCACAGATGGTTCTAGCTACAACCATCTGTCATGGGTGTGTATCACAGATGGTTGGTATATGGAACTATCTGTGATACTTTTCCATCATAGACGGTTGGTAGATAGAACCATCTGTGATGATGATCACATATGGTTTTTTGTTCAAGCTGTCAGTGATAGTCCTTTATAGACAGTTTATACCACAAACCGTCTGTGATAGTTCATTCTATACCTAAATATTTTTTCTATTTTTTGGCTAGCTAGTTTGAAAAAATGTTAGCTATGCCATTTAAAAACAAGCAAATACAGCAGTAAACACAACAACACATTCCATTTACATTAGAATTAGAATTCACCATTACAGCATAACAAGATAACGAGTAGGTTACACATCCAACACAACAAGAATATAGCAAGAACACATCTCCTAATCCTACAAACTCAACTCTTAAACATGACAAGAATATAGAAGAAGCAGGGATCCTAGCAGACAGTAGAAGCTAAACAACACCGACGAGCTGATGCCTAGGTCCTCTCACCCTTGATGCAGTGCGGAAGCTGGATGTCCTTGATGCCTGCCGTCATTAGTGCCGACTTGAGCGCTGTGTTGGTAGCCATCGACGTCTACTTCGTAAAGGTCATCAGGGTTGGGGTTGAGGAAGAGGATGGTGAGGAAGAGACTAGAGAGATTTTTGAGCAACGATAGTTAGGAGATAGGTTTGGGTGAGTATTTATAGAGAGAGAGGTGGAGCTACGATCCGTGGGGTGGGGTTTGATGGGCTTCTATTGGCTGGGAATGGGTTGGGGAGAATCGACGGGCCCAACGGTCAGTTCATCACAGATAGTTCTATATACAAACCATCTATGGTACTCTCCCAACACATACGGTTGGGAGCTAGAACTATCTGTGATGTGCGAGTACCACAGACGGATCTATATACCAACCGTATGCGAATTACTATATATATATATATATATATATATATATATATATATATATATATATATATATATATATATATATATATATATATATATATATATATATATATATATATATATATATATATCGATGCAATATAAACAGCTAGTCTCAAAAGATAAAATAACAAAGTTCTATATGGCTTATAATGCTCGTTTGAAAGGTTTCGATGAGATCTACAACTTTGCAGTTGAGGTGAACCCCAATTCCAAACAAAAAATAAAATTTTTTTGGCAAAAATAGAAACTAAAAACTTGTGAAATTTGAGGCTAAAGTGGCTGATTTTGGGTGGTCTTAGAGGGCGACTGGTGCAAGTGGGTCATTTTAGCTTTTCAACAACTACAAGAACGTCGAAAGCAGACACCATATGCAAATGTTATGCTTGTTTTACTAAAGGTGTCTTGGAACGGAATCATACTCGGACTCAGGTGGGAGATTATGAAATTTTAGGGGATTGCGAGGAGGGAAATATATCACAGATAGTTTTTAATACAAACTATCTATGATAACTTCATTATCACGGACGGTTTGTAATACAAACCTTCTATGAAGAATCACAGACGGTTTAAATAAAAAATCGTTTGTGATACTTCACAGATGGTTCTCACCATAAATCATCTATGATATTATCTCTTCACAGATGGTTTTTAGCACTGGCAGCAATACATACGGTCTCTAAACCTAGACCATCGATGATTGCCTTTAACACAGATAGTTTAGGTCAACCATATGTGATGAGGCATTTGATATAAGCCTTTTTTGTAGTAGTGTATTGTTATCGGGCTTGATTTAGGTTGGCTTCGGTGATGTGCTTGCTCTCACATGGTTGTATTTCCTGATATGGCCAATGCTCTACGATGGCTTGTGGTTGATATCCTCTGGTCATGATACTCTCCTCTAGTGCCCTTCGGTCTTGGCTTATTCCCTTGACTTCCTCACTTTGCTGAACTTAGGGTTTTTGTGTAGGGTTTAAATGGGCGAGTTCTAGCTTTCTTTGATTGTTGGCTTGCCAGTGGTGTCTTGTGAGTGCTTATGTGCTATGGTATGGTGGTGCAATGCAGTGGTGTAGTGGTGACTACCTGTGGTGGCTATTGTGACTAATGATGATTCATGGTTGTCTTCCTGTCTTTGTACTGCGATAATGAGTAAGCTCTCCTCATTGGAAGCTATGGGCAGTGGTGTTGTTTCTTTCTTTTTGCTGGCTCTCTGTTGGCTTTATTTCATGGCCTTGGTTGGCTTCGATTGTGACCAGTGGCTTGCAACATGTCTTGTGCGTGTGATATGCATGGGTGACTCACCAGGAAGGGTAAAAAGGTAAGGGTAAAGGTAAGAACAGGCACTAGTTTAGGATCATGCTAGTGCACACAGTGAAAACATAGACGAAATATCGACCACATCATGGTTAACTCAAATTTTATTACTTATTAAAGTTACGACCTTATGGCCAACCTTACAATTTAATAGACTGAAAGGTTCTAACAAATCTAGCAACAGAAAGATAATGGAAAATATAGTAACCATTCGACATGCCTACATGCAATCGACTAGGAAGCAAAGTCTTAATATGAGAAGTCGTCAAAGTATCCTCCTTCAAGTACCTCCTGTTGATATGACTCTTCTTCAACAACTTAGCTAATATGGATATAGCCGTGAGTACATAGAGTACTCAGCAAGTTATTTGTAACAAGATGCAATATAATTATGCAAGGCTTAACAAATGATAGCTGAGTGGTTATTTTGTAGAAAACAATAATTTGAAGTAAATACAGTAAATAGATTGAAATTACAGTTATGGAAAGGACATAAATAAATAACAAACCAATAAATGAATAAACCACAAGTGAACTGACTATTCACTTACCATTCAACTTACTTTGTTGCCAAACCCAAAGTTTAAGAAACACCAAACCCTCGTGTGAAATCATCGAGCATTGTCTATGACCGGGGACATGACTATTCGGATAGTTTTAAACTCTGTAGAGGTTGCACAACTTTACCCACATGAGATAATGCATTTCTCATGTCAGCCAATACATGCTTCCTTAGATGTGTGACAAGGTAATTATCACAATGCTTTTACAATGCTCAATTTCAAATTAACTTCACCCGCTAAGATTTCTACACCAAGTAGGCTAACCACCTAGTCGAAAAAAGCCTCCTTGCGCCATGTGGAGAATTACCCATAAATGTATTTACCATCCACATCATCTCAATGACAAAATTAAAGTTGAAATATTGTAAAATAATTAGCCATGCCCATCCCATACGATACATGTGGTATGACGCATAAAGTTAAGTACTTAGACATTACCCATGCGAGACATCCATATCCGAAAATGTGCTAGCCACACTTCCCCTTTACTGCACGATCACTCTTCCAACTGAAAATCATTTTGTATAAGTAACACCAATGTCACTACCCATGTAATGGTATTCAAATTTTATAACTGTAGCTGACCACCACGATTCAATATCTCATTAAGTCAAAATTAATTATTTAATCAACATGTAATGGTGAACCCAACATACAACTAGCATGGCTAATTATTTTAAATGTATTACCCATGTGATAACTAATATTACATCACTAGATAAATACCTATCCTATGGTGATAATGGAATCATGGCATTCGAATTACCAAGGTGGAATTAATCAATTTGGACAATAACTACTAGATACAAAGGTTTGTATTAAAATAGCAATGTATGATAATTTAAAATAAAATAATAAATAATAGATTTGAAAACTAGGTTCAACATGATCAAAGATTTGCCTTGGCTTTGCTTCTGGTCCTGCTTCTGCTCCTTCGAAGACGTTACCTAACGAGAGAGAAAGTGAATGAACATAAATAGATTCAAATAAAATCCAAACAAACTTCAAAAACTACAAAACTAGAACCAAAAGATAGATATCAATTTTAGATGAATTTAGCAAAAGAATCGGGTCAATCGGAGCTAGGA
Organism: Dendrocalamus latiflorus; assembly: GCA_017311315.1. Classification (NCBI taxonomy): domain Eukaryota; kingdom Viridiplantae; phylum Streptophyta; class Magnoliopsida; order Poales; family Poaceae; genus Dendrocalamus; species Dendrocalamus latiflorus. Next base: position 53,712,904 of record CM029663.1, on the reverse strand, counting down.
TGGAGAAGAACGGGCTCTCAAAAAATTTTCTAGAAAATAAATTCCTGAAAAATTGAGAAAAGTTATTGTGCTATGGACCGGGTCTATGAAATAGTACGGGTCTACGGTGAACTTGGCTCACAGAACAGTGCATACGGACGGCTCAGGTGATGTGGCAAGACACGTTGCATGACACATAGACTTAGGGCTGACGTGGCTGCTGAGGTGGCAATGACATGGCACAGCTCATGGTCTATGGAATAGTGCTACTAACATGGGACCCCACATGTCAGAGACTCGACGCACGTGGACTTAGTCTATGGAGAAGTTGAAGAGGCGTTGGTGCGGGATGGCATCAACGCTGATGTCGACAGGCATGCAAACCGAGACGACCCTTCTGTTGCTGAGTGGGTGCGTGGGACACAAGGTGAGCAGCTACGGCCGGATGGCTTGGTGGACGACGAACAGAGCGAGGCAAGGCGGCGAGTGGCCGACAAACTAGACGGTGATAATAAATGATGGGGTACAGGCTCGACAGGACTCACTGAGTCACTGACGGTGGAGTCAACGACGATGGCACAAATGAAGAGGACGGCAATGTTGAAGAAGAAAACGAAGTTGGCAACGATGTTTGGCTCCAAGAACATCGGCGAGCTCGATGAGTGCAACGGCGTGGAACGAGGACAACGATGGCGGCTCGAGGTGCGGACCCTAACATGCAGCATGGCTAGTTAAGGCACGGATGCCGAGAAGGCCGAACCAGACACTATGCAAAGTCCTTAGCGGCGAAGGCACAGACATCGAGACAGGATCGAGAAATTTCTAATGATTTTATAATTTCAATTTCTAGTGATTTTATAATTTCAGAAATTAAGAGACATTCCATTGTGCTCTAGAAAATAGCAAATTAATCTAGAAAAAACCAAGAAAATTAAAAAAAATCCTTGCAACACAAGAAATCCAAATAAAATAATTTTGGGATTAATTGAAGTTTAACTTGCTTCGTTGGTTTTGCTTGGAGCAGTATCTGCCTACTTTGTTTGATCTCCTTTTGTATTTAGCCTTAATCCCTTTCTTCTTTAGCTTCTAGCTAGTTCTAGCTTGCGCACCCATTCACATGCTAATTAATTAATAAGTGTTCATTACTGGACATATCGACTAGAGTTAATGTAAGTGTGAGTCATGTTTTTATTTTAAACCAAATTAATTTAATTAATTAATGCGTGTTCATTACTGGACATATGGACTACTAGTTGATTAATTAAAATTGACGCCCCTTGCGGTAATTCATACGGGCATGCACATGATGTTACTGGGTTAATCGTTGCAGCGTTCGCTGTTTACTAGATGCAAATTAAAGCTACGTTTTGTTAAACAGTTTTGCCTTTTGTTACTCGACTAATAATTTTCTTTTGTTAATTACTGTTCGCGGCTCTGATCCTTTTTTATATGGCTTCTGTACTGTTCCGGTAGGACCCATAAAGTGTGTATATACTCCCTCTGTTCCTTTTTATTTGTTGTTCTAGAATTCAATTCGATTCGTCAAACTTTCTTGGATGGCTATACAAAAACTACTGTAAGACAGTATGGTGGCAGCCCCTTATGTGAATATAATGCTAATTACATCATCGGGAATTTATTTCTTAAGTGAAGGCCTTTGAAACACCCCGAAAAATTTGAATTTTTTGAATTTTTATTTATTTGAATTTGAATTTCTTTCCCTTTTTGGTAATTCTCAGCGAATTTCCGCTTTCCCTAATTGGTTTTCCATCTCCTCCTCCCTGGCGCTCCAGCGCACGTAGCGTCTTCCCACCGCCTCTGCGTTTTGCTCGCCGCCGCTTTGCTGCCTTGCGCGAGATATTTTGGCGCCACTTGTTTCACTCCGCATCATCTCTGTGCCGCGGGTCCCGCCGGTCAGCCACACCCTCCGCTCTTTTCTTGCTCCATGCGCAACCGCCTTCGAGTTCACCTCCCCTGGCCGCAGCTCCCTCTCTCTCGATCCTTCTCTGCCAGAGCATCCAAGTCAGTCAAGCCTATACTTTCTTGCAGTTCTGCAATGCCACCTATCCCCTTATCCCCTGCGCGGCAGCAGAGGCAGTCCCCTCTCTCCGTTCTCGCGCGAGAGGCGCAATCCCGAGCCCCTCTCCGTGGCCACCACCTTACCGTGTCTATGAAGCCTAGCAACCACTGTAGAAGGCTTTACACCAACCCCATACACCTCTCAAAGCCACCAATTTCAGCTGAGCTTCACCGTGTCGTCGCCGGTTGCTTCCCCTGAGTCCGGTAAGCTGTACATTTGATCTCCTTCGTTTAGCCGCCAAACTTCAATTAATTCCGGCCATAGCATCTTTCTTGAACGCCTAGAACATTGGTAAACTCAATCGAGCATAAACATTACCTGAGAGCTTCACCGACGAAGGCTACCGCCAGTCAAAAGACCTCTCTTGTAGCCAGCCCTATTGGGCCTTTCCCGACCTACGCTATTACTTCCACTAAGATCTAAATACTGGGTAGATCATTAAAATCCTCTTAATTTGGCCAGAGCACCTCTAGGTGCCCCTGGCGCCGTCGTGGAGGCCGCCGTCTTCCCATATGCCGCCCGTCACCGTTGTGCTCTCTCTCGCCTACCAAAGCCCTAAAATGGACTCACAAGCTTGAGTCACCCCCACCTGCACTACCCATTTCCCCGGAGAACTCCGGCTGACACCACTCTCCTTGAACTGCTGCTCCTCTGTTTCGGCCGGGAGAGAGAGAGGCCGGAGGTTGAAGATGACTGGGAGGGGCGACGTGGTCGAATCCCGCTCGCTGGTTTGGTTACCGCTCTTCCATCCAACCACTCGCTCCTTGCGAATCCGGGCCGTCGGCGCTAGCGGCGTGTCGCCCATCGGGCGAAGCTTTCCCGCACGCGCCTGGGCCTTTTTCGGCTGCGCCCTGCTGGGCCGAGGCGGCCGGCCCATCCAGCCGTTGGATTTAAAACCCACACGGGCTACACTATTCAAATAGGCCGGCCCAACACTGTAGCGAACTGTTCATCCGATTTTAGAAAATTCAGAAAAATCAATATAAATTCCAGAAAATCTAGAAAATCCCTAAAATTCCAAAAATACATCATTTTGACCAATTTAATACCCTGAACTCAAATTTAATCTCCATTCCTTCAAATTCAATTTTATAAATTCAAATTTCACCTTTTTCACCAAGTTCAAGTCTTATAAATTCAAAATTTTACTAATTCAAATTTACTCTTCCGTCGTATTTATTTCCAAATAAATTCATGTTCCTCCATTTTGCCAAATTAAACTTTGATAAAATCCAAATCCATCCAATTCCAAGATCAACCACCCATTTTTAAATGTCTATCTTTTATTTCCAAAAAATGGGCCTAACACATATATTACCTATTCGATCGTCTCAAATTTATCTGATCCAAGTTAGTCGTGTCGACCCACCAGATATTGTTGAACTTTAACCTCCCAACCCCAACCCATATCTTTTTATGTTCCTTCTTGTTTTTAATTTCATTTTGTTCCCAGCTTGCATCTCGCAAGACAGGAACCTGTTGGACTTCGTTTTCTACGCTAGTGAATGGACCAAGCGAGTTGGTCAACTGAAGGACAACAAAAGCAAGGCAAGTCACATGTTTTTGATCATATTGAATCCCATGAGATTTACATTATTTATTTAATGTATTTTCATTATTGATAGTTGTGAAATGATAATTGCTTAAAATAAATGTTTAGAATGACATGCTAATTAGATAAATCCTACCACTGATAAAAGCCCTGTTCACTTTGATGACCACATTTACCTTGACAACCTTAGTAAGAATTAAAATATTATACAAGTATACGTATACGACCATCTCATTCAATATTTTACACTACTAAGTGACCTTGGCTGTTGGCCGGTAGGTTTGGAAAACCCGGAGAGGGTAGGGTGGTATGGGACACCGTACCCTAGGCCGGTGATGCTGATGTGTAGTTTAGGGTAAAAAGGGTGTGGAGGTCCATGTGGCAGACTTCGTCCACCGCTTTACCCTAAGCCTGAGGTTGCGGACCTCAGGAAAAATATAAGGGCAAGAACCTTGTGCTAAGTAAAAGACACAGTGATCGCCCAACCACAAGTGTTGATACGTCAACCCTGGTCTAGTAGCTGCTCAAGTTCGATTGAACCTCTACAAATGCAGTTTGGAGGCAAGGTGCGAGTCCATACGGAAGGGGTTAAGCAGGGCCGTATGGAAGTTGGTTATTTTATTTGAACACTCTGACCGATCGATCTGAACCTCGATCATATGTTATGTGTGCCGCACAATAGTAGGCTAAGGTAAGTCAGGTGCTGCCTGAGCTTACTGGGAGGCCTACTAGGTAGAGACTATATAAAGAATTGAGCAGCGAAAAGCCTTATTTTCTTAATGTCAGACGTGGAATTAAGAAATCTTGTGGGTAAAGCAGGGCAGCTCTGCAGAGTGAAATAAATGGTATTCGAATACGCCGTGCTTCCGGTTAATGAAGCTGTGTTAATTGGGTGATTCCAACAACGAGGCATAAGTAGTGTTTCTGATGTTGTTAATTTGAGTAATGATGAAACTTTATCTGATAACAGAAACCCCCCTGATCTTAAGGAGCAATTGTTTTAAAATTTTATTTGTTTGCAAAAAAATTGCATCCACCTCTTAATAAAACAACTATACTCCCTTCCCTTGAGAATCCTGGCAAATAGTTATATAGCATTTCCACATGTGATTTGCTGAGTACAGTAGTTGGTACTCAGGCTTGCATAATTTTTCCCTCAACAGATATCAGAAGAAAGGAAAGCAAATCAAGATTTCGTGTTAGGGTTACGTCTACACTCAAGTGTTCCTGTGGAGTTTTCTTCGGCTTTTCTGTATGTAAGTTGAGCTTTGGGCTTGGACGCCCATATTGTTATTAAAATTGGCCATTAGGTCTTATTTCAATCAAATTAACTCTTTTTAAATTGTTCGTGAGTAGGCATGATACACTGTTCATCCGCAACTAAAGTTCTGGGCTGTTGCGGGTGGTACGACATCCCTGTTCCCAAAAATGGGGGCGTTACAGCCTTCACTGCCGAGTTTATCGCTGGTTGTGAGACCACGTCAATGGAGCTGGAAATGTTGGTCGGAGGGGCTGAGACTGCAGGACCTGTGGTGGAAGCATGTCCACCGGTCGTGAGCACTGAGGTGGTCAGGACCGAACAAGTTCAGATCATGGTGGCCACCCCCAAGACTTCTTCAGTGCCAATGAAAACAAGTATTCTGGTGGTTTAAGAAGCCCGACCCTTCGAGGAAGTTCAACTGGTCGAAGAGGCAATCTCCGACCGCCCCGAGAAGGAACCAACCAAGGACACTACTTCAAGTGAGAGCGTTTAGACGAAAGGTACTAAGGGTATAACCAGCTCTACCAGTTCTGAATTGGTGAGATCGCTCAAGAAGAAGAGGAATGCAAATATCCTAGACTACACACTAGGGAGGTTTAAATTCAAGATAAAGAAGACCATGTATGAAATAAATATTGGAAAATACATCATTGTACCTTTGATTTCTTGATATCTTGGATTTCTCACTTCCTTTCTGGTTTTTGAAGTGCATCTGCTACATCAGGCACAAGTTTCCCGAGTGCTTCTACTTAAGAAGTATCGAGGGAGAAAGTGGTTGTTCATGTTCCTTAGTTCACAACAACATTGCCCGGAGGAATGAAGCCGCTATGATTGAAAATCCTTCAGCAGTTTTGGCACTGAGGGATGTGATCAGAGAGGTAGAAGTGAAAACTCAACAGATCTCTACATTTTCTGAGAAAGCCGTGGTCGAGGAGGAAGAAGTTGAAACATTTTGTCCTTTCATCAGAGGTTTGGTGGTCGAGAGCTCTTCAACAATTAGGTGATTTCCTCACCCGAAGGATATCCCTGATCAGGGCTACACTTTCAAGAACCAGAGACTTGAAGATTTATGGCGGAGGAAAGTGTCAGACCTCGAGTTGAAGACTATATCCAAGGAATTCTACTAGGATGTCAGAGACTCGATGCACGTGGACTTAGTTTATTGAGAAGTCAAAGAGGTGTCGGTGCGGGATGGAGTCAGTGCTGATGTCGATTGGCGCGCAAACCGAAATGACCCTTTGGTTGCTAAGTGGGCATGTGGGATGCGAGGTGAGCGGCTACGACCGGATGGCTCAGCGGACAACAGATAGAGCGAGGCAAGGCGGCGAGTGGCCGATAAGCTAGATGGTGAAAATAAATGGTGGGGTACGGGCTCGACGGTGGAGTCAACGACAATGGCACATACGAAGAGGACGGCAACGTTGAAGAAGAAAACGAAGTTGGCGATGACGTTCGGCTCCAAGATCATCGGCAAGCTCGATGAGTGCAACAACGCGGAACGAGGACAACAATGGTGGCTCGGGGTGCGGACCCTAACACGCGGCGTGGCTATTTAAGGCGTAGTGCTGAGAAGGCTGAGCCAGACACTATGCAGAGTCCTGAGCAGTGATGGCATAAACATCGTGGTGGGATCGGCTCGATCACGACGCAATTCCATTGTAGATAGAGCACAGTGCGTGGGGGCACCGATGGTCAACACGTGGCAAATGAGGAGATCAGACGGTGATGCGAAGCACAGGCTGGATGAACAAGATGTGGCGGATGTCATGTGTGATGACCGATGCGTGGCCACTGGGTGTGTGTGCGTCCCCTAACACACGCTTGAAAATTTTGTAAAGGCACCAAGGCTTTATGGAGCACGGGCACGTGCTTTTCCACTAAACGTGCATGCATGTGTGTACCCTATCCTAATAAACTGGGTGAGGCATGCTAGACTGCAATCCCAGGGATCGAACTTGCACCGGCTAGGCGACCAACAATGCCCCAAGCCAACCAAGCTACGGCTTGTTTTTCTTTTTGCTCATTTTAATGGAACACAACAAAGATATTTTTTTGAAAAAGAGAACTTTATTCATATATTGTAGATATAAAATAGCTGTCAGCATCAACAACATTGCACTTGTTTTAGACACAAAATTTAGATTAAATGTTCGAATAAATTGCATGAGTTGAACAATGTTTACACTTCTATCCTCTCTTCTGCCAAACGCCAGGACAAGAAGTTGATTCATGAACGAAAAAAGTAACACAAGCGGAGGAAAAGATTAGGAGGGTAATAAGCAAAAAAAAAAAAAAAGAGAGAGAGAGACTGATCCTCTCACCTATCACTGCAGCGGCTAGTACGGTAAGAAGGCAAAAACGGCCACAACGCCACACTGCCTCCATCGCCACCCTACGACAAAACAGACATTCCTTCTAGGACTCAAACCAGCGACCACGTCATAAATCAAGAACCAAGCACCGAGCCCCCCCCCCAAAAAAAAGCAAACCCATAAACTTCTGAGTAGGGTTCAGTCACTGTTGGCTGTGTGTCTCCCACGTTGATCCACGAGCCCCGCCGTGCCATACAGCGGCGCTCTCCATGCCGAGTCCATCCCACTCCATCACAGTTCCACGTTGGGTAGAATAGATATAGATAAATTTGATATAATATCTATTACAATCGATTTGTAGATCATTTTTAAAAAAATATATTATTTAAAAACTTATTACTATAGTATAAATAAGTAACGTTGTTTTCTGTGACCATGCATGCATGCATGCAGCGTGGGCAATTGCGTGGCACTTCCAGCAAGCAGCACCAAGGACGCGCGCGCGCCATTGCTGGAGCGAGCGAGTCCAGATCCGCTAATCATGGCTCCCAAATGTTGATCAATTCGCTGCTGACTCCACAAATGAAAAACGCCTAGACATGAAGTGATTCTCCAGTGCTTAATTTATCCAACGAATTAAGCGGAAAACTACTGGCCATGCATGCAAGTTCAATAACAAATTGATAATGCTACTGCTAGCTATTAAAGCACGAATCATCGAAGCTACTTACCCCTTAATTGTTGCTTTAAGATTTTAGCGTATCTGTAGAGTTGAGGAGCGTAGAAGCACTGCTCGCGGAAGAATATGCATGCTCACTTCACTTGGACCGCCTAATTATACAGAGAAGTGTTGGTTGAGGAGCAGAGAATGGAACGGAACGTGTACGAGCGAGCAGGCAGGCAGGCAGGCAGGCTCGCGCAGTGAAATAAGTGGGGGAAAGGAAATCAAGTAGCGGAGCCCTACGAGGCGGGCCAACATGCCGCGCTCTCTTGTAACTACTGCAAACCTCCTCCTCCTCGCCGTCTCTGCCGCCGCCACCCACGCGCCGGACCCCTGCACCGGCCGCCGCATCCACATCCGCCGCCTCCCCGATCGCTTCAACACGCACCTCCTCCACCACTGCTCCACCTCGTTCCCGCTCGCCGACCCCTCCTCTCCGGCCACCACCCCGCCCTCCTGCGCCTCGCTCGCCAACCACGGCCTCGGCCCGCGCACCCACAACCGTAGCCGCTCCTGGTACCGCACCGACATGCGCCTCCTCGAGCCCTTCTTCCACCGCCGCCTCCTCGACCACGATTGCCTCGCCGACAACCCCGCCCGCGCCGACGCCGTCTTCCTCCCCTACTACGCCGCCCTCCCCTACGTCCTCGAACCCACGATGCTCATTGCTCAACTCCTCCGGGCTTCACGGTGTGCCGCTGGCGCAGTTCCTGGCACGCGACCAGCTGCAGCTGTTGGCGCGCCGCCACGCAGGGGCGGAGCCAGGATCCAGACAAGGGGGGGCCGACCCGCCAAGGCGTCGGCGTCATGGGCCCTGGACGCCGTGTGTCGGCAAAATTAAACATACACATATAATCCAAGGCTAGGGATGGAGCAGAAGTACCTTGATTGGGAGTTTGCTCATCAGTCGGTTCTATATGCCGATCATTGTTATTGATTGCATTAGTGTTTTCATCGTTGCCATTGCCAGAGCTTGATCTCGGCTTAAAAAAACTATCAATCGTTCTTAATCTCTTCATCTTGAATTCTTGATCAAATGCTAAATACCTAAATTGAAGGTAAAAATTGAAAAGGAAATTAATCATAGAATTAACAGCGATTTGTGATCTGTGATTGTGAAACAGTGAAAGGAATCAATAAATAAACTACTAAACGTAGTGGACTGCGAACTGTGAAGACGTACTGTTTGCCCGCTTGGCGCTTTGGATCTGTGATTGATCAAATGCTGAAATGTTTTGCCGCTTGCTCGCTGCGCTTTGGATGATTGGATCTTTCTACTCAGGCTCAGCCGGCCGCCCGCCCGCTCGGCGCTCGCGCTCGGCGCTCTGCCTCGGCTCACCTTTGACCTTTGCCGGCTTGCCTCTGTACGGCGACTCGGCGAGATGGGAGATGGAGATCAGGAGATGGGAGACGAGTCGACACAACACCCAGCTAAAAGACTCTTCGACTTCGTTTACTTTTTGCATGGATCTGGACGTGAGGACGTCTGGTGGACCATTCACCATTGGGATTGGGCCATTGGGGGTCCGGGGTCTGGTGGGCCATTGGGGGGGGCCAGGCCCCTGCCCGCCCCCCTCTCTCCGCCCCTGCCGCCACGGCCACGACCATTTCCTGGTCCTCGCGGGGCCCGCGTGGGACTACTCGCAGCCGCCGGACACGGACCCCAGGATGTGGGGCACGACGTCGCTGCTCCGGCTGCCCGAGTTCGAGAACTTCACCTTCCTGACGCTCGAGTCGTGCGCGTGGCCGTGGCAGGAGCACGCCATCCCGCACCCGACGTCCTTCCACCCGGCGTCGCTGCCGCGCCTGCAGGCGTGGCTCACCCGCGCGCGCCGCTCCCACCGCACGAAGCTGATGCTCTACGCCGGCGGAGTCTCCAAGCCGTCGCGGCCCAACATCCGTGGATCGATCCTCTCCGAGTGCGCGAACCGCACCGACGTCTGCACAGTCGTGGACTGCTCCGGCGGCGGGTGCGCGCTCGACCCAATCCTGTACATGCGGCCGATGCTCAAGGCAAAGTTCTGCCTGGAGCCGCCGGGGGACACGCCGTCGCGGCTAGGGGTGGAAAAAAAGCTCGTTAGTGGGGCTCGTTGGTTCGGTTCAAAATTACTTCAATTATACTTGTTAATTGGTTAAACATTAAAATGAGTCGATTTCAAATAAATTTGAATTTTGCTCAAGCTCGGCTCGGCTCGGCTCGTTAGCTCGTTTCTAAAAATACTTTTAAATTATATGTAAAATGATATTAAATCAAACTATGTCATTTTTAGGAAAAGCTCGATAAGACGAGGAGTTGGCTCGATATCCACCCCTAGTCGCGGCGATCGACGTTCGACGCCGTCATCGCCGGGTGCGTGCCGGTGTTCTTCGAGAACGCGGCGGCGAGGATACAGTACGGGTGGCACCTGCCCCCCGGGAGGTACGTCGAGTTCTCGGTGACCATCCCCAAGGACACGGTGGTGCTGGGTGGCGTGAAGATCGCAGAGGTGCTGGCGGCGGTGCCGGAGGCGGAGGTGGCGAGGATGCGGGCGCGCCTGCTGGAGATGGCGCCGAGGGTGTTGTACCGGCGTCACGGGAGCACGGCGGAGCTGAGGGAGGCGAGCAGGGACGCGGTGGACCTCGCCGTGGAGGGCGTGCTCCGGAGGATACGGAGGCGGGGGCGTGCGCTGGAGGACGGCGAGCCAGAGATGTTGTATTCGCTGGAGGATGACGACGACCAAGACGCGCTCTAGGATCCGGCCTGTAGGTGCATGATGCGTACGTGCTCGTGTCGTGTATCACTCACACCTCTGCCTGCCTTTCACATCTGTAGACTAGATTTTTGCCTGCGTTATTCGTTCGACCATGCATCTTCTACAGGAGAGGGTCGGAGAAGCATAACGATGATATCTTCCTTTGGCGAATAATTAAACGTCTTCTAATTATATGCTATATATGTTCTTGAATTATATCGTTCCTCGATGTCGCGTGCAACCATCCATGCGACAGTGGCGGACTCCCCTCAATCAAAATTTTGCAATATATCCGTGGCTACAATTATTTTTTTCATTTCGTCAACCGCATCTTAAACTCAAGACCTATATCATATTGAGTTGTATGCACCAATCAACTCACCCAAAACCTTAATTAAGCTGATGAGAAAAGACAAACAATCCACTTATACTTCAACAGTAAGTCCTTTCTTTTAGAGACTATAATTCATCATGCGCTATTAATTGTGGAGTTAATTTCTTCGCAATGAGCCCACCCCGTTTGATGCCATCCCATACAAACATTATACCCCTCCGTTTCGCTATATTTATCCACAAACTACTATACATATAGAGTAAGAAAGCACTAGATTGAAGAAATATTTAAAGAGAAATAACCATACTTACTCCTATTCCCTCTATTGTTTTTTACTTGACTTTCTAAAATCTGTGCCATCGAACTTTCTAAAATTTGACCACTAATAAATTTAAAACTGTCTAAATTGACTATGCGAAAATTATATCATTACATTTTATTGTTAAAAATACTTTCATAATATTATAATTTTATTAGTATACCTAAGTGTAAAGTTTATATAAAATGTAGCAGTCAAAATTGCACATCGAAGACCGTAAAAAATCAAAAACATCAAGTAAAAAAAGAACGAAGGGAATATACCACAACCACTTAACTTCTTCTAGAGCATTTAAGTAGGAGCAAAGAAAGAAAAAAATTATAATAATTGTACTCTATATTCCCTCAACGAACAAATATATTGAACATATAATATAGTGAAATAGAGGGAGTATTTTCCTTTTGGTAATAAACTAGTTGAATGCCTGTGTTTTGCTACGAATAAAATATTATTTACCCTAGCATGTCGAGTTGACATCATCGGGATCAGTCTGCCTGACCCACACCTTCAACTCCCCATCCGCACTTGGCCATGCATGCTTCCACGCGCTCAGCTTCGCTACGCATTCGATATGGCTTTGTTGTTTTTTCTTTTCTTTTCTTTTTTTGTTGTTAGAAATTTTCTAGGGAAGCTGCATTTATTTGTTGAGAGATTGCTTTTTTGTTAGAGAATTATCAAGGGATGTGAAAGGAAGATTTGGGAGGTGGAAAAGGACGGGGTGGGGTTGAGGTGAATGAACCATCTCTAATAGTTTTTTAAGTAGAAAAGATACTTGTCGGCAAAATCCATCTTCTCTATACTGCAAGTGAATCATGAAAGAACATCAGTTCACATGCACACATAATGCATCATATGTTGCCTGTATAGCAAGAACATGAGATAGATTGGAATAAGCGTTACCTAATGAACTTTAAATTATTTCTATCTGAAGTAGTTTAAACAGCTTTATCCAAGCACTAGCGGTCTAGTGGTAGAATATTACCCTGGCACGGTACAGACCCGGTTCGATACTCGGCTGGTGCAATTTTATAATTGGTTTCTTTTTTTAAAGCAGCATTGTCGATGTTCTAACACCGATCTTACGTATGATTTGTTTAGATTTAAGAGAAGCTCATGAAGACCCAGACTGTGATCATGCAGAGTAGAGACATGAGAATTTTTATACAGGTTTGGGCCTTCGGGGAAAAAAGTAATGCGGAAAGTCTTACGCTACTTATATTGTCTTCTGTCTTTATCCATCCCCTTCTCCGACGTCAACCTTTATATAGTCAGCGAAGCAGCGGTCTTTGTCCCGCGCCAAAAGACGTCTTAACGCTTTGGGTGATAACCGTCTGATGGAAGTTATTGTCAGAGAGACGTGGTGGTCTGTTCGCCATGCAACAGTTGTTGTCAGAGGGAGATCATGTGCAGTTATTAAGAATAAGTGCATATTCTAACTGTCTTGTCAGACAGACCTATGATGTAGTAGGTCGTCGTAGATAAACCAGTCAGAGATAGACTGGTCGTGGAAAGATCCACGACCACGAGGTGGTCGCAGAACAACTTACGATTATCTGGTCGTAGAAAGACTTATGACTATCTGATCATAGAAAAACGTACGACTAAGGGGTGGTCATAGAAAGACTTACGACTGAGGTGGTCGCAGAAAAACTTACGACTGAGGTGATCGTAGAAGAACTTACGACTGAGTAATAGTCGTAGAAAAGACTTACGACTATCCGTGAAACTTCTCCCTTAATGATAAGGGATATACTTAAGAAATATAATAATGCAATAATTTGAGAATTATTACATTCTCGTCACCTAGCCCCCTAACTTCAAGTGAAAGTAACTTGCTTGAAAAATAAAGGTCGTAGATGAAGAGATTGTCGAAAGTAAAACCTTTTTGACTCTCTTCGACCAGAATTGATTTTAGTCAATAAGATAATTTCGCTTGATTTATAAAGACAGACGGATTTCAAATAGAGGAATTCATGAATTCCAATCGATTTTCGCCGATCTGTCCGGCAGATCGGTTCCCATGACGGATAACTCACACAGTTATAAAAGCTTACCTTTAAGGTAACTTTAGGTCTCCTTACTTTCCCCTTTTGCTCTAATCTGCTTCGAGCTTTCCACCATCGACCAAGTCGTCTTCTTCCTTCAATCTCATCCAAATCCAAACCAACCACTTAGGAAAATGACTAAGCCATCGTCCAATTGGCCGGTGTCAGAGATGGATAGTGTGAAATTGAGGGTATTAGAAGATGCTGAGAAGATTCCTCCGTGGAAATTCGTCGGATGGATTGAAGCTGTTGGACAAAACTAGCCATCGGGGCAGATTGGACAGATTCCGATGTTCCAACGTATTGTGAGTGCAGTCTTTGTCGTCCAGCTCATTCCTTTCTTACAATCGTACTCAAACACTTTGAGGTCGAATTACTGAACTTGGTTCCCAATTCGATTATCATGTGAGTGTATTCATGTACCTGTGTGAGGCTTATCTAGGGATTCCTGCAGACCTCAAGCTCTTTCGGTATTATTACAAAATGAGTCGATAGACCAGAATTGACAGGAGCTACGGTCTGTAGCTCTATGACGACAAAACAGAGCAATACATCCAAATGTTCACTCGGTCTTCATGGCCATACTGGAAGAAGATGTGGTTCTACAGGGAGACGATCAGCGAAGATAGCCTTTCTTTTGTGGGGAAGCCTACGAAGAAAAATCCTTCCTGGAATTCAGTCCCTAAGGACCTTAGTCGGATAGCTCCCTACATCTTAGCCATCATAGAGCTGAGGTACAAAGGACTCACCGGCTGGCATGTGGTGAATGACTTCATCACCCGTCATATCAGATCCCTAAAGCGATGAGCACATTCTATGTGGATGTACTCGGGAGCCAAGGATACGACCAGAAACTACGAGAATGGTAAGTAATCATTGTCCTCATTCTCGTGATTTGAATTCTGGGCATTGTGTACTGTCACTTTATCTGTGTGAACAGATCTTGATTTGGAGAAAATTAACTCCCGAGTCAAGCTCGTTTGTAATAAGGCCCCATCACTCGAAATGGAGGCTCTTCATATTCTGGCCGTAGAAAGATTTGAGGAGTAGTCATAGAAAAGACTTACGACTATCCCGTGAAACCTCTTTCTTAATGATAAGGGGTATACCTAAGGAATATAATAACGTAATAATTTGAGGATTATTACATCCTCGTCAAGCATGTTAAGAGAAATATGCTCAATCTACACTGTAAATTGTTAGTTATTTGTTGGTGGCATTATTGACAGGCAGAGGAGAAGAACACACATGGCTGATTTGTTCGTTAATTCCGAATGCAAGGAGTCGTTGAATGGAGACGAGCAATCAAGCTGAAAGAATCAATTACTACGAGTATACTTTCTGAAATCTTGGTATGCTTGGGGTAACAAGTGGCCGTCGTCCCACACGTCTCGGTAGCTGTCCGGATGATCCGCCATGTTCTTCAGACCCGCAGCGCACATCTGTTTCCTCCACTCTTCAATTGTCTCATGGCCGCATTGCTCCGCCAGCCAGTCCTCGTAGTCAAACTGCAAAACACAAAAGGTTGTGTTTTTCAGATAGCACTGTATTAAAGAAGAAAACGAGACAGTTGACGATCGCTTGTCTATACAGACCTTATTGTCTCCCAACTTATGGTGTATCTTGTGGGCCATCCGCGAGCTTCCAGTTCCGAGTAGAAGGTTCTCACATCTTCCATCATCTCCTCCTTCGACGGGAGCTCAATTCGTCCTGATAGAATCATAGAACGCCAGCTACCCAGTTGCTTTGGAGTTGGAACAGTGGGAAAGGCAGAACCTGGATGCATGCATGAAACAGATATTACAGATTTTTCAGGACTAATCACACGAGTTCAGAGCCTTATTATATTCTGGAAGAAAAAACCCGAGTTGAGAACTTGAGATACAGTTAATTTCCAAAATGGACCTTGAACGGCAATCCGATGAAGGAAAGTTGAGGAGCCACTTGTGGTGGGAACACATGCTTGTACAGTGGACCAACACGGTTGTCGTCCACACAAATAGTACTGTCATCGCCAAGGAACGGGAAGCTGTACTTGTAGCTAAGCATATCGTACGTGCAAGCAAACAACGACACACAATCAATCAACTTCAGCAAGCGCAAGTAGGCAGCAACGGCTAGCTACTGAGACAGTATATATTTATATACATACCCAGTACAGTGCAAGATGGCATCAACCTTGATCAAGCTGCCGTCTTGGAAGACCACGCTACCATCTTCCTGAGCGCGTTCAATCTGAAATTCAAGAAGCTAGCTAGCGTCTCTATGTAATACTAGTAGCATGCAACCAAGTATTGGAACTCTGAATAATGAATGGATCAAATACAGTGGAGTATCAATCTGCAGATTCCAGCTCGAGGGAAGGACGTAGGATTACCATGGAATGAATCCACAGGTTGTGGTGGCCAGCAGCAGGCTGCCTTTCACAATTAGTGGTGGCAGCTGCGGATCGATTGGCGATATGGACCTCTTTTGCTACGCTAGCAATGTCCCTCGAGATGTCCATCGCACTAGCCTGGCCCCCGATTATCACGACAACCTACAAATATGTCTGATTGAAAAATGCATGGACAGAAAGTGCATGGAAAAAATTGAAGACGCGCGTACGTACTTGACCGCGGAATGGGGCGGGCACACGGTAATTGTGGCTGTGCATCTGCTGACCAGGCCAAGCATCTACGCCTGCGATTAATAAGCAGGCTAGCTAGCAGCAGGTCCGAATTTTTTGTATTTTAGCCCTTTTTTTGAAAAATATTCACATTTAGACCCCTGGTAGTTTTAATTCCGTTTTTGGACCCAGAGCTCGGCGCCGTGGGTCACGGCGCCGAGGTAACACGTCTCGGCGCCGTGGACCACGGCGCCGAGTTGCGAGCCCCGCGCCAGCGTAGCGGCCGGCGTGGCGCCGACGTGGCAGGGAGCTCGGCGCCGTGACTCGTGGCGCCGAGCTCGGCGCCGTGACTCGTGGCGCCGAGCTCGGCGCCGTGGATCTTGGCGCCGAGCATGCGGCTTCTGAAACGGCACCGAGCACGCGGGCTTCGTTCATTCGCAACTCGCCCGCCGCCGCCTCCCGTCCCCTCCCCGCACTCGCGTCCTCCCCGCCGCGGCCGCCGGCCTCCCCTCGTCGACCGCCGCTGCCGCCCGTCGTCCCCGCCGCGGCCGCCCGCGCGCCTCCCCTCCCCGCACGGGCGTCCTCCCCGCCGCGGACGCCCGCCACCCCTCCTCGACCGCCTCGGCCGCCCGTCCGACGTCCTCCACGCCGCGGCCGCCCGCCTCCCCGCCGCCGCCCCGTGGTGCCGCCTCCCCGTGTCTCCGCCCGCCCGCGTCTGCGCCCGGCCTCCCGCCTCCCCGCGTCTGCGCCCGACCGCTGCCCCGGAGCCGCCCGGCCTCCGGCCGCCTCCCCGCGTCTCCGGCCGCCGCCCCCTGGTGCCGCCCGGCCTCCTGCCTCCCCGCGTCTCCGCCTCGGCCTCCCCTCCCCGCACGCGCGTCCTCGGCCGGCCGCCCATCCGACGTGCTTCCCGCCCGGCCGTCCTCCCCGCCGCTGCTGTCGAGAGGCCCCAGCGACCGCTACAAGTGCCTCAAGGTGAGGACTTCTCCTCCAAAATGTTCGTTCTTGGCGCTCAGATGTGATGTCGAGGATATTTTTTAGCTAGTTTGTGAGGGTGTGATGTTAAGTGGGCTGATGTGTGGTGCTATGAATGTCGAGTAGGCTGTTTATCCCTTATTTATCACTGTCGCTTGGGCAATGGTGCCGTAGAATGGAAGGATTGTGTGGCGTATTGGAGTCGGGATATGGCTCGTTATAAGTCAAGTTGATTATTTTGCGGCCAGAGGACTAGTGCTATAGAAATGTGTTGTGTTGCTGTGATGTAATTGACTATGCAATTGACTATGCAATTTAGTTAGTGCTATAGAAATGTTTGCCACAACGAGTCAAGCAAATCACGAACAAAAGAATTGTTTATCTTTGGGTATGCAATTGACTATGCAATTTAGTTAGTTAATTAGCATCAATTTCGAATAAAGGTAGCATTTAGTTAGTGACTAGGTACTTATTAGTTACTATGTAGTATCCGATTTCAATTAAAGGTTCTTATTAGTTTGGTTTTCTGTATGAACTAGATGGACAACCTAGTGACCCTATATCATGGAGGCAGTGTGACAAGTGATGATTATGGAAATGTTCAATTTGTTGAAATGCAAAGGGTGCCTCTGATATTCGGTGATCGGCCGTCGTTTAGTGAGTTGGTTGCTAGGGCTCGGGAGAAGCTACATTGTCATGCAAACGAGGAGAGCATCACAGTTGAGGGGTTACTTCACTTCGGTTCGAAAGACCTAGTTCTCAGGCGGTTGATCTTAATTGGTTCAGAGGATGAGTGGGACAAATATGTCAAATTGGTTATGAGGAATGAGTTAAAATGTTTGGACGTTGTTGTGCGGAAGGTGTCCATTGATCCCACCCCTCACGGTTATTCACCAGAACTAGGTGATCAGGCACCCTTTGACCCTCCGTTACCGGATCTTGCGGTGGATGTGGAAGAAGTGCCTGAGGTGCCCGATGCTCTATCTTCCCCGAACGAGGTTCAGATTTCTCAACCAGTTCGAGTTGAATGTCGGACTGATGATGTCGTGGCGGCCCCTCAGGAGATGGGATTGACCCAGAATCAGCCCAGTAAGTGTCGAGCAACACTTTAGCCTTTTCCCGTCATTCCTTTGTTTTGTCTCAATCCCATCGTTGTCGTGATTATGATGCAGGAAACATTCCTGGTAATGTGGTAGTTCCTCCCGTTGCTCCATCTGGCAACGTTGAAGAAGTCTGCAGGGACTCCAACAGTGTGGATGTTCAAATTGTGGATGATCTGGAGCCTTACGAGATCGCAAGGGCCGTTGATTCTGATGATGACCGCCCTTTTGGAGAGCTGACCGAAAGTGATATTGAGCTGATCAGGCGTTATTGCCCTGGCCGGGATCCATCAGTTCATGAATTCAGCGATCTTAGGCATTCTCATGGGGCTTATGCAGAAGGAAGGGATGACGAGTTGCTAGATGCTCCTGAGGCCGGGTCAAGCATGACAATTGAGAAGGGCATGGTGTTTGAGAACTTGTCTGCATTGAAAAGGTGGCTGCAGGAGTATTCAGTGATCCGTAAAAGGCCATTCAAGGTGAGACATTCTTATGTGGAGCGGAGGTACACAGTTGTGTGCGAGAAGGAGACATGTGAATGGAGGGTTTGTGCTAGCAAACAGAAGGTCACTGGAAAGTTCAAGATCACAAAAATCGTTGGCCCACACACTTGTGCCGAAGCAGAGCTCAAACAGAAGCATCGGCAGTTGACCTCTACCATTATTGCCAAGTCACTGTGTCACATAGTAAAGGGAGAACCCAATATGAAGGTGAAGACACTTGCTGGGATTGTTAAGGAGAAATTTGGATACGAGATACGGTATGGAAAAGCATGGAGGGCAAAGCAACGCATCTGGAAGATGATATATGGGGACTGGGAAGATGGGTACTTGCAGTTGCCAGCACTCTTCAATGCAATCAAAGCGGTTAATCCAGGCATGCATTATGAGTACGTCCCGAAACCAAACGAATGGACTCAAGATGGGATGCAGATATTCTTCCGTGCTTTCTGGTGCTTTGCTCAGTCCATCGAGGCCTTTCGGCATTGTCGTCCCGTCTTCGCTATTGACGGTACGTTTCTTCTTGGCAAGTACCAGGGCACACTTCTGATAGCCATTTCCTGTGACGCAGACAACGCGTTGGTTCCTTTGGCGTTTGCTTTGGTTGAGAGGGAGAACAAAGACAGCTGGGGATGGTTCTTGCGGCTCGTTCGGAGGCACGTGGTCGGCCCTGCTAGGGAGGTTGGTGTCATTTCTGATAGGCACCAGGGCATACTTTCTGCCGTACAGGAGCAGATACCGGGGTATGCAGCTTTGCACCACCGTTGGTGCACTCGGCATCTTGCCGAGAATCTACTCCGTAAGGATGGTGCGAAGGATAACTTTCCTCTGTTCGAGGAGGTCGCTCGAATGCTTGAGGTGAAGTTATTCCAGGAGAAGTTGGAGCAGCTTAATACTGCAACAAACGCAGAAGGTAGACAGTGGTTGACGGGATTGATGAGAGATGTCGACAAATGGACAAGGGCTCATGACGACGGTGGCTGGAGGTACGAGTTTCAGACAAGCAACATGGCCGAATCCTTCAATAGTTTGCTTAGGGGTATACGTGGTATGCCCGTCAATGCTATCGTATCCTTCACCTTTTACAAGCTTGTTGCCTGGTTCAACGAAAGACACGCACATGCAATGGCGCTACAAAGTAAACAAGTGAGATGGGCGCCAAAACCGAAGCGCCACCTTGAAAAGGCAAAGGCTAGGGCTGAGGCACATGAGGTACATTGTTTTGACAACGCCACGGGCAGTTATGAGGTTGTAGAAAGGGGTGGTACAACGACCGATGGAGAGCTCCGGCCGACGAGGAAGCATAAAGTTGTCCTTATTGATTTCTCATGCACATGTGGTAAACCGAGGCAGTACCACTTTCCATGTTCTCATTATGTGGCAGCAGCGAGGCATCGCAACTTTGACTACGAGAGCAAGATACCTCGGGAGTTCAGTGTTGACAACCTTGTGCTTACGTGGTCTCCCCGTTTCGAGCCTTACCGGGATGAGGGAGAGTGGCCACCGTACACCGGGCCACTTAGTCAGGTGCGAGTGCTTGTTATTCGTTATGTTTCATAGTTCGTGTAGTTGTTTTTTCATATGTAATTTGCTATGTTTCTTGTTTAATTTCTTATTCATTCCATATTGTATGCATGTTCAATATTTTGTTTACTTGTATGTTGGACTGACAAATTCAAAGTTTTTTTTAGGATGGCGCAATTCCACCTGCTAGACCCGTACTACGAGGAGAGCCACAGAGGACGGCTCACCGCGGAGGGGAGGGTATTGCCTTCATCACTTCCTGTACAATTTGAGTTTATATTGATGCATTAACTAAAAAATTGGTGTATTCTATACAGGAGCTGCCCATCCTTCGTCCTCGAACCCATGACGGGTTCCTGGACATGCAGTACGACGAGCGGTACACTCCCTTCCTGGAGAGGGCTGGCCTAGACGCCATCTCTTACCAGGTTCGCCGTGGGTTGCCCACCTTCAACCCCCCCGCCATCACTGCACTGGTTGACAGGTTAAGTGATGAACCATTGCAACTTGCATGTTCATTGTTTATCGGCTATTTGCGCCTCAAATTCTCTGACATGTAGTCCTCTTTTTTGTATCATGTAGGTGGAGACCGGAGACTCACAGCTTCCACCTCCCTTTCGGGGAGATGACTATTACGCTCCAGGACACTCAGAAGATACTTGGTGTCGCCATTCACGGCCGTCCGGTTATCGGGCCGTGCGTGCCTGCAGGTTGGAGAGCCCGAGTAGAGGCCTTCCTCGGGAGAGAGCTTCCTCCTGAGGCAGGCCATCGCAGTTCTGGTGTTCCTATCAGCTGGCTCCGGCAGACTTTTGCAGCGTGTCCTGAGGGTGCGGACGAGCAGACAGTTGCCTACCACTGCAGGTAGGTGTGGATATCGAGCCAACTCGTCGTCTTATCGAGCTTTTTGTAAAATTGACATAGTTTGATCTAAAATCATTTTACATATAATTGCAGAGCATGGATCCTGCACTTGTTTGGCTGCGTTCTCTTCCCCGACGGAACGGGAGACAGCGCTTCGTGGATGTACATCCACTGCCTCACGGACTGGGACACGGCGGGGCAGTACAGCTGGGCTTCCGGGGTGTTGGCGTTCCTTTACCGCCACCTCTGCGAGGCGTGTCGTCGGAGTTCGGCGAACTCGACATTAGGTGGTTGCCTGTACCTCCTCCAGCTGTGGATGTGGTGTCGTCTACCGGTTGGTCGTCCTACGGTTTTGCCTGGTCGTCCATGGTTCCCAGAGGTTCCAGTTCGTCGACGTCCGACAGTTGCATATCTTTGGGACCAGGTCTCAGTTCCGTACGCCAGGAAGAAGCGGGCGTACGTAGAGTACATAAACGAGCTAGATGCGCTCACGGCCTCCAGTGTAAGTTAATTACATGTGGTACCGTGATTTTATTTGTTAGTCCTGTACCTTACAAGTAAATTGTTGCTATGCAGGTTAAGTGGGAGCCGTATGCCGAGGAAGAGGTGGTGGACATTCAGTTCAGCGCACTGTGCAGCATAGACGAGGCCCTCTACAGGATGAGGTGCCCCCTTATCTGTTTCTATGCTGTTGAGTATCACCTGCCACATCGAGTTGCACGCCAGTTTGGTATGAGGCAGTTGTGGCCAGTAGCGCCGATCTCCACGTCTGTGGCCTTGCACAAGTCAGTTCCATGCAATTTCAATTCTAACCTTGGATTCCAATTGCACGGTGTTTCTACTAATGTTAACTTTTGATTTACGTCATGCAGATTTGATCGTCAGCGACAGAAGAAGGTCACAGACTTCGAGCAGCACCACCACGTGTACGTTGAGGAGTGGGGACACTCCCAGGACCACGTGGACGACAACAACGACCCGCACAGCAACGAGCAGTTCCGGCGGTACCAAGTTTGGTACCAGCGTGCGACGCGGTCCAAGCTTAAGGGCCAATGGACTCAAGATGACTACGCCGACATTGCGTCCTCCGACGACGATGACACGCCCTACGACCAGTCGACTCGCCTTGGGACGCAGGTGGAGATAGCACCAGTCCTGGACCGTGTGGTAATGTTCAATCTCATTGCTTATTTTTCAATAGACCTAAATACCCCTGACATGTAGCAAATTATCCATTCTTTTGTTTGTTTGCAGGGCAAAACCCTGAGCCAGTCCGTACAGGACATAGAGCGTATGTCCAGGACAGTCGGCGACGACGTCAGGATGCGTACCTTACTGGAGGTAAGCTTCGACAAAGCCACTCACAAAATTAGTACATAATATCTTCGTGTCTTGTTGGTTAACAAAATGTTGGAATGCAGAGGCTCGCATGTCGGCTACGTCGTGCGGCTGCTCGTTGTGGTTGCAGCACAGGCGCGGCGAGGGACGTAGACGTGCCTTCGACACGACTTGCAGACCCGACGCGGCGAGGGTCGTACACGGGACAGAGCTCGTCCCCCACGAGGAGCGACACTTTCCCGTCCCAGGGCGGTGAGGACGAGGACGACGACGAGGTGGAGCAGACTTACGATGAGATAGGCCCGTCTCAGCTCGTAGACGCTCCTTCGACTCAGCCTACACAGCCCGTACGACGCAGACGCCGCCGCGAGCCTAGCCGTTACACTCCAGGCACCGACGCCCTTGGTAAGGGTAAGGGTAAGGCTAGGAGGCAGTGATACGGCCGTGTATGCTTGTGGTTGGGCTTAAAAGTCGTTGTATATATTTTGTAATGAGCTAGGAGGCACTTGGTAAGTGGTTGGACTGAGATGTGTTTGTAATGAGCTAGTTGTTGTATACATGTGTTTATGTTATATTCATTGTGCTTTTGTAATTTTTGTGAGGTTTTTCAAGTGCTTGATGGTTTGATGTTCACAGATGGTTTGCAGTATAAAAGGGTTGCTCTAAGTTTTTTTATTACGACAGCATACAACCAACCAACCAACACACCAACGAACAAAACAACATAGCATAAAACATTTACAACATAGCTTGACGACAACATAGCATAAAACATTACCTAAATAGCTTGACGACACGATAGCATAAAATATTACCAACACACACGAGCAGAACCTCCAGCACTACAACTTGAGGATAACAATAATCACAAGTAGTACACCTAATAATTTAATTCAACACAACAGTCGTACTGCCACATCATCAACACATCAACATGGAGAATTGCTGAATGCCATAACCCTCGTTACCTAAATGCCAAACGAGCCTCGTGGCACCCACATGGAGAATTGCTGAGGGGGCCGCCTCGGACGTGGCTGGCCGTCGTGGTAGTGGCATGCACATATGCAGCTCGGGTTCGCGCAGCAACATGTGGGATCATAAGAGCTTCCTATATTCACGACCTCCTCGTTGCCCCTCTCGCGTTGCAGCTGTTCGCGGAGGTCGTTGTTCTCCTCAGTGAGATTCTCCATTCGGTACTCCAAGTCCCAAATTCGAGCCCATAATGTATCCACATAACGATCAACATACCGTTCATGAGAAGGGTCGATCCAGCGGGAGAAGTCGCATTTGGCCATCTGCACAAAAAAGTACGGTAAACTTCGAGGGTCCATAAGCAATAAAAAATGAAACATTACTAATTTGTACCCCGGAGCGCGAGCATCGGAAGAAACGTCGCCCGCCATCGTTCGGGGAATCCAAGATCTGGACAACCGCGTACTCATTGTGTCTGCATTTCGGCCACGGTGGTTGAGCACGCCGGCTTGGTATCAATCGGTACTGCGGACCGAACATATCCCTCGTTTCTAAGGGAATGTCATCCTTCGGTGACCCAAATCCCACTGGCCCCTCGGCTTCAGACATGGTATGTTTCACCACGAAAGAGAGGGTACTACTTTGTTCGATTCACAATGTCATAGGACCCCAACCGTGCTACTTATAGCAAAACGGGGCAGTTTAATGCAGTGACCACCAAAAAAAGAGGCTTTTGCTCAGGAACATGACAACACGCCCCAGCTTTGCTCAGGGACATGACACAAGAGGTCAGCTTTTGCTCAGTGAGATGACAACAGAGGGCAGTTTTGCTCAGTGACATGACAAAAGAGTTCAGATTTTGCTCAGTGACATGACAAAACGGGGCAGCATATGTCAGCTTTGCGCAGTGACGGAATAGGCCTTTAGCCTGTACACATATAGGGGCGTAGGTCTTTAGCCTTTACAGGAGTAGGCCTGTAGGCCTGTACACATATAGGGGCGCAGGTCTTTAGCCTTTACAGGAGTAGGCCTGTAGGCCTGTACACATATAGGGGTGTAGGTCTTTGAAAAGGCTACGAACTATGAATTTATTACGAGACTATAGTCTCTGAAAAGCCTACATAGGACCATTTATTGCTACACTTGAATCCAGTAAGAGCGAAAAGATCCTCTCCATGGACTATGCCCACTGCACCGATAACCTGCCTATATGAAGGCCTCATATGTCTTCCATACCACATCTCCTGCTCAAGACATCACAATACTACCACACAACAATGTCTTCCTGGAAGTCCAACCCATTTGGAGTGCCGGAGTGGCATGAGCGCCCGAAGTGCCATTGCGGCTTTAGGACGATGTTGGGAGTCTGGACTGATCGAGTACAACGAGCCAAATACGGCCGTAGGTTCTTCAAGTGTCCTGACCTGGATGACGACTTCGTGGTAACGACCATAACTAAACCATTTCTTTTCCGTTATCGTTTTTCAACTTGATCCATGACATCTACCATGCCACACATAGGCTTGCGGGTTCATGGAATGGGTGGATCGAGTGCCGCCGGCATGGCCAAATAACCGGGCAGTGGAGGTGGAAAACAAAGGACAATACTGTGTCAAGATGACTCAGGCTCGCGAGGTGGAACGACAGATGCGGCTTGAGCAAGAGCGCCGCGTGAGGGTGGACCAAATCCGTCTGCAGGGCAAGGAGGATGAGCTGCAAAGGAGGAAGGAGAAGTTAAGTCTGCGTGAAGCAGCCATCAAGCGTCAGGAGGAAGAGCTTCAAGCTCGTGAGGCGGCTCTCAAGACCAAGAGTGACAGGAAGAAGGATGCAGCGGAGCCATCTTCAGGGCGCGACAGAAAGGGGAAACAACCACGCTACACCCAGTAGACAAGATGTAATAGACTCGGTCCACACGAGAGGTCGTACGAGCAGTTGGGTAGATTAGTCGGATATCATGCTAGCATGTAATAAAATTGTACGCGCCATGTTCGTCCCAACTTCATAAGCTTATTATCTGGGCTTTTCGCATGCAATGATTCTCACGTGTCTTATTATCACTTCCCCTCCTTTCGTCCAATTGTTCCTATCACAGTTGTCATACAAAATAATTCAAAAAAATCCTTCCAATACAACAACATAACATGATCAAAAAATGTTATTGCCAGTTCAACATATTTTTCACGGTCAGCATTGTACAAAAATCACAAATACACTAATCGTTACTTCACACATAACTCGTTCATCAATCCACAAACAGAGGGGATGGGATTGACCCAGAATCATCCCAGTAATTATTTCCCCAAGTGTGTAGTAACAACTGAAGAGGAGAGTTGCTTGTATGCCACATGTCGCCTCCCCTCTGTCTTGCCCGCAGCATCTCACGGCCCGCAGAACTTCACACAAAACTCGTTCGTCACGGCCTGCATAATTTTATTTTTCAAAAACCATTACCAACGTACCATAATGTTTTTAAAAAAATCTACACGAATTTTCCTACATGTATCATCTGCAATACATAACGAATTTTCAAAACATACGTCGTATTTTTTGCTCTCTATAAATAAATAACTAACTATATTACATAATATTACTATCATTAAATAATCCAAATGCAAAATACAACTAATAATTCATTTTGCGAAAAAAAAGGCTGATCGGTGCAAACTCTAAACAGCGGCGGGGACAGAGGGAGGAGTATGCGAATGAACGAAGCCCGCGTGCTCGGTGCTGTTTCAGAAGCCACATGCTCGGCGCCACGACTCACGGCGCCGAGGTCGGCGCCACGAGTCACGGCGCCGAGCTCGGCGCCACAAGTCACGGCGCCGAGCTCTTGCCACCTCGGCGCCACGCCGGCCGCTACGCTGGCGCGGGGCTCGCAGCTCGGCGCCGTGGTCCACGGCGCCGAGACGTGTTACCTCGGCGCCGTGACCCACGGCGCCGAGCTCCGGGTCCAAAAACGGAATTAAAACTACCAGGGGTCTAAATGTGAATATTTTTCAAAAAAAAGGCTAAAATAGAAAAATTTCGGGCAGCAGGTCAGGACTCAGGACGCACGCTACGCCAGCCTCCAGCACACGGATGGATCGAGGGGCACGGATCGATTACGTACCGGGGATGACGGCGAGGCGCGGCTCGGTGTAGTGGCCGTTGCAGACCACGACGGCGTCGAACTCCTCCTCCGATTCCTTCTTCTCGCTGCCGGCCTTCCTCGAGTACCTCACCCTCCAGCTCGCCCTACCCTCCTCCCTGCGAACCCTGACCACCTCCGTCTCCAGCCGGACCAGCCCGTCAAGATCGAACCGCCGCGCGAACTCCTGCAGGTACCGGAGCACCTCCGCGTGGCCGGGGAACCTGCGGGGGTCGTCAGAGACGGCGGAGAAGGGGAAGTCCAGGAAGCCCATAGCCTCGCGGGAGAGGTTGGTGCGGAGGGAGGCGTACAGGCTCGAGTGAGTGCCGCCGGAGCCGAGCGGTTCCGCCGAGGCGGGGGAGTAGAGCCAGGTGCCGCCCACGCCGGCCGCGCGTTCGAAGACGACGGGGGCGTGGCCCTCGTGGCGCAGCTCGCGCGCAGCCACCAGACCGGCTCCTCCCGCGCCGATGACGGCGACGCGGAGCGAGCGCGATGGCATAGGAGCCTAGCCTCGGAGGCGGCGGAGGGACGTCACGCCACTAGAGAGAGAGAGCCTCCCCTGAGTCCCCTCCTCTCGTTTTCCATGTGCAGCAGCTGGGGTGAGGGTTGGAGGGAAGCAGTCAACTCTCTCTCTCTCTCTCTCTCCGGATTCCTTTTCTTTCTTTTATTTTATGGTGGTGCGAATATGATTACATTATGTGCCATTTGCAAGTAATGGTTGTTAAATCGAAGTTGTTATGCGACACTCAACTAACACTTGTTTATTTTAGTTAAATTTTTAACATTTCTTCGGTCTTCGGTGAGCGTTACGGTCCACCGAATGCACGTATATTTTTTTTCTATGTGGTCATCAACACCGATATTTTTCCTAGAAGTGATGGCGGGGAGACAGTGCAAGGCCAGCGGACTCACCGGAAGCATCAGCGGGGCGGCAGACTCCGGCCGCTTAGATTTCTTGGTGTGGATGAGGAGAGTATTTACAAGTGCAAGAGAGGAGATGACAGGCTTTGGTTGGGTTAGTTATATATATATATATATATATATATATATATATATATATATATATATATATATATATATATATCGTAAATCCAAACTGACAATTGCTAAGTCACAACAGCAACGGGGGCACATGGTATGATCCAGAGAAGAATCTCTTCGTTTCACGGGCTTGTAGCTCAAGTCCATGTAGAATCATGGCCCGCAAATCCTCAGTTGTTCTTCAGGTGTTGTGGCCTTGGCTTGTACCTGCGTTTATTGAACCAAGTGATCACAAGTGTTGACATTCTCATTCCTCGCTCTTTCTCTTGGTACACAATACATATGGACAACAAAAGTGAAAGCAGCAGCCATATATAGCAAAGGATTCATTTTGAATGTTATTCACACTACATTCATACAAATTCCAGTCGGCTTGATGAAAACCATCTTCATACAAATATTATACAAGGGATTCTTCTAGCTTCAAACTGGCTTGATGAAAACCATCTTCGTACCACCTCTCTATCAAACTGGCTTGATGAAAACCATCTTCATACAAACATTATACAAGGGATTCTTCTGGCTCCTGCCGCCGCCTCTTGAAGAAGCCGGTGAAGATGACTGCACTGCTGACGCCTTGGGGCTCATTGCCACCCTAGCGAGGTGGAGAAGGACGAAGCCAGCCGGAGCTGGTGTCGATTCTCGGGTCGGGGATGGCGTGGGACGGCGGGGATTCTCGGGTCGGGGATGGCAGGCGACACGGAGGTGCCGGCGGCAGTGGAGGGAATCGTTGCGAGTCGACCGGGGAGGTGCCGGCGGCGGACAGCGGGCGATGCGAAGGTGCCGGCAGAGGGAATCATTGCGCCATCAGGCGCTACTTCGTCGACAGCAGGTGGGGAAAGAGGAAGGAAGGCCTGGGGAAGAGCTGAACCAAATTGCTGTGCTCGGCTTT
Source organism: Dendrocalamus latiflorus (assembly GCA_017311315.1). NCBI lineage: Eukaryota > Viridiplantae > Streptophyta > Magnoliopsida > Poales > Poaceae > Dendrocalamus > Dendrocalamus latiflorus. The sequence goes on along the minus strand of CM029663.1, from coordinate 53,684,634 downwards.
GGGGGGAGGGGAATGGAGATGGGAGATGGGCTTCGCGTGAGGAGATTCGTGCGCACACGACGTGGAGCGTATCCAACACAGTCTCCATTGAGAGGTAATGGGGTCACACCCCAGAGGAGTTCCCTCCCCAGGCTCCCAGCTAGCTTCATCTCACATCATAAACAATGATCCTTTAGCAGATTTTTCATTTAAGATTTCTGAATGCTGTTTTTATGGCTTGGCATTAGGGGACCACGTACGAGCACTTGTCTCCTTCGTTGATTTTCTCTCGTGCTAGCTTGATTGTTCTTCTTTGCTGAAAAGCCCTTTTTATTGGTGTATGATACAACGTCCACCTTTTTTAGGGTATAAAGCGGACGCACACACGTACACCAACTCATATGATATATACACATACGCACATATTCTCTATATATACATGCTAAGAATTTTAAACAGAGACTCAATAGTCTTTGAAGTATGGATACACGTAATACCACTGAACACACATATGTATATGTAACACTTGAGGGTAAAGAAACAATACCCTGAAATAGCGAGGCAATCTGAGATCGAGCTCCGGTCGGCTGCCTGTTCACTGCATAGACGATCTACAAGTCCATCCCACCGATATAGATAAATTTGATATAGTGTCTACTACAATCGACTTGTAGATCCTATTTTAAAAAGACGCACTATTTAAAAACTAATTACTATAGTATAAACAAGTACCGTTGTTTTCTGTGACCATGCATCCATCACAAGTGAAACAGTACCCTATCGCGATCGCTCCTTGTCGCATCGCTCGGCCAAGCCGAGTTCATCCCACTCCATCACAGTTCCACGCTGCCTGCCTGCCTGCCATGTGTGCCTTGCTAGCCATTCCTACTCATTGCTGCCTCTCTCGGCCATGGAGATCATGCATGATGGAAAGATAGTCGTTCACATAGAATCGCAGAAGAAGAGATATAATCTGCTATGAATCTGTTAGGCGAGAGATTTTTCACCATTTTTTAGCTAGTTTCAATCGAGAGGCAGGTGAGCAAACTCCAAACAAAACGCACAAGGAGCTCCACGTTGGCCCACCTGGCGGCGTCCCGATTTCTTTGGCGAGGAGGGGTGTGAGCCAGGAGGGGAGGGGTTGAAGGTGGAGGTGATGTACCAAAGTCATCACCAACTTCTTTTATATTAGCGTGTGTATATATGTGTGTGCATGTGTAAAAGGGTATATATAAAAAATAAAGGACTGATGAAAATTTTCAATAATATCATATCAGAGTATTTTAGAATTAGTATTTAAATATACTGAAAATAAAAGAGATATAACATGTTTGTTTAAATAGTATACTAAAAGGTAGCAGTATGTACTCTCACTACGGTACCTAATTATTCAGAAAAACTAGTATGTGCCATGTATGTATGGACATGGTGCACTGTGCCATGTATGCATGGCTGATTCAAGGTAGTCCGTTTATGCACAGATTGCATGCATGCATTCATCGTACATTCACAAACTAATTTTATGGCTGATTTGGCAGTTCGTTTATATGGCTGATTCAAGGCAGTTTATTTATTTTTTAAAATCAACTCAATTAAATTATCTTAAAAAGGGTATATAATCACAAATTATCTCAAAAAAGTATACACTCAGAAATTCATAAATATAGAGTATATGGTGCATATGTGAAACAGAAATGGAACATCTGACGGAACATAATGATCAAAGTATACCTTCATTAGGGAAATTAAATGGCGAGTACATTGTTCATACATATAATTAAATATGTATCAAGGGGATACATCATGCACGTCTGAACTGAAATAAGTGGTTAAACTAAGCATCATACCAAAAAGAAATCTGTAATTTGGAGGGAAAACTGGTATGTGAGATTGTGAAAAGCGAGGCACGAAAAATTCAAAGGAAAAAGGTATACATGTTATTGCAAGCCAAAGGCTGAAATACATCTTGAACCTGAGAAAGAAGTGGCACATTAATTTATGAAGTACATACTAAAAGATCAAATACATCTTATAGTCATATGGACATCAGATGAGAGCATCAAGAGTTCCATATGTCCTCGCCGTCCCGTTCTTTTGTGAAATCTGTAGATATACTTAAACAACCTTTAAGTGCAAGTCTGCAATTGACAAGATAAATGCTTAAGTTAGCCGGCCGCCGCGTCAAATCATTTGCTTTATCACCTGTAGACTTCGAGCTTATGACTGATACTTCCATTCTGTTGTCTACTTGTGATCTTACAGAAGAAATTTCCTAATGCATTCAAAATTCATAAGAATGGAAAAGTTAACGATGAAAAATATTTTAAAGAAGTATAATATGCATGGCATACCTCAAGGACTTGTTAATTGCGACCCATCAAAACTTGGTGGAGCGACACAAATGATATCCGGCGATCGGCGTGGCATGTGTGATCTCCAGCCGGCGTTGGTGTTGACATTATTTGATGGTAGCCGCAGCAGCGTGGTGGCCCGTGGCTGGCCGGCTCGCAGAAACACCAGTGATCTCTGACGTTGGTGTCGACATTCTCCGGTAGTAGTTGCGTGCGGCGGCATGGTGGCCAGCTCGTTGGTTGTCACTCGTCTCCTGTGATGCGGCCATCCATCGGTGAGCTGCTCGCGAGCATGTGGCATGGTGGCCAACGCGTGTACTTTTGGACACAAGTAAATCTGCTTCATTTAAAAATAAGAAAGAGCATGCTCGGTTCAAACAAATTCAAAAGGAAACTGTGGTCCTCTTTAAATGGAATGTGCCGCATGGGTTATCAATGGAAAGGAAACAAAAAAATCAGGGGACAATGCTCTTAACGGGTTGGATGCTGGTTTTGTTATACAAATATGCACTTTAGCAAGCTCATAGTATACACAAATTGTAAAGTAATCCGACGTCCGATACTACTTGTGTGTGTATAGAGAGTACATACTCTCACTTTCAACATACCACTTAAATGAACAGGTTATACATCTTTATCACTTTTAGTATATTTAAATACTAATTCTAAGATACTTCAATACGACTTGGTTGAAAAGCTTTCATCGGAGCCCTTTATTTTTTATATATACTCTCACTACTACAAAATAATCTATACTAGACGCCTCATCATAGACAGTTTATAGAAACTGTCTGTGCTATTATTATCATAGACGGTTTTACATGAGTGACCGTTTGCCGTCTGTGATGAGCCACTATCACAGACGGTTCGTGTTAATAATCGTCTGTGATAGTTCACAGACGCTTATTAATACGAACCGTATGTGATAGTTGAAGACATCACAAACGGTTCATATTAAAAACCGTCTGTGATACTTCATAAACGGTTATTAACATGAACCGTCTATGATATTTGCACACATCACAGATGCTTATTAATATGAATCATCTGTAATAGTTCACAGACGGTTATTAACATGAACTGTCTATTGTAATTACGTATTACAAATGGTTTATGGTTGGACGTGTCTGGGATACGTCACGCTATTAATTAATACCAAGCCAGACCGGTCCCATAGATCTATCTTCATTGCGCTGCATCGAAGGAGGCGGTCGACTTTGGGAATAAATGGTGCTGCAATTAAATTATGGGTTAGTACTTCTAGTTTACTTCAACATATTAATTCTTACTTGATATATATTGCTTCATGAATAGTATATCGCTGGCTAGCTATAGTAGCATTAATAATCCAATTTGACACTAATTTGTTGCATGCGTAGTGTAGATGGACCAAAGTTAGATGTACGTTGAGAACCGTATGAGTGAAGAGTACATTAATGGTATGTATGTTTTTAGAAGAGCGACCGAGTAGGATATGTTGAAGAAGGGAATGAAATATATGTACTGTCCATACATTGATTGCGATAATCTGAACATATTTACTAACTCAGCGCAAATCAAACCTCACTTGATTTGAAGGGGTTTCAAAAAGGGGCATATATGTTGGACTAGTTACGGTGAAGAGAAGATTATACAGGAAGGTGTCAGGGAAACAACGATATGCCGGTTGTGGACTGTGCTTTTGATGAGGATAGGTCGTATGATGACAATCTGGATCAAATGCTACACGATACAGAAGGAAACTATAGTGAGAGAGAGAGTTTGGTAAATTCGAGGGCTTGATAGAGGACCTAGAGAAACCTTTGCTCCTGGGCTACAAGTCGCAATATAAAAGGTTGTAGGACCTAGAGAAACCTTTGCTCCTGGGCTACAAGTCGCAATATAAAAGGTTGTCATCTGTTCTTGAACTGCTGAAATTGAAAGCAAGCAATGGTTGCTCCGACAAGAGTTTCATGGCGTTGTTAGGTCTCATAGCGAACATCCTTACCGAGGAAAATGTATTGCCGAGAACCACTACCAAGTCAAGAAGGTTCTTTGTCCATTGGGAATGGAAGTATAAAGAATACATGCATGTCCGAATGATTGTATCCTCTACTGTAAAGAGTATGCAAAATTGCATATTTATCCAGTGTGCAAAGCATCCCGATACAAGCGTAAGAATGACTCTGATATATATGCTAATGACTTTAACACTCCTAGCGACAGCGTGTGGAATTTGACGTAAGTACATTTGATCTTGATAAACTCGTCGAAATTTGAGGAAAGCTCTCCCAATTGTTGATAGCAGAGGTCATAAACAAGACTGGAGAGTTCTACCCCGACGATGAAGATTAGATATTGAAACATTTGATACAATTGTAATCATTCAATTGTGCTTAATCAAACAATTCATTGAAATGTACTTCATTTAGTTGTTTAATTCATTTGTGAAATCTATGTAATGATTATCGTGTGCTATATACATATAATATATAATATGTTTGCTTGTTTTCAGAGGGTGTGGCTAGCATTTCTTGATGCTAGCCAAAAAATAGGAAATAATATAGGTATTCAAATAGCTACCAGAGATAGTTTGTAGTAATAAACCGTTTGTGCTATATAAATAGCACAGACGATTTTTGATATTAGCCGTCTGTGATATGTAAGATATCACATACGATTATGTTTGAGAACCGTCTGTGATATATGACATATCACAGATGGTTTTTAGCATTAACCATCTATGATAATTAGTATATCACATACGGTTATATTTGAGAACTGTATGTGATACATGATATATCACAGACGTTTTTTTTGAAAACCGTCTGTATTGTAAATATCATAGATGGTTTGAGAGCCGTCTGTGATAAACACTTTTTATTATAGACACATAAATTCAGACAATTTGATAACCGTCTATGATGACAGTTGTGAACTGTTTGTGATGAGCCTTTCTGTTGTAGTATCTTTTCCATACATAAAAAGGAGTATATACTCAAATTATGCTATAAAACTAGTCTTTGATGAAAATTTTCACTGAACCCACTTTGGAGTATCTTATAATCATTAGAGTATATATATGTTGAAATAGATAAAGAGCTTTAACAACATTATTTAAGTGGTATATGACAAGTGGGACTACGAACTCCCTGGAGTATAGAATCATTATTTAAGGTGGTATGTATAGTTTTTGAACATACTTTTTTTTATGTACTAATATGAATGTATTACCAAAATATACCAAAAATTATGTGCTTTTGCAATTTTTCATGTGGTTGGCATTGGTGTATTTTAGAATTTGTATAAGGTGATAAAAGAGTATGTTAAGTTCATTTATATGGTATATCATGGGTGGGAGTAACTACGCCTAGGAGTAGAATGTATATATATTTTTCCGTACTCCCGAGAGTACATACTTCCACTTCCAATACACCATTTAAACGAATATATTATACCTCTTTATCACTTTCAATGTACTTAAATGCTAATTCTAAGATACTCCAATGCGATTTAGTTGAAAAAAATCATCAAAGTCCTTTATTTTTGCTATACATACTTTTCCATATATAAAACAAGTCTATACACAAACTATGATATAAAAAGTGGATTTTGATGAAATTTTCATAGAACTCACTTGGAGAATCTTATAATCACTACTAGTTGAGTGTCTGTGCGTTGCAATCGAATATCTTATACATATATATCTCAAACAATGATGTATATATCATATACCTTAAGATAGAAATGTGACACTAAGTATCTCACGATATAACAGTGAGATATTGCTCAACAAACATTGAAACCCATAGACACATGCCGTGTGATTTTTATCAACATTTTTTTGTTCAGTTGTTAGATATGTCTATTTAGATGTAATCTCAAATCTTATGCAGTTAGCCCATATTTCCCGTCGAGTGAATTCCTTGGGTTCTTACTAGCTTATGCAATAAAAGATTATATAGTTCTTGTCGAGTGAATCCTTGGGTTCTTACCAGCTTATGCAATAAAAGATTATATAGTTCGCTTAAAGATTATATGCCGACCTAGATTTTATATCCTCATCATTTTGAACCCATTTGCAATAGAGCAATAAAAGAAGAGAAACGAGAGAATTTAGGGCAATATTCAAATGACTGCATGACATGTAATTTAAAATAAATTAATCCATAGCTCTAACTTGGTTCGCAAACTGAAAGAAATAGGATTGTAGGACAAGTGATAAGAAACAAGAAAGGGCATTGATGCTTACATGAGGCATATGATGGAATATGATTTATTAGAAATCACAATAGCATAAAAAATGAAGAGGAGAAAGTAACAATAACATAATAGATCATTCACCACACTATTCTATAGCTCTAGATTATAAGTAGTCATTTTTACTGTCTACAAACATAGCAACTTCCACCGAATGTTTTCATGTTAGCTTTTAGTTCACATTTCTCACTGCACTCTTGACAAGAATGGCAACCACATCCACCATTTGAAATGAAGGTTGAGTTCATCTTTTTTGGTAGATACTGGACTCATTTGTCCATGACAAACAATGAAGATATCTTATTATGAAGCAGGCTTCATGGGTTCTCAGCCTCGGCAATTACTACCTCTACCACTCCCATAATGTAGAATGATTGCTCATGAAGGTCATTGTACTTCCATTTTGATACACCCCTACACATTACGGATGCTTCAGCAAAGCAAACACATCCATTTGGAACACATTAGCTTACAAGTCTTCATTTGGAACACATGTACAAATGAAGATGAGAATTCTAATGGAAATTTTCAGATCAATGACAATTGGCTAACAAGTGGATCCTATCTATACTTGACAAATTTTGTACAAAATCCTTTGTACACACTACTTTTCCTATTATACGATCATCATTGGAAATAAGGAACATGAAACCACAGGAGGGGAAAAGGAACCTTAATTGGAGTAGAAGCAGTAGCAATGGCTGAGGACGATGATGATGGACAGAATACCCAGAATGGTTAGGAGGATCTTTCCAAGATTCTCACAGCTCAACTCCATCCATCCACTTGATGCTGGATTGGGATTGACACTGCAACCAGAATTCTAGAACTGGATCAAGATCCATCCGAAATCATCGTCATGATGGCAGGGTGGTGAGGGGTAGCAGCTGTGGCCCAGCGACAAATGGGTGTTGCAGCAGCTGCGCGGCCGTTAGCCGCTTCACTGGGTTCTTCTGCAAGTAGCAGCTGATATGGCATTTTTTTTTGATGAAATGGCCTCACAGCTTCTGTTGCTTCCACCATGAGCCAATTTGGTAAACCATCCATAGAATTCAGATAGAAGTAGAGCTTTATCAGTTGATTCAATAAAAGCCTCCACTTCTTCTTTCATATGTAAAACCACAAAAGGGGCCTCCTCATGCGTAAGTGACATGATATAGTGTATTGAAGACAGTATATCGTATGCACGAAGCTTCCCTTGATACTTGAATGGTATGGAGTGTTGGTAACATATAAACATACTTTATTCCTTCAGTGGCACCAATAGCATCTATCAACATCTTCTCAAAATTTCTATACACAACCATCAACTTGAGGTGACCAAGATCTTGCTCATCGGCAGCAACCAGATGTTTTATCTCATCCATCAGTGATCTTGACTCACCATACCCTACAGATGATCATAAGCAGTAGCGGTTTGAGTAAGTAGGGCCTCTAGAAAATCTCATGCAAACTCTTTCATTTGCTAGAGTATGTGAACACTGAACACACATTGCTACAAGCACAGCCAGGTCTTTGGAACAAACATTGCATTTTGGAAATTTCCATTTCGGAATTATGAGAAGATTCAGCTTAGTTTAACTAAACAACTCCTTGCTACTCATCATTTGTATACTTCTAGATTTACAATTCACTGGAGATAGAAAGCTCAACTATTCAACTAAACTACTTGACTTGAGCCAACTCATCGGAAGTCGGAGCTTTCAGTTGGACATAGATAGGAGGGCTCATAGGGTAGGGTGATAAGAAGGAGGACGTGAGCGTGGAGTAGGATCTAGGAGGAGAAGTTGGCCCTGGTTAGGACCTGCCATTCTGTGCAGCTGGTGGTGGCACCGAAGCTCGACGCCAACAACAATTGTAGAGCGATGACGACGAGGGGGATGAGGAGGCATGGGTGCATGGCCATGTCGTAGTGAGGAGGAGGCACATGGCGGCCACCTTCCTCGCCACTAGGAAGAGGTTCACCAGAGCACATGACTTCTTTGTGACTTGAGGACACAACTTGAGTTTGGGCCGTTTGGAGGTCCCGTCAGTCTGGTTGCTTCTTGGTTGTGGCGGTGGAGGTAGGTGATGCCTGAGAGCACCTAGCGTGTGACATCGGCGAGGAAGGGCTTGGCGGTGATGCGGTGGCCATCAAGGGATCCCCAGTCCATGTACTCTAGCAGGATCCTCTCTACCACGCTCATACATGCCATGGCACCAGACCCCAGCCGGGTGCTTGGCCATGTGGAGGATGGGATCTCCTACGCGATCTGCTGCGGCACCGCATCGTCATGGTTCCTGTACAACACTTTGAGCATGTAGGCCCACCCTGTGGCACGGTGCCTCAGCATCCACACTGTGCTTCCCACGCCGCTCCTAACATGACGCACGTGCTCTAGCTTTGCAAGCACAGCGGGGGCACGGTGGAGGGGTGCACCAACAGGTAGGGTGGGCCCTATGAGGGGGCTAGAGGAGGAGGAAGGGGGCGAGAGAGGGAGCGGGATGACAAGGGATGAGGGGACAGAGAGTGGGGAGTAGAGATGGAGAGAGGGGAGGTTTTCTAGTCATGAGAAGTAGTTAGGGAGGAGCCTACATGCGTGGGAGGGACCATCCGGAGATTGGACGGCTGTGGAGAATTGAGGAAGAATAAACGGCTGTGGAGAGCTGAGGGAGAACATACCAACCACCATCAACTCGTATTTTTAAGGAGTCGAGATTTGAGTTACATGAGCCTAAGGCCTCAAGTGGAACCCACATATCATCAAGTCCTTTACTAATGAATTACTCCCTCCATCCACTTTTTTATGGCACACTTCACTTTTGATTTTGTCCAGTAATATTAGGTGCACACACTAATCAAGGTAAAAATTGTGATTTGTTTTCTGTTTTGACCTATTAACTATCCTCAAATTATGTAGCATACATGCTTCCAATGACTCTATTAAATCTAGTTGTTTCCTGTTTTGACCTTATTAATTATCCTCAAATCTGTAGCATGTATGCTTTCAATGACCCAATTAAAATCTGGTTGCATGTTGTCATATTTATTATTCCCCTGAGTGGAAGAAAGAGTTAGGAGCAAAGCATTCATGCATGTATTGAACATTGTTTTTCTTGGTGTGTAGGGGATTGGTTTGATGGAATAGTTAATGAAGTATTTAACTCATGTGTGCGTGTATGGTCAAATTTTGTAATATATGACTAATATACTTACATGCTAATCTATAGTTTGGCGCACATGCGTGTTTGAACGCTTGCATATGACAAATATGTCCGATTATGTGGCAAAATTTCACTAAACATGATGACATGATCTTAAACAATCTTTTCCCTTTTTAATAAAGGTATTTATCACCAGTGGAATATTGACCATTGGATGACTTCCTGGTGCGGTATGTCTTGGTGATTTTGATTTAAGAATTTTTTTTCACAATTTTTAGTCATTTTATGCTGTAGTGGATTTGAACCGTTAGTGTAATTTATTAATTTAATACTATTTATTTTTACATAATTATTTATTCATATTTTAATCTCAGGGCAAACTCGGTGTCAACAGCAGCAAGTCATTGGAGCCACATGGAGTTAAAAACGAAGCATGGGGTTGCTTCAAGGTGAACAAAGCGCGAAGCTTCGTGGAAGAATGGTAGAGGGGTATTTTGGTAAATTGCCCAGTACTAAAAAAGTGATGGTGTGAAATATTGGTGATGGTCTAAGTGGTTTAGGTCATATATGTGCTAAAAATGCTAAGTGGATCAAGTGCTGATCCATTAGTAGGTTAATGGGTGTGTGCTTGTAGAAGCGTGCTTGTGTGAGTATAAAACTAGGTATGGTGTTGGGTTAACAGGTTAGGAATGTAAGGAGGATGGTTAGGGTTTCTTGTCTTCCTCCTCTATGAAAGGGTAGAGAGCAGGTGATTTAGGGGGGGGGCAAACCTTGTGAAGCCTTTGAGGAGAGTTAGAGTTAGAGTTTTTAGAGAGAACTTTTGGAGAGATGAGTTGTGGCTCTTGTGTGTGGGCTTGTTATCATCCTTAGGCTTTGTAAATGGTTAGAGAGTGGCCGTAAACATTCATCACTAAGTATCAATATATATTCAAAATTCGTCCAAGTCTTTCTCCCCTTTGCTCAAGTGTTAAAATCTTGATTTGACTTAATTTTTGTTATGTCCTTCTCCTCCCTTGTAAGTGATGAAGATGTCTCTTAGAGATCAGATCTCATCCATCTAGGCACCTTCAATAGTAAGTTCTTGTGATTACCAGTTTTGATTTTAGAAAGGGTGGTTTTGCGTATTTTGATCTTGAGGGTTTTGGCTTGGGTTCATGCTGTTGTTAGGCTTGCTATGACATATGGAAGTAGATCTAAGGTCAACTTGACCATTATTTTTCTATGAACAAGTCTTGATTCAAGTTCTTGTGTTTTATTTGATTTTGGTTCAACCATTTTTCAAATAGAAAAATGTCCAAACATTGGTAAGATCTTCTTGATCTTTGATTGAAATATGTTCCTAACATTCTAGAGAATGTGTGTGTGCAAGTGTCAGGTCATTTGGAGTTTTGGATCAAAAGTTTCATCAATTCTTGGATTTGAAAAAGTGCTGATTTTCAGCTTTTGCCTAAGGGAGAGTTTAGACCGCCCAAGAGATGCCAGATCGGTTTGAGTTGGAGGTCTGACCACTCTGGGTGAAAAGATTTATTTGGCTCATTTTTTTAATATTTCCTTATGGGTGCTAAGTCTCTGATCTCTATAGTTTCACATTGCTATTACAGTAAAGAGCCTTTGCTTCTCTTTTGAGAAAAAGATTTGTAAATAGCTTAATTATGTTGGCTCCTATTCACTCTCTCTAGTCGTTGTTCTCAGTCCTACATAGTTGTCTAGTATTTTGTGTAGCATGCAAAAAAGGAGAGAATTGAGATTTGGAAGTTTCTGGAAGGAAGAGAAAGAGAAAAAAGAGAGGAGAAACACCCGTTTTTGAAAACCAAACTTACTAAAAATTGCATATTTGGGAAGTGTACCATTGTGCAACACCAGAGCTGAGATGGATGTAGCTAGGATCAAGGAGGGTCGTAAGAGCATGCAACTTCGATGATGAAAAAAATAATAGCATAATGGTAGGGTTAGATCTTTAGACAAAAAAGGAGTCAGCTAGTGTTGGTGTTGGCGAAGGCAGGTGCATACGAAGTAGGAAGGGGCAACGGTGGTGCAAAAAGTGTGATGCTGGTTATGGCGATCACATGGCCGCTGACTGCCTTATCGGTAGCCTTTTTTATGCCACTATCAGTGTGGGGTGCTCTGGCAATGGCTGTGGCTGAGAAGATTGAGAGTGTATTTATCTCACTACTAGTTTTCAGGTCTAGGACAACGGAGCGAAATCGTTGCAATAGGGCCAAAATAGATGCAATATGTAACTATTGCAACACATCACTTCCGTTGGCAAGCGTGGCAAGTACTTGCGTGCTTAAAAGGTTGTGCAACGGATTGTGGTTTTGTTGCAATACCTATGGTTATTGCCATGCAATGTGTTGTGCCAATTGTTTGTTGTTGCAACGAACGATGTCGTGGTGATATAGGCTATTGCCACGGCTGACTCCGTGGCAATAGCTGCTTTTGCCACAAAGTTTGGTCGTGGCAATAGTATCATTTGCCACGAAAATATTGCGTGGTAATAGGTTCTATTTCCACGCCAATGGTTCGTGGCAATAGACCCTATTGCCATGAAGAGCATTTCGTTGCAACAGGATCCCTATTTTCCACCTTGTTGTTGAAGCTGATCTTGTTCCTGCACCACCTGTGGTTCGAAGGCAAAAAACGGCGATGTCCCATGTAGCAATGCTTGGACCCGAATTTCAGCCATAAGTAGTCAGTATCCTTGTGGCAGTATGGACATGCAAACTTTCCTTGAGTGCTCCATCCAGATAGCATTGCATATGCAGGAAAGTCATTAATTGTCCAAAGTAGGAGTGCACGCAGAGTAAAATTTTTCTTCAGCTTTGCATCCCATGTTTCAACACCCTTTTCCCAAAGATCCTTTAGCTCATCGATAAGGGGCTACAAATATACATCAATGTTCATTCCTGGAGATTTCGGCCCTGGTATCAACATCGACATCATCCAATATGGTTGTTTCAAACACAACCAAGGAGGCAAGTTATAAGGGATTATGATCACAGGCCATGTAGTGTATGTAACATTCAACATCCTAAATGGATTGAAGCCATCAGATGCAAGGCCCAACCTAACATTGCGAGGATCCAATGCAAATCCTTATACTTGTCATCCACATGCTTCCATGCCAATGAGTCTGCAGGGTGACGCATTTTCCCATCACGGACCAATCCTTCCTTATGCCATCGCATATATGATGATGTGGTCTCATTCATATACAATCTTTGAAGCCGAGGAATAAGTGGGAAATATCTTAGGATTTTACGTGGAGAACGCTTTTTTTGCTCCATCAGTGCCACTAGCCTCATCATTTCCAACGGAATCGGCCGTTTTCCACCTAGACTCACCACATATTGGACATGTATCCATCTTAGCATAATCACCTCGGAATAACACACAATCATTCTCACATGCATGTATCTTCTAGTAGTCTAGCCCAAGATCTCGAACAACCTTTTGCACTTTGTCCAAGGTGTTTGGGATACAATGTCCTTTAGGAAGCACAAGCGAGAACAGATGAAGTATGGACTCCAAGGAACTGTTACTAAGACCATACATGCATTTAATCTAAAATAGCCTGACAACGAAAGAAACCTTAATTGCCTCCTTGCAACCTGGATACAATTCCTTCTGTGCCTCATTTAATAATTTAAAGAATTTCTTTGCTTGTTCATTTGGCTCTTCAATATTAGAACCGATGATGTCGCCACGAATAGCGCCACTGATTATTGAAGAAACTAGATCATTGACAGAAGCCCCATCACCTGTTGCACCTTCATTGCAATCTCCTTCATCTTTGTTGTCATCGTCAGCCAAAGCTTCACCATTACCTTGCTCTTGGATGAAACTTTCATCAAACCCTCTGACTAGCAAATGTCTTTCAACCTCATATTGTAATCTATAGGACATGCAACGACACCTTGAACAAGGACAGGGTGCAGTTAAACCTTTAGATGTGCCTCCAAAAGTAGTTTCAATGAATTTCTTGAATCCTTTTTGCCACTCAGATGTTGACTTATCCATCCGCATCCAACTGCTCCCATCATGTGACATGCTTCCAATGATTATCAATCAAAGTACAGCAAATTAAAACCAATCTGACCAAATTAACACTACTTGCAAGACCACAACATACGCAATTTAAAAAGCTTATTAATGAAACAGAAAAAGCTTATCAACCACACAGCATAACAAAACACACTAATTCTATAAAGGGGCAAGAATAATCGGCCGGCCAAATATAGAGTATAGCACAGTACTATGATACTTGATTTAGGTAATTATTTACTACTAATTAGTGTAGGATCGTCGATGGCAATCAGAGAGGGTGAATGATTGCAATATGCACGGACGATTTTTTTGAACCTGCAAAAAAAAACAAAGAGAAAAACAGCAAAAGAAGACAGAAAAGTAATAGTTTTACCTTTTCTTTGTACTGTCGCAAATATTAATCTACCTTTGGTTTTCTTGTCCAGACACTATATATTGAGTTGGTTGCTTCAAAAATCAAGACGCAATGCTTGTTGATTTAGCTCTCTCAAACTGCACAGATCATGCAGCGTGCACGAGAAACACTTATCGAGTCACCCACGTCATGCACGAGCTCGATGAAACGAGGACGACCAGTCTTTGCAGCACGCGATGCAACCGTGATGAGCGAAGAATCGAGATCGAAACCAATCGCTGCACGAGCACAAAAACACAGAGCAAAACGCCGCCGACGTTGGCTTCGGGAGAACCGATCAGCACACGCTGCCGCAAAAATATTTTCTCCACGCATGGCGTGAAAATCCAGCATGCAATCAACAGATTAATTATCCATCAGATCTCGAGGGTTGTGCACAACACCTTGTTTGATTTTTTTTTTTTTTGTCTCTCGCTATTTGTTTTCTATTCGCTCAAAACGGCCGACGCTGTTTTGGCCTCCGGAAATTGATTCGGTCTAGACTAAAGAAACCGACTCGGTCTCGCTTAATCACAAAACGACTCGGTCTCACTTAATTACAAAACGTGAGACTTTAATTAACAAAACGTTTGGGCATGCAGACCTTTTTGCCCTTTCCACGTATTATTCTCTCTCCATTGCTTCCACGTACATGCAAAACTAGAAGTGTGGCAAACCATTTGTACACAAATTTGGTGTTTAGAATAGTAACTTTTCTCTCAAAACTTGTAATCCCGTCACCTGGCCTCACATTGCATGTATGTGTTGGCTTGGTTGTCACGTGTAGATTTATGTATGATTTTCTTCTCTTTTTTTCTTGATATTTATTTCTTTGCTTTCCAATCAAAACTTTTAATACTGCCTGCTGCCTTTCTCTGCACCACTCTTTTTGTTAATTGTCTTCCGTATAAACCTGAGAACAATTAAAATACTAGCATTAGGTAGTAGCCAGTTCTCATGTAAATTAAAGCCAAATTTAATTAAGAGCGAGTTCACCTGTTGATTAATCTTTTTAGCTCGCGCTTGTGTAATCGGTCCAATCGGGATGTCCAGATACGGATACGAGTATCGGATACGATACGCATCGGATACGCGCATACGCCATTCTCGAAAAAACAATGACACGGCGATATGGTAGATAAACATATTTAATATTATATTTAGTAACTAAATAACAAACCAACTACAAGTTTAGCGAGTTCAATAAATGGATATTTAGGGGTTCAACTTAAGTTACAGAATACGTATGCAAAAGATAAGAAACAAAATTATAAGATATTATACATTAGTACAAGCTAGTTCGTATGAATGATTTAATAAGATTAAAGAAACAGAGATTACCTTGTTACCTAGCTATTGCAGGCAGCCGTGTAGGCATAGGCAAATACGACCAGCAGGCAGTGGCTACCGCTCGCGCCTGCTGCAGCGAATGATGCACGTCCGGCCCTGGTCCCTGGATATGCGTGAGGGAGAGCTTGTGGCAGCACGTCTGTGTCTGCACCTCTGCGGGGTCCTGGGGGGCGTCAATTGCGCGATCGAGGCAGGGGCAGGTGTTAGGGTGACGGCGGCCGGTGCTGAGGTGGCGTGAACTCTTCGATCGAAGCAGGGTCAGGTGTTAGGGCAACGGCGGTAGGTGCTGGGGCGGCGTGAACTGATCGACCGAAGCAGGGGCTCTAGGTCTGGACGTACGGTGTTGGGCGACTATGTACACAGGCCTGGCCCACAATGATCTATTGCCACGGAAAATTGTCATATTTTGCAACAACTTTATTCTGTGGCATAAAAACTTGTTTCATGCACAGCATAGAGTATCCTTTTGCAACACAATCCAAAACTATAACTACGCAACAAGACCGTGACAAAATTGTCAGCCATTTGCAACGAAATTCTATATCGTGGCAATACCACATAACTAATGCAACGCAAATCAATATTATTGCAACACAGGAATATCATGGCGATAAAGTTATACTTCTTGCAACCATTTTCTAAATAGTGGCCAAAGATCACCTTATTGCAACGAATTAAGGTGACTATCGCAACACCATATTTAAGTAGCAATATGTGCGCATATTGCCATGATTTT
This sequence comes from Dendrocalamus latiflorus, assembly GCA_017311315.1. Classification (NCBI taxonomy): domain Eukaryota; kingdom Viridiplantae; phylum Streptophyta; class Magnoliopsida; order Poales; family Poaceae; genus Dendrocalamus; species Dendrocalamus latiflorus. The sequence continues at coordinate 53,668,394 of CM029663.1, read as the reverse complement.
GGACATAGGTTGCAATAACAGGTACCTATAGCAACTAATTTTATGTCGTTGCAATGCATTTCATGGCCAAAGACCCGAAATCTAGTAGTGTCTTATGTTTGGCAAATATTTGTGATATATGTCTAACTTATCCATTAACATATTTTCTATACATTAATTGACTAAGAATTTAATTTCTGACCTTTAGATCTGTGCCATGATTCGTGCTCCAACCGGCGGTGGGTTTAGGGCTTGGGTACACTGGTCTATGATTTCATGTTCACCAGGCCAAGATATAGAAGGGGGAGGGGCATTGGTGTGGCAAGGCAGTTGAGGCGCCACTTGCCGCGAGATGGAGGAGGCAACAGGTGGGACAACAAGATCCTAAGTAGAGAGTTAGGTTGGGATGGCGGGAGGTGGTCCAGGCTGTGAGCCACTAGAGACAGGGAAGAAGGGGGATGGTGGCAGCACGATGGTTGCATAACGGAGGAGGAGGAAGGTAGTACTGATGCCACCCTCAACACGAACAACCACGTGGGGGCAACAGCGTTAGTTCATGGGAAGGCATCACTGTTGCCGAGGGCGACACCAACGACACGGTGGCGCGGTGGTGTGTCGGGTGGGGCAGGGATGCGTAGAGGTAGCTAGGGCAGCTAGGTGGGTGAAGGGATGAAGGGGATGGTTAGATCTAGATCCAATGGTGTAAAAAATGAGTTAAATTTATAAAACAATTTATTTGATTTTTTACGATTACAAGGAAAATGCATACATGCACACACCACCATGAATGTGCCTCCATAAGCATAAACAAAGTTGCTACTTAGGGACACTCATATGTGCATAAAAGATGAATAGCAGGATTCAAATCTTAGTGGGTAGAGTCATACAACTCCACCACCCTATCAATAGATAGTTTGCTAATATATCACCCACCGATATGTGGTTCTCTAATATATTTTGTTGATTGCCATGTAGAGAGTCCCATACTCCCATCATTAATTAAGTTGGCAAAAGAACAAATTCAGATATATTCTTTTCAGCTTCTAAAAGCTATTTTTTGTTTTTCTGTAGTAACTAGTTTTCAAACAAAATATATTTTCAAGGCAGAGTCTATAAATTGATTGCAGTATAAACTATAGCGACTTCATTTATATCGATCAAAATCACACATAAATTTTTATTATTTTATATTTTTTTATAAATAATCTAAAAATCATAAGTCGAATCAAAAACAAAAGCCGCCAATTTGCATGTCATATTAGGCCAGTCTCAATGGGGTTTCAAAAGAGTTTCATTCTCATTTAATGCAGTGACACATCAGCAAATTTGCTGAGTTGGCAAGAAATTTATGAGGAGAGAGAGCAACAGAGTTTCATCAGGATGAAACCCATCCGTCCCGGTTACCAACACGATGAAACCCAGTGAAACCCCCACTGAGACCGGGTCGTTTCGTTCTCAGGCGCTCCCGAGGATCTGCTGTGCATTCATATATATGCGAATGTACTCATGAATATTGGATTAATTAATATATTTTATTTGACCATGATTATTTGTCGGCATGAGATATATTGTAGTTACCAAAGTGACTATGTTTAGTTTAGATATATTTTCAAACGGCTACATAGTTTACATGGCACATAGGATCACAACATCATGCATACATTAATTGCTGCAGCTTGTCTATGAAACAGTGAAATGAAACCCCCCACTGAGAGATCCAGTTTCATTTCTCAATCCAAGTCTGCAAAGCTGACATGGCAGTTTTGGAAACTGGGAAATGAAACCCACCACTGAGACTGGCCTTAGGATACACTTGTTCGGGTGAAAACCCATACTTGTCCCCGCACGTGTGCAACGAGTCAACTACGCATTAATTTCCCTACTACTCGCAGCGAATGAATCAAGTGCGGCTTCCCCATAAATTTCCCACCCATGTCACCCACCAAGCCTGAGTCTGACCCATACCCGTCCCCATTATCCCGTCACCTCGCAGATCTCTCTCGTCGGAGCGGTGGCCATGGAGGACTACATCGTGAGCTGGGTGGCGTCCGGGGTGGCGTTCTGGTCGACGGCGTTCCTGCTGGCGCGGGCGCTACTCCGGAAGCGCTCCTACGACTTTTGCAACCGTGCCGTCTCCATCATGCACGCCGTCGCCGCCGTCTGCCTCGCCTGCCTCTCCGTGGAGGACTGGGCCTGCCCAGTCTGCCCCCTCGCCGCCCCCTCCTCGTCGCGCCAGGTACTTACACTCATCATATGTGCACACGTTATATACTAAATAAAGTAAATATAAATTACAATATCTTTTACAATCTAAAAATCATATATAATTAGGATCTGCTTGTTTGTGTTTGGGCTTCTAACTTAAGGTTTATTTTTTACTATTCATAAATTTCATCTTTTTTTCTATTTTTTGGATTTTTTGAGTTTTTTATCGGTTATTTTTTCCCGTATTCATTTGCATTATACATGTTGGGCTAACCCCTTTTTTCTATTTTTAATTTTTTTTAATTATGTCAAATAAGCCACCATCAGTTACAGTGTAATTTCAACCAACTACAATGAAAATTCAGCCATAAGTTACAAAAAATCTACCCAACTGAGCACCACCTTAGAATAAGAGCATAGTAAAAATACAAATTGCAAAAAAAATTATATCTCAGTAATAGACAATGTGCCTGTCAAAATATATAAATATATATAAACAGCTAGTTGTATACAAAAACTGAAGAGATCATCGTAAAACTTTACAAGCCTGTTGGTTTCTAGCACACGGAGATCACCAAGTTCAGAAGTACCCACCGTTAATGCAACTACACCTCCTGATTTAAGCAACAAGGATTGTTAATGGTTGAATTATTGTCAACATGCATGTCAAATTCTATTGTCGGTGAATTGTGACCAATACATAACAACAATTTGATTGGCTTGTCAATTACTGAAATACAACTTCGGAACTTGGTATACTATTTGGATAGCTATCAATTGGCTTCGCATTGAACATACAAATATGTTTCTGTATGGTTTTGTGAAATGTATTTATGCTTAATTGGAAGAACACTCAATGCATATTTTCTCGCCACTTGAAGCATTCAAAACCGGTTCTTGGAAATACTCGACGATATTCTTGCACACCTCTTTGTGCTTCTCTAGATTGACTGCATGCCCAGCGTTCTTTACAATGACCAGCCGAGAATTCTCTCCAAGGTGCCTGTAAAACTTATTGTAATGTTATTTAGTAGAAGGAATTGTGTTTGGTACATCATTCTATCAAAATTCAGAGGGAAGCAGCAGACAAGCACACCTCTCCAATCTATGAGCCAACTCCATTGGAAACACCTGGAACTTGCTACCCCCGGATTATCAATGTTGGCAGCATAATCAGGTGAAACCACATCATTGATTTCATATGCTGGCCTCAATTTCAAGGCCATTTATGAGTTCTTTGCAATGAGAAACTACCACTACCGGGCTAATTTTTGGAAGATCTAAAAGTTTTCTATTGTTGATGAGAGAATGCAGCAGCTCAGTCATCTCATGGACATGATCTGAGCCTATCAACTGATGCATCCATCGCACCATGCACCCAATAGATGAATCAGCACTAATAGAATCAACTAGAGGATTAATAATACGTGTAAGCAAAAGAAAAGGAAATTAACGAAGAAAATTGTTAATTAGCTGACGTTTATATAGTCCTTGAGGAAGTAGAACGGCATGAGGGGTGGCGGCGGACGAAGGTGAGCTTCATGAGTCGCCACATGTTGATTGGCCGCCGTGGGACGAGCAGCGATGGGGAAGAGCCCCACAACAAGGTCACTCTCCTCCAGGCACATGCCTTCGTATACCATGACCGCCCCACGAAGCCACCGTAGTTGACGCCGACCACCGCGAACCGTCTTACGCCGATGGTGTCCACCTGGCCAGAGCTACGGGAGGCTAGGGTACTCACTCTCCCATCGGTGGTAAGGGGGCACCAACCCCTCTTGACGCCTCGGTAGGTAGGTCCGCCTCTGACAAACTGGTACATAAAAGCTCCTGCCGTGTCCTGTACGTGCATACGTGCATGTCACGTCCTTTGCCGTCGACTCGATGACCTCGCGAGCAACAACTAGCAGTCTTCACCGATGATCCGGTTACTGATGACGGATATGTTTCTTGTTTGGGTTGGTTGGTGATTGAACACCGCTCTCAGATGAAGGCGCTGGCGGTGACGCTGTCGTATATGATATACGACGCGGCGTGCTGCCACCTCAACGGCGACGCGCGGCTGGACAACGCCGCGCACCACCTCGTCAGCATCGTCGGCATCGGCGCCGGCCTCGCCTACCAGAGGGTACGCACGCACGCACGCGAGCTGATCTTTCTTTTTTCTTGGAACGGCTGTGGTGGATCTTGTTAGGTGTTATTAATGGTCGAATAAAAACTGCTTTGGTTGCTAATGTGTGTGTAGTGTGGGACGGAGATGGTGGCGTGCCTGTTCGTCACGGAGATCTCCAGCCCCCTGCTGCACCTCCGGGAGATGCTCAAGGAGTTCGGCATCAAGGACACCGGCCTCAACCTCCTCGTCGATGTATATATGACACCTCATCACCATCTCTCTCTCTCACGTTCCTCTTGCTCACAGTTAATTAGTCTGCCATGTGTTCTTCCCATCTGTAGATTCTGTTTGCGGTGACCTTCTCGGTGGCACGAATGGGTTTTGGGCCGTACATCACCTACGTCACTGTCACGGCAGACAATCCGATCCTCATCAAGGTATATCCATCATCTATCCATTCACCAAACCAACCTTCTCTTCACACACCCTCACACCAAAATCTCACTACCTTTTTCCAAATCCCAACCATTTCCATTTCTACACATACGCTTATTAATTCCTATCTTCTCTCTCTCTCTCTCTCTCTCTCTCTCTCTCTCTCTCTCTCTCCTATTTGTAAGGCGATGGGTACGAGCTTGCAGCTGGTGAGCTCCTACTGGTTCTTGAGGATCCTCGGGATGGTCAGGTACAAGCTGGGGAAGAAGCCGACCAAAGTCACCGTCAAGTGAGACATATCTTGCTTACAACCCGCAGAAATTATTTGGATTCAAGCAAGCGATGCAGTAAGAATTGTTTGCGCAATTCTTGCTTCTGAAGGAGATCATGTAGCATATTGATTATTTGATTGACAAGGACGTTTTAAGCAAGGGATGCATGTACTCTACAATTGTTAGGATACCATGGTCTCATGAATTCGAGTTCTGTGTGCAGATACAATTTCACTTGCCCCCCTGTTTGCCATAGAAAATTTCAGAAAGTATAGCTTCTGTGTTCACACATACATGTATCATTCTTCTTGTAACCTCATCCAAGGCACCATCAGAGAGAAACAACACCAAGATTAATTATAGAACTAACTTAAAATGATCGCCACCATAGTGCCACTTAGACGTAAATTTCGATGGCACCACGCCTACCTACTAGTAAACTGTAAGCCAAGGGAAATGAACAAAAAAAAAACAACAACAAAGCGCGAAGCAAAAACTAGTAATTTACAGTTGACCTCGAGTTTGACCATGGTAAAATCTGAATCTACATGTTAGCACAAGACGCCATTGGACACGGGGAAGCTCAAGAATGGGAATGTTCCCTTGATTTCTGTAGGACTTCCTTCAACACCACCGCAGTCTTATCGGCCATGTGGTGTTCCATGAACCTTTCCACCATGTCATAGCCCTTCTATCCCATGGAGACCCTCTGCTCAACATGGCTTGCAAGCCTTACAATACTCCCTCTTTTATTCTCTATTATTTTCTGAGGGATTGCGCCTCGGGAGCAAGTCACATAGGCATTTTTTACGAACACGTCCTCCGGTTGGAATTACACATGGGTACTAGATTTTTGCTAAAAAGGTCCACCACAGTAGCACTTTTGCGAAAAGACCATCCACTTTCCCAAAATTACTGTGAATCTTTGTTTTTTTTCCAGAGAGACTCTCCTTTTACATGACTAAGCTCCACGTTTTTTTCTAAAATTATGTACGGTTTCTTTGTGTTTCCAGAAAAGCACTTCACTTTCTCGAGAAAAACGTACGGGTCCTTGATTTTTTTAGAAAAGTCTCCCTATGGATTATCGACAACCATTTTCCAAATCACGACCATTTCCATTTCTACACATACGCTTGTTAATTCCTATCTTCTTTCTCTCCCCCTCTCTCTCGCTCTCCCCTATTTGCAAAGCGATGGCTACGAGCTTGCAGCTGGTGAGCGCCTACTGGTTCTTGAATCTTCAGGATCCTCGGGATGGTCGGGTACAAGCTGGGGAAGAAGCCGGCCAAAGTCACCATCAAGTAAGACATATCTTGCTTGCAACCTGCAGAAATTATTTGGATTCAAGCAAGCGATGCAGTACGAATTGTTTGCGTAATTCTTGCTTCTGAAGGAGATCTTGTAGCATATTGTGTTAGATACTAATATTGATAAAGATTGTATCTGCATGTTTACTTTAGACTTTTGCATGTAGTGATCGTGCTGTATAGGTCTTTGCATAGTAGTAGTGTGTGGCAACAGAAGAAACGCACGGCAATACGTGTGATACGTACAAGTATGGAGGCTTGAGCCAGAGTGCATGCTGAGCCATGAGAAGCTGTTGGATGGAGGCGCTAGTATCTATAACGTGCAAAGCATCGCAGCATGAGTGTGGTCGTAACCTACAGTGATCGTTGAATCTGTAGTAGTCGAAACTATGGTCGAAGCAGCAATCATACTCGAGCGGTTACTGTAGCAGTCTGAGACCCTAGAGTCGAAGACCACTTCAGAGTGCTGTAGCGATTAGAGACCCCGGAGTCGGAGACCACTCTGGAGTCCTGTAGCAGTCAGAGACCCCAGAGTCGAAGACCACTCTGGGTGCTGTAGTAGTCAGAGATCCTGGAGTCGGAGACCACTCTAGAGTACTGTAGCATTCGGAGATCCCGGAGTCGGAGATCACTCCAGAGTACTATAGCAGTCATGGTCGTAAGTCGTACTCATAAGAGTACTATAACAGTCGGAGCGCATATTGAAACGGTCATAGACGAAATCAATAAGATGGCCGAGTCTTGTGGATCGTGGGGAAAATCCTGGACAGTGGCATGAGAATAGGTCATAGTTGTTAGCTAGTGGAGTTAGTGGGTGTGTGGAGGTCGTGTAACCGTATGTGCATGAGGCTTATTTAAGCCATGTATTTTTCTATTAAGCATTGAGGCGTAACAGCAAAGATTGAGTGATTCAATCCCAAACTTGATGTATTAGCCTCCCTCTGTGTGTGTCCATCCAGAGAAACAAAAAGAATTAGTGAGTAATTTCTAATAGAGAGGATTGAGTGATTCAATTCCAATACTTGGTATCAGAGCCTGAGTTCTCGGTTCAGTGTATGCCCAAGTACCTTTGCTTTAACATGATGTCCACCACCGAGCAAACGGTAGCAATGGTGGCACGGTCGACGAGGGAGGGAGGCATCTCTCTCTAATGCTCAATGCTTATGTCCTCCAACTACTCCACTTGGGCGATCAAGATGGAGGCTTGTATGGAGGCGCAGGACATTTGGGAGGCGATCAAACCCGTGGTTGGAGTGGTCATGGAAAGGAGGAAGGACAAGATGGCACTTGCATTTATCTTTCAAGCCATTCCTGAGTATGTGCTCCTCCAGGTTGCCAAGAAGACAGCCAAGGAGGTGTGGGAGAGCTTGAAGGCGAGGTATCTCGGTGCCGATCGAGTGAAGAAGGCACAGCTGCAAATCTTGAAAAGTGAATTCGAGGCCCTGCACACGAAGGAAAGTGACTCCATCGATGAGTTTGCTGGCAAGATCAGTAGGCTAGCGAGCAAGTTCAGTAGCCTTGGTGCCACCCTGGAGGATACCACACTCGCCAAGAAGTTGCTTGATTCAATTCCTGACATTTGAGCAATTATCCAACGTGGATTCCATGCCATTTGAGTAGGCGATTGGCCGCCTCAAAGCTATGAGGAGCGGATATACAGGCACGAGAAGGGGGACGAGGAGAATTTGCTTCTCACCAAGGCCGAGTGGGAGACTCGGTCGTCGAAGCGAGAAGGAAAGGGATCCACTGGTGGCTCTAGCAGTGGTGGTGGTTGAAGAAAGTTCGACAAAACCAAGGTGATGTACTATGAATGCCAAGAGTTTGGTCACTTTGCATACAAGTGCCCTGAGAAAAGAAAGGAGGAGAAAGTGCTACTATGTGAAGTTTAGAGCGATGATGAGCCAGCTCTTATGTGAAGATTCGTGAAGTGTGGTCAGTCAAGATTATGGGGAAAATTATTAGATACTAATCTTGACGAAGTTTGTATCTGCATGTTTACTTTGGTTTTTTGCATGTAGTGATCGTACTGTATAGGCCTTTACATACTAGTAGTGTGTGGCACCAGAAAAAGCACACAATAATATGTGTGCCAAAGTTCATGTTGAGCTGTGAGAAGCGGTCGGACAGAGGTGCCAGTATCTGCAACATGCAAAGAGTCACAGCATGAGTCTGATCGTAAGCTATAGTGGTCGTAGAAGCTGTAGTGGTTGAAACCGTGGTCAAAGTAGCAGTCGTACTCGACCAGTTTCTGTAGCAGTCGGAGACTCCGTAGTGCTATAGCAGTTGGAGACACCAGAGTCAAAGATCACTCTGGAGTACTGTAGCAGTCGGAGATCACTCTGAAGTTCTGTAGTAGTCGGAGACCCCAGAGTCGGAGACCACTCCAAAGTGTTGTAGCAGTCGGAGACCACTCCAGAGTGCTATAGCAGTCGGAGACCTCGGAGTCGGAGACCACTCAAGAGTGTTGTAGCAGTTGGAGACCTCGAAGTCAGAGACCACTCCGGAGTACTATAGTAGTCATGGTTGTTAGTCGTATTTATTAGAGTACTGTTGTAGGGGTGGCCCAATCCCCATGACTGGGTCTTGCAACTAGCCTAACATATAATAGACCTAATAGTATAGAGGAATATCCAATATACTCTCACTTTTTGTAATTATCAAGGGATAGGATGGGAATTTTTCATCCTACCTCGTTCATGTATATAAACCTCAAGAGGGGTATGAAGGGGGAGAGATCCACTCATTCCATACATGAGCACTCTCTCTCCTGTCGTTGGCTCTCTCTAGCTAGTCCCCTCATATGCTGTTTGGTCAGTAACCACAATAGTTGGCACCGTCCGTGGGGACGCACAAGAAGCTACACAAGAGAAGATAATAGAAAGCGATGGCAACCAAGAGAAAGAGAAGTATGGCGGTAGCGACACCTGAATCCAGCACACGGCAGCTGATGTTACCACATGGCAATGACCACAATGCATGTGCCGGTACGATCGTCGACCGTGATGCCCACATCGGTACGACTGTCGACCACGATGCCCGTGTCATCTTGATTCCAAGGAGCTGGCCTCTGAACAACACCAGGGAATGTCAAACCTCTTTAGTGGGGATTTTGCATGGAGTGCGTGCTCCAAAGCCTTTGCCCCACTGCCGTCTACATTGACACCCACAACCACGCCACGGTCGTGACTTTGGTAACATCTCCAACCGTGCCGTGGTCAAGTCTTCACCGATAGACACGACCACCCCGTGGTCGACACCTAGGGATGGAGCATCCGCCTTTGACCTCTCCACTAAGGACTTCGCATGATCTCCACTGGACACCGCGTGGACGTCGCCACTGCCAGACTTCACGTAGCTTCCGCGGGTCTCCGCCGGACCTCACTTTGCCTCCGTTGGGCCTCGTGTTGCCTTCGCTGGCCTTCGCGCCCTTCGACTTCTCTGCTGCGGACTTCGCATGATCTCTGTGGACACCGTGCGGACATCGCCACCGCCAGATGTCGTGTGGCCTCCGTGTGTCTTCATTGGACCTCGTGTTGCCTCCGTTGGGCCTCGCATTAACTTCGTAGTCTTCGCACCCTCTGGCTTGTCCGCCGAGGACTTCGCATGATCTCCATCAAACACCGCACAGATGTCACCACTGCCAGACCTCACGTGGCCTCTGTTGGACCTCATGTTGCCTTCGTCGGGCCTTATGCTGCCTTCGCTGGCCTTCATGCCCTCCGATTTCTCCGTCGAGGACTTCACATGGTCTTCGTCAGACACCATGCGGACGTTGTCGTGCACGCGTCTATTTTGTCTCATCGCCAACTTCGTCGATGTCATGTCCGAAGGATGGTGACGGGCTGTGCACACCATAGCTTTGTCTCGCCGTTGCCTTCGTTGACCCTAAGTCTGAATGGTGGGGGATGAACCATGCACACACGAGTCATCGTCTCACCGCCGACTACGTCGACTCCAAGTCCAAAGGCTGTGTGGGAAGGAGAGTGTCTCCGCATCCAACTTCAAGACTTCGTCCAACCACCTCGTGATCATAGACGCTTCGTCTGACCACCTCATGGTCGAGACTCCGTCTGACCACTCGTGCTTGGGTATTCTTCGACACTTCATCCGACCACTTTGGGGCTGCGACGTCATCGATACCTACGACCACCATGTGGTCACACCTTCGGTGACCATGTCACAAGCGACATAGTCGTTAGGCCTTCTCTGATTGTGTTGGAGGCACCAACCTGATAGGGCACCTGGCCTTTTGGTGTGGGACTTCACCGCCCGCATCTACAAGTCGCCCTAGGTTGGGGCATGACCTACATGTGCCTGCTCGCCCTCTATTGAGAGATACCGCAACCACGACAAGATTGGTCAAACAATCCTGCTTCGGTTGGTTTACAACATCCACACCCCCTGGGGATTGGGAGCTACCAGCTGCATCAGCTCGCCCATCGACACCTGCGTGCTTACTGCCGGGGGACAGGGGTGGGGCCTGCCTGGGCCAATTGTTCGTGTCAGCTCGCCCATTGGGACCTCTACGCTTGTTATCGATGGAGTACTGTTATAGGGTGGCCCAATCCCCCGTGATTGGGCCTTGCAACTGACCCAATGTGTAATAGGCCCAATAGTATAGAGGAATGTACCAATATATCCTCACCTTTTGTAATTATCAAGGGATAGGATGGAAATTTCCTATCCTACCCCATTCATGTATATAAACCCCCGAGAGAGGTATGAGGGGGATGATGAGGACATCACTTCCTTGGATACACACAACACTCATGTACAAGATGATAGGCAAGGAACTATGATGAAGGCACGTGCACACAAGTTGAATTATCAGATGAGCTCGTTCCTAGAGATGTATAATTCAACTTTTGAGAATGTGTTGCTACCTAATGCTTATGATGTGATTGTGCTTACGAACATGGGCAAGGACCAAGGAGAGGCACATGGAGTAACGGATGTTCCTGGGATGAACATTAGAGGTCACCACATCACTTTGAGGCCAGGAATACCAAGAATGAAAGCTGGGCATGTTTTAGAATCTAGTTCAACCTCCGCAGATAGCGCTGACTTCTAACGAGCATAGAAATGCATACATAGTCCAATGAGGTAATCTTAGACTTATTGGAAAGCTTTTGATGTCCTCTTTCCAATGGTTCTAGTCCCACCTCAAAACTCTACCTGAGCATGGAGTAATCTATAAAGCAAATCCAAATCAATTCCAAACGTAGGCTCTGGGCCTTGTATCAGTTTGAGCCCAACTAGAGAGTTGTAGTGAGGTGTTTCCCCAATCTTGCAGATGTGCCCCCCAAGTCCCTAGCACCATAAAAACTACCAGGGATGTCACTTGTAGGGTTTAGGCTTGTTTATACTGACTTTTGTTCAGAAAACATCAGTTGTGTACTTGTGTCGACTATACCAACTATGGCGACTTCAGGCCTCTCCATTATTCAATGAAACTTCATATTTCATTCAAAAATTTATATCACACTTATTTCTTTCTTTCTTGATTCTCAATTGCTTGTAGGAAAGAATATCTGTGTTGGGCACAGTTGGTAACGACAAGGGTATGGTGTAGCGATTGCAGGACATACTTGGTCATGTAGCCTTGTCGTCAACGTCATATAAAAAATCATAGTTATCATTCTCATCGAAAGATCGTGCCAAATGTCCTCATCAGTTGGTATCGGAGCACAAGTTGCCCGGTGAGATTCCTGTTTTAGATTTGTTTTCCATACCTATAACAAGAAAATTGCCCCAAAAAATATTACGTTCATCAAAAATCTCCAAAACCAAACCCTAGTTGTGCCTTTGCAGTTTCGGTTTCTATTTTACTGTGTTGAATTTTTGTTCATCATTAAGTTCTAGTTGCTGGTCTGATCTAGTGCTTTTTTTTAGTTTCGGGTATCACATCTGAAAATAATAAAAAAATTGATGGTTAGATCAATGGTTTACCCCCTCGCTTGATGTGGTTGCTCTTCGCTGCCGAGTTTGGAAAGGGTTATGATTTGTGTCTGCACCACCAGATCATTGGGAGTTTGAGATCAACTCAATTTTCATGTCTTACTGGATAGCTGAATCACCTGGGACAAAGTTGTGTTCGGGTTCTGATTTTTTTAGACCGAGTTCAGGATAGTTTCGTGCAGCGTTCACTAAAATAGCCATAACTTTTGCATACGAACTCTGATTGTAGCGTTCTTTGGCTCATTGGAAAGCTAACAAAAAGATACATCTGAATGTAAAAATCTATAAGGACATGTCCAATAATATTTGTGAGGCTTCAAAAAAAGTGAAAACCCAAAAAAGGGTCATTTAGGGCCTCAAAACAGCCTTTAAAGTTTCAGCACCCCTTTTTGGCATCTGTTTGCCATGTAGTTTGAGTTTTGTTTCATTTCAAATTGTGTAATCTTTATTTCTAGGTCATAATTTAATGAGCTTAATATTCGTGTTGCTCTAAAAAAAGAAAAAAAGAGGCAAATGTAAAAAGATAAGAGACGCACAAGTAAAAAAAAGAAGAGAATTTTGCAGCGTTGTTCTTTTCTAGATTTTGAGCATTCTTGGTATAGTCCTTGTGTCGTCTAGTGTTTGCTAACTTGAACTAGGATCGAGTATTAGTTTGTGCCAGCAATTTAGACGAGTACTTTGGACTATTATTCAACTAGTGTAATTCTAACATTGAATATTGCCATTCCTTTGCTACTTCTATATTGCATGTCCAAGCTCCACATACTACTAACCGAAGGGGTCTCGACGTATTGGCAAGCGCTATACTCATTCCTCTAGTCAAGTTTCCTCAAACCAGCCACCGATTGTGCTACCTGCTTTGCTTGGTAAGAATCTTGTAAGCATTTAATAAGAGCTTGAGAGTGTGAGACTTCTGTAACCTGCAGCACCTAGTAGTTGATAGGGAGCTAACAAATTATTTTGTGAGTTTCTTATATTCTACTAACAATGACAGGTTCATAGAATTCGAAACATGGTGGCAAGGATGATGACCAATCTTTTAAACTTGAGAGTGCCGGACCTCTTACTCCTCGCACAAGGATGCTTGTGCAACACTTCAACTGTGAGGTCAACAAAAGAACAGAAGAGATCTACAACGTATTGGATTGGCTCAATGACACCCTCACCACCATCAACAATAGAGTTGAAAATCTTGAGCAACGTCCACCACCACTAGCTGTGCGACATGCTTTGTTTCCCCCTCACTCTTCGGTGGGTAAGAATGATGATGTTGAAGAGAACAACAGTGATGTCCTCATCAGGGGAGAGATCCATTCATTCCATACACGAGAACTCTCTCTCCTGTCGTTGGCTCTCTCTACCTAGTCCCCTCATATGTTGTTTGGTCAGTAGCCACATCAAGTACTGTAGTAGTCATGGTCGTAAATCGTACTCGTAAGAGTACTGTAACAGTCAGAGCATCCGAGTAGCAGTCGGAGGGCCTACTAAAGCGGTCGTAGTCAGAGTCAATAAGTTGGCCGAGTCTTGTGGATCGTGGAGAAAATCCCAGACAATGGTATGAGAATATGTCCTAGTTGTGAGCTAGTGGAGTTAGTGGGTGCGTGGAGGTCGTGTGACTGTGTGTGCGTGAGGCTTATTTAAGCCGTGTATTTCCTATTAAGCATTGAGGCGAAAGAGATAAGATTGAGTGATTCAATCGCAATACTTGGTGTCTTGGTCTCCCTCTATGTGTGTCCATCCAGAGAAATTAAAGGAATAAGTGAGTGATTTCTAATAGAGGGGATTGATCGATTCAATTCCAACAAATTGATTATTTGATTGACAAGGATGTTTTAAGCAAGGGATGCATGTCCTCTAGCAATTTTTAGGATACCATGGTCTCATGAATTCGACTTCTGTCTGCAGACAATTTCACTTGCCCCCTATTTGCCATAGAAAATTTCAGACAATATAGCTTCTGTGTTCACACATACATGTATCGTTCTTCTTGTAACCTCATCCGAGGTACCATCAGAGAGAAACAACACCAAGATTAATCATAGAAGTAACTAAAAATGATCGCCACCATAGTGCCATTTGCATATAAGTTTCGATGGCACCACACCTACCTACTAGTAAACTGTAAACCAAGAGAAATGAACAAAAAATGCGCGAAGCAAAAACAATAGATGGAAATAGAACAGATAGTAGTAATTTACAATTGACCTCAAGTTTGACCATGGTAAAATCTGGATCTACATGTTAGCACAAGATGCCACTAGACACAGGGAAGCTCAAGGACGGTATGCTCCCTCTCGACGTCTTCCTTGGGCCTGACCTCGGCCTCCTTGGTGCCTACGTGGGTGACTACGGTTTGCTCTTCGCTAACACCATCACCCATGCGCCACCCCTCCATGGCCAAACTCCTCCCCTTTATCTCCCCTCTACTCCTCTCGGTCTCTACTTACTTTGGTGGCTTACTTTTCTTATGTCTATCTTTATGGCTTGCAATGCATTTTTTATTTGATCCAGATCGACGGTAGTGCTACGCGGTTACTACGGTGGGGCTCGAAGTCCGTCCATACACCGGGGGAGTGTGGATGAGTTGTCAAGCGCGAGTGGTAGCCTGGCACTATGGCATCTTGCCCCTCGATAACTTCTTCCATTTATGTTCTTGCTACTCTACTCTAGCTTGTTCAACGGTGATAGATGGGTGCTCTGGTAGCTTGTAGTGCTAGATGATGCTCATAGTGGTTGCTAGGTTTTTCTATGATGTAATTGATTTAGCGAGTACCTATGCTCCTTGTGTGGTCCTAGAAAGCAATGAAATCGTGGGGAAAAGTGTTGCATGGCCTACCTGGTTGGTTGGTTGTTTGGTTGATTTGGGAATGGTTGAGGAAGTGGCCATGGTGTCGCTTTCCTCCTGTAGGCTGTGTGGTTCTGGCTTGTGGTGGCCGTGATCTTCTCCTCCTATAGCTTGGCTCCTTGCTCTTGGTCCTTGCTCCTGGACCTTGTTGGCTTGGCTTGGATCTACCCTTGTGCTTGCTGAATGATTGTGGATTGGTCTTGGGATGGTTCTGGAATGGATTTGGGAAATGGGGGGAAGAACTGGGGTGGCTCAATGGGCTTGCTCCTCGGCTGTGGGTGGTTATTTGGCTCTCAGTGTGTTTGCTGCTTGGTTGAATGTTGTCTCTATTGTGGCTGAAAGGCTGCCCTATCTAATGGTTGTGCAATCTTGTGTTCTGTCTATTGCTATGCCATAAGGGGGGTGAACATGAGATATTTTGCTTGGAGGGTTTAAACAACTAGACTTCTGTATAACTGCATGCCTGTTTTATTGCCAAGTGATGACCCTACAGCTGTGAGAGGTGCCGACTGGCCCCCCGGATGGTCTGGTATCTCGTTGAGCATAATGCCCAGCTCGAAATTAACTTCTAGGGTTCTGACGACACTTCTTTCTTTTATTTCCCTTCTTTTGGTCAGTCTTTTTTCAACATCATTAAGTTCATTCTACTCACAAATGAAATTGCAAGCGGTTATGGTTCGAAAATTAGTAATTGATGTACAAGATGCTATGCATGTACCTTTACCTTTTTTCCTTAGCTCTTGATTAATTGAAAATTGTACGAGGTGATCTATATGCATTTTGTATCCTATATTGTTCTGAATATATTTGTATACATATGAAATGATCCCATGTAATTTTATTTCTTTGTTATACTCGATGTAATAATTAAAACGAACTGTACAGTTTTGGTTTGCAATGCATAACACCACTTGTATTTGTTTAACATCACTTGTATTTGTTTACTTTGTATGCTATTTAGTTAAAACTTCTATACAATGTTTTAGATTTAAGTGTGTTAATCCAGGACATTGATTGGATGATTCAATTACTGTTGTTAATCCAGATTTTGCCGATTAGTTTAGTTAGGAAAAACACGAGGCGTTACATATAATTAGGAAGTGACTAGTGCTCAGACGTCCGATCCGAGTACGCTGTTTCTGTCATTGGATTGTTCCTACAACCTAGAACAAATTGCTGGATCTCCTCGTGACGCAACAACAAAATCATCTCGCCAGGTCGGAAGGTGCGCCCCTTCATCCTCGCAAGAGTCATCTCTCCCTTCCTCAAAAATTTCTTCACAGCATACATCTAATTGGGTCATTTGATGCGAAAAATTGAGCATCTAACACCAAATCATCATCTTGTGAAGAGCTTGCCCTCCAATTATTGGATCAAATCCCTATAATCAAGAGCCTACTCAAACTCGATTTGTTGCAATAAAAAATCATGAAGCACAACAACGATTTATGAGCTTGCAACAAAATACCCTTTCTATTGTGGCAAGACAATCACAACAACCAATGCAACAAAATAAAAAACTATTTGCCACAAAAAAGAAACGCAATGCAACAAATTAATTACCCACTGTAACAAAAATATCTCTTGCTAAGGATTTGAGAAAGAAATATCACAATAAACAAAATCACTTACTGCAATAAACAAATAGCACAGTCCCATGACTATGAGTGTCTGGTACTCGTTACGACCACGTAGAACAACTTACAACCATACAGCCGATCTTACGACCATGCAGAACGTTTTACGACAATGTAGTCGAACTTATGACCACGTAGAACGTCTTATGACCATGCAGTCAAACTTACGACCATGCAGAACATCTTACGACCACGCAATTGAACTTATGACTATGAGGTTGTTTACGACCACTCGGAGCTACGACCACGTAGTCATTTACGAGCACTCGAACCTACGACCATAAAGTCATATATGAGTACTCGACGCTACCACGAGTATCTAGTTGTAGCTGGCAGTTGGAAGTTGTACATGACTAGAGAGTCGGAGGCACATGTCGTCGTGGACGAGGTCGAGGTGGTTGTTGGCACGGTGTTTGGTCTCCTGAGGAAAAGGAGTGTGTCGTTGCTTTCCTATGAGGCATTGTTGTAGATTTGATCGGTGTGGGCCACTCGAGGAAGCCCACGCACCATGCCTGTGGTCAACATCTTTCGAAGTGTATCGAAGTTGAGGTGCCCAAATCAAGCATGCCAGCACCATGCCTCATCGGTGGTCTGCAGGCTCATATAGACCGGCTGCACCACTCTCAAAGCAAGCTTGTACAGCCGCTTTGGTGATCGCTTTACCTGAGCGATGAGATTGTGCTGTCGATCATGAATGCGCAGGACTCCTTGTTCAATCAGCACGCTGTTGCCACCCACTTCGAGCTGGCCAATGCTGATGACGTTGCTTTGGAGCCGAGGGATGAAGTACACATTGGTGAGAGCGCAATGTCGATTCCCTTTTCCAGCGAATAGCACAGTGCCGCGTCCATGGATTTCGACCACCGAGCCATCCCCGAACTTGATCGAGCCGATGATCCCGCGATCAAGTTCAGAGAATGTTGTGCAAGACCCCGTCATGTGGTTTGATACTCCGGTGTCTAGAAACCAGGAGGTCTCCCCGACATGGCACGCTCCTCATATGAAAACCTTCCCGTCATCATGTATTGTGTTGGTGGGCGTCCGGGCGATGTCCTCCTCCACTGCCATTACTTCGCCCACACATCGTCGGTGTTTTGCACCAAATGTGCCTCCTCCCTTTCTTCTTGCGGCAATCGCGAGCTCAATGCCCCAACTTGCCATAATACCTGCATTTGTCCTTCTTGGGGTTGTCAGAGCCGTCGTGGAAATGGTTCTCCCTTCTATTGCCAGAGGAGTCCCATCCATGGTTGCCACACAGCCTGCCACACGACTTGTTGTTGGAGTACGATCAATCTCGTTCACGTGCCTGCGCCTGTGCTTGCCACTCCTCCTCAGTGAGGAGCAGACGAGTTCCCCTGTGTTGGTGCCTCGGTTGACATAGCTTTGCTCCACCGCTCGAAGTTGTCCAGTCACTTCCTCGATCGAGAGATTGCTCATGTCGAGAAGTGTCTCTATCGAGATGGCCACCTGAAGATAGTGATCCAGGACAACCTACAGGAATTTCTTGACAACCTCTTCCTCCCGAATGGGATCGCTGAGTAGTTGGAGGTTATTGGCAAGCCCAGAGATCCTCATCGAGAAGTCATCGATGGACTCACCGTCTTTGAAGGAGATGCTCCCGAACTCCTTGCACAGTTGCTGGGCGTTGGCCTCGCGGATACGGTCGACACTCGTACACATGGTCTTCACAGCCTCCCAGGCATCCTTCGCCGTGTTCTTGACAGCGAGCGTCAACAGCATCTCTCTGGCATGACGTGGAGAATTGCCGACAACGTGAACCAGTCATCGCAATAGTCGGCATCGTCGGTCTCGATGACCTCCCAGAGACCCTGTGCATGGAGGTTTACTTGCATGACGAGCGCCCAGTCGTTGTAGTTCGTTCGCGTGAGCATGGGGTAGACCACCGAGTCCAAAGCCTCCCTGACGACGTGCTGGATGACACAACCACTGTCGTCACGGTGTCACAGTCGGTGTGGAGGAGGCGCAGGCGAGCGCGAACGGTCTTGCCGTGAAGGAGTCATAGACTGCCTTCCTAATTGAGCCCTCGACGAAGACATATCTCCCAGATGGTCGACGAAACTCTAATACCACTTGTTGAAGCCTAGTCCCACGACTACGAGTACCTGGTACTCATTACGACTACGTAAAACAACCTACAACCACGTAGAACATTTTACGACTACGCAGTCGAACTTACGACCACACAGTCGAACTTACGACTATGAGGTCGTTTATGACCACTAGGAGCTACGACCATGTAGTCGTTTACGAGCACTCGAAGCTACGACCACAAAGTCATATACGAGTACTCGACGCTACCACGAGTATCTAATTGCAGTTGGCAGTCGGAAGTCGTACATGACTAGGGAGTCGGAGGCACTCTACGACTAGCAAGTCGATTCCAACTTGTAAGTTGTAAACGCTCTACAACTTAAGAGTTCCTCAAACACTTGGCTGAACTCACGCAATAGAGATGGAAGACACAGGGTTTTGTGCTGCTTACAAATCACCTCCTGCAGCTTTTCTGGAGGACTCTATTTATACCAAAAGGAATATAAGTAATGGCCATCCCACAACCGCAAACTGCGCACATACTCTAATTGAACAACGAGAAAGACTCGACTAAGCGCATGACTAGAACGTCATGCTTAACTACTTGACATGCATGATTAGAATATCGTGCTCAACAATCTGACGACTTGATCAATTATTCTGACAGAGGCGACGTCTGCCTCGACGCAACACCGATATGATTTATGCATCACAGCCGCGCCCATCAAAGCCGGCTAAGCGGGCTGTCGTCATGTTTCACATTTACTGCCTCGAGTGGTTGGGGTTTGAGACCGAGATACGCCGCGGTGACCGGCCTGAAAATGCGCTGCTCGTCCGACTCGAGCGCGGCGGCGAGCTTCGGCCACAGGAGCGCGCGGACGAGCCACGACCCGTCGCCTCCGGGCCGCGCCACCATCTGCACGAACCCCGAGCACAGCCTCATGCTCGGTGAGGTCGGCATCGCCATCGCGGCGCGGCCGACGCCGAAGTCTGTGTCCAGCGGGAACGAGGTTAACGACGTCACGGCAATGGTCGGGCTGCCCAGCCCAATATTGCACGCCTCCACGTACGTGGAGGCAGTCTTGTGTGCCTCCACCCAGTCCACTAGCTCCTGGAAGCGGTCGCCGTACGCCTGCGCCGTGGTCGCCTCGCGCACCATGGACGCCACCTCTTGCAGCGGCTTCCGCTGGATTTCCTCCACTCTCGCCTCCCTCACAGCGAAGGTCGCAACGTTGCCCACGTAGCTGCGCATCGCGGCGCGGTGCTCCGGCTCGGTGAGCCGCCGCCGTCCGTCCATCCACCAGCCCATGCGGCATCGCGCGTCCGCCGCGCCCACGACACTGGCTAAGGCCTTCCACATGTACGCGGACACCGCCTGGACCCGCGTCGCGCGCTCGCCGCCTCGGCTCGCTATTTCGCGCAGCCGGGAGATGTCCCGCGCGTCGACGTAGTACAGGCGCCGGACGAAACTCGCGTCGCTCGTCAGGACGTTGATCAGACGATCGCCGTCCAAAGGCCTGAACTCCACGTCGAGCGAGGAGCTGGGCGTCGACGGCGTGGCGCGCGGGCGGAACACCGAGCGGTCGTGGATCGGGCGGGCTCCCGCGGCGATTGCCCCCGTACGCGCGAGCTCGGACCACGCGCTGACGAGCATGCACACCCCGTGCCCGTCCACGAGCAGGTTGTTGGTGCCCCACGCCACGGAGAAGCCGCCGCACGCGAACGACACCACCTGCACCGACAACGCGAAGTCGCCGCCGTACGGCACCGGGATCTTCCCTACGGACGAGTCCATCATGCCGAAGTCCAGGCTCGCCAGGGCCACGTTGGCCTCGCCGACGACGAGCTCCGCACCTTGGTTGTTGCAGAGGACCTCGGGGAGACCGGAGCGCGGGTTGGTCACGATGCGCCCTGCAAAGGGGAAGTAGTGGTTGAGCAAGGACGGCAAGCCGGCCGCGAAGGTGGCGACGACGGCGTCGAAGCTGCCGGTTGGAGGCTTTGGGTATATGCAGACGAAGGAGACGGGGAAGTTTCCCTGGATGAGGTCGATGTTGGAGAAGTCGAGGACGCGGGGCTCGTTGGAGGATTCGGAGGCCGTCACAAGGCGCCGGCTCACGACTCGGACATGCAAATCACGGCCATTATTCACGTTGGCCATTCCAATTTGCGTGTTGCAAATAGTAGCTAGTTGTGAACTAGTAATTGCCAGAGTAGGCACTATATATCCAAGTGCTCTGCGATGACAAGACTAATCTATATGACCCCGAGGATGCTCAGTTTTATCTAAGTCTTTCTTTTATAATTCCAATTTGCATGTTGCAAGTAGTTGGTAGTTACGAACTAGTAGGTGGCGTAAGAGTAGGCACTAATATACCAAGTACTCTGCGATGACAAGACTAATCTTTATATGACCTCGTGGATGCTCAGTTTTATCTTTCTTTTATAATTCCAATTTGCGTGTTGCAAATAGTGGCTAGTTATGAACTAGTAGTTCCCACAGAGTAAGCACTAATATTATATCCAAGTACTCTGCGATGACAAGACTAATCTATATGACCTCGAGGATCATCAGTTCTATCTAAGTCTTCCTTTTTATAGCACTAGTTAAGTGTTAGAAGTGAAAGCCGAAAGAATCTTTTTGCTCACGGGCGAGGTTGATGCCAATACGATGCCGTTTGGCTGAGCTCGCCATTTTTTTTCGTCGAAGTCATGCTATTAGAGAAGCAATAAAATTCTGGCTGTAAATTTATAGTTTATTGTAGACTTAGTTTTAAACTCATAATTTATTTTTAGGCTTCTAAGCTCACACGTTTGCCTGGAAAAAACAGTTTTCAAGCTTAAAAACCTAAAGCTGAGCCCGGCCAAACAGGGCTTAAGAACAATAAAAAAAGATATACTAAAGTATAAGTAAATTGGTCGTATTTTCTTATTAGTTTAAACTTTTTTTAACTGATTGATGCATGAACTTAATACGGTATCAAATCTAAAAGATCTTAGTTTCAAGACTAAACTGATGCAATTAAAAATAATTACAGCCTATTTCTATTCTACATCTTAAATCTAAGAAGTTTACATGTGAGAAAAATGTTAAAGTATAAGTGAATAGAAATGTTAAAGTATAAGTAAATTACTGATATTTTTTATTAATTTAAATTTTTAGATAAATTAGTTGGTGTCTCTCTCCATACGCCATGATGCGTAACTACGTGGGCAACAACACGACCTTCGCGCTTGCGGGGGCCGTCCACGGTGCGCGAGGCGATCACGCGGCGCCGGCGTACGACGAGCACTTCCAGGAGCTGGTTGGACCGGGTGGAGCAGCACAGGGGCGATGCACGGTACGTCGAGCGTCGGGCTAGGCAGCCCGACGGTGGGCGTGGGTGACGGCGTTCGCCTCGTTCCCGCTCGACACGGTCTTCGTTCGGCGTCGGAATTAGGCCACGCCGCGATGCCGACGCCGACGTACGACCGCGTGGCTGAGCCGGGGGTACGTTCGCGCGTGCATGCAGACGGTCGCGCGGCCGGGTGGCGACGGCTCGTGGATCGCCAGCGCGTACGTGTGCCCGCGGCTTCAAGCCAGCCAGCAGGCCATATATCGGAGTACCTCGAACTCAAGGCAGCAAACGCTGCTTGAATCCATCCGCCCGGCACGTAGTACGATCGCCTCTGAATTAAAGACGTACGTTGCGCTTGCGAACTATAAACTGCTGGCTCTTCCGTGGCGATGGCATTGCTGCAATCCATCATCGTAACAGGGAGCTGTTTCGTTCGTAAGCTCTCCCTGTGGTCAACATTATTGCTTGTTCGACATGGAACACACGTAGATGCTACTGACTTCGTTAAAATTCGAAATATTTTATAGGTCTGCGTTATCACGCAATGAAGTAACGTGAAGCGTCAATGAGTCGAATTATCTTTGGGTATATGATTTACTATTCCCTTTGTTTCGTTGCATATAGGTTCAATTTATTGGGGATTTTTATTTTGTAATATTGTAATTAAGGTTCTGCTCATTTCGGTTTGAGCTTCTCGCTTCTGATTTATTTTTCACTATTCGTAAATTTCGTCTTTTTTTTTATTTTTTGCTTTTTTAAGTTTTTTTCTGTTCTTTCGTTTACATTGCTATGAAGGGCTAACTTATTTTTTATTTTTATTTTTTTAGATTTAATTATGTCAAATAAGTCACTATCAGTTACAATGTGATTTTAACCGATTACAATATAATTTTAACTATAAAATAGCTTATTTCAGATAAATGTCTGTCTTGTAAAAGCAGTTAAATGGTTGCTGTGTAACATTTAAGAGTAGTATTTAATAGAGGTCTGCATTGTTTCATATCATTAACTATTTTTTATATATATTTGGTACACGGGGCACTTCATACTGTAATAAAAGGAAGTACAATTAACTAAGGCACCAACACAAGTTGCTTGTGGTCGCATAACTCATTAGTTTACATGTGGTGGCTGAGCAAATACCTAGGGAGGGAAATTGACAGGATACGATCGTATAGTTTTAAATATAAATACAAATTTATATTTTAAAATAAATATAAATATTTTTAAAAATGAATATAAATTGAATGTCGTAACGGATACGAATTTAAATCGAATATATACTTATTTTGGTCAAATATGAATATCTTCCTACAACTTCTGTAACAAATCTCGGTAGATCAAATTCCTAGTGGTTTTGCCGGTTTTTCACCGGTTTTTGACTGGTTACTGGAACAGTTACCAGTTTTAAACCGCCTAAATTCAAATTTCGAATTGCAAAATTCGTCCGGATTTTTTCGCGGGATTTCCGGTAACCAGCCCACAAGAATAGAAAACGGATCGAATACAAATCGAATAGTCTCAAATACGAATACAAATATTCTCAAATACGAATACGAATACATATATTCTCAAACATAGATTCAAATATTCTTGAATACAAATATTTTTTAATACAGATTTTGCTTATCATATTCGTATTTTCTCTTTTCTTGAGTATGACTATCGGATAAAATAGAATCATATTCGTATTTTCTCTTTTCTTGAGTATGACTATCGAATAAAATAGATTATTCATTACCGTCTTCCATCCCTACAAATACCCGATATTTGAAATTCAATCATTGATACCCGAACTCTACTCAATCATTGTTTAATCCCAGATCTCTCTCTCTCAATCTTTCTCTCCCTACATCATCATCTGAGTGGTGGCGATCATGGAGGCGTTCCTGCTGGTGTGGGCGCTGTACCCGAAGCTCTCCTGCGACTTCTGCAACACGCCATCTCCACCATGCACGCCGTCGCCACCGTCTGCCTTGCCTGTCTCTTCGCAGAGGATTGATCATGCCCCGTCTACCCCCTAGCCGCACGAAATTTTTGTACGGAAATCCCATTTTTTATTTGAAAATACAGAAATATATCCGCGACAAAATTTTTTACACAAATAGGCTCGAGTCGCCAAAACATTGGGCGATTTATGCTTGTCGCCCCACCAAAAAGCGACTTATAAAGAATCTGGTAACCGTTGGGCGATTAAATGCAATCGCCTCCCCGTTAAGCGATTCATTGAATCGCCCCCCCGGTTCGGCGACATAAAGAAGAGTCGCCCAACGGGGGGGCGACTGCATGTGAATACAGCCCGACGGCCAAGCCCTCTTTTCTTCCCCACGCCTGCTCGCCAATCTACCTCTAGGCGACTGCATGGATCCTGTTAAGGGTTTTGTGAATTTTGTAATTTGAAACTCGTAAAAAATGTGGTATAGTCACATATACTGTTAAGTCACACAAGAACTGGTATTTAATATTTGTCACATTACTTGATATAGAAATAATTTTCTATACGAAAAGAAGAGATAATAGCATTGTTTGAATTTAAATGAACTTTATAATATAACGCAGTAACATGCCGCGTATTTATCCATTACATGCATGACATACACCCCTCACTCCCCACCCTAAGGTGCTCCATCACCGCGCCCGCGTCCTGCCATACGGCCCCGCTTGGCCGTCCTCCGGTGCAACGGATTACGAGGCGGCGGGTGACGAGGGTCCGAAAAAGTAAAACGATCAGGTGGGTTTCGCACCCGCGGCTGCGTCGGTGGAGTCACCTGCACCTCCGGCTGTGTGGCCTCCGGTGCACCGGGGAGGCCACTGCCGGAGATAACCTCCGGTGCTGCGTCGGAGGACGGCCCAGGCCAGTCCGCAAAAAACTGGTCCACCTCGATGTGGCCCGGGGAGAAGCGTCCCTGCTGCCGGTAAGGACCTGCAATAGTAATATCGTTAGTTCGTTGCATGTCGTCTTAGGATAAAAACAAGCTCGGACGATGCGTACCCGTACATGGCGCCATGAAATCATCCGTGTGGAAGCCGGGGATGTACGTAGGTGTATGAGGCCGTGACCAAGCAGAACTCCCTGGCTGGTCCGGGGGAGGTGGACGTGTCCACGTAGAACTCCCTGGCTGCTCCGGGGGAGGTGGCCGTGTCCACGTACTACCTCCGGAGTAGTGCCACGCTGGTCGGGGTGGCACTGGTGGTCGGGGTGGCACTGGTGGTCGGGGTGCACTGGCCGTAGGTGTGGAGACCACCGGTAGCCTCGTGCAGGACAGTAGGCTGACGATACGTCTACACCCTGCCTCCATCCGTCGCGCAAAGCTGACGGCCTCCTCGCGGGTCAACTCCCCACCTGTGCCCCACCTCTGCACTAGTGCGGAGGACTCCGACCACATCGCGGCACCGACGTCAGCCTGGACAAAAAGACATAGAATGGTCCATCATCGAAACGATATTGCCATTTGAGAATTTTTGAAAATTCCAAGTTACGTACCGCGATGTGAGCGTCGCGTGCGAAGTGCGCAGGGTACACGTCTGTCGGTGCGGCGACGTGTGGGGCAGGTGGGTCAACGACATGTACCAGCCTGGTACGAGGCTGCCCCTGGTACCAGATGAGGTACTCCGCGTAGTTGGCTATGTCGTATGGCCGGTCCTCCTCCACGCGGTCATCCAGCGCACCCTCCCACTGCGCAATCCAGGGCTGCATCCTCCTGGACCAGTCCGTGCCTTTCTTGACGCCCTTCGTGTTGTGCCTGTTTATGGAACCATTACGTAATGTAAGTACTTGCGATCACAATAGTAAGTACGTACAAAAATATCAGAAGCGATCACTCACGCGTGCACGCGCGGCGGAATCGGCAGCCCGACTGGTACAGGAAGTGCCTGCCGCAGCCCAAACTGCCGCATGACTCGCTACGGTGCGTAGTCCTCCACGTAGATGCCGTACACGAGCTTCCGGCGGGTCAGCCAGAAAGCCTGGTCACGCCAGCACAGTGCAGACAGCCCGTCAGGAGCACGGGCCTGCACTGCCTCCGCTGCGTAAGGCTCCCAGCGCACGTCGGAGTCTGCGAGGCGGTCCAACTGCTCCACGAAGGGGTGGTACGCCCGCGTGACCTGCACGTGCGCGAACTGTACCTGCAAGAAAGGCAAATTATTTTAGTACGACGATCGTTAATAAGTTGACTACGATAAAATAAAACTCACTCGTCGACGACACCAAATAGAACCCATCGTCGGCCGGTAGATGTCTCCCCCCGGGTACTTCTCGGCCCCGTAGGGACCCATGTCGTCTAGTACAGGTCGTCCGAGACTGAAGCGCTCGAACGACCACAACTGCAGCAGCAGGGGACATCCCGTGAGGATCGAGTTCGCCTTAATCCTCGTGCACGCATCGCACAGGCCGCGGTACGTCGCGGCAAGTGCGGCCGATCCCCAGCTGATCTGGACGGCCTCGCCGTCCGCAATCGCCCTCGCATAAGCGATAAGGCACGCGTCAACGGTGTTGCCGTGGCTGGTGGTGAAGAGCACCCAACCAAACAGCCACATCAAGTAAGCCTCCAAGTGGCGCGCGACCTGGTAATCGTCAGCATCTGCAACCATGCGCTCAACCTGAATGCGAACAAGTTTTTATTAGTATGTAATTGCACAAATAAGAATTTCGAAGACGCGATCGACTTGAAACAACACGTACCCGGTACTGTGCCAGCCACCTCAGCGTCGGTCCATGCTTCTGCCTCTCGTCGAAGATGTGGTGGTGATCGGCCGGTGGAAGGACCCCCTGGAATCTGCCGAGCAGGTCATCGCGCCACTCGGCGGGAGCCTCCGGTAGGAAGGCAGCGTCTCCCGCGACCGGAAGGCCAAGGAGTAGGGACACGTCCTGCAGGGTCGGCGCCATCTCCCCGACTGGTAGATGGAAAGTGTGCGTCTCGGGCCGCCAACGGTCCACCAAAGCCGTCAGCAGGGAACGGTCGAACGGGAAGCGTCGTGATCGCTCCACGCCGGCCTCGTCCCCCTCCCCGGCCAAGGCACCTCCGTCCTCATCCGTGGCCTGCACCATCCGGGCAAGAGGGAGAAGTCAGGCATCCCGCAGCCTGCAAACAAAGTGAAGGTCAGCATTAAATATTTTTATGGTAATACTAAAACGTTGGCGTAGTGCAAACCTGGCAGTCCAACGGGGGTCGAGTCCCCAGGCCACACGAGGTGTGCGTGTCCGGAGCACTCCCAGCTTAGTCGACTCGTCCGTGCTCCCCGGTGGCGGCGCACGACGGGAAGCGCGGTGCACACGGTCC
Organism: Dendrocalamus latiflorus; assembly: GCA_017311315.1. Taxonomy (NCBI): domain Eukaryota; kingdom Viridiplantae; phylum Streptophyta; class Magnoliopsida; order Poales; family Poaceae; genus Dendrocalamus; species Dendrocalamus latiflorus. The sequence continues at coordinate 53,640,977 of CM029663.1, read as the reverse complement.
AAGTGCTCATCCAACAGCGTGTACCGCCAGTCACCCGCCATAACTGTAAAATTATCTAAATGTAAATTTGTACACTACATTTTCTACAATAATACATGAAAAATAGTATACAAATTTTTGACACAACAATTTTCTACATTTAAATTTTCTTCATTTCAATTTTGTAAACTGCATCTACATTTGTACATTGAATGATCTACAATAAATTTCTAAAGTAAATTTTCCACAATAATACATTACAAATATTATACAAAAAATATATTTTTCTACATTTAAATTTGTACATCTAAATTTGTAAACTGCATCTACATTTCTAAATTTAATGTTCTAAACTAGATTTTCTAAACTAAATATCTAAGCTAATTTTCTAAACTAAATATCTCAACTAAATATCTAAACTAAATTTGTCAACATTATATCTACACTACATTTTCTAAACTAAATTTATCTATAATGCATTACAAATATTATACAAAAAACTATATTTTTCTACATTTAAATTTGTACATCTAAATTTGTAAACTGCATCTACATTTCTAAATTTAATGTTCTAAACTAGATTTTCTAAACTAAATATCTAAACTAAATATCTAAGCTAATTTTCTAAACTAAATATCTAAACTAAATTTGTAAACTAAATATCTACACTAGATTTTCTAAACTAAATTTATCTAAACAAATTTTCTAAAATAAATTTTCTAAAATTAGGAAAATACCTGCAAATCCCGCGACTTCTCCTCCTCTCCCTCTCCTTCTCTTCTTCCCTCTCCTCTCCCTCTCCTTCTCTTCTTCCCCTCTCCTCCTCCTCTTCCTTCCTCTCTTCTGCTCTGTCTTCCTCGCGCGGCGGAGACTGAATGGCGAGCAGGCGTGGGGAAGAAAAGGGGCTTGGGCGTCGGGCTGTATTCACATGCAGTCGCCCCCCCGTTGGGCGACTCTTCTTTATGTCGCCGAACGGGGGGCGATTCAATTGAATCGCTTAACGGGGAGGCGATTACATTTAATCACCCAACGGTTACCAGATTCTTTATAAGTCGCTTTTTGGTGGGGCGACAAGCGTAAATCGCCCAATGCTTTGGCGACTCGAGCCTATTTGTGTAAAAAAATTTGTCGCGGGTATATTTCTGTATTTTCGAATAAAAAATGGGTTATCCGTACAAAAATTTCCTAGCCGCACTTGGTACCAAAAGCCATATATTAAACATCACATCACATACGATTCTATAAAACTGTCTATATCAAATACAATCACGGACGATTTCAGTTTAGAGACTGTCTATGTTGCTGCCAGCTCTAAAAACCGTTTGTGAAGAGAAAATATCACAAGCATTTCGTGGTTAAAACAGTCTGTGAAGTATCACAGATGGTTATTACCAAGAACCGTCTGTGATATTTTCAAATATCACATACGGTTTTTTATTTGAACCGTCTGTGATACCTCACAGACGGTTTATATAAAAAACCATCTGTGATAATTCCACTATATTAATTGCACATAGACCTGTTGATTCTCTGTCTTAAATTCTAAATCTACGCTACTGCTTTGAGATAGAGGCAGGGTTTTAAGGTGATTTGGTGAAATGAGACTATTTGGCAAGAGTTATTGTACATCCACTAAGTTTTTGGCTACCTGTAGTTAGTAATTTGTTTCTAATTACATTATAATTTACATTTATGGCTTTTAGTGAAAGGAGAAGTGAAGATGGTTGATCTAGCTAGTTTGATGTAGAGAGAAGATTATTTTATATCTAGCATAGTTTAGGATTTAGTCAATTCGTAGTCTATTTCTACTTAATTCAATTTAATTAATTATTATTACTACATATAGCTACTTAATTTAGATCGTATATATAGTATAGTAATTAATTTATTGAATATATTATACTAAATTATTATATATGTAACGTAGAATCGAAGCAGGATATATGTTAGGAACCGTGTGAGTGAAGAGTACATTAATGACGTTTCTATCTTTACAAGATCTGTCGAGGAGGATAGGTTGAATAAGGGGTGGAATATATGTATTATCTATGCATTGACTGCGAGAATCTAAAGATGTTTAAGAGCCAATGTAGATTGGAGCGCACTTGATTCGATGGGGTTTCAAAAAGGGGTATACATGATGGACTAGTCATGGTTAAGAGCATATTACACAGGAAGATGGTAATGGTGACAACGCCGATGAAGTCAATGATATACCACCGGATGATTATGTCGATTGTGGTTTCGATTCGGATAGGCTGAATGATAACAATCTGGATCAGATGCTTTATGATGCAGAAGGAAACTGTGATGAGAGAGAGTATGTTAAATTTTAGGGCTTAATAGAGGACTCGGAGAAACCTTTGTTCACGTGCTGTAAGTCAAAGTACACGAGGTTGTCAGCCATACTTGAACTTCTAAAATTAAAGGCAAGTAACGGTTGTTCCAACAAAAGTTTCATGACACTGTCAGGCCTTTTAGTGGACATGCTTCCGGAAGGAAACGAGTTACCCAAAACCACCTACAAAGCCAAGAAAGTTCTTTGTCCATTAGGAATGGAAGTAAAAAGAATACATGTATGTTCGAACGACTGTATCCTCTACTGTAAAGAGTATGCAAATATGCATGTATATCCGGTGTGCAACGCATCCCGATACAAACGTAAGAATCAATCAGATGACGGCGAGGGAATAGAGGTGAAGAGAGGACCTTCTACTTAGGTGGCATGGTATCTTTCTGTAATTCCCCGTTTGAAGCGATTTTTTGATAACCCAAAGGAGGCAAAACTGCTGCATTAGCACTTGGAAGAGCGTAAGAAGGATAAAATGCTAAGACACCTTGCTAATTCTGCCCAGTAAAGAAACATCGATAGGTGAAATATAAGGATTGGATTGAGTACAGATGGAGTGAATGCTTTCGGTAATATGAGCAACCGACATAGCACTTGGCCTATGACTCTCTACATCTGCAACCTTCTTCTTTGATTGTGTATGAAGCAGAAGTATATTTTGCTATCGATATTTATCCAAGGGCTAAAGCAACCTGCGAAACGATATTGATATGTACCTAGCACCGTTGGTGAAAGATCAAAAATGATATGGATCAAACAAATATGGGATGTGTACAAACGAGAAAACTTCATTTTACACTCTTTGTTCTGCACCATAAATGATTATCTTGCCCTTCCTAACCTGTCGGGCCAGAGTATAAAAGGGGGCCAAAGCTTGTACTCACTGTTTAGATGATACCGAGAGTATGTGCCTTAATAACTCGCACAAAACTATGTACATGCGTCACCGTAGGTTCTTTCGGAGGACTTACCCATACCGCATGATGAAGAAACAATTCCACGGAAAGAACGATGACAATTCAGCTCTAAGGTATTTAAGCGGAAAAGAGATCTGTGATATTGTTAAGGATTTAAATACTATGCTTGGAAAGGGAAGTAAATCGATGACCTGTGAGAAGAACGTCTGAAAGAAGAGATCAATATTTTGGGACTTACCTTATTGGGAGCACCTACAAGTTCGCCACTGCATCGACGTCATCCACGTAGAGAAGAATATATGTGATAGCTTGATTGGCCTCTTACTGAACATTCATGACAAAACAAAGGATGGTGTCAATGCACGGCTTGACTTGGTTTATATGGACAACAGGCCTAAGTTAGCATTGATAAAGGATGAACTTACCTTCCCCTGCTTGTTACACGCTATCTAATAATGAGAGAATTGAACTGTGTTAGTGCTTGTATAGTGTGAAAGTTCTGTCTAGTTACTCCGTCAACATAAAGAAACTTGTTTCGATGGAAAATTTGAAGTTAATTGGTATGAAGTCCCATGATTGTCATGTGCTATTGACATAGATGCTCTCTATTGCAATTAGAAGTATTTTTCCAATCAAGGTCCCTATTGCCACGTATGGATGATGGGTGACACGGCTGGCCCTTTGCCGTTCAAGCTACAGAGGAGAGGGATCCGTGGGCGTTGGATGAGCGCTACGTCCCAACCCTATGGGCCACAGGCTTGTTACCCTTTGCAAGGCTGGTCTCCACTAGACACGAATTAACCATCGATGGCAGCCTGCTCGCGGCACTGGTGGAGAGGTGGAGGCCCGAAACACACACATTCCACTTTCGTAGGTGAGAGATGACGGTCACTCTAAAGGACATCGCGTTCTTGACTAATCTCCCTCTCGAGGGTGACGCACTTGTTCCAGCCCCTACACCAGCCAACTGGAAGGAGATGCTGGCGGACCGGTTTGGCCAGCCTATCCTAGAGAGTGCACGTGGCATCCCCCACATGTGGCTCAATAATTTTAGTGTGTGCTCGCAGGTTGCATCACCGGAGGTCCTCAGGACGCACTTTGTCGCGTTCCATATCCAGCTCTTTGGTTGGAGCATGTTTCCATCCACACACAGCGATATTTGCAATGCCGAATTTATCGGCCTCACTGAGTCTTTGGTGGACGCAGAGTTCGGGGTGATGCCTTGGTACAGCTGGGGATCAGCGGTTCTGTGCACCACATATCAGGGGTTATGTGATGCTTGCCAGTGCGCCACTGCTGGTATCCCCAATCTGGCCATCTGCTACGTGCTCCTGTAGCTGTGAAGTTGAGAGCACTTCCCTGTCGAATGTCCAACGATCGTGATGCCAGTGCACTTGTTTGGCGAGTTTGCCAACCTGATAAACAGGCCCACTATGGGCATCCGTTAAACTGCTGCCCGTTTGCAATGGGCGAAGGGCAAACCGTCGAGGTGCTACTTGCTGTGGCACAACGAGTTCGAGTCGTTGCATGATAGCGACATCATATGGAGTCCCTGGATGGTAGATTTCATGCATCGTGTATCTTCGTACGGGTTGTCCCTGCATTGCCTGGACGACGGGGAGTTATGCACGACGACACACCATCTGGTGTTCTCGTACATGGTGGAGGTTTACGCGCCACAGCGCATGATGTGATAGTTGGGTTTGTACCAGGTCGTGCCCCCTCTGGATGGCAGGTTCCTACCGCATGTTGTGTAACGGTGAGTCAAACTCCATCTGACTATTGTGCACACTTTCTATGTCTTGTTATGTAACGTTGATGATTTTGGAAATGCAGTCAATTGAGGGCTAGTTGGCATGGTACGGACTGGCAGCCAATGCAGCAACAATGGACGACAGTATGGACAGAAAGGGCACACGTCGATGTCATCATGGACCAGCATCCATACAACGTCCAGACACATGACTAGTACCTGGAGTGGTACGTACCTCGGTCACGCAGCAGACTGAGCATTCCTCCGCCAGATTGCCCCGAGCACATCACGCATGAGGAACGTCTGGAACGGTCCATCGATCCCCACAGCGCTTCCCGGCGGCATGACAGTGTAAGACAGTTCAAATATTTTATCGTTCCATTCAAGAAATTCATACTACTCATTACTGAACTTGTTTCATATGTCACTTCGGTTGGAGCAGGCGCAGCGCATTGCAAGCGCGTTGGAGGCTGCCATCAGTTGTCCGGAGATACCACCGACCCTGCAGAAGACTATGAAGTTCATCCTAAAGTAGGCCAAAAAATAGTGCATAACCTAAGCTGCGGCTGTTCCACGAATCACAATGTGCACATGGGCCACCCAGTGGGGGCACCATGCTCACCCTAGGTCATCGTGACCTAGTGAGTCCGACCGGCCATCGCAATCTACTGAGTCTTCATGGCGTCATAGTACTAGCTGCCGATCATCCGTGCGTCGTACCGATGAGGAGGTAACTTTTGTACGAACCTACATTTTTTTCCTATTACACCTTACGTTCCACTAACATCATGGCGTTCTCCCCCTGCGGGTCCATCGTTGAGATACATCCCTTTTGCTGCCCACACCACCTGCACAAACTATCGCTCCCCGTCGTTCATCTTCGCTGCACATATGGGAGGTACAAGATTCGTATTGTACATCCAAAATATTTATTGTGACTAATATCATTTCATCTTGCAGCCTCTAATTCAACATGGGGGTGACGACGAGTCCACTAATGATGACACGGGCCTCCCAGATGCTTCTAGAGAGCAGTACAGGATGCCAGGGTTTGTAGCGTACGCAGGGCAAAGCTTAGCGTTCTCGGCATATTCAGGGGTTTGGACACTTCGGTGGGCAGAGCTCCTCCGACTTTGCTGCCACGTCGTACGGTCAGGGCGAGAGCTCTTTCGTACCACAAGGGGGGTTTCTAGAGTCCTTCGTATATGGCATTATTGCGGGCGGCTCGTAGTTCGGCATGTCTCAACTGGACGACTTCGACCCTTACCGGACCCAACCTACTGGACCACCGCCTGCCACTAAGCAGACAGAACGGTCTCCATACCTCCTTCGACACGAGACGCAACCTCTGGACCGATTAACGTACCCAACGGGACATGCTCATGCGCGACGGAAGACAAGGCCACGTACGGGCAGGCAAGCACGGCAAGAAGATAGCAATGGCTCAGATGAGTGAGCCATATCGCATCCAGTGTGATGCATTTTTTGTACTACTGTAATTACTTTTAATTGTACAAATTTCTAATGTATAAAATTGTAAAAAAAGTGAAATATTTGTAAATTAATGATTAAGTTAACCAGAATAAACGTAGCAAATTTGGACCACATAAAATTCCCAAAAAAATGCACAATAACTATTACTATATCGGGAGGCTTCACATAAAATTTTGTAATTTTGGAGCTCACTTGCTATATGTAAAATCTCGTAAAAATATCAAAATTGTATGAATTTTTTAACAATATTCGCAATAGATAAAATTATCCAAAAATTACACTATGAGGTACGTTACTGTACATAAATTTTCGTAAGTTTTTTTTATCTCATTTGGTATATTACATATATATACTGATAATTAAATAAGATATTTCATATATGTACCCTCAATTGATTTCAATCCACTCCCACACCTCACTTCCCCCGGTTGATTTCAAATCACTCCCACACCTCCCCTCTTTAATTTACCTAAAATAGCACGAGATCAAAGGGCAATTAGCCATCAAGCGACTTGGTGAGGGGCTGAGAGCAACTCTGCCCTCTGGCTTGGTCTCAGTGGCAAAAAGCATAGCCAGGACAAGCGGCGATTCATCTGCAAGGAGCAAACAGGTGATAGCTATCACCTAAGAAACGAGGAGGGAACGTACGGCGGCAGTGGCCAGATCGACAAGGTAGTAGGCACTAGACAGTGACTACATATTATCGTTCACTGGTGCACACAGGCCATACACATCAGACTGCATCAACATAATTTTATCTTAAGTTATTTCATAATTTTTCTAAAATATTTTTTATTTTCTTAATTATTTATAAATGTGGTATCTAGTACGAAACATTTTGTTTTTTGCTATTATAGGCTTTTATATTTTATTTGTCAAATCTAAATACCTATTTTAGAAATCGTGTGACCACCACTATTATTATTGGTCGAATAAAAACTGCTTTGGTTGGTGATGTGTGTGTGTGGTGTGGGACGGAGATGGTGGTGTACATGTTCATCACGAATAGGGGTGAAAACAGATCGGATAGTACTCAAACTATATTCGCATTATTTTTTTTCTCGGATTCGAATACGATTTGAATAAATGTCGTATACGAATACAGATCGAACAAATGTCAAATACGAATTCAAATCGAATATCTACTTAATTCAGTCAAATCCAGATATCCTCATAACTTGTGTAGTATGAAGGCATTAATGATATTTTATCTTCGTATAATCACACTTAATTATTCTAATTCATGTGCTTCACATAAAGAAATATGAATTCACGTTCAATTAAAAAACTTATCTAACTAATTAGTCATATTATAATAAAATATGCATATTGCTTCGTCGAATATGAATACAAATACAGATTGTCCGGATAAAAAAACATTTCAGATTATAAAAGTCTATACTATATTCGCATCCATATTTTTATGCGAATTCGAATTCAAATACGAACAGGATAAAAATTGTTATTCGGATGGAAAAGTATATACCATATTTACACTTATCAAATACAGTAACCAGATAATACGGATAATTCGTATCTACCTCCCACCCCTAGTCACGGAGATCTCCAAACCCTACTGCACCTCCGAGAGATGCTCAAGGAGTTCGGCAGCAAGGACACCGACCTCAACCTCCTCATCGATGTACATATGATACCTCATCACCCTTCTCTCTCTCTCTCACGATCCTCTTGCTCACATTTAATTTGTCTGCCATGTGTTCTTCCCATCTGTAGATTCTGTTTGCGGTGAACTTCTCGGTGGCACGAATGGTTTTTGGGCCGTACATCACCTACATCACTGCACGGCAGGCAATCCGATCCGATCCTCATCAAGGTACGTCTATCATCTATCCATTCAACAAACCAACCTTCTCTTCACACCCTCTCACACCCAAATCTCACGACCTTTGTCCAAATCCCAACCATTTCCATTTCTACACATACGCTTATTAATTCCTATTTTTCCCTGTCTCTCTCTCCCCCCTATTTGCAAGGCGATGGCTACGAGCTTGCAGCTGGTGAGCGCCTACTGGTTCTTGAGGATCCTCGGGATGGTCAGGTACAAGCTGGGGAAGAAGCCGGCCAAAGTCACCGTCCAGTGAGACATATCTTGCTTACAACCTGCAGAAATTATTTGCATTCAAGCAAGCGATGCAGTAAGAATTGTTTGCGCAATTCTTGCTTCTGAAGGAGATCATGTAGCATATTGATCGTTTGATTGACAAGGATGTTTCAAGCAAGGGATGCATGTACTCTAGCAATTTTAGGATACCATGGTCTCATGAATTCGAGTTCTGTGTGCAGACACAATTTCACTTGCCCCCTGTTTGCCATAGAAAATTTCAGACGGTATAGCTTCTGTGTTCACACATACATGTATCATTCTTCTTGTAACCTCATCCGAGGCCCCATCAGAGAGAAACAACACCAAGATTAATCATAGAAGTAACTAGAAATGATCGCCACCATAGCGCCATTTAGATGTAAATTTCGATGGCACCACACCTACCTACTAGTAAACTGTAAACCAAGAGAAACGAACAAAAAAAAACAAAGCGCGAAGCAAAAACGATAGATGGAAATGGTACAGATAGTAGTAATTTACAGCTAACCTCGAGTTTGACCATGGTAAAATCTGGATCTACATGTTAGCACAAGACGCCACTAGACACGGGGAAGCTCAAGAATGAGAATGTTCCCTTGATTTCTGTAGGACTTCCTTCAACACTACCGCAATCCTATCGGCCATGTGGTGTTCCATGACCATGAACCTTTCCTTCACCCTGTCATAGCCCGTCTTTCCCATGGAGACCCTCTGCTCAACATGGCTTGCAAGCCTTACAATGCTCCCTCTTTTATTCTCTATTATTTTCTGAGGGATTGCGCCCCGGGAGCAACGTCACATCGTCATTTTTACGAAAACGTCCTCCGGCCGGAATTACACATGGGTACTTGATTTTTGCTAAAAAGGCCCACCACAGCAGCAGTTTTGCGAAAAAGGCCATCCGTTTTTTCAAAATTACGTATGAATCCTTGATTTTTTCCGAGACTCCCCTTTTACATGACTAAGCCCCACATTTTTAAAAAATTTACATATGAGTCCTTCATTTTTCCAGAAAAGCACTTCACTTTCTTGGGAAATACATACGGGTCCTTGATTTTTTTTAGAAAAGCATTCCTACGAATTATCAACTTTTGCTTCGGTTTACATGGTAGCTAGCATGACGTGACCCCGTATTTCTGCAGCTAGTGTTCTTGGCAAGAGGTGTGACACCCTCCTTTCAAGGTATATCCATCATCTATCCATTCACCAAACCAGCTTCTCTTCACACCCTCTCACACCCAAACTCAACAACCTTTTTCCAAATCACAACCATTTCCATTTACACATACGCTTATTAATTCCTATCTTCTCTCTCGCTCTCCCCTATTTGCAAGGTGATGGGTACGAGCTTGCAGCTGGTGAGCGCCTACTGGTTCTTGAATCTTGAGGATCCTCGGGATGGTCAGGTACAAGCTGGGGAAGAAGCCGGCCAAAGTCACCATCAAGTGAGACATATCTTGCTTGCAACCTGCAGAAATTATTTGGATTCAAGCAAGCGATGCAGTAAAAATTGTTTGCGTAATTCTTGCTTCTGAAGGAGATCATGTAGCATATTGTGTTAGATACTAATATTGATGAAGTTTGTATATGCATGTTTACTTTAGAATTTTGCATGTAATGATCGTATTGTATAGGTCTTTGCATAGTAGTAGTGTGTGGCACCAGAAAAAATGCACGGCAATACGTGTGATACGTACAAGTATGGAGCCTTGAGTCGAAGTGCATGCTGAACCATGAGAAGCTGTTGGACGGAGGTGCTAGTATCTACAACGTGCAAAGCGTCACAACATGAGTGTGGTTGTAAGCTACAATGATCGTAGAATCTGTAGTAGTCGAAACCATGGTCGAAGGAGTGGTCGAAGCAGCAGTCATACTCGAACGATTACTGTAGCAGTCGGAGACCCCAGAGTCGAAGACCACTTTAGAGTGTTGTAGCAATCGGAGACCCCAGAGTTAGAGACCACTCTGGAGTCCTGTAACAGTCGGAGACCCCAGAGTCGAAGACCACTTTGGAGTGTTGTAGTAGTCAGAGATCCTAGGGTCAGAGACCACTCTAGAGTACTATAGCAGTCGGAGACCCCAGAGTCAGAGATCACTCCGGAGTACTATAGCAATCATGGTCATAAGTCGTACTCATAAGAGTACTATAGAAGTCGGAGCACCTATTGAAACGGTCGTAGTCGAAATCAATAAGCTGACCGAGTCTTGTGGATTGTGGGGAAAATCCTGGACAGTGGCATGAGAATAGGTCATAGTTGTTAGCTAGTGGAGTTAGTGAGTGTGCGGAGGTTGTGTAACCGTGTGCGCGTGAGGCTTATTTAAGCCATGTATTTTCTATTAAGCATTGAGGCGAAACAGAAAAGATTGAGCGATTCAATCCCACACTTGATGTATTAGCCTCCCTCTGTGTGTGTCCATCCAGAGAAACAAAAGGAATTAGTGAGTAATTTCTAATAGAGAGGATTGAGTGATTCAATCCCAATACTTGGTATCAGAGCTTGAGTTCTTGGTTCAGTGTATGCCCAAGTACCTTCGCTTTAACATGATGTCCACCACCGAGCAAATGGCAGCAACGGTGGCACGGTCGACAAGGGAGGGAGGCGTCTCTCTCTAGTGCTCGATGCTTACATCCTCCAACTACTCCATCTTGGCGATCAAGATGGAGTTTTGTATGGAGGCACATGACATTTGGGAGGCAATCAAACCCGTGGTTGGAGTGGTCATGGAAAGGAGGAAGGACAAGATGGCACTTGCGTGCATCTTTCAAGCCATTCCCGAGAATGTGCTCCTCTAGGTTGCCAAGAAGAAGACAGCCAAGGAGGTGTGGGAGAGCTTGAAGATGAAGTATCTCGGTGCCGGTCGAGTGAAGAAAGTGAATTCAAGGCCCTGCGCATGAAGGAAAGTGACTCCATCGATGAGTTTGCTGGCAAGATCAGCAGGCTAGCAAGCAAGTTTAGTAGCCTTGGTGCTACCCTGGAGGATACCACACTCGCCAAGAAGTTGCTTGATTCAATTTCTGACAACTTTTGCAGGTTATTGCTGCAATTGAGCAATTCTCCAATGTGGATTCCATGCCATTTGAGCAGGCAACTGGTCGCCTCAAAGTTATGAGGAGCGGATATATAAGCGCGAGAAGGGGGACGAGGAGAATTTGCTTCTCACCAAGGCCGAGTGGGAGACTCGGTCATCGAAGCAAGAAGGAAAGGGCTCCTCCGGTGGATCTAGCAGTGGTGGTGGTTGAAGAAAGTTCGACAAAATCAAGGTGATGTGCTATTAATGCCAAGAGTTTGGTCACTTCACATACGAGTGCCCTGAGAAACACAAAGGAGGAGAAAGTGCTACTATGTGAAGTTTAGAGTGATGATGAGCCAGCTCTTATGTGAAGATTCGTGAAGTGTGGTCAGTCAAGATTATGGGAAAAATTGTTAGATACTAATATTGACAAAGTTTGTATCTGCATGTTTACTTTGGTTTTTTGCATATAGTGATCGTACTGTATAGGCCTTTGCATAGTAGTAGTGTGTGGCAGTACAAGAAGCACACAACAATACATGTGATATGTACAAGTATGGAGGCTTGAGCCAGAGTTCATGCTGAGCAGTGAGAAGCAGTCAGACAGAGGCACCAGTATCTGTAACATGCAAAGAGTCATAGCATGAGTCTGGTCGTAAGCTATAGTGGTCGTAGAAGCTGTAGTGGTTGAAGCCGTGGTCGAAGTGGTGATCGAAGCCGTGGTCAAAGCAACAGTCATACTTGACCAATTACTGTAGCAGTCAACGACTCCAGAGTGCTATAGCAGTTGGAGACACCAGAGTCGGAGACCACTCCAGAGTACTGTAGCAGTCGGAGACCCCAGAGTTGGAGACCACTCCAGAGTGTTGTAGCAGTCGGAGACCACTCCGGAGTGCTGTAGCAGTCGGAGACCACTCCGGAGTGCTGTAGCAGTTAGAGACCCTAGAGTCAGAGACCACTCCGGAGTACTATAGCAGTCATGGACGTAAGTCGTACTTGTAAGAGTACTTTTGTAGGGGTGGCCCAATCCCCTATGACTAGGCCTTGCAACTGGCCTAATATATAATAGGCCCAATAGTATAGAGGAATGTACCAATATATCCTCACTTTTTGTAATTATCAAGGGATAGTATGGGAATTTCCCATCCTACCCTGTTCATATATATAAACCCTCAAGAGGGGTATGTGGGGGATAGATCCACTCATTCCATACATGAGCACTCTCTCTCTCCTATCGTTGGCTCTCTCTAGCTAGTCCCCTCATATGCTGTTTGGTCAGTAGCCACAATAGTTGGCGCTGTCCATGGGGACACGCAAGAACCTACATAAGAGAAGGCGCTAGAAAGCGATGGCAACCAAGCGAAAGAGAGGTACGGTGGCAGCGACCACCGAGTCTAGCACATGGCAGCTGATGGTACCCTATGGCAACGACCACAATGCCTGTGCCGGTATGGACACCGCGTGGACGTCACCATCGCCAGACGTCATGTGGCCTCCATGTGTCTTCACCGGACCTTATGTTGCCTCTGCTAGGCCTCGCATTGCCTTCGCCGATCTTTGCTCCCTCTGACTTCTCCACTGAGGACTTTGCACGATCTCCACCAGACACCACGTAGATGTCGCCACTGCAAAACCTCACGTGGCCTCCGTTGGGCTTTGCGTTGCCTTCGCTGGCCTTCGTGCCCTCCGATTTCTCTGTTGGGGACTTCATAAGATCTCCGCTGGACACCGCATGGACGTCACCACCACCAGACCTTGCGTGGTCTTCGTGGATCTTCGTCGAACACTACGCAGATGTCACCACCGCCAGACTTCGCATGGTCTCCGCCGGGCCTCGTGTTGTCTTCGTTGGCCTTCATGCGCTCTGGCCTCCGTCGGACCCATGTTGCCTCTGCCAACCTTCGCGCAATTCGGCCTCAGTTGGCCTCAGCTCCGTGCCAGGACAACCTCGGGGTGAGTGACTCATGGTCGTACACATTCATCTAGACGTTCGACCAACCTCATGGTCCAGACATCGTCTGCTCACATCGCGGTCATGACTTTATCTAACCGCTGCGTGGTCGCGACCTTGTCCAACCGCCTCATAGTCATGACCTTGTTTGACCGTCTCGCGGTTGTTACATCGTCTGCCCACATAGTGGTCATGGCTTCGTTTGACCTCCTCGTGGTCGTTGCTTCGCCCGACCTCCGCGGGGCTGTAATTTTGTGAAATATCGTACGATGGCCTCGCGCCCTAGCGTACTATATGAAGTATAAAGCGCTGGGAACTTAGCAATTCTGATCAACTCTACGGAGTATAAAACATACGGTGGCCTTGTGCCCTAGCGTACTTTGCAGAGTATAAAGCGCCAAGAACTTAGCCATCCTGAGCAACTCTATGGAGTATAAAAAATCTTATGGCGGCTTCGCGCCCCGGTATACTCTATGGAGTATAAAGTGCTCGGAACTTAGCTGTCTTGGGAAACTCTACGGAGTATAAAAAATCACACAGTAGCCTCGTGCCCTAGCGTACTCTATGGAGTATAAAGCACTTAGAACATAGCCGTCCTAGGCAACTCTATGAAGTATAAAAAATTGCACGGTGGCCTCGCGCCCTGCATACTCCACAGACTATAAAGTGCTAGAAACTTAGCTGTCCTGGGCAACTCTACGGAGTATGAAAAAATCACACGGCGGCCTTGTGCCCTGGCATAATCTACGAAGTATAAAGCACTGGGAACTTAGCCATCCTAGGCAACTCTACGGAGTATAAAGCATCGAGAACTTAGCTATCCTGGGCAACTTTATGGCCTATAAAAAATGCACGGTGGCCCCACGCCCTGGCGTACTCTGTGGAGTATAAAGCATCAGGAACTTAGCCATCCTAGGCAACTCTACGGAGTATAAAAAATCACACGGTGGCCTCGTGCCCTTAGAGTCCACCGCGCAACTTCATCTGATCGCCTCGCGGTCGAGACTTTGTCCGACCACCTAGCAATCGTAGACACTTCATCCGACCACCTTGCGGTCGAGACTTTGTCCAACCACAGCGTGGTCGTAGACTCCTCGTCCGACCACCACGTGGTCCTAGATGCCTCGTTCGACCACCACGTGGTCATTGACGCTTTGTCCGACCGCCCCATGGTCGTGACTTCGTCTAATCACATCATGGTCGTAGACGCTTCGTCTGACCGCCTCGTGGTCGTGGACGTCTCTTCTGACCACCTCGTGGTTGAGACTTCATCTGACTACCTCGTGGTCGTAGACGCCTTGTCTGACCACCTCGTGGTCATTGATGTTTTGTCCGACCACCTCGCGGTCGTTACTTCATCGGACCGCCTCATGGTCGAGACTTTGTCTGACCACTGCGTAGTCATATATGCCTTGTCCGACCACCTCGTGGTCATTCATATTTTGTCTGACCACCCTACAGTCGTGACTTCGTCCGACCACATCGTGGTCATAGACGTTTCGTCTAACTGCCTCATGATTGAGACTTCGTCTGACTACCACGTGGTTCTAGTGCCTCGTCTGACTACTGCATGGTCATAGATGCCTTGTCCGACCATCTTGTGATCATTGACATTTTGTCTGACCGCCCCACGGTTGTGACCATGTCCGACCACCCCGAGGTCGTGACTTCGTCTGACCACCTCGTGGTCGTAGATGATTCGTCCCACTACCTTGTGGTCATATACGCTCACATGCGCAAGTCTTCGGCTCATCGCCAGCTTCATCGATGCTAAGTCGGAACGGTGGGGATGGACCGCTCACACACTAGTTTTGTCTCACTGCCGACTTTATCGACATCAAGTTCAAAGGGTGGGGGACGACCCGTACACATCATAGTTCTGTCTCACTACTGACTTCATCAACCCTGAGTCTAAAAGGTGCAGGACGGAATGCGCGCCTCAGAGCTTCGTCTCGCCGCTGCCTTCATCGACTGCCAGTCCGAAAGGTGGGGACGAACTGCGCACGCACGAGTTTTGTCTTGTTGCCAACTTCGTCGATGTCAAGTCTGAAGGGTGGGGGACGGCCCACATGCGTCACAGTTCTATCTCGCCACCAACTTCATCGACTCCAAGTCTGAAGGGTGTGGGATGGAACGTGCCTCAGATCTTTGCCTCGCCACCGCCTTCATCTCACTGCTGCCTTCGTTGACCCTAAGTTCGAAGGGTGGGGGACGGGCTACACGCATTGGCAAGTCATTGTCTCGCATCCGCCTTCATCGACCCCAGGTCTGAAGGATGTGGAATGTTACGCGTGCCTCAGAGCTTCGTGTTGCCGATGCCTTCGTCAACCGCAAGTTCGAAGGTGGGGGATGGGCTATGCACGCATCAGTTTCCTCTCACCGCCACCTTCGTTGACTGCAAGTCTGAAGGTGGAGGATGGATTGCGCATGCATGAGTCATCGACTCCAAGTTCGAAGGCTATGCGGGAAGGAGCGCGTCTCCACCGCCAACATCAAGACTTTGTCCGTCCACCTCGGGGGTCGTTGATGTTTTGTTTGACTACCTCATGGCCGTAGACACTTTGTCCGACCGCATTGTGGTTAATACTTCGTTCGACCAACTCATGGTCATAGACACTTCATCTGACCACCTCACGGTCGACACTTCGTTTGACCACATCATGATTGTAGATGTTTCTCATGCACACAAGGCTTTGTCTCACCACCGCCTTCATTGACCGTGAGTCTAAAGGTGGGGGACGAGCCGCGTGTGCAAGGATTCGCCTTGCTACCACCTTCATCGACCCTGAGTCCAAAGGGTGCGGGATGGAACGCGCGCCTCAGAGCTTCGTCTTACTGCTGCCTCCACCAACTATGAGTCTAAAGGTGGGAGACGGGCCGCGCGCGTGTCAGTTTCATCTCGCCACCACATTCGTCGACCACCAATCTGAAGGGTCAGGATGGATCGTGCGTGCACGAGTTTTGTCTCACTGTCGACTTCATCAACATCAAGTCCGAAGAGTGGGGGATGGCCCACGCACGTTACAGTTTCGTCACAGCGCTAACTTTGTCGATCCTAAGTTCGAAGGGTGTGGGATGGAACGTGCGCCTTAGAGCTTCATCTCGCCACTGCTTTTATCGACCACGAGTCTGAAGGTGGGGGACAGGATGCCTGCACTGTAGCTTTATCTCGATGCTGCCTTAGTTGACCCCAAATCTGAAGGGTGGGGGACGAACCACGCATGCAAGGATTCATCTCATCGCCGACTTGTCGCTGACTAGTCCGAAGGGTGGGGGACGAGCCGCGCATGTTGACAAGTCTTCATCTCACAGCCGCCTTCATTGACCCCAGGTCCGAAGGGTGCAGGATGGATTATGTACCTCAGAGGATCGTCTCACTGCGGCCTTCATCGACCGCGAGTCCAAAGGTGGGGGACGGGCTGCACACGCGTCTAGTTTGTCTCGTCGCTGACTTCGTCGACATCAAGTTCGAAGGGTGGGGACAGGCTATGAGCACCATAGCTTCATCTCACTGCTGCCTTTGTTGACCCTAAGTTTGAAGGGGAGGGACAAACCACGCATGCACAAGTCATTGTCTTACCGTCGACTTCGTCGACTCCATGTCCGAAGGCTGTAAGGGAAGGAGCGTGTCTCTGTCACCAACTTCAAGACTTCGTCCAACCACCTCGTGGTCATAGACGCTTCGTCCGACCGCCTTGTGATCGAGACGCTGTCCGACCACTCATGCTTGGGTATTCTTCGACACTTCGTCCGACCACTTCAGGTTTGCGATGTCATCGATACCTATAACCACCACATGGTCGCACCTTCGGTGACCATGTCACGAGCGACATAGTCGTTAGGCCTCCTCTAACTGTGCTAGAGGCACCAACCCGACAGGTCACCCAGCCTTTCGGTGTGGGACTTCACCGCCCACATCTACAAGTCACTCGAGGCTAGGGGCACGGCGTACGTGCGCTGGCTCGGCCTCTGCCAAGAGATACCACAACCACGACAAGATCAGTCAAACAATCCTGCATTGGGAGGTTTACAACATCCACACTCCCTGGGGATTGGGAGTTACCAGCTACATCAGCTTGTCCATCGGCACCTATGTGCTTACTGCCGGGGGACGTGGGGTGGGGCCAGCCTGGGCCAATTGTTCGCATCAGCTCGCCCATCGGGACCTCTGCGCTTGTTGTCGATGGAGTACTGTTGTAGGGGTGGCCCAATCCCCCTTGACTGGGCCTTGCAACTGGCCCAATATGTAATACGCTAATAGTATAAAGGAATGTACCAATATACCCTCACTTTTTGTAATTATCAAGGGGTAAGATGGGAATTTCCTATCCTACCCCATTCATGTATATAAACCCCCAAGAGGGGTATGAGGGAATGATAAGAACATCACTTCCTTGGATACACACAATACTCATGTACAAGATGATAGGCAAGGAACTATGACGAGGACACGTGCACGTAGTTGAATTATCAGGTGAGCTCATTCCTAGAGATGTATAATTCAACTTTTTAAGAATGGGTTGCTACCTGATGCTTATGATGTGATTGTGTTTATGAACATGGGCAAGGATCAAGGAGAGGCACATGGAGTAACGAATGTGCTTGGGATGAACATTGGATGTCACCATGTCACTTTGAGGCTAGGACGACCAAGAATGAAAGTTGAGCATGTTTTATAATCCAGTTCGACCTCCGGAGATAGTGCTGAGTTCAAACGAGCATAGAAGATGCATATGGAATCCAAATGAGGTGATCTTAGACTTGTTGGAAAGCTTTTGACGTCCTATTTCTAATGATTCTAGTCCCACCTCAAAACTCCACCTGAGCATGGAGTAATCTATAAAGCAAATCCAAATCAATTCCAAATCTGGACTCTGGGCCTTGTATCAGTTTGAGCCTAACTGGAGAGTTGTAGTGGGATGTTTTCCTAATCTCGCGGATGTTCCCTAGGTCCCTAGCACCATAAAAACTGCCAGAGATGCCACTTTTAGGGTTTAGGCTTCTTTAGATTGATTTTCATTCAGAAAACATCAGTTGTGTACTTGTGTCGACTAGACCAACTACGACGACTTCAGGCCTCTACATTATTCAATGAAACTTCATATTTCATTCACAAATTTAGATCATGCTTATTTCTTTCTTGCTTGATTCTTGATTTCTTGTAGGAAAGATCATCTGTGTTGGGCATGGTTGGTAACGACAAGGGTGTGGTGTAGTGAATGCAGGATAGACTTGGTCGTTTTGGTCATGTAGCCCTATCGTCAGCGTCATATCAAAAATCGTAGTTATCATTCTCATCAGAAGATTGTGCCAAATTCCCTCATCAGTTGGTATCAGAGCACATGTTGCCCAGTGAGATTCCTATTTTAGTTTTGTTTTCCATACCTATAGCAGGAAAATTGCCCCACAAAAATATTACATTCATCAAAAATCTCCAAAACGGAACCCTAATTGTGTCTTTGCATTTCGGTTTATATTTTACCGTGTTGAATTTTCGTCCATCTTTAAGTTCTAGTTGCCGGTCTAATCTAGTGCTTTGATTTTTGTTTTGGGTATCACATCTGAAAATAATAAAAAAAATTGATGGTTAGATCAAGTGTTTACCCCCTCGCTTGCTGCGGTTGCTCTTCGCTGCCGAGTTTGGAGAGGGTTAGGATTTGTGTCTGCACCACCAGATCGTCGGGAGTTATAGATCAACTTAGTTTTCATGTCTTACTGGTTAGCCGAATCACCTGGGACAGAGTTGTGTTCGGGTTCTGATTTTTTTTAGACCGAGTTCAAGACAGTTTCGTGCAGCGTTCACTAAAATAGACATAACTTTCGCATACGAACTTGGATTATAGCGTTCTTTGACTCATTGGAAAGCTAACGAAAAGTTACATCCAAATTCAAAAAAATCCATAAGGACATGTCTGATGATATTCGTGAAGCTCCAAAAAAGTGAAAACCCAAAAAAGGGTCGTTTAGGGCCTCAAAACGGCCTTCGAAGTTTCAGCACCCGTTTTTGGCATCTTTGCCGTCTAGTTTGAGTTTTGTTTCATTTCAGATTGTGTAATCTTTATTTCTAGGTCATAATTTAGTGATCTTCATAGCTCTAAAAAAGGGGAAAAAATAGGCAAGTACAAAAAAGCCGCACAAGATATTAAAAAAGAAGAAAATATGCAAGTGCAAAAAGAAAAGATACGCACAAGTAAAAAAAGAAGAAGAGAATTTTGCAGTGTTGCTCATTTCTAGATTTTGAGCACTCTTAGTATAGCCCATGTGTCGTCTAGTGTTTGCTAGCTTGAGCAGGGTCGAGTACTAGTTTGTGCCAGCGATTTAGATGAGTACTTTGGACTATTATTCAGCTAGTGTAATTCTAAAATTGAATATTGCCATTCCTTTGCTACTTATATATTGCCTGTCCAAGCTCCACATACTACTAACTGAAGAGGTCTCGACGTATCGGCAATCGCTATACTCATCACTCTAGTCAAGTTACCTCGAACCAACCACCGATTGTACCATCTGCTTTGCTTGGTAAGAATCTTGTAAGAATTTAATAAGAACTTGAGAGTGTGAGACTTCTGTAGCCTGCAGCATCTAGTAGTTGATAGGGAGCTAACAAATTTTTTGTGAGTTTCTTGTGTTCTACTAACAATGACAGGTTCATAGAATTCGAAACATGGTGGCAAGGATAATGACCAATTTTTTAAACTTGAGAGTGCCGGACCTCTTGCTCCTCGTACAAGGATGCTTGTGCAACACTTTAACCGTGAGGTCAACAAGAGAACAGAGGAGATCTACAACGTGTTGTATCGGCTCAATGACACCCTCACCGCCATCAATAACAGAGTTGAGAACCTTGAGCAACGTCCACCACCACCAGCTGCGCGACATGCTTTGTTCCCCCTCACTCTTCGGTGGGTAAGGATGATGAGGTCGAATTACTATATAAAGAAGACTTGTAAACAAAAGGACTTATTGTTCGAGTAGGAAGATTTCGGTTTTTCTCCTTTCTCTCTTGTGCAGTTGTTGTTTCCGGCTATTTATTCAGTGAAGAGAACAACAGTGATGTCCTCATCAAGGGAGATATCCACTCATTCCACACACGAGCACTCTTTATCCTGTCGTTGGCTCTCTATAGCTAGTTCCCTCATATGCTGTTTGATTAGTAACCACAACAAATACTGTAGCAGTCATAGTCGTAAGTCGTACTCGTAAGAGTACTGTAGCAGTCAGAGGATCCGAGTAGCAGTCGGAGTGCCTACTAAAGCGGTCGTAGCTAGAGTCAATAAGTTGGTTGGGTCTTGTGGATCATGGAGAAAATCCCAGACAGTGGTATGGGAATATTTCCTAGTTGTGAGCTAGTGGAGTTAGTGGGTGCGTGGAGGTCATGTGACCGTGTGTGCATGAGGCTTATTGAAGCCGTGTATTTCCTGTTAAGCATTGAAGTGAAAGAGAACAGATTGAGTGATTCAATCCCAACACTTGGTGTCTTGGTCTCCCTCTATGTGTATGCACCCAGAGAAACAAAAGGAATCAGTGAGTGATTTCTAATAGAGAGGATTGAGCGATTCAATCCCAGTATATTGATTATTTGATTGACAAGGATGTTTCAAGCAAGGGATGCATGTACTCTAGCAATTTTTAGGATACCATGGTCTCATGAATTCGACTTCTGTCTGCAGATACAATTTCACTTGCCCCCTACTTGCCATAGAAAATTTTAGACAATATAGCTTCTGTGTTCACACATACATGTATTGTTCTTCTTGTAACCTCATCCGACGCACCATCAGAGGGAAACAACAGCAAGATTAATCATAGAAGTAACTAAAAATGATCGCCACCATAGTGCCATTTGCATGTAAGTTTCGATGGCACCACACCTACCTACTAGTAAATTGTAAACCAAGAGAAATGAACAAAAAAAAGCACGAAGCAAAAAACAATAGATGGAAATGGAACAGATAGTAGTAATTTACAATTGACCTCAAGTTTGACCATGGTAAAATCTGGATCTACATGTTAGCACAAGATGCCACTGGACACGGGGAAGCTCAAGGACGGAATGCTCCCTCTGGACGTCTTCCTTGGGCTTGACCGCGGCCTCCTTGGTGCCGCCTCTCCTCCCATGGGTGACTACGGTTTGCTCTTCACTGACACCATCACCCATGCGCCACCCCTCCTCCATGATCGAACTCCTCCCCTTTATCTCCCCTCTACTCCTCTCGGTCTCTATTTACTTTGGTGGCTGACTTTTCTTATGTCTATCTTTATGGTTTGCAACGCATTTTTTATTTAATCCAGATCAAGGGTAGTGTTATGTGGTTACTACGGCGGGGTTCGAAGTCCGTCCATACACCGGGGGAGTATGGATGAGTTCTCGAGCGCAAGTGGTAGCCTGGCACTATGGCATCTTGCCCCTTGATAACTTCTTCCATTTATGTTCTTGCTACTCTACTCTAGCTTGTTGAATGGTGATAGATGGGTGCTTTGGTAGCTTGTAGTGTTGGATGATGCTCATTAGTGATTGCTAGGTTTTGCTATGATGTAATTGATTTAGCGAGTACCTATGCTCCTTGTGTGGTCCTAGAAAGCAATGAAATCGTGGGGAAAAGTGTGGCATGTCCTACCTTGGTTGGTTGGTTGTCGGGTTGATTTGGGAATGGTTGAGGAAGTGGCCATGGTGTCACTTTCCTCCTGTAGGCTGTGTGGTTCTGACTTGTGGTGGTCGTGATCTTCTCCTCCTATAGCTTGGCTCCTTACTCTTGGTCCTTGCTTCTGGACCTTGTTGGCTTGGCTTTGATCTACCCTTGTGCTTGCTGAATGACTGTGGCTTGGTCTTGGGGTGGTTCTTTGTGTGGGTTTGCTCCTCGGCTGTGGGTGGTTCTTTGGCTCTCGGTGTGTTTGCTGCTTGGTTGAATGTTGTCTCTATTGTGGCCGAGAGGCTGCCCTATCTGATGGCAATGTAATCTTGTGTTCTCACTGTTACTATGCCATAAGGGGGTGACCTAAGATATTTTGCTTGGAGGGTTTAAACAACTGGACTTCTGTATAACTTCATGTTTGTTTTATTGCCGAGTGATGACCCTGCAACTGTGAGAGGTGCCGATCGGCCCCCGGACGGTCTGGTATCTCATTGAGCATAATGCCCAGCTCAAAATTAACTTCTAGGATTCTGACGACACTTCTTTCTTTTATTTCCCTTCTTTTGTTCGGTCTTTTTTCGACATCATTAAGTTCATTCTACTCGCAAATGAAATTGCAGTGCGGTTATGGTTCGAAAATTAGTAATTGATGTACGATATGCTATGCATGTACCTTTACCTTTTTCCTTAACTCTTGATTAATTGAAAATTGTACGAGGTGATCTATATGTATTTTGTATCCTATATTGTTCTGAATATATTTGTATATATATGAAATTATCACATGTAATTTTATTTCTTTGTTATAGTCAATGTACTAATTAAAACAGACTGTACAGTTTTGGTTTGCAATGCATAACACCACTTGTATTTGTTTAGCATCACTTGTATTTGTTTACTTTGTATGCTATTCAGTTAAAACTTCTATACAATGTTTTATATTTGAGTGTGTTAATCCAGGACATCGATTGGACAATTCAATTACTGTTGTTAATCCGTATTTTACTGATTAGTTTAGTTAGGAAAAACACAGGGTGTTACATATAATTAGGAAGTGACTAGTGCTCGGATGTCCGATCTGAGTGCTAATGCCGTACGTTGTTTCTGTCATTGGATTGTTCCTACGAGCCTAGAACAAACTGTTGGATCTCCTCGTGACGCAATAGCAAAATCATCTCGCCAGGTCGGAGGTGCGCCCCTTTGTCCTCACAAGAGTCATCTCTCCCTTCCTCAAAAATTTCTTCACAACATACATCTAATTGGGTCATTTGATGCGAAAAATTGAGCATCCAACACCAAATCATCATCTTGCAAAGAGCTTGCTCTCCAATTATTGGATCAAATCCCTATAATCAAGAGCCTACTCAAACTTGATTTGTTGCAATAAAAAATTATGAAGCACAACAACGATTTATGAGCTTGCAACAAAATGCCCTTTCTATTATAGCAAGACAATCACAACAACCAATGCAACAAAATAACCACCTAGTTGCCACAAAAAAGAAACGCAAAGAAACAAATTAATTACTCACTGTAACAAAAATATCTCTTGCTAAGGATTTGAGAAAGAAATATCACAATAAACAAAATCACTTACTACAATAAACAAATAGCACAATCTAACAAATCAATCACACCAGTACAACAAAAGTACCTCTTGCTACAAGATTTGGGAAAGGAACACCATAACAAACCAAATCACTTTCTGTGATAATGAGGAAAGTGTGTGCAACAAATTTGAGAAATGTTTATAACAAATACGTATTAGGAGAACTAATGCATGCAATAATGGTGAACAGCTGAGGTCATACTCGTCAAGCCAGAGATAACTAAAAGTGATATACGATAGAGAGGAAGTTGGATTTGTAGAGAAATACGAAGAGGGATTAAATACCATTAAGGTGAAGACATCACAACAACAAGTAGCGTGACCTAGGAAGGAGGCAATTGATCTTGTCATGGGCGGCGGGGATATGGGACTTTGGTTGGGAGGAGCAGTCTGGATTGAATTTAGAGATGTGGCCTACGTGGATGTGACGTGAGCAACGCTGAAGATAGACAAAGGAGGAGTGGGGATGTTGGAACTCGGGACTGAAGTGGAGGCTGTTGAAGCCCAGTCCCACGACTACGAATACTTGGTACTCATTACAACCACGTAGAATAACTTACGACCACACAGTCGATCTTACGACCACGCAGAACGTTTTATGACCACGTTGTCAAACTTACCACCACGCAGAATGTCTTACGACCACACAGTCCAACTTACGACCACGCAGTCGAACTTATGACTATGAGGTCATTTACAACCACTCAGAGCTACGACCACGTAGTCATTTACGAGCACTCGAAGCTATGACCACGACGTCGTCTATGAGTACTTGGCGCTACCACAAGTATCTAGTTGCAACTGGCAGTTGGAAGTCATAAATGACTAGGGAGTCAGAGGCACAAGTAACCGTGGATGAGGTCGAGGTGGTTGTTGGCGCGGTGTTTGGTCTCCTGAGGAAAAGGAGTGCACCGTTGCTTTCCTATGAGGCACCCGTCGCAGATTTGATCGGTGTGGATCACTCGAGGAAGCCCACGCACCATGCCTTTGTTCAACATCTTCCGAAGTGCGTCAAAGTTGAGGTGCCCAACCAAGCATGCCAGCGCCATGCCTCATCGGCGGTTTGCAGGCTCATACAGACCAATTGCACCACTCTCAAAGCAAGCTTGTATAGCCAATTTGGTGATCGCTTTACCTAAGCGATAAGATTGTGCTATCAATCACGAATGCGCAGGACTCTATGTTCAATCAGCACGCTGTTGCCACCCTCTTTGAGCTGGCTAATGCTGATGATGTTGCTCTACAGGTGAAGGATGAAGTACACATTGGTGAGAGCACAATGTCGGTTCCCTTTTTCGGCGAATAGCACGGTGCTGCGCCCGTGGATTTTAACCACCGAGCCGTCCCCGAACTTGACCGAGCCGATGATCTCGCGATCAAGTTCAGAGAATGCTGTGTTAGACCCCCATCATGTGGTTTGACACTCCGGTGTCAAGAAACCAGGAGGTCTCCTCATGCTTTTTGTAGGGGAAGACCAACATGGTGCGTTCCTCATTGAGGAAGACCTTCCCGTCGTCGTGTACTGTGTTGGTGGGTGTCCAGGCGATGTCCTCCTCCACCACCGTTACTTCACCCAGCAAAAGGAACAGCAGTGGCACATCGTCGGTGTTCTGCACCAAATGCGCCTCCTTCCTTTTCTTCTTGCGGCAATCGCGAGCCCAATGCCCCAACTTGCCACAGTACCTGCATTTGTCTTTCTTGGGGTTGTTAGAGCCATCATGGGAATGGTTCTCCCTTCTATTGCTGGAAGAGTCCCGTCCACGGTTGCCACGTGGCTTGCCAACTTATTCTTGCAGCGTGATCCATCCCGTTTGCGTGCCTGCGCCTGTGCTCGCCACTCCTCCTCAGTAAGGAGCAGACGAGTTCCCCTATTGTCGGTGCCTCGGTTGGCGTAGCTTTGCTCCACCATTCGAAGTCGTCCAGTCACTTCCTCGATCAAGAGATTGCTCATGTCAAGAAGTGTCTCTATCGAGATGGCCACCTGAAGATAGCGATCCGAGACAACCTGCAGGAGTTTCTTGACAACCTCTTCCTCCCAGACGGGATCACTAAGTAGTTGGAGGTTGTTGGCAAGCCCAGGGATCCTCATCAAGAAGTCATCGGTGGATTCACTGTCTTTGGAGGAGATGCTCTTGAACTCCTTGCGCAGTTGCTGGGCGTTGGCCTCGCGGATGCAGTCGACGCCCGTACGCATGGTCTTCATAGCCTCCTAGGCAGCCTTCACAGTGTTCTTGATGGTGAGCGTCGATAGCATCTTAGCCAGAACGGCACGGAGAATTGCTAACAATGCGAACCAGTCGTCGCAGAAGTCGGCATCATCGATCTCGATGGCTTCCCAGAGACCTTGCGTCTGGAGGTTTACTCACATGACGAGCACCCAGTCATTGCAGTTCATTCGTGTGAGTATGGGGTAGACCACTGAGCCTGAAGCCTCCTTGATGACGCGCTAGATGACACGACCACCGTCGTCACGAGGCCACAGTTGATGCGGAGGAGGCGTAGGCGAGCGTAGACGGTCTTGTCGCAGAGGAGTCACAGACTGCCTTCCTGGTCGAGCCCTTGACGAAGACATATCTCCCAGATGGTCGACAAAGCTCTGATACCACTTGTTGAAGCCTAGTCCCACGACTACGAGTACTTGGTACTCACTACGACGACGTAGAACAACTTACAACCATGCATAACGTTTTATGACTACACAGTCAAACTTATGGCCATGCAAAATGTCTTACGACCACGCAGTCGAACTTACGACCAAGCAGTCGAACTTACGACCACGCAGTCGAACTTATGACTATGAGGTTGTTTACGACCACGTAGTTGTTTACGAGCACTCGAAGCTATGACCATGAAGTCGTATACGAGTACTCGGCGCTACCACGAGTATCTAGTCGCAGCTGGCAGTCGGAAGTCGTACACGACTAGAGAGTCGAAGGCGCTCTACAACTAGCAAGTCGATTCCGACTTGCAAATTGTAAACGCTCTACGACTTATGAGTTCCTCAAACACTTGGCTGAACTCACGCGATAGAGATGGAAGACACAGGGTTTTGTGCTGCTTACAAATCACCTCTTGCAGCTTTTCTGGAGATTCTATTTATACCAAAAGGAATACAAGTAATGGCCATTTGGCCCCTCATAAACGTATGCCACGACTACATGGTCATGCCATCCCACGACCGTAAACTACACACTTTCTCTAACTGAACAACAAGAAAGACTTGATTAAGCGCACGACCAGATCGTCATACTCAACTACTTGACACGCACGATGAGAACATCGTGCTCAACAACGAAACAACTTGACCAATTATTCCGACAGAGGCGACGTCTGCCTCGAAGCAACACCGACATGATTCATGCATTACACAGCCGCGCCCATCAAAGCCGGCTAAGCGGGCTGTCGTTATGTTTCACATTTACTGCCTCGAGTGGTTGAGGCTTGAGACCAAGGTACGCCGCGGTGACCGGCCTGAAAATGCGCTGCTCGTCCGACTCGAGCGCGGCGGCGAGCTTTGGCCACACGAGCGCGCTGACGAGCCACGACCCGTCGCCTCCAGGCCGCGCCACCATCTGCACGAACCCCGAGCACAGCCTCCTGCTCGGTGAGGTCGGCATCGCCATCGCGGCGCGGCCGACGCCGAAGTCTGTGTCCAGCGGGAACGAGGCGAACGACGTCACGGCCATGGTCGGGCTGCCCAGCCCGATATTGGACGCCTCCACGTACGTGGAGGCAGTCTTGTGTGCCTCCACCCAGTCCACTAGCTCCTGGAAGCGGTCGCCGTACGCCCGCGCCGTGGTCGCCTCGCGCACCATGGACGCCACCTCTTGCAGCGGCTTCCGCTGGATTTCCTCCACTCTCGCCTCCCTCAGAGCGAAGGTCGCAACATTGCCCACGTAGCTGCGCATCGCCGCGCGGTGCTCCGGCTCCGTGAGCCGCCGCCGGCCGTCCATCCACCAGCCCATGCGGCATCGCGCGTCTGCCGCGCCCACGACGCTGGCTAAGGCCTTCCACATGTACGCGGACACCGCCTGGACCCGCGTCGCGCGCTCGCCGCCTCGGCTCGCTATTTCGCGCAGCCGGGAGATGTCCCGCGCTTCGACGTAGTACAGGCGCCGGACGAAACTCGCGTCGCTCGTCAGGACGTTGACCAGACGATCGCCGTCCAACGGCCTGAACTCCACGGCTAGCGAGGAGCTGGGCGTCGACGGCGTGGCGCGCGGGCGGAACACCGAGCGGTCGTGGATCGGGCGGGCTCCCGCGGCGAGCGCCCCCGTCCGCGCGAGCTCGGACCACGCGCTGACGAGCATGCACACCCCGTGCCCGTCCACGAGCAGGTGGTTGGTGCCCCACGCCACTGAGAAGCCGCCGCACGCGAACGACACCACCTGCACCGACAACGCGACGTCGCCGCCGTACGGCACCGGGATCTTCCCTACGGACGAGTCCATCATGCCGAAGTCCAGGCTCGCCAGGGCCACGTTGGCCTCGCCGACGACGAGCTCCGCACCTTGGTTGTTGCAGAGGACCTCGGGGAGGCCGGAGCGCGGGTTGGTCACGATGCGCCCTGCGAAGGGGAGGAAGTGGTTGAGCAAGGACGGCAAGCCGGCCACGAAGGTGGCGACGACGGCGTCGAAGCTGCCGGTTGGAGGCTTTGGGTATATGCAGACGAAGTAGACGGGGAAGTTTCCATGGATGAGGTCGATGTTGGAGAAGTCGAGGACGCGGGGCTCGATGGAGTCGTCGGAGGCCGTCACAAGGCGCCGGCTCACGACTCGGACATGCAAATCACAGCCATTATTCACGTTGGCCATTCCAATTTGCGTGTTGCAAATTTGTTGTCAACTAGTAATTGCCAGAGTAGGCACTTATATATCCAAGTACCCTGCGATGACAAGACTAATCTATATGACCCCGAGGATGCTTAGTTTTATCTAAGTCTTTCTTTTATAATTCCAATTTGCATGTTGCAAATAGTAGCTAGTTACGAACTAGTAGTTGGCGTAAGAGTAGGCACTAATATACCAAGTACTCTGCGATGACAAGACTAATCTTTATATGCCTGTTTGGTTGACGGATGAGCTGATGCAGGCTGTATGAGCGTAGCCAGGCTAAGGAGAGAAGCTTCTCAGCCGCGTTTCTCCTCAACCTGACTCTAGTTGTTTTTTTGCATCCGCTCGTGTAGGCTCTCTCCTCTCCGCAGCCAACCAAACACCATTTCCCTGCATGCGCGGGTGCGAGCCACCCCGCATGCAGGCATCCAAACAGACCCTATATGACCTCGAGGATGCTCAGTTTTATCTTTCTTTTATAATTCCAATTTGCGTGTTGCAAATAGTAGCTAGTTATGAACTAGTAGTTGCCACAGAGTAAGCACTAATATTATATCCAAGTACTCTGCGATGACAAGACTAATCTATATGACCTCGAGGATGATCAGTTCCATCTAAGGGCCTGTTTGGAACAGAGGAATTTCACAGGAATTTTGCAGGAAACAGTTCAATTCCCGCAGGAATCAGAAAAAATTTCCGCATTCCAAACAGGGCCTAAGTCTTCCTTTTTTATAACACTTGTTAAGTGTTAGATGCCTTTTTATAACACTATCTAAGTTCCTTTTTATAACAGAGTAAGCACTAATATTATATCCAAGTACTCTGCGATGCCAGTAAGATGCCGTTTGGCCGAGCTCGCCATTTTTTTTCTTCGGAGTCATGCTATTAGAGAGGCTGTAGGGTTTGTTATTCACAGTTTTGACTTTCGATTTTTAATTTTTTTTATAGTAACTAGTCTTTAAACGGAGTGTTTTCGTAAGAAGGTGTCTACTAGTTAATTATAATACACACTGTAGCGACTTCATTTATATCGGTAAAAACCGCATATGAGTTTCTGTTACTATGTAATCTTTCATACGAACAGCCCAAAAGTCAAAAGCCACAGCAAAAACTATAAGCCACGCCATAAAGAACAAGCCAAAATTCTAGCTCTAAATTCGTAGTTTATTTTAGACTCGATTTTAAATTCATAGCTTGTTTTTAGGCTTCTAAGCTCACAGGTTTGCTTAGAAAAACAGTTTCCAAGGCTAAAAACATGAAGCTGAGCCCAACCAAATAGGGCTTAAGAACAATTAAATAAAATATGCTAAAATATAAGTGAATTGATCGTCTTTTCTTATTAGTTTAAACTTTTAGTTTAACTGATTGATGCATGAACTTAATACAGCATCAGATCTAAGAGATCTTATTTTCAAGACTAGACTGGCGCAATTAAAAAAAATTACAGCCTATTTCTATTCTACGTCTTAAACCTAAGGAGCTTACATGTGAGAAGAATATTGAAATATAAGTGAATGAAAATGTTAAAGTATAAATAAATTACCAATATTTTTTATTAGTTTAAATTTTTAAATAAACTAGTTGGTGTCTGCATCTCCATACGCCATGACGCGTAACTACGTGGGCAACAACACGACCTTTGCGTCTGCGGGGGGCGTCCACGGTGCGCGAGACGATCACGCGGCGCCGGCGTACGACGAGCACTTCCAGGAGCTGGTGGACTGGGCGGAGGAGCACAGGGGCGATGCACGGTACGTCGAGCGTCGGGCTAGGCAGCCCGACGGCGTTCGCCTCGTTCCCGCCCGACACGGTCTTCGGCGTCGGAATTAGGCCACGCCGCGATGCCGATGCCGACGTACGACCGCGTCGAGCGCGAGGCTGAGCCGGGGGCTCGCGCGTGCAGACGGTCGCGCGGCCGGGTGGCGACGGCTCGTGGATCGCCTCTGAATTAAAGCTTGCGAGCTATAAACTGCTAGCTCTTCCGTGGGTGCATCTGTATGTGGTGGCGATGGCATTGCTGCAATCCATCATCGTAACAAGGAGCTGTTTCGTTCGTAAGCTCTCCCTGTGGTCAACATTATTGCTTGTTCGACATGGAGCACACGTAGATGCTACTGACTTCGTTAAAATTCGAAATATGTTATAGGTCTGCGTTATCATGCAATGAAGTAACGTGAAGCATCAATGAGTCGAATTATCTTTGGGTATATGATTTGCTATTCCCTTTGTTTCGTTGCATATGGCTCAATTTATTGGGGATTTTTATTTTGTAATATTGTAATTAAGGTCCTGCGTATTTCGTCTTGAGCTTCTCGCTTCTGGTTTATTTTTCATTATTCGTAAATTTCGTCTTTTTCTGACTTTTTTGTTTTTTGAACTTTTTTCTCTGTTCTTTTTTCCGTATTCGTTTACATTGTCCATAAAGGGCTAACATGTTTTTCTATTTTATTTTTTAAAATTTAGTTATGCTAAATAAGTTATTATCAGTTATAGTGTAATTTCAGTCAGTTACTGTAACATCCCAAAAATCTGCTTTCTGTAAAATATAATTCCAAATTAATTATTTTAAATTATTTGATCTTTATTTGGATTTTATTTCAAAGTTTAAATCAATAAAATGTATTTTAAATATTTTATTAAAGCCAAAAAAGAGTTAATTTTATTTTTCCCAACCTTCCTTGAATTTTAAAATAATTTTTGAGAATTTTCTGGATTTAAAAATCAATTTTAAAAGTTAAAAAGTATTTTATAAAATTATTAAAAAAGCAAATCTGAAGTTAAAAATATTTTTCCTAAGTCTAAAAGTGCTCCAGGAATATTCTATAATTTGTTTGGAATTTTTAGACTTTAATTACTATTTTCTAAGCAATTATAATGTTTCTACTATTTTCTGAAAAGTAATCCGAAAATAAAAACTCAATTTAATCTCAGCTTGCCACGTGTCGCTCTCAGATTGAATCCATCTCTTTCTATGATTTAATCCTAGCCATACAAAGTCACTTACCCCTTCATCTCAATCCAATGGCATGGATTCTTTCACTTGCCACGTGTCGCCAATCCGACGGCCCGTACCCCTTCATCTCTTCCTCTCTCACCGACACATGGGTCCCACCCGTCATATCCTTCTTCTTCCTCCCCTTTCTTCTTCCTCTAGCCTTCTCCCTCTTCCTCCATGGACACCGAATAAAAGCTTTTAATACCGGCCGTTACTTCCTCTTTATTGCCCGTTTGAGTGTGCGTTTAAGCCCCCTCTTCACTCCCCACTCACGGCCGGCCGCCTCCTCCATTTATTTCCCCTCTAAAGCCGTCGGCCATTCCTCTCTCTCTCTCCATCTATAAATCCTCCGAGCGCCGGCTTCCTTCCCCATTCGGCCTCTACTCTCCCCGCCGCCCTCCTCCTTCAGTTTGGCCGCCGCTCCCGCAATTTTTGCCGCCGAGTCGCCGTGTTTCGGCCATCTTCCGCCGCCGCCCAAAATTTCACCGCCGCCACCACCTTCCACCACCGCCGTCGCCGGTAGGTGCGCCGCCGCCTTCCCCTTCCCGCCGTCTTCGCCGCACCGCCTCCGGTCATCGGCCGCCGGCGAGGCCACTGGCCGTGAGTCTCCCGGTCAGCCCGCGCGCCGCCGCCTGCGTGGCCTCCACGTCGGCCGGTCCCGAGCCTGCGTAGCCTTCACGTCGCGCTCGCATGGCGCCATGTGGCCGGGTGTGCCACCTCGGCCGTCTCCACCTCACGTGGACCCGGTCCACGGTAGACCGGGCCCGCATGTCATAAATTTCGAATTTCAAATTTTTGCTGACATCATAATTAAGATTTTTCAGTATAAAAATAATTCCCGAAAATCAGCCTTTTTCATTTTTTTTCTTTTTTTAAACTTTCGGAGGCCATAACTTTCTCATTTTAACTTCGATTTGAGCCATTCAAATTTCTAAATTTTTCTAAAATCATAAACTATCCAAATATACTTGAATTTTATTTAAATTTTATTTGTATTTATTGTTTTGTTTGCTCTGTCTTTTTCGCGCGTAGATTCTGCCGTCGTCGAAGAATTTGTCGGGCCGCAGCAAAAAGAATCAATTAGCGCACAAGAAGGCAAGTCTCCTTTGAACATTTTGAACCTATGTTTGAGAAATGCTTTTACTTAATTTAAATATACTTGCATTGCTATTTATATAGAACACTAGTTTCGGTATTAAGGTATTAGTTAATCCAATCATTGTTATGCCCTCGATTGAAGTTGAATGCCATGTACCCTTATAACTTTAGGATTTCCTTTGTGTCAATAATGAGATTATTATTAAATCTTTGACAAATATTAGAACGGTAGTAAAATGCTTAGTCATGCTATTTAACTTTTGTAACCTTGGAAATGGGAAATTATATTTCATTAAACTAGTCTTTGTATACGGAGATTAGTGGCGATTGGTGTTGCCACTGTTCTTTTAAAATAAATTAAAATGTGAAAATTGTGTAGATTTGGGCGGATGGTTAGATTGGATTGGTGCGGTTAGCACGAGATTTTGGATTGGTGCGGATGTGAAAATTAAGGACCGACGCTTGTGATTGTCTAGACTGAGCACTACCGTACAACCCCAAGTCTATATGGGTACGACCTAGCTGATTAACTTACGATAGTTTAGTTTAGGTGCCACGAGTGGAAAGTGGGTGCCATGGATTTACTGGTTATTCACAGTGAGGGACAGGGATTTACTGTACTCATATGGCGCAAGAAGGGGATTCTGATTGGGCGGACTTAACCCTCCAGCGGTGAAACCTCAGTGGGTGGTGTCTAGCTAGACTAGAGTGAGGTAAAGGCTTTGTGATATTTTATCTGTGTCTCATGCCAAAGGAAGTGTGGTGACTATTAAGATAATTTATCTCTTGGGGGTAAAGTTGTACATCCTCTCCAGAGTGTCAAACTATTCGAATAGCCGTGCCCACGGTCAAGGGCGGGCAAGGAATGCATTCACATGGTAGATCTTTGGTTTTGGTTTTAAAAACAAAGTTTTGGTATCCCGAGAGTGGAGGGAACACTCGGAAGGTTATCCTGGCGGTTGGAGCCAGTGTGGGTGGATGTAACCCATAGTTTTAAACTTTATCAGTTAGAGCTGGCTAATTAGTGTTGGTGGATAGAACCTTCACTATAAAATGCTTACTAGTTTCAGTTAAAACAATTACTTTGTTAGATTAATGACTTCGAAAATATTTAATGTTATTTGAAATAAAATATTGCTTTGTGCAAAAGAACCATATAACCTTCCTTTGTTAAGCCTTGCATCTACTGCATCATTTCCCAAGACTTGCGGAGTACTTTATGTACTCACATGCTGCGCTAAAAAAAATCAATTCAGAAGAATATGAAGCTCAAGAAGGAGACTACAAATACTTCGCGTGTGGATTCGACGAAGGATTCCCGGAGTACTAGGTTGCGCTTCCCCACTCAATTGTCTGTGGCGTATTGATGGGTCTTCGCTAGATTTATCTTCTGCTTCCGCTGTGTTTTGTGAGTGTGTGAGGTCTTGAAACCTCATTTGTAATAAAGAGACCTTCCGGTTTGTACTCTTTACTATTGTATTAAACGTTGTTGGTTATGTAATAATTTCTGTTTGAATGTGTGCACTAGCTTTGATCTGGGACTAGTGCTATAATACACAGAGGGTTTGGATTCGTAAATCCAGGGTCCCGATAGAGATGGTATCAGAGCCAATTTGACTATAGGACGTGACCTAGATTAGAAATGGCAAAACCTAAGGAATTTTATTTATTAAAAAGAGTATATTAAAAATATATAAGCGTCTTTGCTTCTACTCTTTTCTTACTTAGTATCCCGTTCTTGTCTTTATATTCATTTGCTAAATTTTCTTTACTAATCTTTTCTATTATTTCAACTTTATAGATGGCCGGATCATCCTCTGCTGAATCGTGGGACTATTTCTCTCATGGCGAGAGTGTTGGAGCTTTCGCTAGTCTTCTTCGACAGCTTATGCAGTATCTGCAATATCGCCAGCCGTCTATCTTCAGGGGGCGGAAGGTCCGGATCATGCATCGAGACTCTTGGTCGATGGAGGTATTCCTGTATGCACGGGATAAGGAATTCAATTCCCACAGATACCTGATCGAGCATCCCCGGACTCGTTATTTCGATGCTATCTAGGACGCAGCTCGCTTGGCCATAGCTGACTTGTGCCAGATTCACAAGGATGCTGTGCAATAGTCGCCCTTTTGTTTCTACCTCACCCCTCGAGCAGGTCAGAGCTACTTGGAGCCCTTCGAGATCACAGCAGATGACCCTCGACTGTCGCATCAGGTGCAGCTCACCCAGGCCATGGCAGTTACCTACGCCAGAGCATTGGAGGAGATTGGACAGCTTCGGATGCTTCTCACTTCCAGTTACCAGCACTCCGACACTCTCCGTGCTCAGCTTCGCCAGAGCCAGGTAGCAGAGTTCGAGCTGGGACGTCTCAGAGCTGCAGCTGACTACACGTCGTCTTCGCCCGTACCAGCCGTCGTCCCCAACAACCAGGCGTCGACTCGACGTTTGAGACCCCGCACCAGGCTCACAGCACGCAAGAGTGTGCGACGTCCTAGTCCGCTACCCGTCATCAACATCGGCGATTACAGCAGAAGGCGCAGTCTTTCCCGTTCTCGCTCTTGTTCCCGGTCGACTGCTTCCAGTTGTAATCGTTCCTGTTCTTGCGCTTCGGGCGTTCGTGCCACGTGTGGTTGTGGGCAGAACCACGTGGGTGAACCTGAAGAGGACCTCGAGGAGGACCCAAAGGAGGATCCTGAGGAGCGCATCATCTTGGAGGATTAGTAGTGGTTGAGTCAGTAGTACCCAAATAAATGTCTACGTCCTTAGAATGTTTTATATTATGTTTTGGTGTGCTAGATGTACTGTACCAAGCCTTTGTGCACTTGTGGTACAGCTATTCTTAAAAACTATTTTGATTTCAATATAAGTTTCTTCTAAGTTGTTGCTTGCTTCTTTCTTGTGTGTTGGTTTGGGATGTTATTTAGTTTCCCCTAATCTCTTACCTATGCTAGTTCCCTATTATCTTTTGCTAACCCCAGAAACCGCTTCAGATGGTGAACACAAGGAGCAATCCAGGCAGTAGCCGTGGTGCCAATGCCCAACCGGAGAACAACATGAAGGAGAACGGGTAGGCTACGCTAGCTACAACATTTGATTTTCTACCGCGTTCAACCAGAAAACATGCGTGTAAGGGAGTCATGGATAGTTACCACTAGATGTGCTGCGCAGCGGAAGAAGAGTTGGAGCAGCCCGGTCCAACGTAGATGCGCATTGATGAAGAAGAAGCAGTCAATCGTTTCACAAACTGAATGTCTCCTCTTCGCGTCCTAGCAATAGCCTTGCGCTTCGCGCCGATCAGCACAGGAGCAACAGCAGCGGCGCCTCCACGGAGTCCACACGTTCGGGATGGAACGCCGTGCGCTGGTGTGCTAGCACCGCACGCCCGACTAGGGTTTCGGGATACGGCCGAGGGGAGGTGGCGGCCAAGGTTTTCAGGGCAGTACTCTATGTTACCTGCAGCTCCGCCTCCACATATTTATAGAGCATGCTAATAGGCTTTCACGTTGTAGGCCCATTAGAACCCTAATCCCACATGGATCAATATCCCTTTTGGCCTATAAAACCGAATTGTTTATAATTGCTTCTTGGGCACATCACTAACAATCTTTCACTTGCACTAGAGACAATCATATAGGCAAGCTTTCCAATTTCAACCCCTTAAGTGTGTGACCCGTTAGGTTCATGTGTAGACAGCCATGACCCGAAAACTCTTTTCAAGCCATAAGTCAATGGTGGCACCTAGCAGGGCATATTGACTCCCGAATACACATAGAGATCATATCGGCTAAACCTTGATATACACACACTTGGATCCCTTTGCCACACAATACCAGTCGAACTTAAGGCGAGATTCGTGCCACCCTTGTGATAGCTCAACCATTCACTCGATCTTGTGGTGGATTACAACTCATGACTAACCCTTTAGTCACATTGTGATTAACTCTTTAATCACCTTGGCATGGCCATGCACTTCCCTAATCCAACCATATCGAGGGGCCCAAAGATATCTCTCCTGTTATGTAGGAGGGGCAAATTCCATCTTAATCCGCTCACATCCCATTCCATGTTTCATGATACACCTGAAGACCACTTTTATAGCTACCCAATTACAGAGTAGTGTTTGGTAGCCCCAAAGCGCACCACTACACATAGTGAGACACAATGGCAATTTCAGGTCGAAGGATCCAGTAGGTATACCACTCAAGATCGCTTGATGGCACATATTAACATAACAATCCCAACAACGTCTCGGAGTGGGTCAATCCAACACCAATTTCTCTAACATGTGTCCACATTATTGATTTGATATTCCTATATCCATGATCCGTGAAACATGATCATCAATCAATACATGTGCTAGTCCACAAATCATTGTTGTCCCACATAATGACATAAGACTAGGGATCTTTAGAATAACATTAAATAAAACAAAGAGTTTCACGAACAAGTCACATACTTGCCAATCAATGCATACAATCATTATTCAAGGAACCAAATAACACCTTATTCAAAATTTCATAAACATAGACTTGATGCAATTATCTCCCACTCACACTAGAGTCAATCATGTAAGTATGTAATACCCATTGCACTCGTGTGTGCTTCATGCTTTGGTTGTGGGAGAGGCTTCGTCAACGGATCAGCAACATTCAAATCCGTGTGCACCTTGCAAATCTTCACTTCACCTCTATCAATGATCTCATGGATAAGGTGATAGCGTCGAAGTATATGTTTGGACTTTTGGTGTGACCTAAGCTCCTTTGCTTGCGCAATAGCTCCACTATTATCACAATAGAGATCCACTGGACTGGACACACTAGGGATCACACCCAACTCAAAAACAAATTTTCTGATCCAAACAGCTTCCTTTGCAGCTTCAGAAGCTGCAATATACTCGGCCTCAGTTGTCGAATCAGTTACCATCTCTTGCTTGGAACTTTTCCAGCTCACTGCCCCTCCATTGAGGCAGAACACAAAACCAGACTGCGATCTGCTATCATCTTTATCAGTTTGGAAACTAGCATCGGTGTAACCTTTTACAACGAGCTCTTCTTTACCTCCAAAAATAAGGAACATATCCTTAGTCCTTCTAAAGTACTTAAGAATATTCTTTACAGCCACCCAGTGAGCTAGACTGGGGCTAGATTGATACCTGCTCGTAACACTTAGAGCATATGAAACATCTGGACGCGTACAAAGCATAACATACATGATGGATCCGATGGCTGAGGCATACAGAATCGCACTCATCTTCTTTTGCTCATCAAGTGTTGAAGCACACTAAGTCTTGCTAAGACTAATGCCATGTGACATAGGCAAGAAACCTTTCTTGGAATCTTGCATATTGAACCGTTTCAATACCCTGTCAATGTATGTAATTTGGCTTAATCCAATTAGCCTCTTCGATCTATCTCTATAGATCTTTATGCCCAAAATGTAAGCTGCCTCTTCGAGATCTTTCATTGAGAAACTTTTTCTCAAAGAAGACTTCACAGCTTCTAGCATTGGAAATATCATTTCCGATCAATAATATGTCATCTACATACAAGACCAGAAAAACAAGTGCGCTCTCTTCTTCATTCTTGATGAAGCCAAACCATTTGACTACTTCATCAAAACGAAGATTCCAACTCCGAGATGCTTGCTTCAATCCATAAATGGACTTCTGAAGCTTGCATATTCTCCCAGCATTTTTTGGATCAACAAAACCCTCAGGTTGTGTCATGTACACATCCTCGTTTAGGTTTCCATTTAGGAAAGCCGTTTTGACATCCATCTGCCAAATCTTGTAGTCGAAATAGACAGCAATCGCTAGGAGGATCCGAATAGACTTTAGCATAGCGACGGGCGAAAACGTTTCATCATAATAAACACCTTGAATTTGCTTGAAACCTTTCGCCACCAATTGTGCCTTATAGATGTGAACATTTCCATCAATGTCTATCTTTTTCTTAAAAACCCATTTACACTCAATAGTTTTTACACCATCAGGTGGATCCACCAAGTTCCAAATTTGATTATCATGCATGGATTCTATTTCGAACTTCATGGCTCCAAGCCATTTTCAGAGCCTGGTCCCATCATTGCTTCCGTGTAGCTCTTGGGCTCATCATTGTCCAACAACAATATGTCACGTTGTCCCGTGGTTAGGAGCGTGAACTTTTCAGTTGCGCGACGTGCCCTTGTAGACCTACGTGGGGGCGGTGCCTCCATACCGGTTGTACAACATCTTGTACATCCTGTTGAGGTTCAATAGGAGCTAAAATATTTTCAGGTGTTTCTAGAATTTCTTCAAGCTGCACCTTGCTCCCACTAACACCCTTTGAAAGAAACTCTTTTTCCAAAAAGACACTGTTCCGAGCGACAAACACTTTGCCTTCTTCCCGATTGTAAAAATACTATCCTTTGGTTTCCTAGTATATCCAACAAAGAAGCATTTATAAGATTTAGGATGGAGCTTATCAGACGTCAAACATTTCACATAAGTCTCACAACCCCATATCTTAAGGAAAGACAATCCAGGACGTTTCCCGGTCCATTTCTCGTATGGTGTCTTTTCCACTGATTTAGATGGGACTTGTTTAGTGTAAACGCAGCAGTTTCTAGAGCATATCCCCAGAAGGATAATGGAAGATCAGATTGGCTCATCATAGATCGAACCATGTCTAACAAAGTCCGGTTCCTCCGTTCAGATACCCCGTTCCAGTGAGGCGTGCCAGGCGGAGTCAGCTGTGGAACAATTCCACACTGTTTTAGATGTTGACCAAATTCATGGCTCAAATATTCACCTCCACGATCAAATCGCATAATTTTAATTGTATTGCCTAGCTGATTTTGTACTTCATTCTGAAATTCTTTGAACTTTTCAAACGATTCAGACTTGTGCCTCATTAAGTAGATGTATCCATATCTACTAAAGTCATCGGTAAAAGTAATGAAATACTGAAAACCACCTCTGGCTACTGAGCTCATTGGTCCACATACATCGGTATGTACAAGTCCCAACAAGTCACTTGCCCTCTCACTATGACCGGCGAAAGGCGCCTTTGTCATCTTGCCAAGTAAACAAGACTCGCATGTCTCAAATGATTCAAAATCAAATGAGTTGAGTAGACCATCTTTATGGAGCTTCTCTATGCGTTTCTCATTTATATGACCTAAGCGACAATGCCAAATAAAAGCGGGATTCAAATCATTAAGCCGCAGCCTCTTTGCATTAATCTTATAGACAGGTTTATCCTCAAGATCAAGAACATGTAACACATTCATCAATGGACAATGTGCATAGAGTATATCATTCAAACAAATA
The DNA here is from genome assembly GCA_017311315.1 of Dendrocalamus latiflorus. Classification (NCBI taxonomy): domain Eukaryota; kingdom Viridiplantae; phylum Streptophyta; class Magnoliopsida; order Poales; family Poaceae; genus Dendrocalamus; species Dendrocalamus latiflorus. The sequence goes on along the minus strand of CM029663.1, from coordinate 53,600,943 downwards.
GAACAACGTTTGTTCTTTATTACGAACTCATAACCACCATCTTCCTCCAACATGAAGAAGAGATGATGTTCTTACTCAATGCTGGAATGTAATAACAATTATTTAATTCCAAAACTAATAATGAAGGTAATGACAAGTGATAAGTGCCGACACCTAGTACATCAACCTTTGCTCCATGGCCGACACGCACGTCCAACTCGTCTCTCGCAAAACTTCTAGTCCTTCTTAGACCCTGCAACGATTTGCAAGTATGAATCATCGATCCAGTATCAAATACCCAAGATTCACCAGAAGAAATTGCAAGATTAATTTCTATAACATTTATACCTGAAGCAGAAGTCTCGCTTCCCGTCTTCTTTTTCAGATCCTCCAAGTATTTCTTACAATTCCTAGACCAATGCCCCTTGACATGGCAGTGGTAGCATTCATCATCAGGAGAAGGGCCAGATTTGACCTTCCCATTTGGCTTTGTCTTAGAGCTAGGGTGCTCATTAGGAACCTTTCCTTTGCCTTTGCCTTTGCCTTTGCCTTTGGGCGTCCAACGCTTCCTCTTCTTATTCTCCTTCTGAACCATCATCACATGATCGGTGTTTTTCTTAATGCTTTCCTCTGCTGTCTTAAGCATCCCATGCAATTCAGTCAATGATTTCTCCATGCGATTCATATGAAAGTTCATAATGAACTGCTCATAGCTCGGAGGGAGAGATTGGAGAACAATATCCGTAGCCAGATCAGGATTAAGGGGAGAACCAAGCTTCTCCAAGCTCTCAATGTAACCAATCATCTTGATCACATGAGGACTGATTGGACTACCTTCCGTCAGCTTGCACGCAAACAAGGACTTTGAAATGTTAAACCTCTCAGTCCTAGCTTGGTTCTCAAACATGTCACGCAGTCCTTCAATCATAGTGTGAGCATCTGCATTCTCATAATGCTTCTGAAGCTCAGAGGACATGGTAGCAAGCATGAGACAGCTAACGTCGAGTGAATCATTGCAGTGCTTCTCATAAGATTTGCGGGTGGCAACATTTGCACCCTCAGGGAGTTCATCGGGGTAGGGATGCTCAAGAACGTATTCCCTTTTTTCTTGTCTGAGAACAATTATCAGGTTGCGGTATCAATCAATAAAATTCGTTCCATTAAGTTTTTCTTTCTCAAGAACAGATCGCAAGTTAAAACCGGAATTGTTACTAGAAGCAGCCATGATCTACAACAGAAAATAAACAAGCAAAGTTCAGCACTATGTTCATGTTCGATCTTCCATTAAACAATTTAACAAAAGACACTCCGACTATATGTTTTGTAATCATCTTCCCTCTAACGACATATAGTGGTCAAGATCCATGTTCATCTAAGTTCTAGTGAGCTTTGGCAACACCGCTATAAACCTAGTGACGTAGGTAAGCAACGCTTGCTAATCACATCTTATGGGACTCTTGTTTGTTGGGTGGCATCCAATGCCCCGGCTCCCAACACCATGCCCCAAGGCCCAATCCAATTTGATAGCCTTATCAAGTAAACCAACACTATGCATGTGGATGTCCGACATCCACCCTATTAGATCAAGATAGTTGATGGTACTCTGCTTTGGCAGACCTACCAAACAATGATCGTAATTCTTATAGGCGCAGCAATTGGAAGGGCATCAAATAAATTCTTAATTTTTCTGAGGGAAGCTATTCTGTCATGAAAAATACATCCTCTACAGGTATGGTATGAAAGAATAGTATGACAGGAAATAAACATCACATGCATATAATCACATTATACTGTGAATGGTATGGCATTTTGAATCATAGTGGTCGCCATCGCCATGGTTCCACGATGATGTCCTTCGCCACACTTCTTGTCCTCTTTGTCATCATGCTTGAAGCCTCCATGGTAAAGAACTAAACTATTACAACTAATAGCTAGCAAATGAATTACATGAGGAGCGCAAGCATCACAAGTCGACACGCATGTCGTTATACAATTAAAGAACAGCCTCAACCCAGCTGTGATTAATACGACACACAGGTCGCCAAAATACACCTGCATCACATATACATCTATGCCATACCATTCACATCATTCCCTGAAAAAACAAGTTAAGCGTAGAACACATTCTACCGCCCTGACATGAATGTGTTTGTATAACAATCTATGCGTGTACGCAACGGCGGTCCCGCATCTATGAAATCGCTATGAAAATCTCATCGGGCCGATCAAATCAACCCAAATCCGAGCCATTCAAAATACCTCAATTTTCATTAGATCAATCACATTGATCATCGCGATCGGTATACTTTAGGAGACCGTGACACGAGACCTCGATCTGTTGGCTCGATCTACTGACTGTGCGCGCAGTTAGCCCCGATGGTGATTCCAGCCGGTAGGGGCAAGTCGCGCGTACATCAAAGAAGGAGCACGAACTAATCTTTTTGGCCACATGATTCTATCAACTCATACCTATTTCAACCAGTTATGACCGATTGATCTAATCAACCCATGCACCGAAAGATCCATCACATGAACCTAGCATAAGAACAGTAATAGATCGCATTTACTACAAACAACATATCATCTACAAGCGCATGATCTAGACCACATACTACGCAGCTTTGCTCTGATACCACTGAAGGAGAACGGGTAGGCTACGCTAGCTACAACATTTGATTTTCTACCGCGTTCAACCAGAAAACATGCGTGTAAGGGAGTCATGGATAGTTACCACTAGATGCGCTGCGCAGCGGAAGAAGAGTTGGAGTAGCCCGGTCCAACGTAGATGCGCGTTGATGAAGAAGAAGCAGTCAATCGTTTCACGAACTGAATATCTCCTCCTCACGTCCTAGCAATAGCTAGGGATGGAAACGGATCGGATACGGTCGAATAGTCTCAAATACGAATACGAATCCATATTTTTAAAGCGAATACGAATACGAATTCGAATATTCTCAAATACGGATACGAATATTCTCGAATACGAATATGGATATTTTCGAATATGGATATTCTCGGATACGAATATCGGATAAAACGGATTCCTAGCGATTTTGCTGATTTTTCACTGGTTTTTGACCGGTTACCAGTTTTAAACCACCTAAATTCAAATTTTGAATCACAAAATTTGTACGGATTTTTCATAGGTTCTAGAAACGGATCGAATACGAATCGAATAGTCTCGAATACGAATACGGATACGAATATTCTCGAATACGAATACTCTCAAATACGATACGAATATTCTCGAATACAAATACGAATATTTTCGAATACGGATTTTGCTTACCACATTCGTGTTTTTTCTGGATACGAATATCGGATAAAACGAATTATCCGTTACCGTTTTCCACCCCTAGAAATAGCCTTGCGCTTCTCGCCGATCAGCACAGCAGCAACAGCGGCGGCGCCTCCACGGAGTCCACACGTTCGGGATGGAACGTCGTGCGCTGGTGTGCTAGCACCGCACGCCCGACTAGGGTTTCGGGATACTGCCGAGGGGAGGTGGCGGCCAGGGTTTTCAGGGCAGTACTCTATGTTACCTGCAGCCCCGCCTCCACATATTTATAGAGCATGCTAATGGGCTTCCACGTTGTAGGCCCATTAGAACCCTAATCCCATATGGATCAATATCCCTTTTGGCCTATAAAACCGAATTGTTTATGATTGCTTCTTGGGCACATCACTAACACAACATTCCACCACCTCCTGCTCAAGCCCCTAACTTGGAGCAGATGATGGCCATGCAACTGCAAATTCTTCAAACCCTTGCTCAAAACCAAGTCCACCAAGTTCCGCAGGCACCCGTGCAAGCACCGCAGTCCAAGCTAGGAGAGTTTATGAGGACCAGACCTCCTACTTTTGCCGGTTCAGTGGATCCGTTGGAGGCGGACGATTGGATCAAGGATGTGGAGAAGAAGTTGATTCTGGCTCAGTGCAATGACCATGAGAAGGTGTTGTATGCCGTCCATCAGCTTAAAGGAATTGCTGCTAATTGGTGGGAAAATTATTGTGCTGCTCATCACGATGTGCAAACCATCACATGGGCAGAGTTTGTTGAATCCTTCCGCACTACACATATTCCTATGGGAATAATGGAAATGAAGAAAAGGGAGTTTCACAAGCTGCAGCAGGGAAACCTTAGTGTTTTTGAGTATCTGAATAGGTTCACACAACTATCCAGGTATGCACCGGAAGATGTTGAATCGGAGTCAACAAAGATTTGGCGGTTCATGCAAGGACTTGATCCCAACCTCAAGGTGGAATTGGTATCCAATGATTATCCCACATTCCAACATATGGTGAATAAGGCTCTTATTCAAGAAGATGCTCAGCGTCAACTGTATGAGACTCGGAAGAGGAAGTTTCAAGCTCAGCAGGGAGCAAGCAGTTCTCGTTTTCGTCCTAGTCCACCCCAGTTCAACAGGCCCTCAGAGCCAAGTGTGCCAAGGACACCATTCGCAGGACCTTGCCCAATTCCGCAAGCCCCTCGAGTAAGCAATGGTGGCCAACTTCAGCAGAACAAGACTTCAGTGGCAGGAGTACAGTGTTTCAACTGCAAGAACATGGGACATTATGCCAATAATTGTCCTCAAAAGCGCCCAGCAGTGACCCCTGTTTGTTTCAACCTGGGGACTACGCCAGCACGAGCTCCAACTGCAGGTCAAGGCCGTGGGACACCTCAAACTCCAAGGACTCCACAGGCCTTCAACATCTCAATCATGTTACCGCAGAAGTAGCTCAGGATGCACCCGACGTAGTTCTGGGTAAGTTTCTTATCAACTCAGTACCTGCATCAGCATTATTTGATTCTGGAGCTTCGCATTCTTTTGTGTCAAAAGATTTTGTTGAAAGATATAATTGGGATGTGCGTTTGCTAAAGAACCCTATGCTAGTCCAATCACCTGGAAAGGAAATGAGGACTAACACGGTTTGCCCTAGAGCAACCGCAGATATAAATGGACTTAAATTCCTAGCTAATCTTATTATAATAGACTCCAAGAGCCTAGATGTAATACTTGGTATGGATTGGTTAACCAAGTATAAAGGGCAGATAGATTGTGCCGATCGTGCCATTACCCTTACCAATTCTGAAGGAATTCAAGTAACGTATAAGTCAAACACATCTTCTCAGAATAGATGTGGGTTGAATAGTTTGAAGGGAATAACTCTGGAAAATGTGCCTATAGTAAGTGAATACCCAGATGTATTTCCTGAGGATTTGCCAAGAATGCCGCCGGACAGAGAAATTGAGTTTGTTATCAACTTGGTACCTGGTACAGCTCCGATTTCCAAGAGACCCTATCGTATGTCTGCAAATGACTTGGCCGAAGTTAAGAAACAAATTCAGGAGCTGCAAGAGAAAGGTTTTGTTAGACCAAGTTCTTTGCCTTGGGAGCACCAGTACTTCTAGTGAAGAAGAAAGATGGCAGTCTTCGCATGTGTGTGGACTATAGATCCTTGAATGATGTGATAATTAAGAACAAGTACCCTCTGCCTCGGATAGATGATTTATTTGATCAGTTGAAAGGTTCATGTGTCTTTTCCAAGATTGATCTTCGATCAGGCTATCATCAATTGAAGATTAGACCAGAAGATATACCAAAGACAACATTTGTTACTCGTTATGGACTTTATGAGTTTACAGTGATGCCTTTTGGCCTGACAAATGCACCCGTATATTTTATGAATCTGATGAATAAGGTGTTCATGGACTATTTGGATAAGTTTGTTGTTGTATTCATTGATGACATTTTGATATACTCCCGGAATGAGGAAGAGCATGCAAAACATTTGAGGATAGTTTTGGAAAAGCTCAGAGAACACCGGTTGTATGCCAAGTTTAGTAAGTGTGAGTTCTGGTTGAAGAAAGTAGCTTTCTTGGGTCATGTGATTTCTGCAGGAGTGTCCGTAGATCCCGAAAAAGTAAATGATGTGCTTAATTGGACACAACCAAAGTCAGTACCAGAGATCAGAAGTTTTCTGGGTTTAGCAGGCTATTATCGTCGCTTTATTGAAGGATTCTCTAAGCTTGCAAGACTTCTCACTCAGTTGCTAAAGAAGGAAAAGAAGTTTGAATGGAGTAAATCTTGTGAGGACAGTTTTCAAGAACTGAAAAAGAGGTTAACTTTTGCACCAGTGTTAACGCTTCCAGATATTAGAAAGGATTTTGAAGTCTTCTGTGATGCATCAAGACAAGGACTAGGCTGTGTTCTAATGCAAGAAGGAAGGGTAGTAGCCTATGCTTCAAGGCAATTGCGACCCCATGAGGAGAATTATCCAACCCATGATTTAGAGCTAGCTGCTGTTGTGCATGCTCTAAAAATATGGAGGCATTATTTGATTGGTAATCGTTGTGAGATTTACATGGATCACAAAAGTTTAAACTATATATTTACTCAACCCGATCTCAATCTGAGACAAAGAAGGTGGCTCGAGTTAATAAAAGATTATGATGTTGGAATCCATTATCATCCAGGAAAGGCTAAGTAGTAGCTGATGCCTTGAGCAGAAAGAGTTACTACAATAGTTTGATGATTAAAGACAGTATGCCTGCACTCCAAGAAGAATTCCAGTGGCTCAATTTGGAAGTAGTAGAAGAAAGATTTCTGGCTACTTTGGAGGTTCAACCAACTTTAGAGGATCAGATAAAGGCATCTCAAAAACGGGACAAGTATGTTAATGAAATCAAAGATAATATGAAGAAAGGAAAAGCACCAGGATTTTCAGAAGATGAAGAAGGTATCATTTGGTTTGGAAAAAGAATTCTTGTACCCGAAAAGAAAGAAATAAAGGAGCTAAAATTCTGAAAGAAGCTCATGAATTTGGATATTCAATTCACCCTGGAAGTACAAAGATGTACCAAGATCTCAAAGAAAGGTATTGGTGGTCAAGTATGAAAAGAGAAATTACAGAGTATGTAGCTTTGTGTGATGTGTGCCAGCGGATTAAAGCTGAACATCAGAGACCTACAGGACTTTTGCAACCTTTGCAGATACCCGAGTGGAAACGGGAAGAAATTGGTATGGATTTTATAACTGGATTACCGAGAACCAAATCAGGGTATGATTCAATTTGGGTTATTGTGGATCGTCTGACAAAAGTCGCTCATTTCATTCTAGTAAAGACCATAAATTCTGGAGATAGACTCGCAAAGCTGTATATGTCAAGAATCGTGTGTTTGCATGGAGTACCAAAGAAGATTGTGTCAGATCAAGAATCTTAATTTACATCAAGATTTTGGCAGAAACTGCATGGACTTTTGGGCACAAATCTAAATTTCAGCACAGCATATCATCCGCAGACAGATGGTCAAACAGAAAGAGTAAATCAAATTTTAGAAGACATGTTGAGAGCTTATGTCTTGGCAAATAAGACTAATTGGGATCAAAGTTTGCCCTATGCGGAATTTGCCTATAATAATAGTTATCAATCCAGCTTGCAAATGTCTCCGTTTGAAGCTTTATACGACAGAAAATGCAGGACACCGTTGTATTGGAAAGAAACAGGAGAAGGACAAGTGTTTGGACCAGATGTATTAAAGCAAGCAGAAGAGCAAGTTCGCTTAATCCAGGACAGATTAAAAACTGCACAAACAAGACAAAAAAGCTATGCGGACAATCGATGAAGAGCGTTAGAGTTTGTACCTGGAGATCATGTGTATCTGAAAGTTTCACCTCGCAAAGGAATGCGTCGTTTTGGAGTCAGTGGGAAGTTGCTCCTAGATTCATTGGACCATTTCCTGTTCTAGCGAAAATAGGAAAAGTTGCTTACTAGTTGAAGCTTCCGCCTCAGTTGTCAAAAGTGCACGACGTCTTTCATGTGTCCCAGTTAAGAAAGTGTCTACGAGTGCCAGAAGAGCAGATACCTCTAGATGAAGTGAATTTGAAGGAGAACTTAACTTATCCAGAGTATCCAGTCAAAATTTTGGATGAAGCAGAGCGTCGTACGAGAAACAAGATCATCAAATTCTGTAAAGTGCAGTGGAGCAATCATTCTGAATCAGAAGCAACTTGGGAGCGTGAAGAAGATCTAAGAGCAGAGTTCCCTAGTCTTTTTCCCAGTCCGTCCGAATCTCGAGGGCGAGATTCTTTCTAAGGGGGTAGGTTTGTAACATCCTAAAAATCCGCTTTCTGTAAAATATAATTCCAAATTAAGTATTTTAAATTATTTGATCTTTATTTGGATTTATCTGGATTTTATTTCAAAGTTTAAATCAAAAAAATGTATTTTAAATATTTTATTAAAGCCAAAAACAGTTAATTTTATTTTTCCCAACAATCCCTGAATTTTAAAATAATTTTTGAGAATTTTCTGGATTTAAAAATCAATTTTAAAAGTTAAAAAGTATTTTATAAAATTATTAAAAAACAAATCTGAAATTAAAAATATTTTTCCTAAGTCTAAAAGTGCTCCAGGAATATTCTATAATTTTTCTGGAATTTTTAGACATTAATTACTATTTTCTAAGCAATTATAATGTTTCAAGTATTTTCTAAAAAGTAATCCGAAAATAAAAACTCAATTTAATCTCAGCTTGCCATGTGTCGCTCTCAGATTGAATCCATCTCTTTCCATGATTTAATCCTAGCCATACAAAGTCACTTACCCCTTCATCTCAATCCAATGGCATGGATTCTTTCACTTGCCACGTGTCGCCAATCTGACGGCCCGTACCCCTTCATCTCTCCCTATCTCACCGACGCATGGGTCCCACCCGTCATATCCTTCTTCTTCCTCCCCTTTCTTCTTCCTCTAGCCTTCTCTCTCTTCCTCCATGGACATCGAATAAAAGCTTTTAATACCGACCGTTACTTCCTCTTTATTGCCCGTTTGAGTGTGCGTTTAAGCCCCCTCTTCACTCCCCACTCACGGCCGGCCGCTTCCTCCCTTTATTTCCCCTCTAAAGCCGCCGGCCGTTCCTCTCTCTCTCCATCTATAAATCCCCCGAGCGCCGGCTTTCCTTCCCCTTTCGGCCTCTACTCTCCCCGCCACCCTCCTCCTTCAGTTCGGCCGCCGCTCCCGCTGTTTTTGCCGCCGAGTCGCCGCCGTTTCGGCCATCTTCCGCCGCCGCCCACAATTTCACCGCCGCCACCACCTTCCACCGCCGCCGTCGCCGGTAGGTGCGCCGCTGCCTTTCCCCTTCCCGCCGCACCGCCTCCGGTCGCCGGCCACCGGCGAGGCCGCCGGCCGTGCGCCTCCCGGTCAGCCCCTGCGCCGCCGCCCACATGGCCTCCACATCAGCTGGTCCCGAGCCCGCGTGGCCTCCACGTCGCGCCCGCGTGGTGCCATGTGGCCGTGTGTGCCACCTCGGCCGTCTCCACCTCCCGTGGACCCGGTCCACGGTAGACCGGGCCCGCGTGTCATAGATTTCGAATTTCAAATTTTCGCTGACGTCATAATTAAGATTTTTCAGTATAAAAATAATTCCCAAAAATCAGCCTTTTTCATTTTTCTCCTTTTAAACTTTTAGGAGGCCATAACTTTCTCATTTTAACTCTGATTTGAGCCATTAAAATTTCTAAATTTTTCTAAAATCATAAACTATGCAAATATGCACTCTTTTTAAATTTTATTTAAATTTTATTTGTATTTATTGTTTTGTTTGCTCTGTCTTTTTCGCCCGTAGATTCCGTCGTCGTCGAAGAATTTGTCGAGCCGCAGCAAGAAGAATCAATTAGCGCACAAGAAGGCAAGTCTCCTTTGAACATTTTGAACCTATGTTTGAGAAATGCTTTTACTTAATTTAAATATACTTGCATTGCTATTTATGTAGAACACTAGTTTCGGTATTAAGGTATTAGTTAATCCAATCATTATTATGCCCTTGATTGAAGTTGAATGCCATGTACCCTTGTAATCTTAGGATTTACTTTGTCTCAATAATGAGATTATTATTAAATCTTTGACAAATATTAGAACGGTAGTAAAATGCTTAGTCATGTTATTTAACTTTTGTAACCTTGGAAATGGGAAATTATATTTCATTAAACTAGTCATTATGCCACTGTTCTTTTAAAATAAATTAAAATGTGAAAATTGTTTAGACCAGGGCGGATGGTTAGATTGGATTGGTGCGGTTAGCATGAGATTTTGTAAAGTGTATGTTCCGCCCTAGTCAATTAAGGACCGACGCTTGTGATTGTCTAGACTGAGCACTACCGTACAACCCCAAGTCTATATGGGTACGACCTAGCTGATTAACTTACGATAGTTTAGTTTAGGTGCCACGAGTGGAAAGTGGGTGCCATGGATTTACTGGTTATTCACAGTGAGGGACAGAGATTTACTTTACTCATATGGCGCAAGAAGGGGATTCTGATTGGGCGGACTTAACCCTCCAGCGGTGAAACCTCAGTGGGTGGTGTCTAGCTAGACTAGAGTGAGGTAAAGGCTTTGTGATATTTTATCTGTGTCTCATGCCAAAGGAAGCGTGGTGACTATTAAGATAATTTATCTCTTGGGGGTAAAGTTGTACATACTCTGCAGAGTGTCAAACTATTCGAATAGCCGTGCCCACGGTCAAGGGCGGGCAAGGAATGCATTCACATGGTAGATCTTTGGTTTTGGTTTTAAAAACAAAGTTTTGGTATCCCGAGAGTGGAGGGAACTCTCGGAAGGTTGTCCTGGCGGTTGGAGCCAGTGTGGGTGGATGTAACCCATAGTTTTAAACTTTATCGGTTAGAGCTGGTTAATTAGTGTTGGTGGATAGAACTTTCACTATAAAATGCTTACTAGTTTCAGTTAAAACAATTACTTTGTTAGATTAATGCCTTCGAAAATATTTAATGTTATTTGAAATAAAATGTTGCTTTGTACAAAAGAACCATATAGCATTCCTTTGTTAAGCCTTGCATCTACTGCATTATTTCCCAAGACTTGCGGAGTACTTTATGTACTCACATGCTGCGCTAAAAAAATCAATTCAGAAGAATATGAAGCTCAAGAAGGAGACTACGACTACTTCGCGTGTGGATTCGACGAAGGATTCCCGGAGTACTAGGTCAGTCAATTGCGTGTGGCATATTGATGGGTCTTCGCTGGATTTATCTTTTGCTTCTGCTGTGTTTTGTGAGTGTGTGAGGTCTTGAAACCTCATTTGTAATAAAGAGACCTTCCGGTCTGTACTCTTTACTATTGTATTAAACGTTGTTGGTTATGTAATCATTTTTGTTTGACTGTGTGCACTAGCTTTGATCTGGGACTAGTGCTGTAATACACAGAGGGTCTGGATTCGTAAATCCAGGGTCCCGACAGTTACAATATAATTTTAGCTATAAAATAGCTTATTTTAGTCTAATCCAGCGGTCTCTAAGTCTGCCTTGTAAAAGCAGTTAAATGGTTGCTGTATAACATTTAAGAGTAGCATTTAATAGAGATCTGCATTGTTTCATATCATTAACTATTTTTTACATATATTTGGTACACGGGGCACTTCATACTGTAATAAAAAGGAAGTACAATTAACTAAGGCACCAACACAAGTTGCTTGTGGTCGCATAAGTCATTAGTTTACATGTGGTGGCTGAGCAAATACCTAGGGAGGGAAATTGACAGGATACGATCGAATACTTTTAAATATAAATACAAATTTATATTTTTAAAATAAATATTGATATTTTTGAAAATGAATATAAATTGAATGTCGTAACTGATACGAATTCAAATCGAATATGTACTTATTTCGGTCAAATACAAATATACTCCTACAACTTCTGTAACAAATCTCGGTAGATCAAATTCCTAGTGGTTTTGCCGGTTTTTCACCGGTTTTTAACCGATTACCGGAATGGTTACCAGTTTTAAACCGCCTAAATTCAAATTTCGAATTGCAAAATTCGTTTGGGTTTTTTCCAAGGATTTCCGGTAACCGGCCAGTTACGAATACGAATCGAATGGTCTCAAATACGAATACGAATATTCTCAAATATGAATGCGAATACATATTTCTCAAACACGGATACGAATATTCTTGGGTATGAATATTTTCGAATATGGATTTTGCTTACCACATTCGTATTTTCTCTTTTCTTGAGTATGACTATCGGATAAAATAGATTATCCGTTACCCTTTTCCACCCCTACAAATACCCGATATTTGAAATTCAATCATTGTTTAATCCCAGATCTCTATCTCTCAATCTTTATCTCCCTACATCATCATCAGAGTGGTGGCAGTCATGGAGGTGTTCCTGCTGGTGTGGAAGCTGTACCCGAAGCTCTCCTGCGACTTCTGCAATGCACCATCTCCGCCATGCACGTCGTCGCCGCCGTCTGCCTTGCCTGTCTCTTCGCGGAGGATTGATCATGCCCCGTCTACCCCTAGCCGCGCTTGGTCCAAAATCCATATATTAAACGTCACATCACATACGGTTCTATAAAACTGTCTATATTAAATACAATCACAAACTATTTTAGTTTAGAGGCCATATGTGTTGCTGCCAGCTATAAAAACCGTTTGTGAAGAGAAAATATCACAGACATTTCGTGGTTAAAACAGTCTGTGAAGTATCACAGATGATTTTTTATTTGAACCGTCTGTGATACCTCACAGACGGTATGTATAAAAAACCATCTATGATAATTCCACTATATTAATTGCACACAGACCCATTGATTCTATCTTAAATTATAAATCTACGCTACTGCTTTGAGATAGAGGTAGGGCTTTGAGGTGATTTGGTGAAAGGAGACTATTTGGCAAGAGTTATTGTACATCCACTAAGTTTTTGGCTACCTGTAGTTAGTAATTTATTTCTAATTACATTATAATTTACATTTATAGTTTTTCGTGAAAGGAGAAGTGAAGATGGTTGATCTAGCTAGCTTGATGTAGAGAGAAGATTATTTTATATCTAGCACGGTTTAGGGTTTAGTCAATTTGTAGCCTATTTCTACTTAATTCAATTTAATTAATTATTATTACTATATATAGCTACTTAATAGATCATACATATATAGTATAGTAATTAATTTATTGAATATGTTATACTAAATTATTATATACGTAACGTAGAACCGAAACTGGATATATGTTAAGAACCGTGTGAGTGAAGTACATTAATGGCGTTTCTGTTTTTACAAGATCTGCCGAGGAGGATAGGTTGAATAAGGGGTGGAATATATGTATTATCCATGCATTGACTGCGAGAATCTAAAGATATTTAAGAGCCGAATATAGATTGGAGCGCACTTGATTCGAAGGAGTTTCAAAAAGGGGTATACATGTTGGACCAGTCATGGTTAAGAGCAAATTACACAGGAAGGTAGTAATGGTGACAACGCTGATGAAGTCAATGATATACCATCGGATGATCATGTCAATTGTGGTTTTGATTCAGATAGGTTGAATGATGACAATCTGGATCAAATGCTTTATGATGCAGAAGGGAACTATGATGAGAGAGAGTATGTTAAATTCTGGGGCTTAATGGAGAACTCAGAGAAACATTTGTTCACGTGCGGCAAGTCAAAGTACATGAGGTTGTCAGCCATACTTGAAATTCTAAAATTAAAGGCAACGGTTAGTCCAAGAAAAATTTCACAACACTGTTAGGTCTTTTAGTAGACATGCTTCCGGAGGGAAACGGGTTACCCGAAACCACCTACAAAGCCAAGAAAGTTCTTTGTCCATTAGGAATGGAAGTAAAAAAGAATATATACATGTCCGAACGACTGTACCTCTATTGTAAAGAGTATACAAACATGCATGTATATCCAGTGTGCAACGCATCCCGATACAAGCATACGAATCAATCAGATGACGGCGAGGGAATTGAGGTGAAGAGAGGACCTCCTGCTAAGGTGGCATGATATCTTCCTATAATTCTCCGTTTGAAGCGGTTTTTTGATAACCCAAAAGAAGCAAAACTGTTGCGTTGGCACTTGAAGAGCGTAAGAAGGATAGAATGCTAAGACACCTTACTAATTCTGTCCAATAAAGAAACATCGATAAGAGATTTACAGACTTTGATGCAGAACCGAGAAATATAAGGATTGGATTGAGTACAGATGGAGTGAATGCTTTCGGTAACATAAGCAACCAACATAGCATTTGGTCCGTGACTCTCTACATCTACAACCTTCTTCTTTGACTGTGTATGAAGTAGAAATATATTTTGCTGTCGATATTTATCCAAGGGCTAAAGCAACCTGTGAAACGATATTGATGTGTACCTAGCACCATTGATGAAAGATCAAAAATGATGTGGATCGAACAAATATGGGATGTGTAAAAACGAGAAAACTTCATTTTACGCTCCTTGTTGTTCTGCACCATAAATAATTATCCTGCCCTTTCAGCGGACGCGGGCGTGGTGACGAGGTAGGCCAGGGTGGCGATTGAGGGGTGGTGCTGATGCTATATGTTATGCATGTAATGAAAAAGTACGCGGCATGTTACTCCAACTGTATTATGAAGTTTATTTAAATTCAAACAAACCTATTATCTCGTCTTTTCGCATTCAATCATTCACATATCAAGTCATCTAACAAATATTAACATATCGGTTTTCTCCGCACACAAATTCTCAGCCTATGTCACTTACCAGCGTATGTACCGATCGTTCTACGGTCAATCGTTTGTAAAAAATTTCTAAAATTTTTTACGTATCTACAATATACAATGAATATAAACTTTTATTACAACTCCAGCACATTTTTTACCAATTTAAAACTACAAAATTCACAAAATTTAAAACATTCACAGGAGACTAAGTGCAGTCGCCCAATGGGGGCGACTGCATGAAAGTCACCCAATGGGGGGCGACTGCATGCGAGTCGCCGAATGGGCGGGCGACTGGCTGCAGTCACCCGAGGGTAAGGCAACAGAAACTCTGTCGGCCGCTGGTTAGGCGAAAAGCTCCAGTCGCCCTCCCCCCATTGGGCGACTGGAGCCTATTTTGTAAAAAAATTTCTTGCGAATATTTTTCTGTAATTTCGATTAAAAATTTTCAGACAGTAGCTTCTGTGTTCACACATACATGTATCATTCTTCTTGTAGCCTCATCAGAGGCACCATCAGAGAGAAACAACACCAAGATTAATCATAGAAGTAACTAAAAATGATCGCCACCATAGTGCCATTTAGATGTAAATTTCGATGGCACCACACCTACCTACTAGTAAACTGTAAACCAAGAGAAATGAACCAAAAAAAAACAACAAAGCGCGAAGCAAAAACAATAGATGGAATAGTAGTAATTTACAGTTGACCTCGAGTTTGACCATGGTAAAATCTGGATCTACATGTTAGCACAAGACGCCACTAGACAAGGGGAAGCTCAAGAATGAGAATGTTTCCTTGATTTCTGTAGGACTTCCTTCAACACTACCGCAATCCTATCGGCCATGTGGTGTTCCATGAACCTTTCCTTCACCCTGTCATAGCCCGTCTTTCCCATGGAGACCCTCTGCTCAACATGGCTTGCAAGCCTTACAATGTTCTTTGCAAGAGGCGCGACACCCTCCTTTCCAGCAGGGTGCAGGAGGCCAGTTGAACCATCCAAGACAATTTCTGTGGTCCCTCCTGCAGCCGTGCCCTGATATAGTAAGGTGCAGTATCATTAACCGAAGTCAATAAATGGACATATGGAAGCATGCGACAGATAATGCAGGCTAAAACAGAGGATGGCGGGGGCTCAAGGTATAGGCACTTGATTGGCCACAGTAGCTACAAATTCATGATTGTCAACAATAACTCTAGATTCAGAGAAATACTGGTCCATGTTTCAAAATATTGCAGTAAGTTTAATTGCCTGGTAGATAGATAGATGATTTGAAGAAAATTGTATAACATAGGAGCACTTAACAGTGGCTTAACTCACGTGCAAGCACGCGCGCGCGAGAGAGAGAGTATTACCAGCACTGGCAACTTGAACGCCATTGCTTCGATTGTTATCCTTCCAAAGCATTCTCCACGGGCCTATGTAAGAAAAGAACAACGTATTACCGAAACAGAAACACATCAGCTTATGAAGAATGGTACCCATTGATATTCATACTAGATGTATCGAATGGTATCCATTGATAACCGACGTACAATATACCAGCTGAAGCTGGCATACCCATAACCCTTTGCTGTATAGTTTGGTGCCAACATAACCCCCTTTGCGACTGCATACACATCTGGAGCTGGTACATAGTGTCCTAGTTGGAACCAGAGGCTAATTTGAGCTAGGGTGATTTGAACTCTGTGCACAATGTTTCTAATTTAATTTGACATTACTATTTACTATTGCACCTAAACATTCCAATGAAAAATTTGGGGAAATATCCAGGAACACCAGGTCTATCCAAGTGTTGCCAGAAATAAGACAAAGCCAACTGGTTTTTGGCTCGTTCAGTGCTGGTCTTGTTTGTTGGATGGTTGGATGTAAATAAACAGGTAGCAGCCAAAATAGAGAAGCAAACAAGTAAACTACAGTTACAGGTTCTTATTTCACGGAATGCTGAACAATCGTGCATTCCTCTGTTTACGGAATGCTGAACAATCGTGCATTCCTCTGATACAAGGTGACACATATATTATTTGTGACTAAGGCCCTGTACTAAATAGTGATTGCTTTTGATTTCTAGCTTACGGCTTCCAGAAGTTAAAAACCATTTGGAACGCGTTGACTTCTTAATACGCTTTTTTTTTCTTTTTTTCTCTTTTTATTTTGTATTATCTGTGGAAATATAACAATATTTTTCTCTTTTTTCTCTTTTTCTTTATTTTTAATTAAATACATCAGAAAAAACTAACAGACGCTATAGTGCCGTTTCAGCAAAAAGCCACAGAACTTAGAAGTAACAAGGCCTTAGTAGAATGTTTTGACAAAATGAATGAGCTTTGATGAAAATGAGTCTGCAAAGATTTTCAACTTATTTTAATAACTGAACAACTGTATCATGGAATTTTAGCGCTCAACTGCCCAAAAGCTCTATCACTCAAGAATAAATGCATCATGACTTCTATTTTAAGCTATCTTTCTCAACTACAGTCACATAAATAAAATGTAATGTCTGCTTTTCTGTCACCAAAGTACTAGTGCCCTGGAGGTGGGGCCCGATTTAGTTAAGTATTGTACAGCACGCTGACTGATAGGTATCACTAACCACACTGAAACAAGATGGTCAGCCATGCCCACAGGTGAGACTGACAAAAATCAAAAGTAAAAGTTCATTAAAAACGATATGTCAAATTAAGAATGACCAAATATTTCTTTACGTTCTATGGCCCTGTTTGTTTAGGCTTAGGCTTTTTGGCTTATAGTTTAAAGCCAGCTTTTTGGCTTAAGCAGCTTAAAAGCAGTTAGCTTTTAAGCCAAGTTAGACTATTCGGTATCCTAGCTTTTTGATAGGTTGAATGGTGTGGCTTATTACCAGAAAATCTGAAATGCCCTTATTATATGTATTGTTGCACTCAAGAGGAGGCCAGCGGGGTCACCGGAGGACAGCAGATTTGTCGGAGGATGGCAGACGAGGCCGGCGGGGTCGCCGGTCGCCGGTCGCTGGCGGGGTTTGTCGGAGGACAACGGATGAGGCCAGCAGGGTCGCGGGTCGCCGGTGGGATTTGTCGGAGGCCGGCGGGGTCGCGGGTCGTCGGTCGCTGGCGGGGTTTGTCGGAGGACGGCGGATGAGGCCAGCGAAGTCGCGGGTCGCCGGCGGGATTTGTCGGAGGACGGCGGATGAGGCCGGCGGGGTCGCGGGTCGTCGGTCGCTGGCGGGGTTTGTCGGAGGACGGCGGATGAGGCCAGCGAAGTCGTGGGTCGCCGGCGGGATTTGTCGGAGGATGGCGGATGAGGCCAGCGGGGTCGCGGGTCGCCGGCGGGGTTTGTCGGA
The DNA here is from genome assembly GCA_017311315.1 of Dendrocalamus latiflorus. Lineage (NCBI taxonomy): Eukaryota > Viridiplantae > Streptophyta > Magnoliopsida > Poales > Poaceae > Dendrocalamus > Dendrocalamus latiflorus. The sequence continues at coordinate 53,583,141 of CM029663.1, read as the reverse complement.
GGACGGCGGATGAGGCCAGCGGAGTCGCGGGTCGCCGGCGGGTTCTCGGGTCGCGGGAGGACGGTGGTGTCGCAGGTCGTCGGCGCCGCAACCCTAATCACACAATTCGGTTTGGGAGGGGATTGGGAGAGGTCTGCCGAACGGGATCGGGAGAGAACGGCCGAACGGCCAACGGTTTATATACCAATGGCATTTGTGTGTAAATCTTTCGAAGTTCAGTGGCAAAACGTTATTTCTATTCCGCAAAAGCCAAAAAAAAGCTCCTTTCAACTGGCTTTTGGCTTTTAGTTATACAGTGGCTTTTGGCTTTTTAAAAGCCCAGTACAAAAGCCAGCCGTTTGTTTAGGTTTAGGCTTTTTTGCTTATAAGCCACTGAAAAAGCCAAAACAAAGAGGGCCTATGCCTAGATATTGCAGCTTCTCTATGTAAATAAAACTTGTTGCTGCGAAGTAACTTAAACATGCTGCGAGAATGAACATAGCCTAGATTGTTCTATTACAAATTTAAGTAATGGGATCCAAACAAATAATGTTGACAGAGTAGACTAAAGAATCTGAGTAACTCAGTTATCCTCTCCATGGTTCTAATATTAGGTCTACTCGACCGAGTACTCGCCCGATTACTCGTACCAGGTCCCCTCACCGAGTACGAGTAGGCAAAAAACGAGTAGCTAATCGCTATACTTGGCTAACAGGCTGTTTAACCGGCCGTAGGAAGCTTAATAACCCTCTCCATATGGCTGGTTACTATCTAAGACCCTACTTTTTCTATAGAGATTATGCAAAGATTGAGATGGATGAGGCAATCATGGGAGGAGTCCTAGATTGTATTGAACGGTTTTACACATTCATGATCACATATCAAAGGTAGAAATGAGAGTATATAATTGCATTGCTATGATTGTTGTTTTTCTTCCCTTTTCTGTTTAGCACATTGGTGGGCATTATTTGGATCAGCTACTCCAAAGCTTCAAGCAATTGCGTTGAATGTTCTAAATTTTACATGTACTTTTTCTGGATGTAAAAGGAATTGGAGCCCATTCGAATGGGGACTTTCTTTCCTTCTTGCTTCCAGCAGTTTTATATGAATATACATATATAAATCCATTATTGAAATAGAAAAACCAGTTATAAGGCCGAGTACAAGGCCAATTACCATATAATCACTACAAGGTGAAGTGATCGAGCGAGTACTGGTTACCGAGTTTTAGAACCTTGATCCCCTCACCCTTGAGAGTAACAAAAATGGAGTCAACCTATCTAATAATCAACCCTATTGTTCCCAAATAAAGTGCTGAACAGTTAGTCTTTACCCCACGAGAGGTGCTTCAATGTTCTCCCCAAAAGTGACGAGCACAAAGTTCAAAGCACATTGAGGGCCTGATTTGCAACCATCCACTACTCTGCTCTCTTAACATAGAGGAAGGAAAAGAAGAAAAAGGCAATGATGTAAATATACAAAAGGCATACAGTTGCATTGTAACGCATCACTGAACTGGGGAACAAGAGAAAGTTGATCCATAAATCACATTATGACTCACCTGAGAGTTCTGAACAAGCACATCAATTGCAGCCAAATAAGGAGCCACTGCCAATGTCTTGTTTATAAAGTGAACACGGTCATGAATCCCATTCTTTGCCACGAATTCACGTAGTTGTGTCTCAAACTTGGTCTGAGCATTCATGTCACTTCCCACAACTACAGCATGCATTGTGGGCACTTTAAACTTCTGCTGTTGGATGAGTTGCAAACTCTGATAAAATGCTTGAAGAAATAAGTCCTGTCCTTTTCCTCGTGAAACACCTGGATTACAGGATATTTACTGAGAAAGGAAAATGGAATATATGGACATAAAAATTTGACATCAATCAGAGGAAATGATTGGTGCAACGATTATATATTTGAGAATTAAGACTTTTTTTAACAAACGGAACATACTGTTTATTATTGCAAATAGGAGATCTTCACTCCGTACTCCAAGGGACTCACGGATGTGTTCCCGTAGGACTCTTCTTGCGACATTATCTTCAGCAACTTCCATTAGCTCTTTACTATTCCCGAGGTGAACAACATAAGTTTGTGGCATCTGTATTCTATATGTGGTAGAAAATTATAAATATATAATGATGAAGTAGGAATTAGGAAGTTAAAAGCATGCAACAAACAGATTGATCATTGTCTACCATGCTCCATTTATGGAGTAAAAGCTCATATATTGGCATGTAGCAGAAGAAAAGATATAGCCAGTAAAATTTGGAGCTAAGTCAACAGATAAGCAAGGGGCCAGAGAACTTATCACCAACTAGACTGGTAATTCATATCAAAACGCAAGCACATCCAACAGCATAAAGGATACCTATTCATAACATAATGTACACACAGAAACAAGCATTCAACACTATCTGACAAAGAATACCAATAATTTTGCACATACTTCAAACGCTCATGAGTCCTGCTCTTCCAATATTCAGCTGTTGTATGAGAATCGATCATGGCTCCAGCAACCAAAGGAAGATGTTTGACATATTCAAGCTTAAAGTAATGTCCGCGCATTTCATGGATCCACCACAAGATCTTGGGAAGAACTTGAGGAACATGGTCTTTTAGAACAGCATCAAGCCACTTGCCAGCAACAGCAGTGTTCAAGATAACCAGGTCAGCGTTAAGAGCAGTTTCAATTGCCTCCTGTCCCCTAGCAGGTAAAACCTGTGAAGCAACCAGTATGAACTATCAGAAGAGAGCATGAACTAAATTCAATTGTGAAGTCTGTCAAAGGGAACAAAAGTTTCAAAAACCATCTTTCTTTTGCAATTTAACATATTATATTATATATTTACGTAGAAAGCCAAATGAGATGTGTAAACTGGAAAAGGACTAGTAAGTTGCACTTAGTAATTCCCAGGAGCAAATGGCTATTAAAGCCATATCAAATTTAGGAGGATAATCATCATCACAGATCATAATAGGATTATACAATATTGTGTAGCACATCAAATTTACAAACACCTAGTCTGGAAACAAGATAAAAAGTAATACTCCAAACTACAAGACTATTCATTCGTAGCTGTTACCATCCATCAATATCCAAGCACACACTTTATTTGAGTAAGGGTTGACCAACATGGCAACACTAGCAAGTATGTAAATTACTATATACTGATCACTGTTTAATTTTTCAGTGCAACAATAGACTAAATAGCTGGTCTGCATATGATGACATGCAGATGGATGATGGAAGAAAAACTGCCTACCAATTACTACAAATTTTGTTAGTTTTAATGTACATATGGACCTATTTTTCTACAGTTAAAACTCCACACTATACTTGGGCAAGCGTCCCACAACATGCTGCAAAGTTGAAGATGTTGTTTGTTATTTCAGTGTAACTTCACTTTTTCTTTCTAAATGTTACTATAATGTTTGATTTTGTAAGTTTTAAGCACAGTAGGGGATGTGACCTTTCCTTTAGTTACCCTTACCATGTAATATATCATTCTGCCGCTATTTCTTGTACGGTTCTTCTCTTAACCAGTCAATGTGATTTTCCCTAAAATTATAAATTAGTTCCCTTTCAGAAATAAAATATTACATTACAGTAATTCACTTTCTTATTTTCCACATGCTCAACAACGTTAAGGATGGTACTTCCACTATGATTTATTCAACAACCCTTCAAACAGCAATTTACAATAATCATTCTGAATAAGATGAAACATGAAATTTTGATAGTGTGAAACATAGAAGTATCATAGATAAGAGGTACGGCAACCTTCTCTAAATAATTCTACTCCATGCAAATTCTTATCACCGTAGGAAGAATGCATAGAAACTTTTTATCTATAACCAGCACTATCTTTTAAAACATTTTGATTGCTCATATAAAAATAATGCAGGTAATTTTATCACAAAAAGTACTTTAACAAGTTTTACAATTATATCTTTTACAAATATATTGAGATAAAAAATAATGGTTAAAGTTGCTTCCTGGAGACCACAGAAAGTCCAAAACATTTGGAATTTGTGACAGGAAGGAGTGATTTGTGAAAACAAGAAATAAAGCCCCAAATAAACAAAAGTAGAAGTATAGGACCATACCCGCACTCCATGTTTCAACATCTTATGCTCCAAGCTATATGTAACATTATTTGTTTCTTCCGATCTCTGGTTTGTTATCCACATCACTTGCGAACCAGCCTGCCGCAGAAGAAATGCCAACTCCATCAGCAATAATGGGCCACCTGCATCAAACAAAAATATTTCGAATAACACCAGCCGATATAAAAATGGATGGCAATAACAACAAGCAATGATTTGGAGATCTCTGTTGTTTCGGCAGGTCTCCTAAAGCTTCAGAACTCTAGTCCTCCAGCTTATAAACAACTGGACCAAAGTGAAGTATTCGGCAACTTCTGTATATATCTGTGATCACCATCACTGCTAGTATTCTTTTCAGGGATCTTGAGTTCCTGTTCGACATTGGAAGTAGAAATTTCACTACTCTACCTCTGTTTGCTATCTGGTAAATTCACACAATTCCTAGTACCCTAACTCGCTCGGACGCCGCTGCGAACCCAAATCCATCTACCAATCTTGGAATGGTACGGCATTTGATCAAACTAAAAAGAACATATCACACAAGGAAAAACTAAAGCACACAAATTAATTACCGGAGAGGGAGAGCTCGTGGGAGACGAGCAGCACGAGCTTGGACCTCATGAACCCGAAAGGGCTCCCCGAGGCGCCACCACCGCGGGCGGTGGCGGGGTCCCCGCGGGCGTCGCAGGGGTCGAGTAGGGCGCCGCGGAGGAGGTAGCCCGCGGTGGAGGCGGAGGCGGCGACGGCGACGAGAAGCAGGAGGAGGAGGCGGGTCCGGTGGTGGGCCTGGCCGCGGCCGCCGGCGGCAGACGACGCCGCCACGGACGACGGCGGCTTCGCCATGGTCGGCCGAAGGGGGCGCCCGGCGGTGAGGTTAGATCGAACGGACGGTCCGGATTTGGCAATCGAATCTTTAGCACTTCGATTTAAGAGAGGAGTGGGAGGTGAGGTGAGGTGAGCGAGTGGAGGGCAATCGTACCAAGTGCCACGAGCCGCTCGAGTTTGAGCCGCTCGAGTTTGGTTTGCTTTAGACTCGATTCGAACTTGATTCAAGCTCCAAACGAGTTGAATTCGAGCTTCATCTTAAGCTCGCGAGCTTTAACGAGCCGAACTCGAATAGCTCGCGAGCTTAAGATTTTTTTTACCTCTCCCCAATTCCCCACACTCCCTCCGGGCTCCCGCCTCTCCTCTCAAAATCTCCCACTCTCCCAGGCGGCCAGCGGACCAGGCGCCCAGCGGCCCAGGCCCCCCGCGTCTCCTCGCCCACACCCCCTCCCTGGCTCCCTCCTTTCCCCCACCCACCTCCCCCTGCCCCCCGCCGCCGCCCCTCCTGCTGTCCTGCCCCCTCCCCCCGCCACTCCTCACCCCCGCCGCCGGCGGCCCCCCACCCCGCCCCCCTCCTCTCCCCTGCCGCCGCCCCTCCTCTCCCCCTCCCCCCCCCCCCCCCCGCCGACCCGGTGACCCCCTCTCCCACCCCCCCTGTCCCCTTCCTCTCCCCCGTCGCCGCCTCCCCGTCCCCTCCTCGCCCCGCCCCCTTCCTCTCCCCCGCCGCCACCTCCCCGTCCCCCTCCTCGCCCCTCCCCCCGTCCCCTCCCTCCTCTCCCCTGCCGCCGCCCCTCCTCCCCCCATCACCTTCCTCTCCCCCGCCGCCCCCCACTCGTCCCCCTCCTCGCCCCCTCCCCCCGCGCCCCTCCTCCCCCCGCCGGCGCCCCTCCCCCCGTCCCCCTCCTCGCCTCCCCCCCCCCCCCCCCCCCGCCGCCGCCGCCCCCCGTTCCCTTCCTCTCCCCCGCCGTCGCCCCCTGTCCGGCCGTCCCCCTCCTCACCCCTCCCACCGCCGCCCCTCCTCCCCCCTGTCCCCTTCCTCTCCCCCGCCGCCGCCCCTCATGATGGAGGTTGCGCCGTGGCGTCGGTCGTCTACAGGTTGTTGCCAGCGAAGTGGAATGGCTGCAGCTCCTGCGCCACGTTGCTTAAGGGGTAGAGCAACGCCGGTGAGGCAAATGGGCCGACCGTGCCGTCAAGGAGGAGTGCCGCTTAGTGGAGGCTAGCATTGGGGTTGGCGTTGCCGTCTACGTCAACGATGGGGCTGAGGACGCCGGCGTGAATGAGGGCCACCTCGCGGTCGACCTCCGGCCGGTACAACTGGAGGCCGGCTCCCTGCCGCTGCTTCAGCCGTGTGTTCCAGTAGCTACTGCTCTCGTTGTTCGTCCTCCCCCGGCAACTGCACACAGAGCAGTCCTCTCCCCCCGGCGCCCCTCCTCTCCCCCGCCGGCGCTGCCCCTCCTCGACCCGGATCCGGCCACCGTAGGTACCCCGTCGGTCGATTTTTTTACCATTGGAGCACCGAGCCTACACGAGCCGAGCTCGAGCGAGTTCGAGTTTTGTCCGAGCCGAGCTCGAGCCTAGCTTAAAGTTCGATGTCGATCTTAGGCTCGCTCGAGCTCGGCTCGAGTTTCTACCGAGCTCGAGCTTGCTAGGTCAAGCTCGCTCGAGCTCGGCTCGTTTACAGCCCTAGCTTGGTGTGTCTACTCAATTGCGCTACTGACTTATTTCAAAATTTGTTCGATGTATTATTCTATCCAATTATTGTCCTCCTATAGATAACTTTGTTAGACTTTAGGAAAAAATCTAATGCATACTATTAAAATTTGATCTGAATTTATACTGTATCCGTGTAGGATACTACATTGCCTTATATCAGACATGACATGACTGGTGCCACGGCCATGCGAAGGCTGTATCAAATGTGTCAACATGTAGCAACCGACTCTAATTTGGTTTCTTCTCCGTGTGGGACTCGTTTCTCTCGCCCTATATATGTACCCCAACAGTCCATAAGAAGAGCAAGAGTATCATTGTAATATATCGTTATATAGTAAACTTCGCCTTCGTGCGTTCGTAGTTTTTCCACAAGTATTTTTCACGTTAAATCTGTGTCTCCTGTTTTTTGATTTTCTACTTTTGTCGTGCATTTTATAACAAGTTGTATCAGAGCTTTAGGGCCTGTTCTTTTCGGCTGCGGCTTATGGCTTTTGGCTAAAATTTTTGAATTTTAGCTGTTTACGGTACAGATTACGGAGAGACAAATACTCAATTACGATTTTGGCTGGTACAGATGTTAGGATTTTAACATGTAAATCGTTTAACTTGTAGACCTCATCTTGAAAAAATACTTCGTTTAAAAGTTAGGTACTGTGGCAAAAACTAAAAGCCGCCAGCTTTTGACTTAAAGAACATGCCCTTAGATTATAGGTCAAAGATGCTACCCTAGAAGAAGAAGACTCTCAGGGCGGCCATCAACAACACATCAATATTGGCATCAAGGCGACATCCAGGGTGGCGATGTGTTGTTAAAACCAAGTTTGAGAGCACTCGATGACTCGACATCACATCTGAAGCAAGTCGGTTTGGTTGCGTGCAAGTCTGAAGCGAAGGCCACCTATTCTTCTCAAAAGTCGTCCAGCCTTGGTTTTCGGAAATCAAGAAGGCAACTAACCCATGGAGCAGGCTTCTCATGATTTCATTGATTCCAATAAGAACCCAGGGTCCACATGTCGCGTGAATTGAAGAGGCAGCATCAAATTATGAGCAGACAATCATCTACACGTCCACGCGCATCAAAACTGAAAAGGTCAGAGCGTGCATAGTTCGTGGCTTTTGTTGCTTGGTGCACCCTACAAGCGTACTAGGAGATTTTCAGCAGCCTCAACTCGGCGAATTGAACTCGCCATAACCCCATTTCACAACTTGGCTCCATATTGAGCATTGACCCCCACTCTGCTTTGTGGATATGCAGTCTCATAGTTACTGATTTGTTTTTCTTCTGATGTCTTCATGTTTGCAATGTGGTAGTGCTAGTGGCAATAGGCATTCTTGATGCGTTGGCAAACCAGCCGGTGTAGACAATGCTGAGGCAACCGAGCAGACTGACCAGTATGATCAAGCTAAAGATCCTAAACAAAGGGCAAAGTCCAAAGATCCTAGGTAGCAGTATGGTTTTTGGCCAGATTTGGGAAACAAAGATAAGATTCAATGCAAACTTCGTGGAGTGAGAGTTGGGAATCAAGAGACTTAAGCAACATCTTACCAGTGCTTTGGATATGTAGAGAAATGCTCCAAGACAACCACAACCATCATGAGAGAGATGCAAGATTACCTTAAGATCGGGGCGAGAAACAAACCCATCAATTATGATGATGATGATGATGGTGATGATGATGATGATGATGATGCTATAGAAGAGGCACAAGGGAAACACAAGAGGTTGAGGAAGTCGAACAACCACCAAGAGAAGCAACACAATCATCAAAAGCCTCCAAGTCCTCTCTTCAGGCATGCACCACATCACAAAGTCTAACTCCAAGTTCTGGGACAGCTAAAGGAAGCTACCAACTGCACCTCTTCAATCCAAGAATGCCAAGAAGCCTTGTCTAGCACCTTCAAAGAGAACTAAATCTGCTATTACTGTGCTTTGGAAGCTCCCCCATGAGGTGGTCGAGGAAAGACATACAAGGGGGAAGAAGCAAATATACATGGAGCAGTTCAACTCTAAAGTGACCAAGGAAGCTTCCCCATGAACTCAAATGACATATCCTTTAATGTAGCCAAGTCAAGGTCCTTTGAGATTATAGTTGAGGCCATTGGACAAATCGAACCTAGCCATATTGGTCCAAGTTATCATGAGTTGAGAAAGACAGGGTTGCAAATGGCAAAGATGAAAATAGAGGTGCTGAAAAAGACACATTGTTAGCTTGGAAGGAGTATGGTTGCACTGTCATGTCAAAATGGGTGGACTAATAAGAGAGGATGACATTTAATCAATTTCCTTGCCAACAGCCCAAAGGGGACTTTCTTCCTAAAGTTCATTGATGCATCAAGTGGCAGATGCAACAATACTAGCTGACTTACTACAAAAGAGAATTGAGAAAGTCGGCGAGAAAAAATGTTGTTCATGTGATCACTAATAATTGTGCTAACTTCTAGGCATCTAGCAAACTTCTAATGGACAAATTTCCTACTCTATTTTGGACCCCATGTGTTGCCCATTTCATAGACCTCATGTTGGAGGAAATTAGGAAGATATCTATGCTCAGCAGTTGCATTACCAAAGCGAAGCATGTCACCACATTTATCTATAGGCATGGGAAGTTTCTTGATACAATGATGAATAAGATAGGAGGCTATGATCTTGTGAGGCCAGTAGCCACTTGATTCGTCATAGTGTTCCTAACCTTGTAGAGTTTGTTCAAGCATAAGCCTACTTTGAGAAATCTTCTTGTGGATGAGGATTGGAGTACGTGCAAATTGGCCAAGTCACAAGTGGAGAAGAATGTAGATGAAATTATGCTCTGCACTAATTTTTGGAATGTTGTGCAAGACTTCAAAATATCAACGCAACCACTAGTTATTGTATTGAGGATCGTTGATGGTGATGAGAAACCAGTGTTGCTAGAGGTTTTGATAGCTATGTATGTTGCTAAGCAAAAAATCAAGAAAGCCTTGTAACATGGTGATTTCGAAGATGCTCCACTGGAGGTCATATGGATCGACCCTAGTAGTGATTGGATAACAGCAATCTATGAGTATCTTCAACATGGCACACTTCCTAATGATGACGTAGATGCTGATCGTATAGCTCAAAAAGCCAAATCATACACTCTGATCGAATGTACCCTTTACAAATGGGGAACTCACGGAGTGTTGATGAAATGTATATCTCAAAAGAATGGTTTGAAGTTACTATACAAAATACATGGAGAAGTCTGTGGACCACATCATTCCTACAGAATACTAGTCGGTAAAGCCTTCTGACAAGGAAGACTCGGAAGCTACGAGACAATTTTAATGATGTTCTTTCTAAGATGATTGGACAAGAAGATGAGACACTTGCCACAAAGATGCTACCCAAGTTAATCATTATGGGAAAAAGTGAGTTTGCTTTGGAATGGCACTAGCGATATCAAGTCAAGGAAAAATGAGCCCATGTAAATACTCAATTTCATGTCATTGCTTCATGCCTTTTGCATATTCAATTTCATTTCAATTTGACATATTCAATTTCATTGCTTCATGAATTATGCCTTTTGCATTATTATAGTGTAACATCCTAAATTTTGGATGTTTGAAAATTTGAGAAATTTAAAGTTTTTATCTGCATCTTACTGGAATTTGAATTTTGGTTCAACATCTTACTGGGGATTTTCTTCAGTTTTGTGCTAAGTCAATAATGACGAGAAATAATTCTTGAGTTCCAAACTAACAGTCATGGTAATAAATGATACAAAATAATTTAAATGTGAGTTTAAAACCCTGAAAGACCTAAAATCAATTTAATTAATTGGAACAAAGCCTTATTTTAAATAATAATAATAAAGTAATAATCAAATTAGGAATTCATGTTATATATATATATACATATACATAAATAATATGCCAAAGAATTCAAGACTATTCTAGAGCCGAGATTCAAGAAAAAGGATATTGAATATACAATACTCAAGCTTTTAGAAACTCAAATTCTTAACTTTATCATTTATTCTTCCTCTATTTTCCTAAACCATGCGGCCTCAACTTTTTCTACCCTTCCCCTTGCCCCCTCTTTCTCTTACGCGCGGGCCCCACCCCTTCCCTCTCTCCTCCCTTTTTCCCCTGCGCCCGGGCCCGGCTCCTGCCCCGCTTTCTCCCCTTCCTTTTCCCTGCGCAGCACGCCTGCTGCTCCTTCCTTTCTTTTTCTCCTTCCTCCCGGCTTCCCCTTCCTCTGCGGACGAGCTTCCTCCACGTCGTCTCCTCCCCCCCCCCGCGTCTCTCTCGTCTGCTCACTGCTCTGCTGCGTCTGCTCCCGAGCCGTTCCATCACCGTCGCAGCAGCCTGCGCTCGCGTCCCCTCCGCGCGTCAAGCCCCGCCCCGCGCCTGCACACAGAGCCATGCGCCACCGGTCCTTACACAGTGGTTTTCCACGCCCGGTCCTCCGCAGCCTCCGCCCGCGCCTTTTCCGCCCCCTCGGCGCCTACAAAGTAGCCATGGCCCTCTACCCTTTACCCGAGCCATTCTTTCCTCTTTTCCCCATCCTCCTCTTTCTTCCCCGAAAGCGCCGCCTCCACCGCCGTTCTTTCCTCGGTGCGCAATAGTTCGATTCCTCGTCGTTGGAGCTACTCACCACCACCACGGACTTCCTCCAACCGCCACCGGAGGCCCTCCCTTTCCCCAGCTCGCCGGCGACGTGAACCTCCTTGTGCCGCCCATGGCCTCCGCCGCCCGCCCACCACGGCCTCTTCCCCGTTCGGCCAACCCCATGGTGAGCTTCCCCATACCTTAATCTCGCTCATGCGCGCCTCAGTTCTCTTCTCCCCCCCCTCCGGTGTCGTCGCCCCTTTCTACCCTCGCCGCCGACCGCCCATGCCGTCGCCCGCTCCTTTCGCCGCTGCTACGGTCAAAGCGCCGCCACCCTCGTCTTCCCTAAATGCCCTGGAACCCATTTCACAGGTCGCCGTCACCCTCCAGCCGCCTCCTCGCCGGCGACATCCCTTCTTCCCCTGCGCTGCCGTCTCCTCTGTTCGGCCGGTGGCTCCTCAGGTAATCCCCAGCAACCGCTTCCTTTATCAAAACTGATAACCGCCTGTTAGTCGCGAAACATCAGGGGGCCAGGTGGTTAGCCGAGCCAGTGTAGATCATGGAGACCCGAGTTCGACTCCCCTCCGTGACATTAGATTAGGATTTTTGTTGATGTTTTGCCGAAGTAATAGTAGGGAAGAGGAATTCAGTAGAAAACTTAGTAAACACATTGATGAGTAATGACCCCCCCCCACCATAAAATGCTAAAAATATACATAAGCTTATTCAATGCTCAATCATGGATCAATTATCATAGGTTATTAACTAATATGCTGGAATATTTGTTTTAAAGCCTAACTAATAATTAAATGCATGTTAAGAAATTAAGAAAGAATCTTGTTTATGTTATGCTCTCATAAAATGATGATTTAGCAAATGAGGATGGTCTAAGGAATATATTATAAGCCATTGCAAATTAGCAAAAGATATAGAATTAACCATTGCAAAGTTTAGACTCTAAGCCATTATCTTTATGTACTAGCAATTAGGATCCTTTCTCGACTATTAAGTGGTTTGAATAAATATCTAAAAGACTAATTACTAGTTAAAGACATAAAAGAGAGAGAGAGAGAGATATTTTGGTTAACTATTCAAATTTAATAAAGATTAAAACATATGTCCTAATAGTTAACGTACCATCATTAAATAAACCTCGATAGACGAATTAATTAAATAGTAATATCAAATTATGACCCTATATAACAAGTCTTGCCAGATAAATAAAAAAAATTAATTAAACACAAAGCTAAGCCCAGTAGTAACAAAAATATAGGCAAATTAAGGGTGGTGCCACTAATTATATTTTAACACTAGATTTAATAAATAATAATGTTAAGCCTAATTATATATAACAAGCTAGGGCCCGTACAAATCGATCCTAATTCACAATTAAACTAAGCTTAGCGATAACTAAGAATACATAAAATGTTACACCATAAAATGCTAGGAACCCGGACTCTAGTACTAATTTGGTAAGCTAAAAATTGTATACCCCACATACGGCATATGGCCTGAACAATGGCACTCAACAAAATGGTGCTCAGTAAACTCGCACACCAATTCATAAGTATAACCTAGCTCATGGAACTTTCTTGATAAATATAAAAATAATAAAAGAAACTGTTAATAAAAGATTGATTCATCGTTTTCTACCACCGGCCTTGCCTCAAATCACCCCTTAACTCATAATAATACAAAAGTTGAATTTATTCGGATTTAATTGGATCTCTTGAGTTATTTGCTTTCATTTGGATTCAGTCGTTTGTCGCGTAATTAGAAATTGGAGTCCTGAAGAATCCGTAGATCAAACGAGGCCAAGATCGAGGTGAAGATAAAGACCAGAGGCTCAGAGCCTTCCAATGGGAAAGCGTTAAGTGAGCTCAAGTCCGCAGCAAACTGCGCCAGGCGAGTCAATACTTTGATCATGTTGAACCTACATTTTCTGCAAATTATTTTTGTTTAAATTATCAAATTGCATGCTGCTATTTATATGCAAATACATGTTTAATTTAAGATTTTAGTTATATGCCCATTGTTTGCTTGATTAATAATATACCTCCTTTGGAATACTTGAATATGTGAACCTTGTCACCCTAGCAAAATTATAATGGTAACTTTTGAAAATAAGTCCCTAATTATATGCCATGCTTAGTACTGCATAAATACTCAGGGGCACTGAAATGCCTCAAACATCATTGTCATTTTAAATAATGAGAAACTGGTTTGGGCAGTCATGGTGGGAATGACTGGTATGTTTTGACATGATTATTTTATGCTCCCCAAAAATCCTAACTTGCTTAAATATCTGAGCGGATGGTTTGGGGGCTGGTATGTGGTGCGGCGGGAGCACAAATTATGGAGTGTGGTAGAACCGCTCAGATACCACTAAGGGCTGAATCTTGTCATGACATCCTGTGTAAAACAGTACAACCACAAGTCTGTAAAATACAACTTGGCTGAGTAAATTTATCGAAAACCCCGGACTCATCTCACCGGTAGTGGACAGGAGTGGATATGCAAGGGTAAGGGGAGGCCTAAAGGGACACCGAGTGGAGGGTGAAGTTTCACAGTCGTACTAGCGCAGAGGGGAGTGGAGCCCGTACGCTAGTAGCCGTGGGGAACATCCCGTGCAACGTATGGGACCCACCGCAAGTGGGAACGGCCCATAGGGTGAGATGACAAAAGGGACTAGATACTTTGAAAAGTCATTGTGATGGTCTGCTCAACCACACTTCTAAGGAATCGTGTGGGGCAATGAGTTGTCTGTCTCTTGTGGTGAAAGTGTACAAACTCTGCAGAGTCAAAACTATTCGAATAGCCGTGCCCACGGTCACGGGCGGACATGGGAACTTAACTAGATATAGTTCTATTTAAAAATGTTTGGAAAATGGGAATGGAAAAGTGGAGGGCAGTGGAAAGCCCTGATTTGAGTTGTCCTGGGTGTCGCCCTAGTGGTAAGTTAGGCGGCTATAACGCTGAAAGATGTTATACGGTGTGATGCCGTATATATGGAAAAAATATGGTGATATTAGGCATATGGTGTGATGCCATATGTATGGAAAATCATGTTATTATTCTTTGAACATTATGTTTTGTTCCAAAGCTGCTAGGTCTCAGGAGATTTTATGTATTGTATTACGAGTAGTGGCATTTCTATTCTTACAAAATAAAATACGGGAAGAATAAATGGAGTCGTAAGAAAAGAGGATGGCTGTTTATGAGAAGTGCATAAAGAAGTTGGTGGAGTCATGTTGATCATTAGAGGAATAATGATAGTGTAGATTCTGGGAAAAATAAAGTGGTGGAGCCAAAATGAATATATAGGCTAGATAGATGATTTAAATGATCTTTGGAGAATTAAGGAATATAAAGGTAATTGTTGGATCACAACACTAATAATTAGTATAAATTCTTGGAAGATGTTGATAATGATGGGATTAATAGGATTTGATCAAATACTAGATGGATGAATGAAATTTCTGGGAATATTGGAGGAGTAATGACAATTATTGAGTTATAATATTGATCAGTGATATTCTGAGAGGATGTATACCAGTGAGTTGTAGACTTGAACATTGATATTTTTGATGGAGATATACTGGAGAATTAGTTAGTGATAGCTAATGGGGAAATGAGATTGGAAGAGTAAAATTATGGTTTTGGGTCAATATCGAAAGGTTTGAATACTAATGAATTCGGTGGTTTTAAAGGTAATTGTGTTGGTTAATAATTGGGATTTAGAAATGGAGAGTTGATGATTAGCGATTACAAGATTGGTTTGTTAGGAATTTAGAATACACAAGATGTTGGTGGATCTAAAATAAAGAAGTTTGGAAATAGTGAACCCGAGATCGAATCTATGAATTGGTGGAAATACTTAGATTCGTATAGAAGTTAGTAACATCGATGTGGATAATGGAATGTTTAGACAAAGTAAAGAGAATTGGTTGATCAATAGATCAGGTTAATGATTACACCCATTGTTCGGAATTTTAGGCAGCAGTCAATATAGAAAGTATATGATTGGTGGATTAATTAAATGAGCTCACTCGCTGTTTGGAGTCTTAGACAGCAATCAGTAAGGAAAGTATGTCTTTGGTGGATTAAGTCAATTATGGCAATTGTTGTGTGGAGTTTAGGTAGCAACAATAGTACTAAAATTAAATCACGATAATGCTACTAAAAGCGATTTTTGGCAAATAAAATAACCCGAGCCTCTCCTTTGTTAAGCCATGCATACTATTTATTTGCATTCTGTGTATTGGCTCGCGGAGCACGGGGTTGGAGTGCTCACGCTCGCTTTTGCGACAAAATTCAGAATCAAGAATCAAATCACCTCACCTCAGCATCAAGATTGGACAAGCTGGCAGAGAAGATGAAGATGTCAAGGGCTAGGTCGCGAACCTCTAGTTGGCTGCCTGTGGGCATGTCCTGAAGGTCCCACCTGTGTGCTTCGTTCTTCCGCTGCTGCAATTTAATGATTTCGGCCTCATCGGCCCATGAGTAAGTTTACTATTATATTTACGCTTCCGCATGATATGTATTTTGATATTCATTACTGTAACTGTGAGCATTATCTACTGATCCAGGGAATAGTGCAGAAAATCACAGAGGAATCCGGATTGTAAAATCTGGGTCCTTACATATAGTTGATAGGTGGAATGCATATGGTGGCGACGCATCGGAGCTTCAACAGTTTGTAAAGTGTCTTCTTGGTCTTTGTGCTTCGGCCTCCAGGTGTGGGCACAATTGGAGCACTTTTGAATTTGTAAGTACTAACTAGTACTAAGTAATGTATAATTGATCATTTTCACTTTAGCCGGCATGTTAAATGTTCTCTTGAATCTTGAATCTTTTTTGTTATTTTCCTTTTAGATGCATACAAAGAGAAGGAGCCGGCTGGAGCACCAGAGGTTGAATGATTTGGTTTACATCAAATATAACAAAAAGATTGCAAAAGATGCATGTAAAGGGAAGCAACTTTAATTCACTAATCTTTGATGAGTATGAGTAGAACACTAATTGGATTGATGCAGGTGCTGAAGGTGTCCATGAGGTAGAGCTGACAAATCTGGAATGGGCTCTTACTGCTGAGGTTTCGGGTGCATCAAGTGCGCTCCGTTGTTGCAATCTACCTAGGAAAGCCCATACCACTGTTGTTGGGACTAGGAGTGATGTTTTGACTTATCATCAGTGATGTCATGGTGGTGCAAGCTCAAGCTCATGGCCAGTTGAAGAGGAAGGAGGTGGAGTGGTGATAAGCATAATGAAGATTTTGAGATGGATGATAAAGAAATTGAAGATGACTATGACAAATCTCCTCCTAGTCCTACTCTTCACATCACTAGACAAAGTGGTGTTGCAGGCCATGAGGGACATGATTTAGATTATGATTGTTGATGGCCATTGCAATTTTATGCTTTTGCTACTGATTATCTTTTGTTGTTCAATTGTTCCTATTTAAGACTTCTTGACTAGTTGTAATGCAATGCACTATGCAATACTATGTGATGGACTGATGGCTACTCTGCAACTTTAAATCTTACTTCATTTAATCATTTCAAGTTTTCAGCGCTGTCAGCTGCACAAAATTTACAAATATGAAATTACAATAGTCAATGCTCAATATTCAATAACTCAGTTTACATACTGATTTTCGCTATCTTTCTCAATGGCAGGAACATACGGCTTCAATGGTATGATCTTGTGAGGTTGCTCTCTATTGCTTCTCTCTACAGGTTCATCTTGGATAGGAGGTGCTGGCTACTTGGGAAAAGAGCGAAAGAAGGGCAGAGTCATCAAAGTATACAATTGTCATGGACCTCTCTAATTTGTTGTCTTAGTCAACCCATTTAGCTCACCGTATCTCTCCTTGAGGATGCCATGACACCCGCCTAGATGTCATTACATCCTGGCGCCTCTCAAGCATTGTGGTCGCCAAGTACGCTGTGACAACCATGATAAGAACAACATTTTTAGAATCTTAGAATCACTACCAACTTATAGTTTGTGATAAGCAAAGATACATTGCTTTGGAGTAAAGCGTGATGTCAGTTGGAGACAATTTTTTATGGATTGTGATTCACTATTTTTGTTGTTTTCTGCATCTGGTTAAAAGAAAACATATAATTGGAAGTATTTCTTGAATTATACATTGCATCTGTTGTTCTGAGCAACTTTTATGCAATGAAAAGTTTTCTTGGATCACATATCTATCAATTCAGTGATGGAAATTCCACATTGTATCATTGCTTTCAGTAGCAGTTATTACTTTATGATATATCAATTCTTGTTTAATAATGTAGAGCAGTATATGTTAGTTAGGCACATTAACTGTTAACTTTGATTGTGACAGGATCCTCTGGTTTCTGGTTTCTGGTTTCTGGTTTCTTAGTTCAACAATCATACTAGCTGACAAACATGATTCTAAGTCCTAAAATAGAACAATTCCTTTTCTAGTCTCATTTTCAGCATTAAATCAACATGGTTATTTTTGTTGTAAATCCATGTGAAGTTTGACATTAGGTATTGTAAGGAATGGGAGTTATTGGGTCTGGCAGTGCCTTATAGTTTCTATTACTTGCTGCAGTGCTGTTGGTTGTTTCCTACAAGCATTGTATTAACGAAAGGGTACATGGAAGTAACACCCTCTAGTACTTTTGCGAAACATAATCAGAACTCTAAAGCAGAGTATTGGGTTTAAGGGAAGTAAGCATAAATAAATCATCATTAGCTTCAGTGAAGCTTCAATATATCATAGTCATTTCATTAATAAGTGACAACATATAATCTCATGTTCTCAACCAGGAATAGTGACTTGTCCAGTTGGTGTGTTCCTTTCTACATTTGAAGGCACACACTTAGAAGGTCTACACCGGGGTCCAGGATTCCAGGGTATACACTTCTCAAGTTAAAGTTTTGCACTTGCTATAGTTAATCTAGACTAATAAAAACTTCACATAATGGTTTGCTCAGTTCATTGCTATGTCTATCAATGCAAACAATTCCAGTAGGGTGCTCCCTAGCTCTCTAACTAAATAATCACTAATCAGAATATTGGTTAAAGCATTTTCATTCTTTGCATGTGATGGTTGTTGAACTCAATTGGTGAAGACTGTTAACTTATGATTTTTGATCATATAGCTTCGTTCGCTGTCAACTATTCCCTAGGAGGTTCTCAACCTTCATTGCATTAGCTTAATCAGCATACATTCCTTAATCTCTCACAATTCCACAATGGAGATTTATTGAACTATGAAACTACCTTTGAAAAGATGGGTCTCACAGCATAGGCTTGTTCTAATATTTGGTGAGATCCTCAGTTGTTTTTACTAATATTTGGAATTTTGGATTTTTATTTATCAAGATCCATTTTAGGCCTGTGGGCTAACATCTTTGAACATATTTCAGGTAAACATCATATGTGGGCGTTGCTCAAATAGGGTTTGCAAAGGTCTGCTGGCTCTCCTAATTTTCCATTTAAATAATTTTTTGTTGATAATCTTCCACCAAATACTTGTGATCTTACAAACTCAACTCATATGTTTTGATTCTTTTTGGGTGCATACTTCTAAGAAAGCAAAACTAACGTTGACAAGATTGCAGATGAACAAGGATGCATTTGCAGCATATCTTATGACGAAATCATGTGCAGGTAATCATGATGACTTTGCTTTATTTGTATTTTAAGTGGTTTCTTTCTATTGATGTAAGCGTTAACTGTCAAGAAGTTGCAACTGGTTACCTAACATTGTGTTTGCTAGAAAACAGAGCTGAAGCTGATCTACTATCATGTCTAGGCCTTTTCATCCAAGTTAATATGCACAGTTGCTATCCACATGTCAACGTACTCATGACAATTTCTTCCATGGAAAAAAGGTCAAACATGCTTCTGAGTTCCTACCTAAGAATTTTCAGAACAAAAGAGGGATAGCTTAAGGAGAACATAATTTTCTTACTACCTACACAGATAAATATTCTGAACGTTGACAAAAACAACTCTGGTGCAAACAAATAAAAAAAAGGCCGAAACCATATGGTAAGTGGTAACCAATTGATTACCCATTTTGAATTCAAAAGGCTTTTGGCTTTTCACTTTTTTTTAGAAAACATCTGGTTCCTTACAGTAACAAGTACCGAGCCATTGCAGGTATGTGGCTACAGTAACGAGATTATATATGTAAATATCTAATTCAGCACAATATTAAGTTTCCCACCTGATGTTGACTATCAGCGCTTGACACCTAAATCTGCTGCACATGCAGCTCACTTTCATCCATGCCGCCTTATCCCAGTTTTGTGTTTCATCTGTTGGAGCTTTATAATTGCTGCAGTTGCCTGATTTCCCTTATTTTGGGTAAAGGAAAAGGAAAATGAAAGCATTTGATTGATATAAATATGGTTCTTAATTTTCTAAGACCAAATAAACTGCAGTTGTCTGAACTTTGAACACGTTATTCTTTTAAATGCGCGATTACTGCTTGTTGTGTTTCACTTGTCTGTTCTCATATATGCTTATGGCATCATTTTTCTAGTCTGCTCTGTGGCTAAACATGGTTCATTTTTTGTCAGGGTGGTTGTTGCGCTTTGTGCTAAAAGTGGTCCAATAGTATTTAATGGTTTCAGCACTTGACACCTAAATTTGCTGCACATGTAGCTCACTTTCATCTATGCCGCCTTATCCCAGTTTTGTGTTTCATCTGTTGGAGCTTTATTGTAATACCCATGAGAAAGAAAAGGGAAGGAAAGCGAAGAAATTGCCGTCAGAGCCCTAGAGGTTAATTTCAGGCAGGGTAGTCCATTCATAGAGATACTTGACCGTCCGGGGGCCAGTCGGCACTTCTCACAACCATAGAGTCATCACTCGGCATAAACAAACTTGAGATATTTCGAAAAGTACTATAGCAACCGGCCAAATACCAAAATCCAAAAATATCATTAGGTTGCTACAGTCGGGCTATAGTAATGGGCAGCTCAACCTCTCTGGATAACCAAGCCATTGAGTCACAGAGAGGATAGCAAAGCATCGAGAAAACGCCGCACAACCACAACCCAGTTACCACACACAGTCAACCGAGCAAAGGATAGAAAGAAGAAACATCACGGCTCTAGCAAGCCAAGTCTCCCTCCAGTCTCATTCCCTAAACCCTCAAACCCTTCGATCACAGAGCTTCAGCCACCACAGACAAGCACCAGAAAGCACCAAATAGCAGTAGGAAGGTGACAAGGGGCCAATCGGGCCAGCAAGAAGGCAGAGAAGACCACCGCCAAGGCCAGCCCACATACCCATGACCGAGAAAGCGACCGTCGAGCACAAGTCGCCATCCTCACCCAAAGCACCCAAATCAACCAGCAAAGGTAGCCCCCAATTACTCATAGCAATAGCATTAATTTCAATATTAAACCTTGCATAGGCACACACCACAAGCCACCGTTTGTTGTCAACTAGCACCACCGGGCAACCATGAAACCATCACAGAGGACACCAACCAAGGGTAGAGGGAGCAGAGCGTTCCGAGGAGGTGAGCCACCGTGGTGTAGGGGGCACCGCGCACCCGACGGCCATGGCATGCTCCCCCGGCGCATGGCATGACCTCGAGCCCCGCCGGAACAACCAAACAACCACCTCAAGCAAATCCAAAAAGCAAAAAGGGGCGAATCAAAATCTAGTACCAAATTGAATAAATAGAACAGGAGAGAGTAGAAGAGGCGAGTCAAGGGGGAAAAGAAACGCAAATCGGGGCCGACGGGCAAAAGCCCCAAACCTAGGGTTAACCTAGGGTTACCAGTGAGGAGCCGGAGCCGGTGAGAGACCGGAGTAATAGGAGGGGAAAACTGCAGCCACCGTACAAGAGACGGCCGAGGCGAGGCGCTGGCGATGGGCCCCCAGGAGGCGACCAGTAGTGGTGTCTCCATGGTGCAACCAAGCTGAAGGCAGGCGAAGCACGGTAGAGCTGGCGACGGGGATGCCAGAGCCGAGAAGGATCCGAGGCGGCGCGGCGCTGGAGCACCAGAGGCGCGGCGCCGGAGTGGATTTGGATCAGGAGAGGAGACAGTCGAGAGAAGGAGAGAGAGCATGGGGGGAAAGAAATGAGGCGTTGGTGGAGAGAAAAGAAAAGGAAAAAGGAAAGGAAAGGAAAGAAGGGGAGGAAGGAAAAGGGAAAGGAAAAAAGAGGAGAGAAAAGAGAAAAGAAAAAAAAAGAAGGGAAAATGGGAGATGGGTAAATAAGATTTATTTGTGATTATAGATGATCATTAAATTATGATCGTTTGGACACCAGGGTATCGGAAAGGTGTCTGGTGAGAGAGAGAGAGGTTGTCGGTATCGGGTTTACACGTAGAAACGCTGTCGATTGTCTATATGCAAAGAATCGATGTTGTTTGCATGCTTGTGTGAATTACAATATTGAATTGAGTGTTCGAGTGATGCTTCCAGGTGGAGGTTTTGATTTGACGCTCCTCCACGCATTGTCCACAGGGATAACCAGACAAGTGCATGGTAGAATAGTGAATTATGATGAATGCCTGGTGTTTGTTTTATGCCATGATTTATGTTGTATTATGAAATGATATCCCGGCTTATCTGTTGATTGTATTGCGATGAGCGATGCTTATGATTGAGTATCAACATTTGAAGAATGTTGCATTTGCATTGCACCATGAGCATCATAAAAGCCCTATGACGATAGGCGCCCCACGTGGTGGGAATGACAGGACCTACTTCGGTAGGCACCTCCAGGGATGGAGGCAGAGGGGCTTTACCGACGGGTTAAGCAACTCCACTATACCGGTATAAGCAGCATACAATGGAGTATTATGCATTGCCTTCATGGACCTACGACGGTAGGCCTCCCACGACGGTGGGGAAATCGAGACCTACTTCGGTAGGCACCTCCAGGGATAGAGGCAAAGGGGTTTCACTAACAAGTGAAGCAACTCCACTATACCAGTATAAACTGCATACAGAGGTGCATTGCATCGCATTGCATTTACAGGAAATGAACAAGTGATAGGGAGAAAACCCAGAGATTCTGGGTTACAGTTCATAAATGTGATTTGATTACAGTTACAGAGTTGATCTACAGTTTACAGTTACAGAGATGATTTACGGTTTACAGTTACAGAGATGATTTACAGTTTACAGTTACAGAATTGAATTACAGTTTACAGACATAGAATTGATTTACAGTTTACAGTTACGGACTTAACCTACAGTTTACAGTCATAGCGTTGATTTACAGCTTACAGTTCATGAAATTGATTGAGTGCTAAAGTGATGTCACTATTTTATCGTGTGCTTGCTGAGTCTTCGGACTCACCCTTGCTTTATCGTTGTTTTTTTAGGAATCTGTTGAAGGCGACATGCATGGGCAGGAGTAGCACAGTTGTTTCACATGCAACAGTAATTCACATACCATCTACAGTTGACATATTTAGCCTTGGATGGTCTGAGTACTTTTTCGGTAATTAAAAAATTTATGCCTTTGCTGCGCTTAGTGTCAGGTGTACCGGTTTTTGTCATTTGGTTGATATTTAAATAAAATAATTGCTTCGCAAGACCAGCAGCAAAAGCTGGAGTTGGTAACATTATAGAGTAGGTAGTAGCACTTTGGGCTCAGGGAGGAGCTGGGGTGTTACATTTATAATTGCTGCAGTTGCCTGATTTCCCTTATTTTGGGTAAAGGAAAAGGAAAATGAAAGCATTTGATTGATATAAATATGGTTCTTAATTTTCTAAGACCAAGGAAACTACAGTTGTCTGAACTTTGAACACGTTATACTTTTAAATGCGCGATTACTGCTTGTTGTGGTTCACTTGTCTGTTCTCATATATGCTTATGACATCATTTTTCTAGTCTGCTCTGTGGCTAAACATGGTTCCTTTTTGTCAGGGTGGTTGTTGAGCTTGCTATTCGTTGTGCTAAAAGTGGTCCAATAGTATTTAAGGGTTTCACTGTGGGCTTCCATCCCCGTTCATCGGAAGTGGTAGATCTGGCTCTTTCTTTTGGTCTTAACCAGTGATTAAGTTCGTGTTACAAGTCAGCTTGGTTTCTCTAGGTTTACAACGGATTGATTCAGCTGGGATTTGAACAACTTCATCACGAATTTAGGTATGATCATGTCAAACTATCCTTCATTGCATTAGCTTAATCAGCATACATTCCTTAATCTCTCACAATTCCACAATGGAGATTTATTGAACTGTGAAACTACCTTTGAAAAGATGGGTCTCACAGCATAGGCTTGTTCTAATATTTGGTGAGATCCTCAGTTGTTTTTACTAATATTTGGAATTTTGGATTTTTATTTATCAAGATCCATTTTAGGCCTGTGGGCTAACATCTTTGAACATATTTCAGGTAAACATCATATGTGGGCGTTGCTCAAATAGGGTTTGCAAAGGTCTGCTGGCTCTCCTAATTTTCCATTTAAATAATTTTTTGTTGATAATCTTCCACCAAATACTTGTGATCTTACAAACTCAACTCATATGTTTTGATTCTTTTTGGGTGCATACTTCTAAGAAAGCAAAACTAACGTTGACAAGATTGCAGATGAACAAGGATGCATTTGCAGCATATCTTATGACGAAATCATGTGCAGGTAATCATGATGACTTTGCTTTATTTGTATTTTAAGTGGTTTCTTTCTATTGATGTAAGCGTTAACTGTCAAGAAGTTGCAACTGGTTACCTAACATTGTGTTTGCTAGAAAACAGAGCTGAAGCTGATCTACTATCATGTCTAGGCCTTTTCATCCAAGTTAATATGCACAGTTGCTATCCACATGTCAACGTACTCATGACAATTTCTTCCATGGAAAAAAGGTCAAACATGCTTCTGAGTTCCTACCTAAGAATTTTCAGAACAAAAGAGGGATAGCTTAAGGAGAACATAATTTTCTTACTACCTACACAGATAAATATTCTGAACGTTGACAAAAACAACTCTGGTGCAAACAAATAAAAAAAAGGCCGAAACCATATGGTAAGTGGTAACCAATTGATTACCCATTTTGAATTCAAAAGGCTTTTGGCTTTTCACTTTTTTTTAGAAAACATCTGGTTCCTTACAGTAACAAGTACCGAGCCATTGCAGGTATGTGGCTACAGTAACGAGATTATATATGTAAATATCTAATTCAGCACAATATTAAGTTTCCCACCTGATGTTGACTATCAGCGCTTGACACCTAAATCTGCTGCACATGCAGCTCACTTTCATCCATGCCGCCTTATCCCAGTTTTGTGTTTCATCTGTTGGAGCTTTATAATTGCTGCAGTTGCCTGATTTCCCTTATTTTGGGTAAAGGAAAAGGAAAATGAAAGCATTTGATTGATATAAATATGGTTCTTAATTTTCTAAGACCAAATAAACTGCAGTTGTCTGAACTTTGAACACGTTATTCTTTTAAATGCGCGATTACTGCTTGTTGTGTTTCACTTGTCTGTTCTCATATATGCTTATGGCATCATTTTTCTAGTCTGCTCTGTGGCTAAACATGGTTCATTTTTTGTCAGGGTGGTTGTTGCGCTTTGTGCTAAAAGTGGTCCAATAGTATTTAATGGTTTCACTGTGGGCTTCCATCCCCGTTCATCGGAAGTGGTAGATCTGGCTCTTTCTTTTGGTCTTAACAAGTGATTAAGTTCGTGTTACAAGTCAGCTTGGTTTCTCTAGGTTTACAACGGATTGATTCAGCTGGGATTTGAACAACTTCATCACGAATTTAGGTATGATCATGTCAAACTATCCTTCAAATTTAATGGGGTTAAGGTATTTCTTTGGCCTAGTTAGGCTATCTTTAGTGTATTAAACTGATGTCAATTCAAAGTCATGCCACGTAAGTATAAGCTTGTTTTTCTCTAATATATTGAATCGATTCCTACTAATAATTAAGACCCATGTTACATTAAAAAACCACAAAATAATAATATTCACTCTCAACCATACTCTCTCCTATATAGTTGTTTAATGCTTACATAAATTGTTTAATATTTTGAATTGACTCCTAAGTAGAGTTCAGTTTTATGTATTTTTTTGTTAAAATCGACCCCTTCAATGTATTGAATTGATTTAATATCTTCTTTCTTCTCATTTGAACCGACTAAACCACAACATTGAAGGTGGTCTTCAAGCTTCGGCTTATCTAACAAGCCTAAGTAAATGCCAAATGGGAAAGCTTAATCGTAACCATATTACACCCCGCCCAGTTCTCGCGCGGAGGGCCTGTCCACGTCGCCCTTGCCCTCGCTCCGGCCGGCGCGTGGCTTTCAAATTTTAGTACGGTCTGGTGACCTTTTTTGCGAAAAAGCCCCTGCGCTTTTCGAAAATTACGTAAAGGT
Source organism: Dendrocalamus latiflorus (assembly GCA_017311315.1). Lineage (NCBI taxonomy): Eukaryota > Viridiplantae > Streptophyta > Magnoliopsida > Poales > Poaceae > Dendrocalamus > Dendrocalamus latiflorus. Next base: position 53,557,597 of record CM029663.1, on the reverse strand, counting down.
CCTTTTTCCTCGCAAAAAGGTCCCTGCAAGTTTTTTAGCCCCTCCACTTTGCAGGATGGCCCCCCGCCGTTTTCGAAATTACGCACGGGTCCTCGTTTGTTTACGTACAGGTCCTCGATTTTTTACGAAAAAGCTCTTTATCTTTTTCGAAAATACGCATGTGCCCTCGGTTTTTTAAAAAACTCCTCGCGAATTATCGCTTCTTTTACTTTGGTACGCACGGTGGCTGACGCGGCGTGGCGCCGCGCCTATGAGGCTAGTTGCTTTCATATGAAGAATCTTCGACAGGCTTACAAACGTGGTTACAGCTGGCTTACCGATGGGGTTCATTTGACGCTAGCTGGGTTCTTGTATGATGTACTTTCTTAAAGATTATATTATCCAAAATATGTGCGACTATTATGACTTATCCACAAGTATGTTTTTATTATGAATTCTAGCTTGGAAATCGGCAACCATACAAACTGCCTGATGGAAGAACCGCAAGATAGGTCAAACAAATCCTAATTACTGACTTATCTAAGCTGCTGCTGAAGTGCAGTATCTCTACTCCTTAAAAAGAGGAGTTCAAGGTGATGGTGTATCCTACACTCTTTTCTTTTTCACTAACATGTAGGGCCACTTCGCTGTCCTAAAAAAACTTGCGCTACGCGGCCTCCTCCCGCAGTCCCGCTCTCCTCTCTCTGATCTCCCCCCACTCGCGAAATTTCCGCCCGAGACGCTCCGCTCCGCCCTTGCTCCTCCTCCGCCGACGCCTCCCCCGCTCCTCCTCCGCCGCCTTCTCCCCCGCTCCGCCGCCACCGCCTCCTCACCCCACCCTGCGCCGCCGCCTCCTCCCCACACCACCCCGCGCCGCCGCCGCCTCCTCCTCCCCTCCCCACCCGCGCCCCCTCTGTTTTTCCGCTGCTCCTCCCCACCCCCGCGCCCCCTCGGTTTTTCCGCCCTCGCTTCTCTCGCCTCCTCCCCCCGCGCCACCGCCTCCTCCTCCCCACCCCGCGCTGCCGCCGCCGCCTCCTCCCGTCGCTCCTCCGCTCCGCCCTCGCCTTCTCCTCCCCACCCCGCGCTGCCGCCGCTCCTCCGCTTCGCCCTCGCCTTCTCCTCCCCACGCCGCGCTGCCGTCGCCGCCTCCTCCTCCACTCCTCCGCATCCATGCCGCCCCCGCTTCTCCCCCCCACCCCGTGCCGTCGCCTCCTCCTCCCCCCACCCCTCCGCTCCGCCGTCGCCTCCTCCTTCCCACCCCGCGCCGCCACCGCCTCCTTCCCCCACCCCTCTCTTCTAGATCCGCCCCCCCCCCCCCCCCCGGCGGCACTGCCGCCTAGGCGGCCTAGCCATGCGGGAAAGGAGGCGGCGGTTTGGCAATGGAGGTGGCGGTTAGAAAGTTAGCGGTGGTGGCGGAGCTCCTTGGAAAGAAACGCATTAATCTCGACCTCTCCGCTTTCTCTGTGGTTCTTGGACTAGGATCTGCGTCGTGTTCGTTTGGAATCGCCCGGAGATGGACCGCGGCGGCGACCTGAGGAGCACCATCAAGAAGTGGAACGTCATCTACCCAGTGTACATCAACTCCAAGAAGACGGTCGCCGAGGGCCGCCAGCAAGGCCTGCGCCGACCCGTGCTCCTACCTCAAGATCCCTTACGCCATTGAAGTACCCGTCTTTCTTTCGTTCTTTTCGTGCCTGTGGCTGGAATAATATTCTGGAATGATATTTTGTTTCTTGGACCTTGATTCTCTTGGAAATCTGATTGGGTGGTAATAACAAACAATTCAATGAATGAATTTTTATATTTGGTCAGGATGGTGTTACTGTGCATACTTCATTATCTTCTCTCAAAAAATGATTGTTGCTTTAGATTTCTGCAAATATCCTCATGCTCATGTCTTGGTTTATCTAAGCAGTACACTTTGATCAACATGCATCTCATTTGTGCCCTTTGTCTTACTCTAAGCTGGCAGTTATAAATGCTTCAGCTATGAAACAGTTGAAGAGATTGTGGATGCCTTGGTGAGTGATGGTTCAGCTGCTTTTACTTCAAAGTCTCTCAACATGGCTTATTGCTTGATTCATTTGGACATGAGCAACCAGAAAATATTCATGATCGATACATCTCTTTTGAGGCCTATTTTTTTCACATCTGATTAATTACTCAAGCAAAACTTCCGTGAATGTTTTGGAGAATGTTTTGGAGTTCTCATTTTTTTTTGTACAAATTTATTATCGCCATTTTGGCATGGATTTTTCTTCGTTGATAATTTCAGTATACTGATTTTTCTTCGTTGATAATTTCAGTATACTAATAGTGTACCTTTTAGTTTGTTGAGTTCAAGGTTTTGGTTCCAATGACAGAAAGTTTGATAAATTTGCTTATGCTTTAGAACTTATATGGCTCTATGCTTAATCAGGAAAGTGAAGCAGCTAGGTTGAGTGAAGAATGGTATACCTTGGTGTTGAAAAGATTGAAAGAGGCATCTCCACTTGCTTTGAAAGTCTCACTGCAATCGGTAAGTAGAAAGTTGAAAAACCTCATTTGTGCTTACGCTGTTCGGTGTTGGCTGATATGGCATGTGGCCATCCTGTAGATACGTGAAGGTAGATATCAGACACTCCATGAATGCCTTGTACATGAATACCGCATGTCCATCAATGGAATCTCAAAGCAATTTTCTCATGAATGCCTTGTACATGAATACCCCGTGCCGTCGCCTCCTCCTCCCCCCACCCCTCCGCTCCGCCGTCACCTCCTCCTTCCCACCCCGCGCCGCCACTGCCTCCTTCTCCCACCCCTCTCTTCTAGATCCGCCCCGCCCCCCCCTGGCACTGCACTGCCGCCTAGGCGGCCTAGCATGCGGGAAAGGAGGCGGCGGTTTGGCAATGGAGGTTCCTTGACTATAGAATCACCACACTAGATTCTTGCAATATTTTTACCTATTTCTACTTGTGTAGATGGATAAGATTGCTGAAAGTAAGTTCTCATCAAACATAATTATTGCAACGTATGATCAGGCATCATGTAATCTTCATTTTTCTATTGAATTTCAGGACATCTTCAATTGCTAAAACACAATATTCCATTTCATTTTTCTGAAAATCTTACACCTATTTCCATTTTATTACTCACAAGCCACAAGTGCCTTCTTTTCTTATATCCTGTAGATTGGTTCAGTAAATTATCGATGTTGTTTTGGTTCTGAACATTGATGATCCTCCCTGCGCTATTGCTGCAGCAGCTCTTTTATTTGTTTTGGCAGTTGATGTGAGTACCTCTTAATCCCAATTGATATGCTTCTGTGCATCCTGCATTGTTTTATGCATATTAAATATATCTATCTCACAAGTCACAAAGATAACCACGTTGTGACAAAGTTATTCATATCTACTATATTGTTACTTTTTTCTTTGTAGAAGTATCCACCTTCTTTCAAAAGATTGACGTGTGATAAAGAAGATTAATTAAGCAACGTCATGCATTTATTTTCATCATTTTCATTGAAAGTTGAATTAGAATTTAAGTGTGAATTTCAGGTAGTGTTGATATTCAGCTTTTCATTAGCTTATATATATCTCGCTTGTTGAATGCCATTTAATTGGCGAACTGTTGCTATTCTTTTAATACCTTCGATGTTATATTCCTGCAGTTTCAATTTTGCTTATTTTCAATCTCCCCTTTTCTTGTTGTTATGCAGGTCCAAGACAATCATTTTTTGGATTCGGAATCTTGTATCCATTTTCTTCTTAAATTATTAAACCCTCCAATGAATGCTATTGATGCCAAAGCGCCATCTATAGGTTTCAAACTTCTTGGAATCAGTAAAGTTCAAATGCTTAATGGCTCACATAAGGATTCCGATTTCAGTTCAAATGATAGCATTTCAAAAGTTGAAGAAATCCTGTTAAGCTGTAAAGAGATCAAGCCACTCAAGAGGGATGACAAGGTTATGTAGTTGCCTTTAAACTTTGATGCACCGTATGACTACGAGGTGTGATCGACGGCTTCCGACTTACTTGATGGATTTAAAAACTTTTAGAACTAAAATTTTTTACCATCTGTAAGTTTTAAAACATGTAATGTGATAAATTTTAAAAATCCGTAGCAACGCACGGGCATTCAGCTAGTGATACATGATATTGCACTTAGTTCATCTTTCAAAAAATCATTTGTGTCAAACTTTTTCTCATTTTTTGGTTATTTTATGGTAGCGAATGAGGATTTTGATGCCACTCGCTGTACTACCAACAGGAGCCTATACAACAAGACATGCCATCAGCCCATCAGGTCATAACATGTCAAGTGACTAAAAGTAACATATATGCTAGATGTTCCGGTCAAGATTTGATGTTTTATTGTGAACTCTGGTGCTGCTAGTACATGTATGTAAGTAGGGGCTAAAACAGATCAAGTACAGATTGGGTAGAGATCGTAGCTAGCTCCCATCCTTATGTAAGAATTTGGACATGCTCTGATTCAAAAAACTGACTGGCTGACTACAAGATAATATTCGATTTTACTTGGGATCCTATTCCAGTACCTGTGAAACTCTACCATTACTTTCATTCAACACAAAGTTCAGATGTTAAAATCACAATAATAGAATGTTTTTTTAAAATTGGCCAGGAGCTCTGGACTCTGGCATTCACTAAAGGAGATGTGCACCCAAGCTGGTCCTAGAACTCGAACACAAGTGGGCGGGGAGGTTAAACAGCCTCCCTACCACTGGCCTGTTCCCTACAATAATAGATTGTAAAAATGTTTAGGCACTGAAGCCCTTGATAGTGCGTACTTCCTATCATTGATGCAATAATTTCAAATCAAAATCAAAACGTTGCACAATTAGACAATAATATCAGACAAAATCGAAGAGTATACTAAGTTTTCTTAAAGCAAGGTTTCTTTCCCCACAAAAAATGCTATGATTTATGCATTTTTGCATGATAAGAATAATATCAATTACTCCTAGAATTTTCTAGTCCACCTGATTTAATTCCTCCGACTTGTAATTAGGATGTCTGCTTGCTCTACCATATGAGCAATATATACTATTTTCTATATAATTTTCATTGCAATATTCTGTTTCCCATGCAGCTTTCAGAGTGAGCAGATTCACTTGTCTTTATATCTTAGTGCCGTATCTTCACTCTCCGGCCTTGTTGGAATACCTACCTTCAAGGCAAGCAAAGACTTAGGACTGTAAAAACAACACATTAATGTCATCATAATTTTCGTCATTGTACTTCAATTCTTGCTGTTATGATGTTGTTAGCTGTTTAGTTTTGAGCATCTAGTTAATTTCTACTCTTACCGAAAGATGTCAAAAGGTAAGTTGTGTTCCCTTCCTTTCTTGTCAGTGACCAAAGGTTTGTTCACATGTATCCATGCAATTCATCATTAATGCATGATTTAGGCAAATGATTGCATTGTTGTTGAAACCAGCAGTTAAGAATACCACATAAGACTGAAGCAGTATTTGTATTAACTTCTACTTAAAGAAGCCAAAAATCAATATGAACACCTGACTTCTCACAGAAGCTTCTCCACTCCTCTCACTCACATCTCGCTCTGAGGATAAGGCAGAGAGTTACGGGCGTATCATGCACCCCACTCCTCTCACTCCATTCTTGTATACGTATTTCTCCCTCATTTTCCCACCACTCACGTCTCTCTTTCTAAAAGTCACTTCTTTCAGATACTAATATTTATTTTCATTTAAAACCATCAGTCACAGTCAATACGAACACCCCCTAAGAGACTTGAAACACCCCGAAAAATTCAAAATTTTTGAATTTTCTTGAAATTCTTTTGAATTTGGATTTATTTCCCTTTTTGGCAAAAAAAACCCCGAAAACCCGCTTTCCTTTTCTGTCATTCCGCTTCTTCCTCCTTCCTGATGCTCCCGCGCGCGCAGCGCCTCCCCACCGCAACCGCGCTCTGCTCGCCGCACGCGCTGCCGCCTTCGCGCTAGATATTTCGGCGTCGCTCCCCTCACTCGACATCTCCTCTGTACCGCTGGTCCCACGCACCAGCCACCCGCCTCTGCTCATTCCCTCGCCCAGCGCGCTTGCACCTGCGCAAAGCTCCCACCACCGCTACAGCTCGCCCCTTTCTCGCGAGTTCTTCTCTCGGGTTAACCAACCATACCTTGGGCAGAGCACCCGCAGAGCGACAGGGACACCTCCCTCTCATAGCCTCTGCGCCGTTCCAGTGCATCCCCTCTCCCCGCACAGCGTGAAGTGAACGCGACCCCGGAAATATCTCGGGGGCATCCGACCTGCGCAGGGAGATAAGGCCCCATTTGCAGTTCCTTGCGGCTCCCAGCAACCTCACAAACCCCCTGCCCCAGTTAATTGAGCTCTCATCGCCTCTGCCACCGGAAATCGCCGCCCCTGATCCTGGTGAGCCCTAACTGCAATCCTTCGATTTCGTCAACCATTTTTCGATTCCAGGGTCTTACATGATCTCCATTGTCTCTGGAACATGTTGGTACACTCGCTGGAGCGGAAGCATTTGCCAGCGTCTTGGCGGCGGAAGTCGCCGTCGGTCCAAAGGACCTCACCGTGGCTAGGCCACCTGAGCCACTCCCCAGCTTAACCGCCACTTCCAGCATGCTCCCTAGGTCCTCTAGACGGTGAAAAACCCACCCATTTGGCTGGAGAACCCTTAGTTGCCCTTAGCGCCGCCGTGGAGGCCGTTGTCTTCCCGGCCGCCGCTAGCCACCGTCACCCATTCCCCCACCCGCCCAAGTACCAAAATGGATCTCCATGTCCAAGACCTAACCTCTGTGAAACCCATTCCACTCCTGGTGCCCGGACGCCGCCGCTTCGCCGAATAGGGTGGACTCTGTTTTGCCGTCCCGGGAGCCGTCCAGAGGTTGAAGACGACCTCCCGGGGGCGACGTGGGTGTATCTCGGCAGCTGGTGCTGTTTCCATCCGACCATCCGCGTCTGTGTAAATCTCAGCCACTGATCCATCACCGCCTCTCCATCCGACGTCCGCGGTCGCTCCATCGCTGCCGTTTACGTTGGTCGCGCGTCGCCCATCGGGCGGACGTGCGTGCGCCCGCGTTGGGCCTCGCTCGCGCACCTGCGTGGGCCGCAGGCCGGGGTCTGTGCGGTCGGGCGCACGAGGCGGCCGTGGGCCGAGCGGCCGTTTTGGCCGTGAGGGAAGGCCGGCCGGGCTGTGCTGTTCACCCGGGCCGAGCCCGAGACTATTCACTGGATTTTTAGAAAATCTCGGAAAATCCAGAAAAGTCTCCAAAAATTCTAGAAAAATCCAAAAATCCCAAAAATACCAAAATACACCATTTTGACCAATTTAATATCCTGAATTCAAATTTGATCTCTATTCTCTCAAATTCAAGTGTTATAAATTTAAATTTCACCTTTTCACCAAATTCTAGTCTTATGAATGCAAATGTTATTGATTCAAATTTACCCTTCCACCATATTTATTTCCAAATAAATTCAAATTCCTCCATGTTGCCAAAATAAATCCCGATAAAATCCAAATTCATCCAATTCAAAGACCAACAACCCATTTCTAAAATGTCTACCTTTTATTCCCAAAACCTATCCCACACATACACATCTTTTAGTGGCTCTAAGCCTATCTAATTCAATGCTAGCCGTGTCCACCTCCTTGAACTTCGACCTCCCAACCTAACCCATTTCTTTTTATGCTCTTTTCTTATTTTTAAATTGCATTTTGTTCCCAGCTTGCATCTCGCAAAGCAGGAACCTATTGGGTTTCGTTTTCTACGCTAGTGAACGGACCAAGCGAGTTGGACAACGGAAGGACCGCAAAAGCAGATGAGATAAGTTGAAGCTGATCAAGGAAATCAAGGGCAACAAAAAGGAAGGCAAGTCACATGTTTTTGATCATATTGAATCCCATGAAATTTACATTATTTATTTATGTATTTTCATTATTGATAGTTGCGAAATAATAGTTGGTGTAAAATAAAATGTTTAGAATGACATGCTATTTAGATAAGTCCTACCACTGATAAAAGCCATGTTTACTTTGATGGCCATATTCACCTTGACAACCTTAGTAATTACTGAAGTATTGTATAATTGTATGTACCATCATCTCATTCAACATTACACACTACTAAGTGACTTTGGCCGTTGGCCAGTAGGTTTGGAAAACCCCGGACTTAGGGTAGGGTGGTATGGGACACCGTACCCTAGGCCGGTAATGCTGGTGTGCTGGGTGGGGTAAAGGTGTTGCGCGAAACCGTGCGGCGGATTTCGCCCATCGCTTTACCCTTCAACATGTACGCTATTAAGGTTTGAGCCGTGGGCTAGTAGATTTGGAAAAAAACCCGATCTAGGGTGAGCGTGCCCTAGAGTGGAGGTGCCGGTGTGCACAGTTAGGGTAAGGGTGTTGTGGGGGACCGTGTGGCGGTTTTCGCCCACCGCTTTACCCTGAGACGGAGGTTGGGGACCTCAGGAAAAATATAAGGATAAGAACCTTGTGCTAAGTAAAAGACACAGTGATCGCCCAACCACAAGTGTTGATACGTCAACCCTGGTCTAGTAGCTGCTCAAATTCGATTGAACCTCTACAGACGCAGTTTGGAGGCACCGTGCGAGTCCATACGGAAGGGGCTAAGAAGGGCCGTATGGAAGTGGGTTATTTTATTTGAGTAATCTGACCGATCGATCTGAACTTCGATCATTGGTTATATGAGCCGCACAATAGTAGGCTAAGGTAAGTCAGGAGTTGCCTGAGCTTACTGGGAGGCCTACTAGGTAGAGACTATATAAAGAATTGAGCAGCGAAAGCCTTGTTTTCTTAATGACAGACGTGGAATTAAGAAATCTTGTGGGTAAAGTAGGGCAGCTCTGCAGAGTGAAATAAATGGTATTCGAATACGCCGTGCTTTCGGTTAATGAAGCTGTGTTAATTGGGTGATTCCAACAACGAGGCATAAGTAGTGATTCCGATGTTGTTAATTTGAGTAATGCTGAGATTTTATATGATAACAGAAAACCCCCTGATCTTAAGGAGCAATTGTTTTAAAAGTTTTATTTGTTTGCAAATAAAATTGCATCCACCTCTTATTAAAACACTATACTTCCTTCCATTGAGAATCCTGGCATATAGTTATACATGTGATTTGCTGAGTATGGGGTCGGAGAACTCAGGCTTGCAAAATTTCCTCCCCCCACAGATACCAGAAGAAAAGAAGATGCTGCGAGTGTTCGTGTTAGGGTTACGTCTGCACTCAAGTGTTCCTGTGGAGTTTTCTTCGGCTCTTCTGTATGTAAGTTAGGTTTTGGGCTTGGACGCCCGTATTGTCGTTAAAGTTGATCATTAGGTCTTATTTCAATTAAATTAACTTGTTTTCATTGTTCGTAAGCAGGCTTGATACACTATTACGCCGCAACGGAACTCCTGGGCTGTTGCGGTTGGTAAGACGTCCATGTTCCCAAAAATGGGGGCGTTACAAGACTGCTGTTATCATTAGTGCTAACCAAACGAGTGCATTGTTGTTGAAACCAGCAGCTAAGAATACCAGATAATACGAAGAGACTGCTTTTATCATTACTCATTAGTGCTACAACAAGGCCCATTGCATACCATACGTGTTGAACATCTGCGTATGATTTTGTTTTGCCACAGGTTAATCCAGCGAAAAGGGCTTGGTGTTATGCTTACAGGATCAGGGGCCAATGGTGCCATGCCTACTACCCTGTCTCCTACAGTTCCTAATGTGAATTGGAGATGTTAGTTTCTTCCATGTCTCTCCATAGTCCATACTGATGCCTTTTGTGTAACAATCAACAAATGAGTTGTGTCTTCTACATTTTGTAGGTGATCGTTCGAAGCAGTCCTTACGAGGTCAATATTTCGATCCAAGTGCAGGACTATGATCCAATTGAATTCACACTTACCAAAGAATGTGGTTAGTTCTAGCCGCACAATCATCAGCTGTGCGTATATATTTTTATTCATTGGGGCTGTTCCTACAGGAGCTCCACTACATTTTGATTTAGATTCTAGAAATATCGCAGGAGATGGATCTTATCCAAGTCTCTGTTGAGATAATTTCACACTTAAGAGAGGCTATAGGTTTGATTCTGGGTACTATGTGGAAAGAAATTCCAAAGATATATGTTATTTAAAGTGTCATTTCCAATTCAATCATTTGCATTATCTGAGGTATTGAATGGATAAATATGCTGCAATCTCGACTCAGTTTGAGAAATGTTGCACAACAAATGTTAAAACTATTTGCCACAAAAGGTTGCAGTTTTTTCATTAATTTTATTGGATCGTCGATAGCAATCAGAGAGGGCCAGAGGGGTGAATGATTGCAACGCCTAGCGGAAACTTTTCTGAAAATTGCAAAAAAAAATAACAGCAAGGAAATATTTTTTCTTGGTACTATAGAAAATACTGTAGAGTACTGTAGCAGCGAATCAAAAACTTGGCGCGGTCGCTTCTGGACTGTGACACTGCATGCAAAAATTAGTCTACTAATTGAAAGTTAATGCATGCATACTACTCACGATGCTGCTAGTAAGTAGACCAATGCATCTTACCAGACATACGCCCGGGGATACTCCCCCTATTAAGGGCCTGTTTGGCAGAGCTCCACCACTGAAAAAATGAATCTGGAGCAGCAGATCCACCAAAAACAGCTCCACCGTGAATCTGGGATCCCACCATGGAGCTAGACAAAACTGTTTAGCTTGCACAGCAGCTCCAGATCCACGAAACTGAGTTTTTGGTAGGAATGGCATGTTTTGCCCATGGGTTTTATGGTGGTATGGGATGGGGTGTGGAACCAGTGGCAAAAGGTGGGTAATTACCACCCAACTCCACGAGTAGGTACGAAACAAGGTTTCGTGGAGCACCCCTTGAGGTGCTCCACGGATTTCATGAATCTGGAGCTAGATTCAGTATTTTGGTGGATCCAGATTTCGTGGAGCTGGAGCGTTTGGGTAAAAATTCGTGGAGTGGAGCTGTTTTTGGTGGATCTGGGGTTGGTGGAGCTCTGCCAAACAGGCCCTAAACCCGGAAGGTTTCGCGCGAGGAGAGGGCGGCCACGTCGCCCCTGCGCGCGCTCGCGCCGGTGCGTGGCCGCCGAATCTTCGTACGGTTGGGAGACCGTTTTCCCTGCATTTTCCCGAAATTACGTAAAGGTTCTTGATCCTTGCGAAAAGGTCCCTGCCAGTTTTTTTTAAAACGAACCCGGAAGGTTTCGCGCGAGGAGAGGGCGGCCACGTCGCCGCTGTGCGCGCTCGCGCCGGCGTGTGGCCGCCGAATCTTTGTACGGTCGGGAGACCGGTTTTCCCTGCATTTTCCCGAATTTACGTAAAGGTCCTTGATCCTCGCGAAAAGGTCCCTGCCAGTTTTTTTGAAAACACCCCTCCACTTTGCAGGATAGCGCCCCGTGGTTTTCTAAATTACGTACGGGTCCTCGTTTAGTTACGTGCAGGTCCTTGAACTTTTACGAAAAAGCCCTTTAGCTTTTTCGAAAATACACATGTGCCCTCGATTTTTTTTTAAAAAAACTCCTCACGAATTATCGCCTCTTTTACTTCGGTACACACGGTGGCTGGCGCGGCGTGTCGCCGCGCCTATGAGGCTAGTTGCTTCGATTGAACGCCGTTTGCCTCTGTGAAAACAAGCCGACGGCACGCCCAAACAAGATTCAGCCTCTACTCGCTACCTACCATGCGCGCGCGATGACACGTGCGCTCAGGGGCGGAGCCACATCTCGGGTAGGGTAGACTTCAACTTAGGATGTGAAAAAATATCTAGTGTACAATCGAGGTAAATTCAGTCCAGCCTAGGTAATATTTTTATAATCTAGCTCAGATAACCTAGATTATTCCACGACTAAGTTCGAAACGTAACTAAATTCAAACTCTGCCACTACGTGCGCTGGTGGCACTCCAACTGACAGATCGAGGAGATGTGCTGGCTTCTCTTCATGCGGATCGATCAACGAGTCTCAGCCAAAACCATCAACATATGCATGCAAGCAAGCACTCCATTATCCATCAGCGCACATCTCGTATGCATACAGCCACCGGCCGCCGCTAACTTTTTCTTCCTTTTTTTCGTTCAATCAATCAATCCAATACGGCCGACGCTCACATATAATGTGTGTGTGCAGCACCCTAAAAACCTATTCAATCTCTACTCAAAACCCTAATGCAACCCGAGGGAAGTGGGAGGTCAACTGGGCGAGGCGGTGGTTCTACCACCGTGTGGCGAGTGGCAGCGGCCTTGAATGCGTAGGCGGGCTGATTACATTCAAGACCGCCCCCAGCCTAGCGCTTAACGAGGAAGATAGGTTGAGGGCGCGGAGACTTGTGGGGGTCGCCGCCCGCTTCAATATGCGCGACCTCGCCGAAGAGTATATGATGCCTGGGGCAACGCCGCTTGCCCCCGATTGGCGCTTCACAGCCGGTGAACGTTGGGATGACAACATTCGCCTGTCCGTTTGCTCGTTGCCCGTGCCGATTGGCCTTCGTAAGTCTCAACCACATCTTCCTCCGCAATTGTATATATTGCATTTATGTAAATGTGCCGTCTTGGGCAGGGACACGCCTTGAGGACGCGGAGCGTGCCGCGCGCGTGTTCCTCGGGCCATACACCGGTAGAGAGCACGGGCAACGCGCAGCTGCGACCGCGGAGGCCGGATTGGGGCGGATAAACCGCGTGAGTGAGGCCTTAGAGCTTCCTGTGCCGGATCACCCCCCCTCCGGACCAGCAACCCGAGGATGACGGTGCCGCGAAGACAAAGGCGCCGTCCCGCAAAAGGACCCGTAGCACCGCGACAGCGGCCCGTACGGCGGTTGCCGCTGCGCCTGCCGGCGCGGCGAGCCCGGGGTCGAGTTCGGCAAGGTACGCCGATTCAGATTTAGAGGGCACGGAGACCGAGGGCGGAGGCGCCGGTAGGAGCAGCGGAGGGCGCACCACGGAGGCCCCGTTGCCCGCGACCGTTACCGAGGTGGTGGTGCCGGCTGGCGACACCGGTGCGGAGTCCTCGTCTCGGAGCATGGCTTTGGCGGGGCTGCCCTCCGCGAGCGCATGTGGAGCGCCGCCTTTGCTGACCGCGGCGGCTAAGGTCGAAGTGGTGCCTCCCGCAAAGGTGGGGGTGACCCCCGCGGAAGCCACGGGGATGAAGTCCTCGACTTCTATCGTCGTAGCTGTGAAGACACCTTCAGCGGATGATGCAGCCGGAGGGGCCCCCTCTGCGGCGGGTAACGTGGCGGTATCTTCCGCCCAAGCGAAGCGGGCGCGCCTGCCGTCCTCCCTTCCGCGGACTTCGCGAGGTTTCGCTGTGGCAACCGGTGTTGGGAGCCTGTGGGACCCTGCTTCGAGCGCCGGGGTCCTACCACCCCGCGCCCTCCCAGCCCCTCGGGCCGCGGTGGCCGTGGCGCAGGCTCGGTTGGCGCCAGGTCCTGACTCGGTAGTCCCCGGGCCTTCCGAGACAGCGCTGTCCGTTGGGGCCGAAGTGGGAGCGTTCCCGCCCGCGGCTAGGGAGACGTCTCCGCGAAGCCCCCCGCCCGCGACCGAAGGTAGGGTATGGTTGTACTCCTTCGATTTTTCTGTTTCCTTTAACGCCTCGTGACATGTGTAATTCCTTTTCGCAGCGACACTTATCCCGGAGGAGGAACCGTTCCTCGAGCGCGGAGGTCCCGGTGATGGCGACACAGGTGCCGCGCGGCCAAGCCTGGCGGACTTCGTTCCTCCGCCGGATACTCTGAAGGCGTGGCGCGGGATTGCGGAGGACGCGGCCTCCAGCATCGGACAACAGGTGTTGCAGACCTACGGGTCAGGGCGCCTCGGGGATGCATTGGAGGTGTCGGGGGTACGGGTAAGCGTCTGTCTTCGACCCTCTTGCAGCCACTTCGTGTTTGCTGACTCCTGCGTCGCACAGACACTCGTGCTGGCCCAGGCCCTGCAAAGGGCTCACGTCCGTGAGGGAGCAGCGATACGGGACAGGCTGCGGGCCGCCGAAGAAGAACTGCGGGGAGCTGTGGAAGGGCGATCCGCCCAAGACGCTCGTATAGGCTGCCTGGAGTTGGAGTGCGCGGAGATGAAGGCGCGCACCGACGGGCTTGTTACCGCGGCGCGAGCCTCGACCGCGGACACAATGCGGCAAGAGGCCGCTGCAGAGCGGGATGGCCTTGTGCAACAAATCGCCGCTCTGGAGGGGAGAAATAGCGAGCTTGCTGCCTCTCTCGCGGAGCGAGATCGGGCTCTTGCGGAGCGAGATCAAGCCTTGGGCGACGCTTCGGCCGCCGCCTGGGACGCCATGCTGGCCATGGAAGACACTCTGAAGGGGCTTGTCGCCGAAGTGCCGGCGCGCTCCTTCGGGCCCGAGGACCTATCGCGGTCACTCCGGTGGATTGGAGAGGCGGCCGGCGTTGCGCGTGGTGCCGCGGCGATCTTCGGCAGTCACTGTGCATACGTGGCGTCGTGTCTGACGTGCGCGCTCCTGCGACACCGCGGTTGCGAGCATGTTGCGGGGTTAGTCGATCCCCGACTGGAGATGCTCGCGGGGGGGGGGGGGCGTGATGTCCAGCGCCGTGCGAGCTGTACGCCGCGCCGTGAGGTTCTTCCATGAGCGGATATGGGAGTACTGCGGCGAGGCCGCAGCCATGGTCGAGCTACGGAACAACTTGTACGGCGAGGGAAACCTTGGGCGATTTCTGGACGAGGTCCCTCGGCGTGACGACGATGGCGCCGCGGCTCCGGAGGACACCGTGGATCCACAGGTGTGATAGGAGGTTGTCGCGTGTTGATGTGCGTTGTAACCGAAGCCCGGGTTGTCTTTGTTTTGTGTTTGCAAAAATACGGAGTTGTTTTCCACTGTTCTGATTCCTGCCCCCTTGTCCCGAGCAGCGACCTAACCGGGGCCGGCTGCTGATCTCCGACCTCGCGACCCGACGGCGTCTTCGGCGCTGGCAAAGAGCCGAGGAAGCGTTGGATTTCTGGGCGAGTCGGGCGTCTTCGAGTGGGACCTCGGTACGAACGGTGCGGGCGCATGTTAAGGATGAGCCTGCCGAGTAACAGCCTATTGCGCCGGGGGTGCCTATGCGCCTTTGTAAACGTCCTTAGCGAATACCAAGAACAGTTTTGACCAGATCTTTGCGAAATACATCGCCACCCTCTGGCTACACTATCCCATGGTAAGCTCGGAGGGTTTGCAGGCGCGCCCGTACGTGATGAGTTGCGCCTTGCGGGGGCAGTGTGATCGAGGTATAGACGTAGTTGCGATAACCGCGCACGCTCAGACCGATATCCCCTCCGGCGTAGCTGGCGCCTAGTCGAAGTAGACGTCGAAGTAGACACGCAAGCGCTCCGTCCCCTTCGAGGCGGTGGCCGCGGAGCTGGCGCCTCGTCGAAGTAGATGCGCGAACGCTTCGTCCCCCATCCTTCGAGGTGGTGGCAGCGGAGCTGGCGCCTAGTCGAGGTAGACGTGTGAGCGCTCCGTCCCCTACCCTTCGAAGTGGTGG
Source organism: Dendrocalamus latiflorus (assembly GCA_017311315.1). Classification (NCBI taxonomy): domain Eukaryota; kingdom Viridiplantae; phylum Streptophyta; class Magnoliopsida; order Poales; family Poaceae; genus Dendrocalamus; species Dendrocalamus latiflorus. The sequence goes on along the minus strand of CM029663.1, from coordinate 53,542,118 downwards.
CAACGGAGCTGGCGCCTAGTCGAAGTAGACGTCGAAGTAGACACACAAGCGCTCCGTCCCCTTCGAGGCGGTGGCAGCGGAGCTGGCGCCTAGTCGAGGTAGACGCGCGAGCGCTCCGTCCACTACCCTTCGAGGTGGTGGCAGCGGAGCTGGCGCCTAGTCGAGGTAGACGCGCGAGCGCTCCGTCCCCTACCCTTCGAGGTGGTGGCAGCGGAGCTGGCGCCTAGTCGAGGTAGACGCGCGAGCGCTCCGTCCCCTACCCTTCGAGGTGATGGGAGCGGAGCAGCCTCTAGCACTTCTCGCTCGCGGGTGTGCTCACGCGGGAACCAGCCTCTGGTGCTTCTCGCTCGTGAGTGTGCTCACGCGGGAACCAGCCTCTGGTGCTTCTCGCTCGCGAGTGTGCCCACGCGAGGCCCAACCTCTTAATATGTCGCCTTGGTACTTTACAGGCGGCGCGTGGGAGTGGGCCCCCGTGGTGCACTTTGCCCGTCGTAAAATTAACGTGCGTGCGGAGGCGGACCTCGACGCTACGTCTTATTTTAGAGTCCGTAGACTGCGCGCAGAGGCGAGCCTCCGCGCGTTGCGGGCGGTGAAATTGTGTGCGGAGGCGGACCTCGACGCTACGTCTTATTTATACTCCGTAGAGTGCGTGCGGAGGCGTCCCCCCGCTCGTCTTTGTTTATACTCATGCCCGTATCTTTGACAAAGAGTGCGCGCGCGAACGCATGTCTTTGTTTATACTCATGCCCGTATCTTTGACGGAGAGTGCGCGCGCGGACGCGTGTCTTTGTTTATACTCATGCCCGCATCTTTGATGGAGAGTGCGCGCGCGAACGCTTGTCTTTGTTTCAAAAAACAGGAATTTGTGCAAACGGTGTACTTTATTAAATTCCCGTTTGTGCGGGTGGGCACTTACAAAAGAAAAACACAGGGGAAGAATACCAACCACTAACCGCTGGGAGGGTGGGGCGATCGCTGACGAGCCGCTGCTGCCGGGTCAACCGAGGGCTCCGCGCCCGCCCTTCCGGCCTAGGTGCCTTGGCGAGCCGCATGGTATGGGCCTCTGGCGCCAAGCTCTATGCGGCGGGCCATGTCCTGGTCGCTATGGATGGTGATGATGGCCCGCGGCCCGGGAAGCTTCATGCACAGGAAACCGTGGTGCGGGACTGCCCCGAGGGTGTTTAGGAGCGGCCGCCCTATTATGGCGTTGTAGGGGTATGCAATGTCGACCACGTCGAAGATGGCGTCCTCGCTCCTGACGTTGTCGTTTTGGCCGAAGGAGGCTTGGAGGCATATCTGGCCTAAGGCGCGCAAAGGCTCCCGCCAAATCCTTGCAGCGGGATGCCTGATGGGCCCAATCGGCTCCGAGGGATCCCCATTTGGTGGAAGGCCGCGGCGAAGAGGATGTTCGCAGAACTTCCTCCATCGACTAGGATGCGCCGGACGTCGCACCCGGCTATGAGGACCCGGGCGACCAAAGGGTCTTGGTGGGGGAACTCCACGCCCTCGGCGTCGGCGGGCGTGAATGTGACTTCATGTTGCGCCCATTCTGGCGGCGCCTGCGCCGGGTATGCCGTGACGTGGTGCAGCCTCCGCGCGTAAGCCTTCCGTTGTCTTGCCGAGGTGAACCCCAGTGAGGAGCCTCCGGAGATGACGTTGATAATCCTGCGCTGGGCTCCCTCCGGGGCTTGTAACTGTAGGAGGCCTTCCCGAGGTTGCTGTACATGCGCCTGGATTCGCAGGAAGCCTTCCTGGGGCTGTGCTCCTTGGTCCTGGGGGTGTTGGACGTGAGCCGTAACGGGCGCGCGTGCATCCGGGTTTTTGTCCCTGGCAACGCTCTGCCGTAGCGCTGCGATGGTGGCTGAAGCACGCGTGTCGTGGTTGCCCCGGCCGTGGATTTCACACCACTGCCCGTGATGCTGGTCGCCGTACTCTTCGCGGGTCTGGTCGTCTCGACCTCGGCCACGTCCCCGTCCTCGGCCTCAGCGCCCTCGGCCTCCGCGACCTGCGGAGGCGTTGTCTTCGGAGCCGCCCTCGATGTCAAAAACGTAACAAGATTTCCTGGACTTGCGCTGATCACGCTTGGGCTTGCCGCCTGGCTGGTCATTGTGTTGGGGGTCCTTGCGTTCGGAGGCGCCCTTCGGCTGCTCTTGCTTACGCTTGCCTTTCGAGGAGCCCTGTTTCGGCGAGTCTTCGCCCTTGATCAAGCCTTCCGCCTTGTTGGAGTCGGAGTCATCACCGTGTCGCCTCCACGCGTCCTCCTCCGCTCTGGCATACTCTTCCATCTTGTCGAAGAGTTTCCCGACTGTCTTAATGGGCTTGCGCGCGTTGTACTCGGCCATTGGCCCTGGCCGGAGGCCTTGTATTGCTGCGTTGATGACCGTTGTTTCGTTGACGTCCTTGACTTGGCAGCGCACCTTCGCGAAGCGCTTGAAGTATTCTCGGAGCCTTTCCTCCGGTTTTTGCTTGACTGCGAAGAGCTGGTCCGCATCGACACGCTCGATGTAGTGTCCCTGGAAGTTGTTGTAGAGTCGGTTATGGATCTGTTCCCACGCGAAGATGGACTGTGGTTCAATGGTGAAGAACCAGGACAGCGCCACCCCTTGTAACGCGAGGGGGAGCCCTTTTGCCTTCGTGGTGTCGTCTCCGCCAGTGGCTTCGATGGCGGTCTCGTACATGCGCACGAACTCTCGCGGGTCGGAGTCGCCTTTGTAGGCCTCGATGACGCTTGGGAACTTAAAATCTTCGGGCCATGGCGCCTGCTGTAGGCCGCAGAAAGCGGGGACTCCGGGTCTACGCGCCGTAGTGGGGCGCGGCTAGACGTGGGGGCATCGCGGCTATCCGCCCTTTCCGGGGCGGGTTCGGATGCCACTGCCGGGGGGGCGTGTTGGCTCCGAGCTTCCTGCATGTCCCGGACGGCTCCGCGGAGGTCCGTTAGCTCTCGCTGAAACGCGCTGAGGGCCGCCAGCAGGGCCGTCTCTACTGCGGGCGTGGCCGGGGCCGCCGGTGTGCTTGGTTGTGCCGCCGGCCTGCACGCCCAGGCTGCGCGCCGCGTTGTCATCGCCAGGGTTGGACGTCGGGGCGGTGCTGGTGGGATCGGTCGTCGCGTCGGTGGCGGGGTTGGTCGTCGCGTCGGTGGCGGGGTTGGTCTTCGCGTCAGTGGCGGGGTGGGTCATCGCGTCAATGGCGGGGTTGGTCGTCGCGCCGATGGCGGGGTTGGTCGTCGTGCCAGTGGTGGGGTTGGTCGTCGCGTCGGTGGCGGGGTGGGTCGTCACGTCGATGGCGGGGTTGGTCGTCGCGTCGATGGCGGGGTTGGTCGTCGCGCCGATGGCGGGGTTGGTCGTCGCGTCGATGGCGGGGTTGGTCGTCGTGCCAGTGGTGGGGTCCTCGGTCGCACCTACACCACTGCTCATACCTGCGGCTGCTAAAGCCGAAGCCCTCATGCTGACGCGAGACTTCTCCGCCTCTACCTTCTTCTTCTTCGCCGCCGATGGTGAAGTTTTCTTTGGTGTCATCCTCCTTCAAATCTGGGGGCTTGCTCTTGTCCTCCCCACGGACGGCGCCAACTGTTGTGGTTACAGACCAAACAGAGAGAGTGTGTAGTAGTGGGGAGTTGAGTAAAATGAATGGTTTAGGGTCCTCTCCCCATGGCCTGTGCTGCATATATATACTCACATGAGGAGTGCTTTTACAATTATACCCTTACATCCAAGTATTCCCTACAAGGGCACTTATGTCATTACATATGTCACATTCTGGGCCTTACATTCCTCTAACAGGCCTGCTGGGCTTAGGTGGGGGCCACCCCTACGACAACGGGTTTTTACACTTTTGACTTTTCAACTCATCATGTGTCGAAACCTTCAGGACCACACCTCCCGTAGCTTCTCCACGCATCATCCATCACTGATCTCCATGCACCCCAAGCATGAGCCCGATCATCTCGTGACATCCTTGACTGTCTGAATTTCGAATCTCCCATCCTAGTCCCGGTCCACGTCATCACCAACCATAATAGTCTCCATGCTCAACCTGCACATGCAAAGACCAAAGAATATTTTTCCAGCACAAATTTGTTCCAACTTGACAAACATCAGCCCACACACACGCCACACATCTCGTATAACATCGATAAGTAATATTATCAAATATTCATCATCATAAATTAACTATTGTCAATTATACATCACCAAAATATCCTAGATCTAGCCACATGGTCTAACAAATTTACATGTAGGCTAGCAACATTATAAATCAGGATTGATGTATGTCATTGGTATGAGTCTGGACAGTAAACTTAGAAACACTCTCAGTCGGATGTGAAGACCGCCGTAGTTGCGAAGAGACCCAAGGAGAAGAACACAACCACAAGTGTCTTCAATAGAGTGTTCTAGGGTTATAAATGGCCTTCCCACTCCTATTATATGGGGTTCTATTTATAGAAGGGAGACAAGTGCAGTTACAACTTGGCCCTTAAGGTTTAACCTACTTCTAGGGGGGTATTCCTGTCATTTGCTCCACACGGACCCCACTACATCTAGGACCCTGGGGTCAGTCCGGGGTCGGCCTCGGACCCTCCTGGGGTTGATCTCGTGTACCCCGCCTGGGGTTGCCCCTGCGCTAAGTGTAAATTGCTACAAACTAGACTTAATTCATCTCAGGAATGTATTCAACAAATGTTTTATCATGAAAACATTTCTTGCTCAAATTGTCCTAAGTTAAATATTAAAATTGATGCTTTAACCAGGCAATTAAATGATTTTGCTAAAAAAGAAAAATTGACACAATCTAGTGTTTCCAAGAATTTAGTGAAAAATATATTCAGTGCACATCTTGTTCCTCATTGGCTAAAGAAAATGAATATCTTAAGGACAATTTAGAAAGATTTTCTTTTGACAAAAAAATTTAAATATGATCCTAGACAAGTCAAAAATAAATGTGAAAAATAATGGTCTAGGATTTAATTTTGTTGAGCATGCCAAGAATAATCCTCTTAAGGCTGTTAACTTCTTGAACCTGGAAAAAATAAAGTAAATTTGAAGCAAAACAAACTATGGTTAAATATGCTAACTTTGTGCAAAGTTCATCGAATAATAATATAGGTGTTAGCTCATTATCTCAAAAGAATTCTAGTTATATTAAATTGCATTGCACCTACTATGAAAAGAGAAGGGCACTTACATGAATTTTGCTTTAGACGTGCTAAGAAAGAGAAGAAGGAAAGATTGAATGCTTTAAGATAAAAACGTACAATCGTTTTTTTTCCTAGAACTAATGTGAAAGCTAAATTTTTAGAGAACTTTTATGATGATTTTAAATCTGCTTCACATGCTGGTTTCGGATATAATTCAAATAAGTCATGTTCGTTTTGGCATTTTGATCACCCGCATGCTCATGATTTTGGTTCTAGATTTGTTGCTATTTCTCCACGTTGTGTGTCACGGTACTAGATTCTTAAATCTTATTTCACTAACCCCAGTGTTGTGAGACTGATGTTTCCTGTGATGTAAGAACAACTAATGAGGATGGAAAACATGATTTTGAGTGGATTCTAATCTTTTACGTCATTGCTTAATTGGAACACTTGATGATTCTCCACTTTCTTTGATAACTGCAAGAAATTTCATTTTTTGAGAGACCATGTGGAAAAGATGATGTTGTCCTACACTTTATTGAGTTAGACTATCAGGTTGTTGATATTCTTTCAAAACCACTTGATTCTTTTCGTTTTACTTATTTGCGAAGTAAGTTGGATTTGCTGCATTTTATGAGATTATTCTAAGGGGGAGCTTATTATTTAAAAATTTTAGAAGGTTTGTTTATTATATTTGTCAAATAATTCATCAAGTCCAAGCCATTAAAATCAAATGAGTTGTAGAGCTCTCTTCATCATATTTACTCATATGTTGTGTAGCATTGATCATGACTGGTTATAATTAATTTGTTGCACTTGAACTAAATTCTACAAGCATACCACATACGTAAGAATTGAATGTGCAGCAATAGATTGTTATATAAGACTGCTAGCTCGTCTAGATTAAAATTTTGATTCACTTTTAGGCTTTGACTTTTTGTTGCGATATCTCATTGTGTTTTCTATAATTGGTTTGGTCATTATTGAGGTGCTTGTCATTGAAATAAATTACTTAATCATATTGAAAACTTTGTTTTGATATTGCTATATAATATATGACTTTATATGATCTAGATAGATCCACACAAAAATATGGCTTGGTTAAATTATTAAATCAATTCAAAGTGACTTGGACAATCTACAAAGTTTCTTAATTTTTACTCTCATTGCTCCTTTTTAGAATTATTCTTTTTTAAAATTTCTTGATAATTACATTGCCAAAGGGGGAGAAATTAGAGAGAATGGAGATATATTGAAGAAATTGGAGAAATTTGCTGAAAATTACTTCTCTTGTGTTGAGGAGGAGAGTTTTTGAAGAGATTTGAATGTGTGGCTTAAAATACTTTTTCGGCTTCAATTCTTTACTTATATCTATTTGAAATTAATTCTTCATGCTATCTTGAGGTGTTGTCAGTGTATTCATCAAGGGGAAAATTGTTAAACCATATGGCTAAGTCTAAGATTTTTTGTGATGAATAATTGACAATGCAGATGATGAATAATTGACAACATTGGTTGTGGTATTACTTGTTGTGTTGCATGTGTGTGGACTTATATTGATCAAGGTGGAGAGAACTTATGCCGGGAAAAAAATGTTTTTTGGTCTTTGCATGTGCAGGTTAGGCGTGTAGACGGTCATGGTCGGTGACGTGGAAAATCGGGACTAGGAGGGGGAAATCTGAGGTCCAGACTATCGAGGATGTCACAAGGTGGTTGGGCTCACGCTGGAGCACGTGGAGATCAAAGGTGAATGATGCGTAGAGAAGCCACGGGAGGTGCGGTCTTGAAGGCTTCGAAACCTGACGAGTTGGAAAAGTTGGAATTTTGAAAAACCCGTATTAGAAAGGGTTTCAGGTCGCTTATTTAGTAGAATTTGATTAAAACTCGTGGACTTGGGATAAGCCTAGGTTTTGGGCCCTAGGCTATAAATAGAGATAGGGTTGGAGGCTAACCCTGTGGTTTTTGAAGATACTGATTTCATATTAAGATTTAGAGGTGTTATGAGGATACTTTGTAGCCATCTTGATTGAGAAATAGAGTTAAAATTTCATCCGAACGAAGAAATTTCGTGCATCTCCACGCGAAAGAAAAGTCCCATCGTCGGCGAACCCGTCAACTGGCATCTCGCTAGCTGTCATCTGTTCTGTGTCCTTAGGCCGCGTGTATCTTCATTTGCTGTGAACTCACGGCGACGGAAATCACGTAGCGCTTGGCTCCTTGGTCGACGTGTTGTCTCACTTTTGCGTGCGAGTGAGACACGACCAAAAAAACGAGCCAACCGTGACTTTTGATTAGATGGATGAGGTAATGAGGTGAGAGACTAATTCATTTTTTTTTTGTGTACTCCGTTATGTGTGGTGGTCTTGCTAGTTGTCATGCACGGCAATGCATTGTGTTGAGTCCTTTTTGCCGTGAGGTGAATTGATGGCGACTGGATGCATCCGTATGTAGACGACTAGATAATTCCTTTGAGGCGCATTATTTGGCCGTGAGTTGTGGGTTAGATTATCTAGTAAATTTTTAGTTACTGCAATACTTTGAAATATATACACATATACATTTATGTGTGTGTATATATATGTATTTGCTGCCTTTTGTTTCTGTTTTTTTGCTATGTTCACAGGTTAGAATTTCAGAAGGCAGTAGATCTTGAAAAAGAGTTCATATTGCGGATTACAATTATTCACCTCGCTCTAATTGTCATCGACGATCCTACAAAAGATCATATGCTTCGTCATGGCAGTGCCATAGAAGAAATGTCAGGCGATAGCTTGTAGGAGTTAGTACATAGTCAGTTTAGTTAGAGATAATTTAGGGTTGATAGAAAAAGCCTATAATATCCTTAAGAAATTGATGGCTAGATTTAATTTCTACTACCACTTCTTATTGCCAGTAGAATGTAGTGTAAAAATTCTCTCGTCATTTCTCATATATAATTATGTCCGATATCCTGTTGATTTGTTAAACAATTATTTGGAAATAACTCGTACTGCTCTATCCTGTTGGCTGTTGATACTATTCTTTAGCAAATCTTGTTAGAAAATCATCTAATTCAGTAGAGATATTTGGTATAAAGAGCCATGCTCTTTGAAAAAGTGTACAACCATAGTAGTTTAGATTGCACTGTTACACAATGGCTCACACCCTGTGCATCTTCCATTGAGAGAAATGGACTGTTTCGGAGCAAAAGAGTGATATCTTTCATTGAAAGAAATGGAATTACAGTGGTGGATGAAAAAGCAAATTGAGGTTGCAGTTACAACTTATGTCACCAAACATTAGCATGATGACATTTCAAATGATGAATTGTGTAAATCAAATGGTTGATCACAAGCAAAGGAACCCTGATTCAAATCGAAGTTTGTTGACTAGATGTCCTGATTAACCCTGCGACAGTTCTTGCGGACTTCTCCATTGTAACCCAAGAGGGGATTTATGTTTCCCATTTTGATTATTGAGTTCACGTAGTGTTCAAAGAACAGTGACTCGTTTTCTGCATAACTTCTAACCAGATCCGCTATCCCAGGGTCTTTTCCGGTCCTCAAAACCTGATCTGAATGAAGAAGTCCTCTTCCCTCCAGTATCAACTTATAATAGCTGTTGTCAAATTTTGAAGGGCTGACAAAATCTAGTGGGTGTATGTTGTTATCACCTCCAGTGCGTGGGCAGACTGATGCCAATGTGTAATAAGACCTCTGCTCTAGTGTCTTGTCCGGTCTGTTGTCTCTATGCTGATTGTAGAGCCGTTGTTTGAAACTCGCACATCTGGCCATTCCAATGGTGTGGCTACCTGTTCAAATGTAAAATAAAAGTATCCTTGAGAAGGAGATTATGCGGATCCAGTAGTAAAAACTATATTCATGGAATTGCATTTGAAATTGCACTGTTAGTTTCAAGTCCTACAATGATGATCTAATTGGAACATCTTATGTGATTATGATCTAAAGATTTTGTTATTTTCTATGTTCTTCCAATCATCCTTTTCTAGCAGATATTATTACTGACAACACTTATGCCTTTTCTTTATTCACTTCTATGGTTTTTCTTGATGTATTTTCAAGCTTATGCTTATGACAAGAAACTGCTGTAGAGAATATAAGTAATCGAGCCACTTCTGCATAGTTAATTCCCATCAAGCCTTTGTGTTTTACTAGTTTACCACAAATGTTTAATTTGAACATTGAAGAGGTGTCATACCTGATAATGCTACAAGGTCCACCTTATCCAGTCCTTGCCTTTCAAACAAATTTATAAGACGATGTAGTGTTGCATTTGGTGGAGGAAGGCTCTTATTTGCTAGCTTCATATTTGCTGTCTTTGAATCCCTCCGTCCTAGCGGAAGTTCCCAATATGGGCCACCACTCTGTCATGAGATGACATTATCAGGCATGTGTTAAAACTATTCAAAATATATGTAAATTAATCTTAAATAAAGAAATATAGCTAGATTAATTTTTTACTTTAGAATGCCAGTTTTTAGTACTCTAAATAAGATTAGAAGTGGTTACTTTGAGAAATTCTCTATTTTGTTTTCTTACAACTAGCAGAGGTTTTTGTAATTGGAGAGCATATGCTTACCAGTGCTGTTGAACCTCTGGCAGCTAGGGCAATAGTGTCAGCACAAGAGACTGTTTGTGGACATGCTTCTTCAAGTGCAGCTTTGATCTCATCTATGACTTCGAATCCTCTGATAGAACTCTTGTTGGGGATAGCATTTTTCTCGCTTACGACTGCCTTGTTATGAATAGCGCTTGTATTCATATGAGGCCAATGAGCCGGTATATATACACAAAGTACAGGTGGTAAATATGCAAAGAACCCCTCATAACAATAGGGAATAACAAACTATACATATATCTCTAACACCCCCCTCAAACTCATGGTGGATCCACAACACTGAGTTTGGAGAGGTAGAAGCTATGCTGTGCCCGAGTCTGGGCCTTCGTGAAGAAATCCGCTATTTGAAGCTCCGAAGGCACATACTGAAGAGTAATCACCTGATCATGCACACAAGACCTCATGAAAGAAGCATCAACACCAATATGCTTGGTGAGCTCATGCTTTACAGGATCACGAGCAATACTGATAGCACCTGTACTGTCTGACAAGAGAGTGGTCGGTGTAGTGACAAACACCAAAATCCTCAAGTAACCACCGTAGCCAAGTAATCTCTGCTGTCAAGAGAGCCATAGCTCGCAACTCAGCCTCTGCACTCGAACGGGACACTGCAGTCTGTTTCTTCGTCTTCCAGGCAATAAGAGAACCACCAAGAAAAACACAGTAAGCGGAGATAGACCGGCGATCAGAAGGATCGCTGGCCCAAGTAGCATCCGAATAGGCCTGAAGCTGTAACGAGCTGGAACGTGGAAAGAAGAGACGGCGAGAGATAGTCCCACGAAGGTATCGCAGAACTCGAAGAAGGTGGCTGTAGTGGACCTGAGTGGGAGCTGAAATAAACTGACTCAGAATATGAACTGGATAAGTGATATCCGGACGAGTAATAGCAAGGTAGACAAGACTCCCAACAAGATGACGATAGCGAGTCGGATCAGAAAGAGGCTCGCCATCAGAGAGTCGGAGGTGAACATTGAGCTCCATGAGAGTCTCAACAGTACGCTGATCAGTGAGAGAGGCACGATCAAGAAGATCCTGAATATATTTCTCTTGGGACATAAAGAAACCATCTGGAGTAGAAGTAACCTCAATCCCAAGGAAGTAACAAAGAGGACCAAGATCCGACATAAGGAACTGCTCACTAAGACGAGCCTTAACAAAGGCAATGTACTCAGAATCATCTCCCGTAATGATCATATCATCAACATACAGGAGAAGAAGAGTCCGACCACGAGACGAAGTGTGGACAAAGAGCACAGGATCATGATCACTAGCTGAAAAACCAGCAGCAGTGACCACAGAGGAGAAGCGCTCAAACCAAGCACGAGGAGCTTGCTTAAGGCCATAGAGAGAGCGACGAAGGCGACAGACCATGCCCTCAGGAACAGAATACCCAGGTGGCGGATGCATGTAGACCTCCTCACGCAACTCGCCATTAAGAAAGGCATTCTTGACATCAAGCTGAGAAACAGACCAGTGGCGAACAGATGCCACCGAAATAAGAGTGCGAACAGTGGTCATGTGGGCCACAGGAGCAAAATTCTCGTCGTAGTCAACACCATGCTCCTGCTGGAAGCCACGAGCAATAAGACGCGCCTTATAGCGCTCAAGAGAGCCATCAGAGCGAGTCTTAATCTTATAGACCCACTTACACGTGATGGGATGAGAATGAGATGGAAAGGGAACAAGATCCCAAGTACCAGTACGCTCGAGGGCAGCAATCTCCTCGGCCATGGCAAGCTGCCACTCAGGGTGAGTAACAGCATCCCGGTAGGAGACAGGCTCACGAGTAGCTGCGCCAGCAAAGGCAAAACGGGCAGGAGGCCGAATCGACTGGCGATCGCGGAGAGCGTAGCGAGGAGAAGATGACCCATCAGGGGAAGATGGAGCATCAGAAGAAGATGGAACATCAGGAGAAGATGGCTCATCTGGAAGATCCGCAACACGAGGTCGACGAGTGTAGAAGATAAGGGGAGGAGGTACTGTAGTGGGAGGAGTCTGCGGAGTCGTAGGAGACGACACAGGCGACGACAACGGCGGAGAGGCCACAGGGGGAATATGTGGAGACTCAGTGGGATAGGTGGACGAGGGCAAAACAGATATAGGTGTATCTGGAAAGGTCAAGAAAGACAGAGACTCCACAGAGGAAGCCGAAGGAGAGGCAGGACGTGGGTAGAATGGACGAGACTCGTCGAAAGTCACATCCCGAGAAACCCGCATCCGACGACCAACAGGATCCCAGCACCGATAACCCTTGTGCTCGGCACTGTATCCCAGAAAGACACACTCAACAAACTGAGCGGTCAGTTTGGTGCGTTCTCGAGGGGCGAGGAGAACGTAGCAAACGCAGCCAAACAGATGAAGTGTAGAGTAGTCAGGAAGAAGACCACAGAGACGCTCAACAGGGATTGCTCCCTGAAGAGCAGAAGAGGGCTGAATGTTGACGAGATAGGTGGCAGTGGAAACAGCCTCGGCCCAAAAGTGAGGTGGAATAGAGGCGGCGATCATCAGAGCACGAGCCGTCTCAAGGAGGTGACGATGCTTGTGCTCAGCGACACCATTCTGAGCATGAGCACCAAGACAAGAGAACTGAGCGAGAGTGCCCTGCTCAGCAAAGAAGCTGCGCAGGTAACGAGAGAGGTACTCGCCAGCAGAATCAGCACGAAAGACACGAATAGGAGTGGAGAACTGGGTGTGAATCATAGTGGAAAATTGTTTATAGATAGACAAGACCTCACTACGAAAAGACATGAAATATATCCAAGTATGGCGAGAAAAATCATCTATAAAAATGATATAATATCGATGACCCCCTTTCGAAACGAAGGGAGCCGGACCCCAAACATCTGAATGAACAAGATCAAAAGGGCGCTGAGATACAGACTCACTATGAGGATAAGGAAGCTGAATCTGTTTACCTAACTTACAGCCCTGACAATCTAAAGACACGTCTCCTGAGACAGACCCCAGAAGACCACGACGAACTAAAGACGACAGACGAGATCCACACAGATGACCAAGACGGTGATGCCACTGCTGGAAAGAGCCGGTAGATGAAGTGGCAGAAGCGGAGAGACTGGCGGCGATGGTGGCAGCGGAAGGAAGGTGAAGCCAGTCAAGCTCCCAGAGACGCTGTGAGTCACGGCGCCGAGGGCCAGAACCAACCAGAGCTCCCGTGTGGCAGTCCTGAACACAACAAGAGTCAGAGTCGAGAATGACCCGATAACCAAGGTCAGTAATCTGCCCAGCAGAAAGAAGCTGCAAGGTAAGGCGAGGAACATGAGCAACAGAAGGAACATGAAAAGATGAGTTGCTAAGAGATCCTCGACCAGAGACAGAAAGAGATGTACCATCAGCAGTAAGAACACTGACAGGAGAATTAAGAGGTGTAATAGAAGACAGAGTGGAAGGATCAGGAGTCATGTGAAAAGATGCTCCAGAATCAAGAATCCACGGGGAGGTACCTGACTGTGTAGGAGGTGGTCTCTCAGTGCCCGAAGAGTCAGTAGCAGAACCTGCAGAACCTGTCGAGGGAGAACCTGAAGCGGCAAGTAGGCGTCGAAGTCTGGCTATCTCCTGCTCGGTGAGAGAAGCTGCTGAAGAAGTCGAGGCAGACGTCGTCGTAGAAGCACTAGTGCCAGTAGAAGAACGGCGTGAAAGATGCCGCTTCTTCTTGTAGCACTGGGACTCAGTGTGGCCATCCTTGTCACAGTAGGAACAGTGAGGACGGCCACCTCCAGACGGAGGACGGCCACCACCACCTGTGGTAGCCGCTGGAGGAGGCAGCGTAGCAGGCGGACGAGCGGCGAGCACAGAGGGGAGTGGCATCAGACCAGCACTACTCAGACGAGTCTCCTCCGCGCGTATCTCGGTAAGAGCCTCCAGGAGAGTGACACGAGGGTGGCGTGCAAGGAGCTGGGCACGCCTTTTCTCGAACTCAGGACGAAGGCGAGTAAGGAACTCGTAAACCCGCTGAAACTCCAGGTCAGCACGTACATCCAGGCAGCACGGACAGGTACGACAGCCAGCAGTGCGGAGAGAGTCCAACTGACGCCAAACAGCAGAGCTCTGAGCGTAAAAGGCGTCAACAGTAGCATCACCCTGCTGAAGAGAGTGCTCCTGGCGGACCACGGACAGGTACAGGGCATCACCAGAGGGCTCGTAGCGCTGACGAAGATGAGTCCACATCTAGAAAGCCGAAGGGAGTCCCACCACCTCAGAAGAGAACTGAGGCTGGACACTGGCGATGAAGACAGCAGCAGCCCGAGCGTCGTCATCGTACCACTGAGTGTAGATGGTCAGACGGTCCTTGTAGGAATCCAGATCCTTCTGATAGGTAGAGGCAGCGTCATCATCAGCAAGGCGAGCGGCCTCAGTAGCAGACTTATCGGCTGTCGAGGGCAATGCAACAGGCGTAGGCTCCGTCGGAGGAATAGGGCAAGGCGGGCAGGTGACATCGCCAGAGAGGACGCCCCAGAGACGAAGACCACGCATGTGGATGCGCATGTGAGACACGAAGTCGGTGTAGTTAACACCATCAAAGATCACCGGCAGCGAGGGAGGGAAACGGTGCCCATTGGTAGGCGGCGCTGGACGGCGCGGCGACCAAGGCAACGAAGTCTAACAGGCGGCGCTGGACGGCGCGGCGGTTAGAACGACGTTTTTTTTGGCTTCTAAGAGAAGCTAACGCCGCTGTGCTCTTTAAGCCAGATCCGATCGGGCCGCAGCCTCCTCGGGCGGATCGGCCGAGCGGCCACAGTGGCGACGGGCGGCGGGCCCCGGCAGGGGCAACCAGCGGCGGCGGGGCCGGGCCGGGTAGGCGGCCGGTGGTCGGCGGCTGTACGGGCGGCGGGCCCCGGCAGGGGCAACCAGCGTCGGGAGCGGCGCGCGATGGCGCGACGACGACGGCGCGACGGCGGCGCCGGCTGAGCGGCCGAGCAGGCGGCGACGGCGGTGGAGGCCGAGCGGACGGCTTGACGGCGGTGGAGGCCGAGTGGCGCGCTTCGGCGACGGCGGTGGATCGGCAGCGGTTGGAGTCGTCGGCGAGACGACGGCGAAGGAGACGCAGGAGACGTCAAGGATGATGACGAGACGGCGACCTCCAGATTGGATCCAGAGGCGGCAGGGGAGTCGGCGGGGCCGACAGCGTCAAGCGGAGCGACGGGAAACCCTAGGTACGCTCTGATACCATGTTATGAATAGCGCTTGTATTCATATGAGGCCAATGGGCCGGTATATATACACAAAGTACAGGTGGTAAATATGCAAAGAACCCCTCATAACAATGGGGAATAACAAACTATACATATATCTCACTGTCATCCAGCAAAACTGATGCGTCGCACCCCTGAAATTTGATCCTGTGAGCAAAACCATTTTGATCTATAACACTAAGTACACCACTAGGTGATCTAGATTATAACGATTGAAGCTGAAAGCATGGTTCCAATTCTCAAGAAAATGCAATACTCAATGGAGGGTGAACTATGTGGTTGTAGACATTTTGTTTAGTTTAGGCGGTAAAGCATTTGAACTGTGCTAACCTGAACAAAGCAGTCATGAAAAAGGAGCCTGAGAAGGGAAGCGGCTATCCGCTGTTCCTTTGCGATAGCCTTCTTTAAGACAGACACCACAATCTCATCAGCTTGTGGGCATGTGGATTTGTAGAAATCTGGAGAAAGACCTGAATTTGGACTGTGTCCAACAGGATAAGCACCCTCGTGGTGACCAGGGAAAGCAAGTGAGGCAGAGAAGTAGAAAGAGGCAATGAAGATTGCACCAAGGATTCTCTTGGATGAAGCCATGAGCTTTGTAATGCTGTTGTGATTTTGTGTTTTAGTTCTTGCATTTCACTTCCTATTTATAGAACTCATGTGATTCAAGTTCTGCATCATTCCATCCACTCCACCTGTGGTAAGAACCATCCATATGCTTCAGGTGTACCTGATTTAGAGGTGGCTTTTGTCTATTTCATCTGTCACTCGTCTGTTACCACTATCTTATGTCCCATGTGTTGCCATGCCTGACCTGCCTGAAGTTCTCCTATTATTGGTTCCACATGAAGAGCAGTGAGAATTTTATAGTAGGGCTATGTAGTTCTTGTGTACGGCGTATAGCATAATTGAATTCCCCCTGTTAGTACTATCTTTGAAGACTCTGCTTTGTTAGTGCTCTAAATACATTATACATGTTGGAAACAGTAAGTGTTGGCATTTCCCGGAAACATGAATGGAAAATGTTGGCATTAGCTGCACCTACTCCAAATACATACATCCTTGTAACACCATTGAGAGGATGAGTAGAAAGCACATGAACACATTCAGGATTGGATCTGACATTAAGGAAGCATTGGTAGCCTTACTATCGATATCTGGGAATCTTTAGTGGTTTTTTGTGTGTGTTTACGCATGCATGAAAGAGTGAACTGTTTATAATCACGTGACGGTTCAGCACTTTGTATTTCGGCCGATGCAACCTGCTATGTTTCGTTTTCAGAATTCTGACCAAGCTTAGAATGCAATTCAGTGCACTGACGAACCTTAGAATGCAACCATTTCGGAGCCCAGGTTTTCTGTGAGCTGCCAGGACAAGTTCCAACTTCCAAATAGTGTATAATCCCTAGTCAAATGGGTACCTTCTTTTCAACTGCGGTCGATGTCTTTTGACCTTAGCGCAAACGCTCGTACAAATAAACCGAATGCTGATAAGCTGTTTCGAAAAGACTGTCCTAATAAACCCCTTCGAAATAACGATGAAGAAGTCGCCCCATTTATTTATTCGAAAGAGTTAGAAGCTATAAACTAAAAAAGAATAGTACCAATATTTCTAGTTTTGGACCTAGCTTCTACCGCGCAGTTCTTTCTTCATTGCTTAACCACAGTGCTATCCTACACCGCAGTCTAGTACCCACAGCAGTACTCCACACAATACCAAGTCCTGGTGCTAATCATCCGGTTACCGGAAAACCTAGTACGTCACGGGATTTGTGATACCGGCCGGTTTTCGATGTAATTATGCGCCAATTTAAAGGAATTTAGTATTTGGTACTATTTCAAGGTCAAATAGACAACAAAAAGTATTTTTTTAAAAAAAACTTCATGGGATTCCGCCGGAAACCCAACGGTTACCGGAGTACTTTCTATCTGAACCGGTAACGTATATGCCCTGCCCGTGGCCCAGTCCTACAGTGATGATGCGATGAATCTTGTTGCATCCGAAACAATGATGAGAATGCCAGCAAGCTAGCAACGAGTAGTGGCCAGTGTAGTACTGCAAGATCATGTGCATGCATTTTGCCTTGCACGGCAATCAGGCCCGGCCCTGAGGGGGGGGCGAGCGGAGCGGTCGTACCGGGCTCCCAAAATTCAGGGGCCCCCAATCCCCCATAAACATAGTATATATACTATGTATACTATCCGTCTATGAGTCTATCCGTCTTCCGAAATACCGGCCGGGACGACTTCTTGTCTTTGGTCTTCTTTCTGAAATCTGACTTTCCGACTTCTTAGTTCTTCCGTGATTCCGTCTAGCCGTCTAGGGCACGCCGCACGCCGCGCCGAGCCGCGGAGGGTGGCCGTCTCTCTCTCCGCCGCAACAGGCGAGCCGAGCGGAGCGAGCGATCAGCCGCAGAATTCCCAAACCAGCAGGTCCACATCTACATCACTTTGTCATTGCTTCTTGTAGTTTGCATATTAGAAATTTTTTAATCAATAATTAGTTATTTGTAGTTACTAATTATACTATTGTTCTTTAAATTTTCAGTACCATGTCATCTAGAAAATATGCATCCGGCAGTGAAAAAAGAAAAAAGAGGAAACGAATAGATGAGTTGATAGAATCACAGAGAGGATCCATTGACAAATTTTTTAAAAGTAATACGAGCAGTTCAAGAAATTTTGATGAATGGCGATAGTTGCTGTGGAGGAAGATGCTAATGTGAATCTAGAAGATGAGGGCCCTACGGAAGACCATGTCAACATCAACACAAATGATAACAATGTAAGTGACCATGAGCACATATTTAATTCATCTGCTACAGAATCTGCTAATTTTGATGAACCAGTATTTACTACAAATATTTATGATCCGATAAATTGGGGTAATCTTGATAACAAAGTAAGAGACATATTAGTGGAGAAGGGGCCTATAAGAGAAGAAAATATTGAATTTCCTTTGGATGACAACTCAAGACATTTTTCGTACAGTCATTACTCTAGAAAAATGAGCAATGGAGAGGTACATGATAGAAAATGGTTAGTTTATTCAAAACACGTTGATAAGGTGTTTTGCTTTTGTTGCAAGCTTTTCAATTCTGATAAGGTAATATCTAGAAATGTTAGAAGAAATTTTTAAGGTAATATCTATAAACTCTTTGATATGAATTTTTCTTTAATACATAACACATTTTAAGTGTTTGTTGGTAAAATTAGATACATATATATGTGTGTATGTAGATTTATATTTAAATATTTATACTAGGCCCCTATTTCTAGTTTTGCCCCGGACCCCTAAAATCCCAGGACCGGCCCTGACGGCAATGACCTTTGCGATCATCAGGGGATGTCATGCTGCTCTGACATGACTGATCCTCCTCTCGGGGTGAAAGAGAGTAATCCCGTGCAGATGTGCTTACAGTCAGAGTAATCTCGGCTCATGCACCATGTGCGACAGTGCGAGGACCGAAAATAGTAAAAATGATAAGTACTTCTTCATTCCGCTTTGTCCAATTAGCAGCCCTCGAGAGCAAAGCGAAAATCTGCTTTATTGCTAAAAGTGGATATTTCTGAGGCCTTTGACTCCGTTTTCTTGGCCGTTTCATGGCGTGAATGGATATTGCTTTTGCTATCCAGTGCGCCGTCGAGAATCCTTCTCAATGGTTCTCCAGGCACTACGATTGGCCTGCGAAGGGGTCTTTGACAGGGAGACCCATTGTCACCGATGCTTTTCATCTGGCTCAATGTATTGTTTCACAAAGTGAGCTCTTTGCAGACTCTTACCCCTCTTGGAACCTCAAGTCTTCAAGAGCACATGTCCTTATATGCCGATGATGTCGTTTTCTTTATTGCACCGTCTCAGCAAGACATCAAAGTAGTCAAATATATTCTGCAGATCTTTGGACAGGCTTCGGGCCTTCAAGCCAACCTTCAAAAAAGCTCCATCACCCCAATTGCATGCGACGACATGAATTTAGATATCGTGTGCCAGGAGTTACCTTGTGAACTCTCCACCTTTCCTCTAAAATATCTGGGTTTGTCTTTGTCCGTGTCTAAACTGACCAAAACTCAATTACAGCCGCTGCTAGAAAGACTCACTACCAAACCGTCGAGTTGGAGAGGCAAACTGCTCTCCTCAGCCGGCCACCTCGTCCTGGCCAAGCACGTCCTCTCTACCACCTTCTTTCCTTGGATTTGCCTGCATGGGCAATTAGAGTGATTGACAAGAGGCGTCGGGCTTTTCTCTGGAAAGGGACAAATGAAGTTCGTGCAGGTCATTGTTTGGTCGCTTGGAAGACCGTCTGAAGGCCATCTCCTCTCGGGGGCCTAGGCATCTTAGACCTCAAACTGATGGGGTTTGCATTGCAATTGCAGTGGCTATGGTGGCAGAAAACTACCCCTCTCGCTCATGGGTTAACCTCCAATCTTCTCACAAACTAGCTATCCGTTCAATGTTCTAAGCCGCAATAGAAATGTTGGTGGAAGATGGACAGAAGACTCTTTTCTGGATGGATAATTGGTTACATGCAAGTCCATTCAGTCCTGCTAGCCGTCACTCTGGAACATCATCACGCCGAGAGCTAGGGGATTCACAACGGTCGCCTAGGCCATCACCCTCAAGGCTTGGGTCGCCGACATCCACAACGCCCATTCTGCTCAAGCTCTGGCCAACTACTTTCAGTTGTGGCACTTAATGGCCACGATGACCTTATAACCACAAACTTCTAACAAACTTATTTGGAAGCTGAATTCTTCGCTTTTGTACTAAACCAAATCAGCATATAATGCGTTCTTTATTGGTGAAACCCTCCTTCTGAGCTTCAAACAGATTTGGAAGAGTGGGGCGCCATTGAAATGCAAATTCTTCATGTGGTTGGTATCAAATGATCGTTGCTGGACGGCGAACCGTCTGGCTTGCCATGGGGTGTCAGTCAATCCAACTTGCGCCCTATGCAAACAACAACCCGAAAGCATCAACCATCTATTTGTGCATTGTCCTTGGGTGTAATTAGCGTGGACAAAACTTTTGAGCCTCTACACCCCATACTGAATATTGACCCCCCCGGTAAGGAAACTTCATGAATCTTTGGACTGTATGGAGAAAGTTCTTACCAAAGACCCTTAGGAAGGGCTTCGACTCGCTTGTCATTCTTTTCTATTGGACAATCTAGAAGGAACGAAACTCCCGTATCTTTGACAACATAGAAAGGGACATTACAGCCTTTTTGTCCGTGAACCGTGATGAAATAGTTTGCTGGTGCTGTGTCAAATACAACGACGGAGGGAGCAGTATTTTTATTTACTCGATCGGAAGGCAAATAGAATGATAAAGAGCCCGCAATCAATATACGGACTATACGGTAAGAGAAGTCTAAACCAGGAATACATGTAGCTAGCAGGACACATGCACAGAGTCCGTTAATCCCATACACACACCGTCACACAGTGACATAAAAAGTAGAAACAGTCGCGTCCGGCATTAAGGCCGCGCCGAAAATTTCAGCTTGTCGGCACGGCTCCTTTTGGCGGATCATGAACAGAAGTTACAGGATCCAACTTACTCCTGCTCGATCGATTTCGTCACACATATTTTGACAGGCACGCACATGCATGAGAGGACGTGCTACCTAACGCTACTACTAGCATGCATGCATGCATGCATCGATCGATCATTAAATTCCGTTGCATTGTACGTCCGTGGAATGGAAAAAGGCCAATCACCTTAATTGGGCGATTTGATTAGTTAGCACTAGTAGAGTGGTAGTTAGCATCTGGCTTGGGGAGCCAGCAGCTCCTAGGTCAAGGACTCAAGGTTGTACTCATGTGTGGTTGCATGGGTGAATCATGGCGACCTATTGACCATGCATGCGTGTGTGTGTGTTTATATATCGCTGTCAAAGAAAGCGTATATATATATGCATGAGCTAGCGAAGCTTAAGTCGTAGCTAATTATCGTTGTGGTTATCATCATCGTCAGAAAGTGGGCTAGCTCTCTCTAGCTAGCTAGGTCAAGGCCCTCTAAATCTTTAATTAACCTTCAACAACGAAATAGAAAATGATATGATATACTATGCATGATCTTACGTTTATGCGGGTCTCACGTTCGTTGCATGCATATCCTAACAAAGGAATTGAAAATGGCCTTGTGTTGTGTCTATTACAGGCATCAGTAAGGTGCGTTCATTTTTTTAGTGCGATTGATAGTTTATAATTGTGGCTAATAATTTTTTTGTCCTAGTATAAGTGTTCGTGCGAACGAACCGTTTCGAAAAGCTGTCCTAATAAGTTACTTCAAAACGACGATGGAAAAACCATCTTATTAGTTTGTTTGAAAAAACCATAAGCTATAAAATAAAAGGAACTGCTTCTAAGTACACTGGTGAGTGGATTTCCTTGTAGTGACTCGTGCTTAATTAATTTGCATCCCTTGAAATGCTATAGGATCACCTTTTAGCTAGCCATTGTTCACAAAAGTTTTCCGGTACACATAGAAGCACTCATGCATGCATGTCAACATACAAAATAGATAGCTTTCTTTACGGTCGTCAGGTCACAACGGGTCTTGATCTATGTATGGATTAATAGAAGTTAGTACAAAAGTTTAGTAAACAATTAATTGCCGAACGCAAAGGTATCTGGAAAGATTAACAAGTAGAAAACATTATCCCGTTAGATTAGATAGAACCAACAGCTAGCAGGTGGAGAGGTTGAAGATTATGAGCCTTGACCTAAAAAAGAGCTGAAGAACATGAATCGAACCTGATGTATAGCTATGTCCATGCATAATTGTCACCTGTCAAACTCAAAGTCAATTGTGGTTATCCAATTTCAGCCTACACTGCACGTAATAAACACTTTTGCACCGCGTACTAGCTACACTACACGGAATTAGGAGCTGCATGCACGTCATTAAAATGGTAGGCTCTCAATCTTAGGTCTTGTTTGGAACACGTACGTAAATTTTACAAAAAAATAGTTTAATTTTCGTATGAAACAGGAAATATTATCGCATTCTAAACGGGGGCTTAGTTAGCCATTGTAAGCAAAAGTTTTCTTGTACGCATGCATAGCAGCGCTCACACATCGTGTACACAATAGACAGTTTTCTTTTATAGCGGTCAGGACCTCGAGGGACTTGAGCTCTGGATTAATCGAATTAAGTTAATACAAAAGGTTTACATAATTGCCAACTTCTATATACGTACGTACAGAGGTCAACGGAAATTAAGATTAACAATTACAAAACATATATAAACTCCGTTAGATTAGATAGAACAACCAGGGGCTAGCAGGTGAAGACGGATGAAGATGATGATCCTTGACCTAAAATGCCATGAACAGTCAAATCAAACTCCCCATATAATTGACGCGCGGCTATCAAACTCAAAGTCAGGTGGTTATCCAGATTCCATGCCCAATATTACGCTGTTTAGCTGCCGGCTGGGCAGGTGGAAAAGGCCACATGGAAGCAGACGGACGGGTTAGTTGGGGTGGGCGTGGGGCCCGGTAGTTGGTACACTAGCTAGTACTCGTTTCTCTCTCTCTCTCTCTCTCTCTCTCTCTAAGCTGTGGTGCACTAGCCGTTGAGCTTAATGTATAATCATGGCCCTATTTCTTTGGATTTTTTGTGATTTATTTTGCTTCGGTTTCTCCAAAAAGTGAAATAAATGAATTGCCTTTTCAAGTGACTTCTCAAACCGGATTTTTCAACCGGTTTCTTGAGTCTAAAATAGTGTACACCATCCACGTCGGAGTCTCTGTCGTCCGCTGTCGTCTCAAAAAATACAGATAAAAACCATTAGCTATAGCCAAAAATCATCAATCATAGCTTAAAAGAAAAGTGCCTATGTACTTTGCCTTCTTGTTAATTTATGGTTACGGGCAATTCGATTATGATTATGTATGGGTCAGTAGATAGCTGATTCGATTTTGCTTAATTAAAATATAATGATGATGATAAGTTAGAGTCAGTCCACGTGCTTTCATGCATGGCTCAATGAGTTCTTCTTGCCTTTCTCGAGTTTTAACAAATTAGATTAAATTAATAATAGAGTTGTTGCAAAAAGTAAAAAAAAGGAGATGATTGAACAATATATTGCATGCATACCCCTTTTCCGTTTTTTCAGGCCACTATGAAATATGAATTGCTTGTAAGGGTACTGATTAAAACAGCAGTCTTGTAACTGTTCCATCAAAAAATTATGAGCAATGTAATATTGCCCTTTTCTTTTAGTTTCTGAGTTTTGCTATATATATAGCTTTGTGCTGCAGATACCAAAATGCTCCAGGTAGCATTGTCGACGAAATTGAATCTACCCATGGATGCATCTTTGACTTCGGTGTGGTGGTCCAAGTGAGTAGGTACGGTTGTGTTAGGCGTTAACAGATCTTGCTACCATATATATATATTGGATATGCTAATTAATTAATTAGTCTTTGCATGCAGTGTAAATAATCACCTGTTTTGCGTTTCTGCAAAATCAATGTAATTTCATCGATCACCTATTATGTCTGTAACATTCATGCTTAGAACAATGAAAGGTAGTAATGTATGATTATGTAATCCAATTGTCCGTGTTAAGATCAAGCTTGATTATCGTCGTCGTAACTAGAGAACATATTCTCTAGTGTTTGATTCTTAGTAAATAAGCTAGCAAGCATACATGCATGAGTTCTAATAGGTTTGTCCCAATCTTTAGTTCTATTACAAGAGCTGCAAAATTATCATGTCGTTTTACTCCTACATTGTAATATACATGCGGTAAATATAACTTTCACCCTTCCTCTAGAATGTAGCTAGTCTTTTTTCTTCGCTCCTTTTTGACGCGGTGTAACGTAGCATGGCAGGCTTGCAACCAGTGTGTGTGAAATATTCATCACACGCATCAGATTGCGTAAAGTGCTATCAATTCCCTAGAAGCATGGAGAAACATGCACATCCCTCCCTTCTCAATCAAACAAAACACTTCACAAAACAAAACATAGCTAAAAAATAAAATTAGCCATCTCTTGAAAGCAGACTTATCAATACCATTCTGGGATCAACGGTTTGTACTATTCCGTCACCTAAAATGGTACAGAGCAGCCCTACATTTTGTATCGACTTTGATACTAGCCATACCAGCTCGATACCAGCCACACCGGCTTCAATATCGGATAATATTGGTCAAATCGACAGAATAGATAATACCATCTATTGAACTCATTGAGTTATATGTTATATTTTATCATACTACTATATATTTAATATTACAGATGAAATTTGATATGCATATAATTGAATATACATACTTATAAATACACATCATTATATTATACTCTAAAATGGTAATCGATATAGGCGATACCGAAATGTACCATTTAAGAGCCAAACCGGTATAGACCAGTATCGACTAGTATGCTAGGAAGCCAAGGGCCTTCTCTAATAGCCAACAAAGCAGTTTCCAACTTGTCTTCTATGATCAACCACTCCGTTCTTTTGGGCTTTTGCCTTTTCCAAAAGTCGAAACAAACAAAACAGTTTCTTGAAGCGGATTCTTTAAACGGTTTCCTAAGCCTAAAATTGTATGCACCGTCCGCCTTGATGTCTTCGCCGTTCGTTGCTGTCTTAAAAAATATAACAAAAAACTATCGATTACAGTCTAAAAGAATAGGGCCAATATTTCAGGCTTCCATGCCAAGGGATCTCATTAAATGCTTGCTTCTATTTCATAACGCACGTAAAAATCGTGCATGCTTAACTGAGTAAATATAACAACAGGAAGAAAAAGGTAAGATTTGACCTACTAAAACTGTGAAATAAAATAGCCCAGAAAATGAACATATATATACATTATGGGAAACACAGTAATTTAAAAGAGCTTTTTTGCCTACTAATTTATTTTTAAAAATAAAAGCTTGCTTACAAGCAAATCGGAGTTGGTAAAATGAACATCAGAATAATACATTAAGCAACTCTCTAATCAATAATTTAGCTGTCAAGTCCTTCATTCATGGAACAAGTTGCAATAAATCATTGGCAAATCATTTTCAGTTCTGTATGTAAAATTTGTGTTTGTTAACTTCTAAGAAATGTGTAGGACCTATTCAAACTTTGGCCTTTTCTTCAACTGCAAGCGTGATTGCTATGCTGTTAAGAGTTGATTATAGGAGGAAAATGGGAATGGGATGAACAGGAGACAATTATGAGTCAGGAGTCTAACACAGCAGAAGTCAAATGAGCAGGTACTCTAGCCAATGCCAATTTTGTCTCCCCCAAGGTTTGTAATAAGTTATATTACAATAGCCGTCCATAGGGCTATATATAATACATGAGACACACAAATACCTAAACCCTAGACAATAGGAAATGATCTAAACACCCTTAACACCCCCTCAAATGCAAGGTATATGCAATAGCATTGTATTTGAAAGGGTTGACACTAAAATAGGAAAAATCCAAAGTCCGAATCTTGATGATGTCATTATAGTGTGCAGCACTTAAAAAATTATATCGAAAAGATCGCCTCTTATCCGAAATCGTGCGGTAGCCTATAAAACACAAAGTGCAGGGGCCAAGAAGATAGAGGTAAGCAGGAGTAAAGTTGACCACGGTAACACGACAAGGAGAATGTGGAAAGTGACACAGGTAGAGAGTTGTCAAATCAAGCCGAAGAGAGATATAGAAGCATAGCGGCACAGATCGAAGCCCGAGACAACGACGGCGTAGTGCACAGCAAGCACAACAGAAGCGCGGTGCAGAAGAAGCGCAGTGGCCTTAGAAGCTCAAGGCGACAACTCAAAGAGAAGCAACGGCATCATAAAGACTTCTACGATCTATAGCAGCTCAAAGAGAAGAGCGACGACTGCAGCTATGCGAAAGAATGGAGAGGACCATGCTCATCCAAAAGGATAGACCATGGCTAGCAAAGCAATCGGCTGACTAGCAAGAAATTTGTGGACTCGCATAGCTTTGACGAACTGAAAGAGACATACTACGGATTTAGATGAACACAATGGAAGACTCAAAAGAAAAGACACAAAGATGGTGAATCTAGCTGATTATAGCAGCAGCGACACCAAGTGCAAACAACCAGTCCACTCATGCTGCTCTCTATCCTCGCTTCCCCCAATTTCCTTCAACAACGAAGGCATGGGTCCATCAGATGAAGAGATGGTTCCTTTCTCCCCTCGTCTCCTTTAGGAGCTCTAGGCACGGCTCGCCCATCCCCTTTTTCTCCTCCCTCACACCCCCAGTAGCACATAAGGGAGAAGGGGGACAAGTAGGAGAAGGAGGCCAAGGCGGGAGGCGTCGGCCAGAGGCGTGGAGCGGCACGGGGTGTGGACGTGCAGGCGGCCCGGAGGCGCGATGGTCGGATCCAAGGCAGCGACGCGTGAAGAGGCCGGAGAGGGCTGGATTCGTCGTGGCTCGGGATGCACGGATCCAGTGGGATCCAGTGCAGAGGACCCCAAATCCGACTCAGGCTCAGCCGACCGAGGCAGCTACGGCGCCCGAGATGAAGAGGGCCAAAGGCGATCGAATTTGGCGCAGTCTAGTGGCATGGAGCATGAAGGAGGTCGAAGGTGGCCGGATCCAGATGGAGGAAGATCAGCAACGACCGAGTCCAAGGCAGCGGTGGCAAGATCCGAAGCGGCGATCACCAGATCCGAGGCAACGATGGTTGGATCCAATGCGATGGCTGGGAGGCGGCCAAATCCAGCTTGGTGGCGGCTGGGAGGAAGCCCGGGCGCAAGCTCAGGCGGGCACCAATGCGGCTCAGGCAGGCACAGATATGGGCCATGAGCTGTGCTTTTGGGCTGGCCTTATGGCCCATTCGGCTGAAGAGCAGAAGCACATAAGCATCAACAACAACAACAACAACAACAACAACATGGAAGGGGATCGAAGATAGAACTGAAGGCTTGGCCTCCTCCCTCCCTGTCTCTTCTCAGTTTCCCCTCCTGTTCTTCTTCCCACCCCTCTGATTCCTCTATGGTTTTCACTCTGATTCCTCATCCCTTATATCCCAATTACCCAAGCACTAGTGTTTGATTGTATCTGGAAGTGAAGAACCGTGACAAAGAGTTCCCCTAGTATTCCAGCCGTGCTAACTTTGGGCCTGTTATTTATGGCTGTAGCTTATGGCTTTTGATTGAAATTTTTGAATTTTAGCTGTTTGCGACAGAGATTACGGAGAGAGATATCCACTTGCGATTTTGGATGGTATAGGTGTTGGGCTTTTAACGTGTATTATAATTAACTTGTAGACGCCGTCTTGAAAAAAAATACTCCGTTTGAAAGTTAGATATTATAACAGAAGCCAAAAGCCGAAAGAAATAGGCCTTTGACGTTTATCGCCTGTCAAACTAAAATGGACAAAAGAGTTTGTTTGTACGAGATGCCTACGAGAAATTTCGATATTTGACACTGAATATGTGCGCCTCTCAACTTTTAACCCCCAATTCGCACGCCTTTAGAAATTTAACCCTGTCACTGCGAATTCTTTTGATTCAAAGGATTCTCCTCATTTTCTCTCCTTTTCTATTTTGACACTTGTCACTGTGAAAATGAGGAGAATCCCTTGAATCAAAAGAATTCGCAGTGACATGGTTAAATTTCCAAAGACGTGTGAATTGGGAGTTAAAAGTTGAGAGGCGCACGTATTCAGTGTCAAATATCGAAATTTCTCAGATGCCTACAGGTGACTCAATGTGATAAAGTTGTGTCTCCAAGAAATCTCCCAGCCTCTCGCGCAACCATTCAAACTAAATATGACTTGACTAGTGTACAAGTACACCACCCAATTTATAAATGAAGAAAATCAGGCACAAGTTGTCCTTCTCAGCATAAGTAGTTCAAAACTAGCAGTAGTCTCATCCTTAGATGACAGCTGCAGTACACCAATAAAATTTGAATTAGTGGCGGAGTTAGGATTTAGTTACGCTTCAGGGTGAAATGATCTAGGCTATATGGGCTGAACTATGAAAATATTACTCAGACTAGACTGAATTTATCCGGACTGTACACTAGATATTTTTCCATACTTCGAGCTGAAGTATATCCTGCTCAGGGTGTGGCTCTGCTCCTGATTTGAATGACAACAAGCGAGGAATTATCATGCTTCGTAGCATCAAAACATCGTAAATTAGTCATTCCGAGTTTCAGTATAGAAAATTTGAGATGCTATCGCCTATCGACGATTGTGAAAATAATTCAAGGATCCATTATGTTGATCTTTCCGGTGTTCTCATTTGGGCTTTTTTTTGCTTTTGTTTTTTCCCCACTGTTTGAGATTTTTTTTTTGCACTGTTGCTACTGATCCTTTTTTCAGCGTAATTAAATTTAAAAAAAATAAAACTAGAAAAAAATTATCTCATCAAGGATAATGCAAACAAATACCCTTAACATGGAGCATTATAGAGTTTAGCAGTAATCCCCCAGTAATCATTCTACCATATGTGAAAACATTATAGCATAATACGGCCCGTTTATATTGGTTTTTGGTTTTTAACTTATGAATAGTAATAACTTATATAGAGAGATACTTATGTGCGATTTTGGTCGATATAAATGAAGCCACTATAATGTGTACTGTAATCGACTAGTAGACCCCATCTTGAAAGGACATTCCGTTTGAAAGTTAAGTATTGTAGAAAAGCCATTTATTATAAAAAATAGCTTTTAGAAGGCAATACGAACAAGGCCATATAGGCACCAAATTTTTTGAAAGAAATATAAAAATAAAATTGAACCATCAAACCTCTAACAACATATCGCACACAAGATGAAGATATAAATTGCACTCATTCCATCATTTTTTTATTTGACGCCCTAGAATTCGTGTTGTGCCGTCAACTTTTTTAAAGTTTGACCACAAATCCATTTCAAACTATCTTGATTGCCTATATGAAAAATATATTATTAGATTTACCATTGTTAAATTTTGTGATCCGAATCTGGTTGGATCCGATTACTATTGGTCTTTCCAACAGTTTAAAGAGTCCGATCAGTATTCACTCAAAACAATAAGAATTGGTCAGAGGTTTTGATTGGGACCATCTTCATGTCCGTGATGGACTCTACGCCGACTGGAGTTAGATGTAGCTACTCGAGGCACTTCCAACTATAACTCACAGTCATCTTCTGAGACTCTCCGAGCAGAGTGTTGTTACCATCTTCAAGAAGGTTACCGTTCTAGTTTTTGATAGGTCTTTATTTCATTTTTGATTAGGACTTTGTTCCTTTCTCCGTTAGAAACTCTTATTTCCTAGCATATATATGCACCCCTGTAGTTGCATGGTTAAGACACACTAAAATACAAAGTTTTTCATGCTTGGAACTTCTCCTTATATAGTGATTTTGTTGATTGTGTGTCCATAGTTTTTCACTCGTAAGGGTTTTCCACGTTAAATTTCTATCTCATGTTCTTAATTATTCTTCATTGTTTTGTGCATTGTCTTATCGATTTCGTAACAAGTGGTATATGATCCTAACAAGTGGTGTCAAAGTTTCATGTTCGAGTTCAAAGCCACTGCCTTGGGACGAGGGCAGTCTCGAGGTGGCCATTGCGCAGTATCAAGAGTGGCATCTCGGAGGCTATCGTTCTCAGAGATTCAACTCACCTCAACTCCATTCTGCATCTCAACTCTAACTTGGCAACAACCCGCGCCACGCCGAGTGTCAATCGGTACTCTACCTCGATGATTATTGCAGTGCCAAGTTCCACCAATATCATCACCTGCACCGCTCGGGGCCATGCCATGGCATCGTACTGCACCATCTCCATCGATGATCTCCCGTTCAGTTGATCGTCGTTTTCATCAAGAAGCTATGTCGTTAGCTTTGCATGTTTTTGTTAGAGGTAAAGTTTATTGCAATTCAGGCCATTGTGTTTATTATTGGCGGTATCCATGCAGGATTAATTATTGGCGATTTCTTCAACGATCCATCATCTTCTACAGGTTACTACATCAAAATCTGCACATGTAGAGTTTAAGGTGGAGCTGCAGGTTTTTTCAACACAATTTAGGCTATGCTTGATCAAGGAGACTTGAAAAAACAATGTTAGTTGTGGGGAAAACTGAATTTAGTATTTCATTCACCGTTTGAATATGTTGCAATTTTGGATCATTTGCGCGACCATCATGGAGGAGTTTATTGCATTTTTTGTTACAGGAGAAATTTGAGTCAAGGTGGATATTATTGTATTTTATGATCCGAACTTGATTGGGTCCAACCACTACTAGTCTTTTTTACCGCTTGAAGAGTCCGATCAATATTTGCTTAAAGCAATGAGAACTGGTTGAAGGTTATAATTGGGATTATCTTCAAGTCCGTGATGAACTCTGAGCCGACTAGAGTCAGACGTGGCTACTCAAGGTGCTTCCAACTACAACTCTTCACCATTATCTTCTGAGAGTCTTTGAGCGAGGTGTTGTTCCCGTCTCTGAGAAGGTTATTGTTCCAGTTTTCAATAGGTCTCTGTTTCGTTGCCGACTAGGACTCTGTTCTTTTCTCTGTTAGGGACTCGTGTTTCCTAAACTATATATGTACCACTGTAATTGAACAGTTAAGACACGTAAAACACGCTGAAGTTTTTCTATGTTTGTAGCTTCTCTTCATATAATGATTTCGCCAATTGTATGTTCATAGTTTTTCATCGGAAAGGGTTTTCTATGTTAAATCTCTATCTGGTGTTCTTGATTATTCCTCATTGTTTCGTGTATTGTCTTGTCAATTTCATAACAAGTGATATCCAATCCTAACAGTCGTTAAAAACACTTTTATAATATTATAATTATATTGGTATATGTTAATATAAAGTTTGGAAAAGTAATGGTTAAAGTCACATCTCGAAGACCGTAAAAGAACAAAAATGTTAAATAAAAAGAACAAGGAAATAATTAATATCCACTACTAATTCAGTACAAACATGAAAACTCCTAGTTAACTTTTCGACGAATTTTCTCCATGCTGATTCTTCCTAAGTTAATTTAGTTAGGATATGAAATTAACATAATAATAGTACTTGATCACTACTGTGACTATCTTCTCATTTTCTACAGAAAGCTTTTGTATTTACTTAGCACTACATTTCTTATGATTATTTGTCTACCTAAAGCTCTACACTGGAACAACGGTTCCCGCAGTATACACGTAGTGCATATCATTACTATTATAAAAAAACGAGTTGGTGGCCGTACGTCCCTTCTCCTCCAACCGTTCATTCTCAACTTCTCATCACTCTTCACTTTTCAACTGATTAGAGTAGTTCTCTTCCATAGCATGATTCTCTATATATCCAATAAATTTCATTGCAATGTACGGACAGGTGACTAGTATACCTGTAAGTCTCAGAAAGTAACAACCTACACCGGACCCAGCAATTTGCGGAGCTTAGGCAAATTTAACTATGGCCAGTGTTTACCTGTGAAAAACCCTATCTTCAATCTCACCGACTGTAGAGAAATCCATTACATTTTCCCATATGAGCCCAGACGGCCAGGGGCGGAACCAGGCCCCTGGGCCCTGGCAGAGTAGGCTTCAGTCTAGGATATAGAAAAATACTTAATGTATAGTCTAGGTAAATTCAGCCTAACCTAGGATAACATTCTTTTGGTCCAACCTAAATAGCTCAGATCATTTCACTCCACCACTAAATTTGGAGCATAGCTAAGTCCTGATTTCGCAATTGCAGACGGCCGTGCGGGGTCACTGGCGGCGGCTCCGCCGGTGGTAACAACCATGCTACTGTTTTCTTCAAGAAACGGCCACTAATATGTGCTGCAGAGAAGAAGGCTGCTCTGCCGGTGAGTGGTGACAGGGCTTCGGAACAGTTGAAGTCCTTCCGGGAACCTGCTCGCGACATGGATGTAGGCCATGCAAGCACCTAACGCGAATGATCACGCATCCCGTGCTTCAGAGTTGGTACATCGCGCGTCCCCTTTGACCTGACGGCATGCACGCGTGTTCGCTAGGAAATCAGTCCCTGATCGTACAACGAAAGGCAACCATGCTACACATGCTCTCTAACCATTTGAGGAACCATCCAAGTTTTCAGCTTGGTCTCTATGGTTACAAAGCAAAAGTAACCTAGTTTGGTACAATTCTACGGTACGATACTACGACAATGTCCAAAAAAAAACCTTCAGAGATTACCTTTCGATCCAGCACTTGTATAGAAAATGCACGGCGCTGTAGCATCGTGCTTTTCTGATCCCCACAGGCGGGGATACGAATCAGTGATGGATGATCACCAACAATAAGAAAACCTCCATGCGCACAGCCCTGCATACGGTGCTGCATTAATCAATCCCGTCCGACCTGTAACGGCACTTGTGTGTGACGAAAAGGAGCAGGATTAATTGGGAAGCAAAACCTCGCTTTTGGCTACGCCTTTTGTACTTTGTCAGTTTGATTTCACATATGATATGTTTGTATTGTCATGTGTTGCACAAGGTTTTAAGGTGCCGCTCGGTTGAGCTGAAATAAGCTGATTTGGTTAAAATTACTGACTAAAATTACACTGTAACTAATAGTGGCTTATTTGGTTTAACTAAACTTTAAAAAATTTAAAAATGGAAAAAATATGTCAATTTATCACGGACAATGTAAAGAAATACGGAAAAAAGAACCGACAAAAAGCTCAAAAAAGCTAAATAGCCAGAAAAAGATGAAATTTAGAAATAGCAAAATCAAAAACCAGAATCTCAAGCCGGAATGAGCAGAGCCTTATGGTTGGGAGTGTGTGCTCCTACTTGTTAGGGGTGGGCGGTGGGCCTACCGTGATGCAAAAAATGTTAAAGTGAGATCGACGACTGAGCTATTGTAAGATTGTACCTGCCTTGTTAAGGTAATATTACACAGTCACAAAATTATGTGATTATTTCATAAACAAGCTTTCCATTGATATCGTATTTAGTATTGTAGTATATATGGGTACGTTTGTTAAAGACATTGCATAGTGCGTATGGACAGCATAATCACCATAGCCTCCTTATCTCATTTGCATTTTAGGTGCTCATTAAAATAAGTATTAAGCTTAAAACTTATCTGAGAAATCCCTCCATCTACACTCGTTTACAGAAGTTTAATCTTCGAGTAACTTCACACCAAAAATGAAGCCCCAAACAAGACATTAAGGACTGTGAAGCACTCTTAGGCCTTGGAGGCAAGTCTAAACTCTGGACCTTTGGCTTTGGAGTTAGTCGATGGAAGAATTAGTGCCGAAGCAGTTGAAAACAATTGCCTGGCTAGCTCACTTATTCTGTACGCATTGCCCAACAACCCAGCTGCCCTGATGCATCTCACCGTCCTCTGCTCGAAACCACTCTTCCTTCCTCGCTCCTCCTCCTACTATATATGCCAACCCATGGCCACCTCGTCTCAGCATCCACAAGAAGAGAAGTAGAAACAAACAAGTAGCAGCAATCTTCTCTCACCTGCAACGTACTGCAGCAAAGGTTTGCTTACATGGCGGCTTCCATGGGTTGCCTGGTGGTGCTCTGCCTTGTTTCTCCCCTCCTCCTCGCCGGCGCCGTCCGCGGCAACCCGTGGTACGGCTTGTTCCCGCAGTTCTACGACCACTCGTGCCCGCAGGCGAAGGAGATCGTGCAGTCCATCGTGGCTCAGGCCGTCGCCAAGGAGACCAGGATGGCGGCGTCCCTGGTCAGGCTGCATTTTCATGACTGCTTTGTCAAGGTAATCTGCTTCCTCTCTGCTGTGGTATTCTCTACACGCTTCGACAAAGCTACGATGCTTGCTGAATATAGTTCCTGCAGCGTAGTACAGCAAATTGCAGACTTTACATTTTTGAGTTGTGTGTTTAGTACAATTAGATCGTTTCTTTCAAAGACAATGATATGCATTTTATTTGACCTTCCAAGGGTGAGATCCATATAAAGGTACTGCAAAAAAAATGAAAAACACCAAAAATGGGCGTACTTATTTGTTAACTTTAGCTGTTCAAATACAAAACTCAAAAATGCAAAGTGATCAATTTTTAATTTTGCTATATTTGTACCTACGTATTGAAAAAGGTGTCCTTAGGCGCATGGAAGAACCTGTAGTTTTTACCAATGAAAAGGGAGGGCCTACCTACGTTGCGCATGCGAGCACTACCTGTTGTCTTGGTGGCAAGGTCGAGTCCGTACCATGATTGCTTACTCCTATGTTTTTCAAGTAGAGTGAAGATTGCTTGATTCAAATGCACAATAATTGGTGCCCGTCATGCACTGTTCACCCTTCACTCGATGCATGTGCCTAATGTTTGTTTGCAACCTACAATACTATCTCGTTGCATGTGCCCAATCTATGTACTATTTCGTTGCATGTACCCAATCTATAAGTGTACTATTTGGTTGCACGCGACTAATCTATCAACCAACCTTTTTTTTCCCCGGCATGTTTCTGCGTGTAGGGGTGCGACGCGTCCGTGCTGCTGGACAACAGCAGCAGCATAGTCAGCGAGAAGGGGTCCGTCCCCAACAACAACTCCCTCAGGGGCTTCGAGGTCGTCGACCAGATCAAGGCCACCCTCGAAGCCGTCTGCCCCGGCACCGTCTCCTGCGCCGACATCCTCGCCCTCGCCGCACGCGACTCCACCGTCCTCGTACGTGACACCACCAATAATTCTGTCCAACTACAAGAAAGAACGAATCGAATTAACCCTGCTCAATGTAGCTTATAAACCATGATTTCTAGCTTTTTTTATACCATAGTGTTTGAAAATGTACTATAATAGCTGTTAGTTTTTTTCTAAATAATTAAATTAAAAAAACGCTATATCATTGTAGACAATACGAAGCGGGGCTACTGTAGAAAGGAAAATGAGCATGACTTCTGTTTTAGCACCGGTTAACAAAGCTGTGTGTGTGTGTGTTCATTATTTTGGGCACAAACCTGCAGGTTGGTGGTCCAGGCTGGGACGTGCCGCTCGGCCGGAGGGACTCTCTGGGTGCGAGCATCCAGGGCTCCAACAACGACATCCCAGCTCCCAACAACACCCTCCCCACCATCATCACCAAGTTCAAGCGCCAAGGCCTCGACGTCATTGACGTCGTCGCCCTCTCCGGTAAGCTTCGCGCCGTTCATGGTCGCATCCAGCCTTCGTTGCTTATGCCTCGGTGTACTTACGTCGCACGACATGGCACACAGGTGGCCACACCATTGGTATGTCTCGCTGCACCAGTTTCCGCCAGAGGCTGTACAACCAGACCGGCAATGGCATGGCTGACAGCACACTGGACGTGTCCTACGCGGCGCAGCTGAGGCAGGGGTGCCCCCGCTCCGGCGGCGACAACAACCTCTTCCCGCTGGACTTCGTCACCCCGGCCAAGTTCGACAACTTCTACTTCAAGAACCTCCTGGCCGGCAGGGGCCTTCTCAGCTCTGATGAGGTCCTGCTCACCAAGAGCGCCGAGACGGCGGCGCTCGTGAAGGCGTACGCAGATGATGTGAATCTCTTCTTCCAGCACTTTGCACAGTCAATGGTGAAGATGGGCAACATCTCACCGCTGACCGGCTCACAGGGGGAGATCAGGAGGAACTGCAGGAGGCTCAACAACTACCACTGAGGAGGCTACTGAAGCTGCTTGATGTGTTGAACTGTACTTGCTGCTGGTGCCATATTTTGTTTGAATAAGCGAGTGTGGTTGTAATCTTCAGAGTTGTTTGATCATTTGTGTTTATGTTATTACATTGGTGAAATGTGTATGTGCTAATAATTCAATATATGGCCATATTCTTTTCGGCTTTTAAAAGCTGTTTTTCGGTTTTTCTACTGTAACTGGCTTTTAAACGGAGCATTTTTTCAAGATAGGATCTACTAGTTAATTGCAATACATAATTTACTAACTTCATTCATATTGGCAAAAACCGCACGTGAGTTTCTGTTACTCTGTAATCTCTCATACAAACAGCCAAAAAGCTAAAAGCTATAGCGAAAAACCACAAACCGCAGCTAAAAAGAACAGACCCATACAAGATGAGTTCACTTGGTTGCTTTAGATCTGGTGGTTTGACTTACCGAGTTCTGACTCCCAACTCATGGTACATGTCCACCTACTCTTCAAGTGTGTCATGGCATGGGCCGTAAAGAGCAGAAGCACATAAGCAGCAGCTGCAACCGCGTGGAAGGGGATCGACGAAAGAACCGAAGGCTTGGCCTCCTCCCTCTCTCTCTCTCTTCTCAGTTTCCCTTTCTGTTTTTCTTTCCACCTCTCTTAGGGCCTGTTATTTTCCTTCAAAGCTAACGGCTTTTAGTTTTTGCTACAGTATCTAACTTTCAAACGGAGTATTTTCTCAAGATGGGGTCTACAAGTTAAACAATGTACACGTTAAAAGCCCAACATCTGTACCATTTAAAATCGCAAGTGAGTATCTCTCTCCGTAATCTGTACCGTAAACAGCCAAAATTCAAAAATTTCAGCTAAAAGTCATAAGCCGCAGCCGTTGCCAAACATGCCCTTATTCCTCTATGGTTTTCACTCTGATTCCTCATTCTTTGTATCCATTATCCAAGTACTAGTGTTTGATTGAATCTGGAAGTGAAGGACCGCGACAAAGAGTTCCCCTGGTACTCCAGCCGTGCAAACTTTGACGTTTATCACCTGTCAAAATAAAATGGTCAAATAGTTTGTTTGTACGAGATGCCTACAGGTGACTCAATGTGATAAAGTTGTGTCTCCAAGAAATCTCCCAGCCTCTCGCGCAACCATTCAAACTAAATATGACTTGACTAGCGTACAAGTGCACCACCCAATTTATAAATGAAGAAAATCAGGCACAAGTTGTCCTTCTCAGCATAAGTAGTTCAAAACTAGCAGTGTCTCATCCTTAGATGACAGCTGCAGTACACCAATGAAATTTGAATGACAGCAAGCGAGGAATTATCATGCTTGGTAGCATCAAAACATCGTAAATTAATCATTCTGAGTTTCAGTATAGAAAATTTGAGATGCTATCGCCTATCGACGATTGTGAAAATAATTCAAAACTAGCAGTGTCTCATCCTTAGATGACCCAATTTATAAATGAAGAAAATCAGGCACAAGTGGTCCTTCTCAGCATAAGTAGTTCAAAACTAGCAGTGTCTCATCCTTAGCTGACAGCTGCAGAACACCAATAATATTTGAATGACAGCAAGCGAGGAATTATCATGCTTGGTAGCATCAAAACATCGTAAATTAGTCGTTCTGAGTTTCAGTATAGAAAATTTGAGATGCTATCGCCTATCGACGATTGTAAAAATAATTCAAGGATCCATTATGTTGATCTTTCCGGTGTGCTCATTTGGGCTTTTTGGTTTTTTTTCACTGTTTGAGACTTTTTTTTATACTATTGCTGCTGATAGTTTTTTTAGCGTAATTAAATTTAAAAAATAAAAATAGAAAGAAGGTCATCTCCTCATAGACAATGCAAATGAATACGGCAAAAAAAACAAAAAAAAAACAAAAAGATAGAAAAAGACAAAATTAATAAACTATAAGTTAAAAGCCAAAAACTGAAACCCAA
Organism: Dendrocalamus latiflorus; assembly: GCA_017311315.1. NCBI lineage: Eukaryota > Viridiplantae > Streptophyta > Magnoliopsida > Poales > Poaceae > Dendrocalamus > Dendrocalamus latiflorus. The sequence goes on along the minus strand of CM029663.1, from coordinate 53,504,665 downwards.
ACAGAGGAGCCAAATATCAAATGGATACTGCTTCGCATCAACAGATGCAGGTACAGAGCAAGTGTTCGAATTGCAAAACCTGTAGTTCTTGCTTTGACACTACACACGCGCAAACACACAGGGACAGTAGTTTCAACATTTCATGCATGGATAGAGCCCTTCGGAAAATTTCACCACCACTATTCAATCCTTGAGCTAATTTTACTTTTGTTTACCTTTTCCTTGTTCCCTTTTCTCTAGAGTAGGTCTTCCACAATTTAATCTCTTCAAAATAAGTATATAACAAGGGCATTTATCTGACAGGTTCCGCCAAAGTTCTCTTTTTTTCGTATAATCAAAATCGGAAGTACCTAAGAATCTAGGGGGACCAGTGAGAAAAAGTGGTACCATTATGAACCCCCTAATTTTTATCGACCATTACTATTTATCAGTCATTGATTTATACTTTTACATATTATAACATATTTTGTATTTTATTATGTCACAATTTCGTAAGTTACATGGTAGTCCGAATGTTATAATGTCTTTTGTTGCATTATTTTTCTTACATAATACATTTAGCAAAAAGCCATAAACCAATATGAACGTCCCAGCTTTTATTAACCACTACTATCAACTACTACTATTTATCAGCCACAGCCAAAAGACATCAGTAAAACCCAATACACATTTATTAGCTAAGCTCAGGACCATAGTAAATATAACTATATACATTTTGGCACCTGACTTGTGAATAGCAGAAACCCTATACATACCAGAAGCAGTAATCTGTTTCTAGAATCTGTTCTGTCAATAGATAAAGGGCCTGTTCTTTTTGGCTGAAACATATGACTTTTGGTTGCGGCTTGTGGCTTTTGGGCTGTTCGTGCGAGAGATTACAGAGTAACAGAAACTCATGTGCGGTTTTTGCCGATATAAATGAATTTAGTACAATATGTACTACAATTAACTAGTAGACCCTATCTTGAAAAGATATTTTATTTAAAAGCTAGTTACTATAGAAAAGCTGAAAAGCAGTTTTTGGAAGCTGAAAAGAATACACCCAAAGTGTGTCTGTGAGACAACAGAAAAATCCAACTTACAAAAGAAAAGCAGCGTTCATTATATTGAACATTAGGACGACAAGAACTTCAGTATCGTCAACTAACACATGGTGAGTTCAGAATATTTTGTCTTTGACTGATACATAAAGGATTTAGTCTTTAAAAAAACTTGCATGTAATTTTTAAATCTTGTTGCATGATCCCTAGCCCAGATAAGACCAGCAGGGAGAGCAAGATCCGGGAGGCAGAGCGTGAGCAACTCTGCAAGTGGGCCGGCCCTTTGGGAGGTGTAAAGGGGAGGTCCACATGCAGGTGGATTACTTTTTCTTATTGTTTGCTATGAAAGTACTTAATTGAGGATTCTCTGCTTCAAGAAGTCACTCATAGTTGATAATAACCAGCTCACCATCCACGGCGGCTTTTGGGAACGAATTAGACATTTTATAAACTGGGTGCTTTTGGGAATTAGTTTTTTGAGCTTTCTGTATCAGGGATTAATGATTATTTCTTCACAATTCCCACAAAGATGCACAGGTTTCTTGCAAAACCACAAAGTTAAGATCAGTAAAGTCAAACATCTTTCCAAATAAAAAACATGTTTATCTGAAACCAGCGAGTTCCTAGATAGTTGCGGACTAACCCTTGTTAGAGTAAACTTATCTCTACTGTATTTAGTTTATTGTGTAAGATGGTCTCTACATATATCATTCATTGGGCCTCACGAATATACACAATATTTATAACATAGTATCAGAATTAGGGAACTAATCTAATTCTTTTCGCTACTATCCCACCGCCATCGCTGGCTACCGCCGGCTAGCGGGACTCCGCCTCCAGCCGATCAAGCTGCCGCTGTCAGGACTGCTTCTTCCGCCGCCGCTACTAGATCGCCACTGCTAGTTCTAGCAGACCGAGTCACCACCACCCGCCAGGACTCCGCCTCCAGCCGACCAAGCTGCCGCTGGCCACTGGGATTGCTTTCGCCACCATTGCTGGGTCGCCTCTACCGAAGCTGCTTGGATAGAAACCAATCAGTTTCATAAAATCAATTAGTGTTGTAGATGTGAAATCCAAACACAAGTGAGGAGTGGATGTTAGCTGTCTGACTGGCCATCATCTATGAGAGTAAAAATAACACGTGGATTTATACAAGTTACCTCCGTGGAGTGGGTCTCTGAGGGTTCACCAGTTTGAATATGTTTTTTATTGCTCAAGAGAGATCAAGTTACAAATGAGGGATATATGGGGTATCTATAGGCTCTTGAGCCTACACAAGTGAACGAAATACACCTCATGGAGATAGCTAGTCTGTAAGTACAAGTGATGGATATTATTGTCCTTTCTTAGCATAACAGTAGTTCTTTGATCTGTATATCATCTAATCAGTCATTGGTCGCACTATACTTGTATGGCCATATCGCGAGTGGCCCTATGCCTTAGGGTATGTTTTGGGCCAGCGCAGCTCATTCGTCTTGTGGGATTTGCCAGGGATGGAACCCCTTGTAGTACAATCGGAGATGTAGCCTTCTCTGGTGAAGGCCACATGGATCCCCTGTGCCATTTCCCTTTGAAGCGAGGGACGAGGAGGCTCACAGGCATCCTTGATGGACTTTGTCTTTTCTAGGAAGGTGTTAGTTATTCCTTTAACGCATAGGTTTCCATAAAGGAGCGCTGCTTTCTAAAAATAAAAAAGTAAAAAAAATCTTCACGTCGATCTAACCTCCACGCCGTCCAGCATCGCCTATTAGACTTTGTTGTCTTGGTTGCAGCGCCGTCTACCAATGGCTTCTGTTCCACCAACTGTGATTCCATTCTTGAGAACAAAACTCCATGGAATGAACTACAGGTTGTGGTCTTCACTTATTGAGATCATGCTCAATGATCTCTGCCTCTAGGGACATGTTAGTGGTGCATGACTTTGTTCGCCATCACCAGTTCAGCCTCCTACCAGGCAGTCTACTTCTGCACCTCCTACAAGAGATGAGGCTACCAAGGAGGCAAAGGCTGTTGCTGATATTGACGCTCTTGATGGGGTCTTTCAGTATGCTATTGACGTTTTTGAACGCTGGTGTACTGATGAGGTCCATGTCCGAGGCATCCTGGTGGTCAGCATTGATGACTCCATCTAGCTAGACATTGTTGGTCTACACTCTACTCGTCGGATCTGGGAGTACTTGCGCAAGCAATACCAGCATAGTAGCGATGCTCAGTTCTTTTCATTTCATCATGAGCTGGAGAGGCTTCGCTAAGAGGATTCCTCCATCGATGACTTATATTGAGCTCTGGCCAGTCTCTGGTGCCAGCTGGACAAGTTGGCATCTCTGCTTTGCTAGGTGTCATAAGGTACAGAAGGCGGATCGTGACCACCTTCACCTTTATGACTTTGTTTGTCGTCTTCGCCTAGAGTTTGAGCCTGTCAGGGCTAAACTACTGAGCTGCTCACATCGACCAACCATCACCGAGGCTCTTTTGACGCTTCTACTAAAGAGCTTCGTCGCAGGTTAGTAGCACAGTCTGTTCCGACTGTGCTTGCTACCTCTTCTTCTTTGACTATACCGGCAGTTTCTGCTTCGACTATAGCCTTGCTTAGGTGTCTGTTTTCACCCCTGTTTTTGCACCAACTGGGGTTCAGTGCAACTATTACAAGAACTTCGAGCATGACTACCAAAGTTGAGCGGTACAGAAAAGCCGGAACAAGGCACATAGGGTGGATGATCCAAGGGGAGGCAAGGAGTCCCTTTCTCTATAGGAAGACAGATTAGCACGTTAGGTTCTCAACAAGATGATTCTGTTCACCAGCTCTACCAGGCTCTTCTTCAATAGCTCTTTCATAGCTCAACAGGTTATGCTAGTCTAACTTAGACGTCTCCTCCAAGTACCTCTTGGATTGTAGACTTTGGTGCCTCTTTCCATATGACACCGGACTCCACATCTCACTTCAGTAGGACCTTCTATTTTTCCTATCTCTTTTTAGACAACTGACATTACTCCTCTATCTGTCATCTATCAGGGCACTCTTTTGTCCATTGACTTTTCTGTTTTAACTGTTTCTCATGTTCCCTAGCTTAAGATATAGCTCCTCTTGATGGATCAGCTCACTGATCTTGGTTGTAGGGTTGATTTTGACTCTCACTCCTGTTTTATCCAAAATCGACATATAGGGATTGTACTTGGGACTGGCTGGTGCCATAGGGATCATCAGGGTCTCTACATCTTTGCCCACCTCTATCTTCTGCCCACTTCAGTTACTTCTATCACCTCTATGTCTACCCCCACCGTCACTGTTGCCACTACATCTGGAGTTTTTGCACAGTGGCATCATCATTTAGGTCACTTACGTAGGTCTCGCCTTTTTTCATTAGTTCGTCAAGGTGTTCTTGAACGTGTTACTATTGACATGACCATGTTTTGTCAGGGTTGTAAGCTGGGCAAGCAGCTGCAACTTTCTTATCATTGTAGTGAGTCCTTGTATTTTCATCCTTTTGATTTAGTTCATTCAGGTGTATGGGGACCTACTCCATTATCTCTAAAGGTGGGTATAAGTTTCATATGATTTTCATTGATGATTATTCCTATTTTACATGGCTTTTTCCTATGTCTAATCATGTGCAGCTTTTTGCGGCCTATCGTGGCTTTGCAACAATGGTTCGTACTCAGTTTGATTCTTCTATCTATCCTTTTCACTATGATTCTACTGGCGAATACTATTCTGATGCTTTTAGATAGTTTCCTTCTGAGCAGGGCACTCCTTATCATGCTGAGCGCAAACATCGTCATCTGATTGAGATTGCCCGCACTCTTTCCCTTGCCTCTCACGTTCCACCATAGTTCTGGGATGATGTTGTTTCTGCGACTGCATATGTCATCAATATGCAGCCTTCTACTGCTCTTAAGGGTGTTATTCTTATAAAGCATCTCTACTCTCAAACACCCAGTACACTCACCATCGTATTTTTTATTGCACCGATTTTGTTTTGCATAGCCTCGTGAGCATACCAAACTATCGATTCAGTTAGTTGAGTGTGTATTTCTTAGTTATAGTTTTAGCATAAGGATTATCGCTGCTATGATCCTTCTGCTCAACAGATCAGGATCTCACGAGACTTTATTTTTGATGAATCTTGACCTTTCTTCTATCGAGCTTCGGCTCCTAGTCATGTTTCCACCATTGAGATGATATTATGGTTGTCTCCTTCTGACTTTTCACCTATTTTTCCACTATCACAATCTTCCCTAGTCTGTCTCCAGTGGTTCTTTCTGTACCTTCACCTTCTGTGCTACCTCCTGTAGCACTGCCTCTTATTCCTATAGCACCACTGTTTCCTTTCTCTAGTTTTCATTACTCTAGGCATCCTTGTCATTTACCTTCATTTGATTCTCCTGGTATCTTGCCGAAACCTTCGTTTGATTCTCCTGATCATGTTCCTCGTTACGCCCTTCATGATCGGACATTCCTTCGGCCTCCTGATGGTCTCGGTTTTGCTCCGACAGCTCATGCTCTCTCTGTTACTGAGCCTAATTCTTATCGTGAGGCTGCTCCTAATTCTCAATGATAGCTCACTATGGTAGAGGAGCTTGATGTTTTACGGCGTACAGAGACATCGAATATTGTACCGACACCAATGCATGCTCTCCCTATCATATACAAGTGGGTGTACAAGATTAAGACTCGATCTGATGGTACTATCAAGCGCTACAAGGCTCGTCTTGTGGCTCATGGCTTCCAATAGGAGTTCAGTCGTGACTACGATAAGATTTTACCCCTGTTGTCCATATGACCACTGTTGTCACTCTTGTTGTGGTTCCTTCTATTCGCTAGTGGTGTATCTCTCAACTAGATATTAAGAATACCTTTCTTAATGGTATTTTTACATTAGGAGGTCTACATGTAGCCACCACTTGGGTATTCTATTTCAGATGGGCACGTCTGTCATCTTCGTCGTGCTCTTTGTGGCCTCAAACAGGCTCCTCACACCTGGTTTGCACATTTTACCTCAGTGATTACTGCTATCGGTTTCACTATCAGTTCCCATAATCCTACTCTTTTTATCCATGTCTCACCTCAGGGTAGGGCAATACTTCTTCTGTATGTGGATAATATACTCATCACTGGTGATGATTCTTCATTCATCATGTATGTGAAGAAGCAAGCAGCTTTTGATGATTGATCTTGGTTCTCTTACGTACTTCCTTAGGATTGAGGTCACTTCCATGCTTGAAGGCTACTACCTCTTCTAGTAGAAAGTGTTTCCAGGATCTTCTTGATCATTCTGGTCTAATTGACATTTGCACTGCTGACTCCCATGGAGCTATCCCTTCAGCTTCGTGCCACTAATGGTGATCTTCTCGAGGATCATACTCAGTATCGCCAATTGTTCGGAGTTTGGTGTATCTTATGAACACTCATTTTGATATTGCTCATATTGTTTATATCTTGAATCAATTCATGGCTCATCTTACCCACCTTCACTACAATCACCTTCTTTGTGTTCTTCACTAACATAGAACTTTCTCTCGTCGTTTGTTTTTCTCTAGCTCCAACTCACTACAGCTTCAGGCCTACTCTGATTGACCTGGGCTAATGATCTTTCTGATTATCATTGTCTTTTTGCTTACTGCGTTTTTCTTGGCTCCTCCCTGATTACCTAGAAGACAAAGAAGCAGACTACGGTTTGTCAGTTTCTCATTCGAGTGTTGAGGCTGAGTTGAGAGCTATGATAGTAGTGACAGTAGAGGTTACTAGGTTGAGGTAGTTACTTGCATATTTTGAAGTGCCTGTGATGAGACATATGACTCTTTTGTCTGATAGCATAGGTGCTATCAGTATTGCCCGCGACCTAGTGAAGCATGAGCTCATCAAGCACATTCGTGTGGATGCTTCATACACTCACTCATATGTGCATGAGGGAGCGCTTGCTCCTCAATTTGTGCCCTCAGAGTTACAGATTGCTGACTTCTTCACGAAGCCATAGATCAGGATGCAATATTTGTATTTTCTCTCCAAACTCAGTGTGTAATTCAACACGAGTTTGAGGAGGGTGTTAGAGTATGCTTATCTCTACTGTATTTAGTTCATTGTGAAGGGTGATATTTGCATATAGTCTCTTGTATTATATATATATATATATATATATATATATATATATATATATATATATATATATATATATATATATATATATATATATATATATATATATATATATATATTGCCTACTGGGCCTCATGAATATACACAATATTCATAATAACCATCACCCAATTGAATTCAAATACATTGTTTGAAAGGATCCAGGGTTCACCAGCTTTTGACTCTAAAAATTGGTTGTATTCTTTTCTTCTTAATAGAATGACACACAAATTTCTTGGATGATCTCGAAAAAATAAAGGATGTGGCTCATTTAATAGAAGGGCACATAAATAGAACAAAGGAGAGCACCTACTTATACCCAATTCACATCTATAAGGTGCTTTTTCGGATATTTCTACAGGAACAAATGAAAGGGAGAGAGATTGGCATAGCTTCTTTCATGTATTTACAGAATCTGTATATGTAGTGGGGGACAAACATTGTCAAAGATTTAAAAGGCAGCTAGATTTGGAAATGACTATAAAGTGAAAATTGTTAAGGGTAGTAGTGTAATAATGTAATAGTGTGTGTCAAGGATATCTATGGTATTGTAGTAGGCTAGGGGTGTGTCCCTTGTACTCCATAATCCATATCTATGCCGTTGGGCTCTTGCAATACATCCAATTGACTTGTGTCTTCCTCAAAAGTTAACAAAAATAACAAGGCAATAAAGAAACTTAGACCATATAGGCCAAACTACCTACCTGCAGATCCATTGCTCTTATAGGCTTTCTATTTGCACGCGTTTTCTCTTGTGTAATGTTTCTTATCACAAAGGCATGGTCATTGACTCATTGTATAGTAGTTTACTACCCTCAGTTTTCTGGTTGTCTTGTAAGTGTATTTCTTGCTCAATGAACTGAATTGGTTACCTCTTTTCTCATGCCATATAGTCGGACTCGGAAAAGTAATTTCGAACCTTATGTGTTTACCATGCTAGTCTCATGATCAGTGGCTAGCATACATACATTACAATATTGTATCTCATCCATACATGAATAATCAAACAAAATATCGTAAAATAATAAACATGCAAACATAGGTTTATATAGCTGAACTTTTGACAAAAAAGCCAATCGGACAAATAGTTCACATAACACGTAAATAATAGTGGAATAAATGATAAATGAGATAAACATTCTAGCAAGCATGCCATGGCCCACCATAGGTAATTGACTGGAATTAAACCTTAGTAAACGCCGAAAACTTCACTGAAACCCGCGGTGTGAAAGTAATTGATTAAGGGATCTCCTTCTTCTTGATTTGATAGTGTTCAACAAGTAATTGCAAATACAAAAAATGTACTCTGTAAGACTTTATAGCAATGTTATGTCTCATTACCTTTGCTGGTGATTCCAAAACCAGTGATGAATGGATTCTTGATTCAGCCTGTACTTTCCACATGAGCCCGAAACGTGAGTGGTTTATCTCCTATGAAGCTACGCCAAGTGAATCGGTGTTGATGGGTGATAATACACCATGCAAGGTTGCATATATTGGTTCTATTCAGATCAAGATGTTTGATGGCACCATCAGAATTTTGTCGGATGTTCTCATATTTCGAATTTGAAGAGAAATCTTATCTCGTTGAGTACTCTTGATACTAAAGAGTTCAAGTATTCAGGTGGAGGTGGAGTTCTCAAAGTCACCAAATGTTCTCTTATTGTGATGAAGGGTGATATGAAAACTGCCAACTTATATCATCTGTGAGGAACTACAATTTCAGGTAATGCTACTGTTGCCTCAAATAAATCATCTGATTTTGATGCTGCTAATCTTTGGCATATGCGTCTGGGCCATATGAGTGAAGCTGGAACGATGGAATTATGCAAAAGAGAATTTCTTGATGATCAAAGCATCGATAAGTTGAAATTTGTAAACATTGTGTCTTTGGCAAGCAAAAGAGGGTGAAATTCAGTACTACTACTCACTCTACAAAAGGCATATTGGATTATGTTCACTCTGATTTATGGGGAGAATCCCGCGTTCCGTCACTTGGAGGTGCAAGCTACATGTTGACCATCATTGATGATTACTCAAGAAAAGTTTGGGCATATTTCGTCAAGCACAAATCAGATGTATTCAAAATATTCAATGAGTAGAAGATTATAATTGAAAGATAAATTGGCAAGCATATCAAGAAGCTGTGTACCGACAATGACTTGGAGTTCTATTCTAGAGAATTTGAAGCTTTATGCAAGTCAGAGGGTATTATGAGACATTATACTGTCCCAGGCTCTCCTCAACAAAATGGTGTGGCTGAACGCATGAATAGAACCATCATAGAGAAGGTACATTGCATGCTATCAAACTTTGGATTATCTAAGAGTTATTGGGCTGAAGTCGCTTCCACTGCTTGTTATTTGATTAATCGGTCACCAAATTTGGCTATTGATAAGAAGACTCAAATTGAGGTATGGTCTGGCTCTCCAGCAGATTATTCAAACTTAAGAATATTTGGCTGTTCTACTTATGCTCATGTTAACAATGGTAAATTAGAGCTTAGAGTAATTAAGTGCATTTTTCTTGGTTATAAAACTGGTGTGAAATGATATTAATTGTGTAATCCTGAAATTAGAAAGGTGGTTATTACTGAAGTGTTACTTTTGATTAGTCTGCTATATTGCATTATAAGCCATCTCTTGATGTTCCCATTGAGAAGCAATCAAGCGTGCAAGTTGAGCATGTTATTGATTCAGGATCTATACTAGCCCCTATTGTTGTGCCGTCAACACATTGTTCCATTGCAGTTGATAGACAAAGGAGGAACAATCAGCCTCCTAAGAGATTGATTGAAGAAGCTAATGTTGTGGCTTATTATTTAAATGTGGCAGAAGAAATTGAAGGTACTACAGAGCCTTCATCTTATTCAGAGGCTATCTCTTTTAGTGATCCGGAAAGATGGATGACTGTCATGTATGATGAGATGGAATCTCTTGACAAGAATATCACTTGGGAGCTGGTCAAGTTGACAATTGAGAAGAAGCCTATTCGCTGCAAATGAATCTTTAAGAAGAAAGAAGGAGTTTCACCAACCAAAGAGGTTAGGTACAAAGCAAGACTAGTTGCAAAAGGATACAGCCAGATTCTAGGTATTGATTTTACAGATACTTTTTCCCCAATTGTGAAGCATAGTTCTATTCGCACTTTACTCAGCATTATGGCCATACTTGATTATGAGCTTGAACAATTAGATGTTGTTGGACCGAAATGGCGACAGAGGGGGGTGAATGTCGACTCTTAAAAATTTACCCCTCAAAGAGTATTCACGAAAGAGCTGAATCTCCAGTAGCTACAGAGCTAAGAAGAGTGCATAAAACTCGAGAAAATCTGAACCAAGCAAAGAAGAGCACTCACAAATAAATTCTTTCCAATAGCTATTGTGAGCTATGAAGAGAAGATCATATGTGAGAGCAAGCCCTTACTGGAAGAACATGAGGAGCAGAGGACCAAGGCATTAAGAGAGAAACATGGAAGACAAACCCTAAAAAACAAAAACAACAAAAAAATGCAAAAAGAGGGGCGGTCAGACCTCTCTGCTGTGGCCGCTCAGATCGCCATGGGAGGGCCGGTCTGACCACCAAGCATATGCCGGTCTGACCGGGCTTAGGCCGCCGGTCTGACCGCCAGCATTGCCCCGGTCTGACCGGTCCCATGAACCCTGAGCAACCCGATAGGTAAACTGAAAACTCAAACCTGAGAGATACTTTCAGACTTTCAAAAACTGACAAATGAAGGATTGCTTCCAATCTTGGAGAGACACACACACACACAGAGAGGGGATGAACAAAGGGGACACACCCTGTGCTATCACACCAACCCTCAACCACTAAAGCTCAAAGCAAAACAACATCTCCAAAGGTTCTTTTGACTCAAGCAAACCCTAACTCTCCCCCAAAGCAATGGGAATACATGCAGCCACCAACACCTATTTATAGCCCTTGGCTAATGGGTCTCCAACCCGTTACGCCCGCTAAACCCGAAAGGAACCGTCTTCTGCTTGTGCAGCCTTGCGAAATTACCAATTCGCCCCTCCTGCACCTTCCGGGAAGCTTCCGCGCTCCTTGTCATCCACGACTCGCAACCACATCGAATCTCCGTTGTCTTCGACACATCCGACCGTTCTGACCTCGACACTGCCTGTGTCTAGTCCGGTCACCTCGTGTCTCACCACGACTCCGCCTCGACGTCCTGCAGCCAACACAGACAAGAAACACATCAAATAGCACCGCTCGACACATGAAAGCATAAATAGCATTAATGAAACCGCATTTAGCCCAAACCTATCAAATTAACAGAATATCCATCCTAATCACTTTGACCAGGTTTGACCAAGTCCGACCGAAAGCCGATTGCACCTCGCAATGACATGGTTCAAACCACCCAAACTAAACTCGACTTTCCTAAACCAATGTCAATTACTCATCATACACACGGGATGACCTCTACATGGTCTCTCAGATGTGAAAACCACATTCTATGGGGAATTAGAAGAAGACATTTATATGGAGCAACCGGAAGGTTTCGTCATTCCGTGAAAGAAGAATTTTGTTTGTAAATTGAAGAAATCTCTTTATGTATCTCAGAATTTAAAAAATCTAATTATGATAGCTGTGTTTACTTGAATACTGTTAATGATACAGTTATTTATTTGCTCCTATATGTTGATGATATGTTGATTGCTGCAAAAGACAATACTGAAATTTCAAAGTTGAAAGCACAATTAAATAGTGAATTTGAGATGAAAGATCTTGGTGCGGTATGAAAATCATTAGAGACATACAGTTTGGCAAATTATACCTAAGTCAAAAACGGTATATTGATAAAATTCATCGTCGTTTCAATATGCATAAGGCCAAACATGTGAGTACTACCGTAGCTACATATTTCAGACTTTCTTCAACGTCATGTCCACAATCAAATGATGAAATTGAGTACATGCCTAGAATTCCATATGCGAGTGCAGTTGGTTCGCTTATGTATGTTATTGTATGTTCTCGCTCTAATTTATCTTAATCTTTAAGTGTGGTTAATAGATACATGGGTAATCTTAAAAAAGAGCATTGGAAAGCAGTTCAATAGATTTTCAGATATTTGCAGGGCACATCTAATACTTGTTTACAATTTGGAAAGGTTAGAGATGGACTCGTTGGTTATATGGATTCTAATTTTGCTGGAGATTTGGATAAAAAAAGATCTCTCACTAGTTATGTGTTCAGTGTTGGAGGGTGTGCCATTAACTGGAAAGCAAGTTTAGAAGCTACCGTTGCAGCGAGAGCCATCGACTGTGACTTCGGCTTGCGAGAGACAATGTCAATCTCATGAGTCTTGAGGCGTGAGTACAACGCATCAAGAGTCAAAGTCGAGAGGTCCGTGGTGTCCTTGATGGTAGTCACCTTCATCTCCCAAACCCGCAAGTCAAGTGCAGCGAGCATCTGTCGAGCGTTATCCGAGTCGGGGTATGTAAGACCGACCGCTCGGAGGTTGCTTAGAATCTTGTGAAAACGCGCAAAGCACTCATCAAGGGACTCGCCAGCGAGCATTTCAAACTTGTTGTAATCTCGCTTGAACTGGTCCTGTCGCACCGTCTTGATTTGGGTGGTGCCCTCATGGTAAGCATCGAGGGTCTCCCAAATATCGAAGGCGGACGAAAGATGAGATATGCGGTCAAACTCGCTACAACTCAGGCCCTGGATTATGATGTTCCTAGCCTTAGCGTTTGCCTCAACATCATGCATATTTCCAGCATTGATGTTCTCATCGGCAGGAACAACAAACCGGACCTTGACCTTACGCCAGATGGCGTACCCCTGAGCCTGGATGTATGTCGCCATTCGGCTCTTCCAGAAGGGGTAATCGATGCCATCAAAGACGGGAGGCTTGGTCGAGTACTTGTCTGTCGCCATGGCTCTAGAGACCGGTTAAGATCTATGAAGAAGAGCTAACCGGCTCTGATACCAATTGTTGGACCGAAATGGCGATAGAGGTGGGGGGTGAATGTCGACTCTTAAAAATTTACCCCTCAAAGAGTATTCACGAAAGAGCTGAATCTCCAGTAGCTACAGAGCTAAGAAGAGTGCATAAAACTCGAGAAAATCTGAACCAAGCAAAGAAGAGCACTCACAAATAAATTCTTTCCAATAGCTATTGTGAGCTATGAAGAGAAGATCATATGTGAGAGCAAGCCCTTACTGGAAGAACATGAGGAGCAGAGGACCAAGGCATTAAGAGAGAAACCTGGAAGACAAACCCTAAAAACCAAAAACAGCAAAGCCTACAGAAGCTAATATTGGCTATTTCTGAAGCTTGCAAAGGAGCCATTTGGCTAAGAGATTTATTTATTGAGCTTTTATGAAAGTATATCTTGCACTACAATATTTTGTGATAGTCATAGTGCTATTTGCCTTACAAAAGATCAAATGTTCCATGAGAGAACAAAACATATTGATATCAGGTATCACTACATTCGAGGTGTCATTACTCAAGGTGATATTAAAGTCAGCAAGATAAGTAGTTATGATAATCCAGCTGATATGATGACAAAGCTAGTTCCTACTACTAAGTTTGAGCAGCTCAAACTTAGTTGGTATTACTCACTAGTTTTTTGGACTTTCGGCACTCAAGATATACATGATAATTTTATTGGATGAGTCTATCATATTCTTCGACTACTGGAGGGAATTCGCTCAAGGTGGAGATTGTTAAAGTTGATCCAAATTTGTACCATGTATGTGTAGGACACTTTATCGCCTCATGCCAGATGTGGTATGGCAGGTGCATGCGCAGGTTGTATCAAACGTGGTGTCAAGTTGTAGCAACCAACTATGATTCGATTTCCTCTCCGTATAGGACTCTTTTCCCTCACACACTATATATATATACACCCCAGTAGCCCATAGGAAGAGAAAGCGCTCTATTGTAGATTCTTCTCATTATAACGATTTGCCTTCGGGCGTCTATGGCTTTTTTTCTGCAAGGGTTTTCCACGTAAAAATTCGTGTCTCTCGTCTCTATTTTTTGTGCATTATTTGCAACAACAACTGCCATAGATCAGGTTGCTGTAATTGAGTTGCTGGTTCCTTCAACATTTAGAGCTATAGTGTCATTGCATCCTGCAGGATCTATTGATCCTGATGCTGTGGCATTCTTCTCTCCTACTGAGGTAAGGATGTCTTCCAACAGCTGACTTTATCAGCTCAATTATAAACTTAGCGTAAGTAGCCAAGCATTGGTGCTAGCAGTGTGTGTTTACTGTTTAATTACATGTAGTTGCCTATGTATCAAGATCATTTCGTTGTGTTAACATGTTCCTAAGATACACTTACGGGCAAAATTTAGTCTTCTCATTGATAAAATTTGTGGGCAAGATCATCTTTTTTGACGCATGAATTGCTTATATCAGGGAGGAAGCTACCTTCATGCAAGAGGCTTATCGATGCATCATGTTTTTAAGCATGTAACGGTGTAACATCCTGATTTTCAGAGCCTTTTTGAAGCTTTTAAAATAAAATTCACCATTTGAATTTTTCTAGAATTAATTAAAGCTTAATTAGAATTTTTGTTAATTAAAAGGATTTAATATGATTAAGATAAACATTAACATTTGCCAATGTTATTTTATTTGAGTTCTTTGTGTCTCAAGGGCTTTATTGGAATTTTTCTGGATTTTTATGGATTTATTTGCTATTTTCTAGAGCTCAAAAGAATTTATTTGAATTTCTGGAAAAGAAAAAGAAAAGAAAATCCCAACCGGCCAGTGGGCCGAAACCCACCAGCCGGCCCAGCCCAGCAGGCCGCCAGCCCGCACCGCCCCGCCGTGCCACGCGTCGCACATCGGTGCCGCGCACGCGCCCGCCTTGCCCCTGCCGATGGTCGACGCGTGTCGCCATCCCGGCCGCCCGCTCACGCCCGTGCGCCATCCTCGCCGCTCGCCCGTCCGAGCCGCTGACGGGTGGGGCCCACCTGTCAGGGTCCCCGTTTCCGACCCGGACTCTCTTCCCCGTCTCCGATCGGGACGCCGCCGCCGCCTTCCGTTTTCCTCCGCCGTCTCCGAGTCGAACACCTCGACGGCCGTGTATAAATACGGAGGCCGCCCCCTCGACTTCCTCGTCCCGCAGCCGCCGTCGCCGCCGCCGCTTCTGCCGCCGTGCGCCTCGTCGCCGGAACCCGAAGACGCCGCCCTCGCCGACGTCGTTCGCCTCCGCCGAAGCCGCCGCACGTCGCCGCCGTCGTTCGCCGTCGTCGGTTGCTGCCGGTGAGCCCCGCCAGCCAGATCCCCTACCCCGCTGCCGTCCCAGACCCGCCGGCCAGCCACCGCCGCCGCCCGGCCATCGCCGCGGACACGCCCGCACCTCGCCGCTGCCTCGGCCGCGCCCCGCGTCCCCTCGGTCCCCGCGCCGCCCCCGTCAGCGCTGGCGTCAGCCGCGACCCTTCGCCTTCCCGTGCGCCCAACCCACCGTGCACCGAGCCACTGCCCTGTCGGGCCCACCTGCCAGCCGTGCACCCGTGAACCGGCCACGTCAGCCGAGCCCCGTCACCCGCCCAGTCAGCAGCCACGCCAGCCCTAGGGCCGACGGGTCATGCCACGTCAGCCCTAGCCGCCACGCCAGCAAGCCGCCGCCCGCACTGTTCCGTGCGCCGAGCCCACCGTAGACCCAGCTCCCCGTGCACCCGGTCCACAGCACAGTGCCCTTTTCCAATTTCCCCGATTTTCTGTAGATTTAATTTTCCAAGAGCCCGTTCTCCCTCGTCCTAGCTCCGATTGACCCGATTCTTCTTCCTAAATTCATCTAAAATTGAGATATACCTTTTGGTTCAGGTTTGAAAGTTTTTGGAGTTCATTTGAATTTTATTTGAATTATTTTGTCTTTTCGTTTCGCTTTCTCTCTCGTTAGATCGCGTGTTCGAGGGAGCGGAAGTTGGATTTGAAGATCAAGAGCCCTCAGCTGAGTAAGGCCAAGGCAAGTCGTATTTTTTGATCATGTTGAACCCAGTTTTCAAATCTATTATGTATTATCTTGTTTTAAATTATCATGCATCGCTACTTTATTATAAAACCCTTGTATTGGTAGTTAATAACCTAATTTATTATTTCCTCCTTGATAATTTGAATACCATGATTCTATTGTCACCATAGGATGGGTAATTGTTTAGTGATGCAATACTAGTTGTCACATGGGTGGTACGCTTATTTTGCTTAGCCATGCTTATTATTAGATCGCTGGGATCTATCATCACATGTGGTTAATTAATTTTGACTTAATGGTAAACTTGAACGTGGTGGTTAACCACAGTTATAAAATTTGTATGTCATGACATGGGTAGTGTCATGGGCATTGGTTATACAAACTTGCTTTCACTTGGGCGAATGATCGTGCAGTAAAGGGGGTGCAGGTTGCACATTGGGATGTGGATGCTTCGCCTGGGTAACTCTTAAGGACTTAACTTTGTGCGCCATTGATCTGAGCTTAATCGTGCAAACCACATGTCTAGTATGGGATGGACCTGGCATAATAATTTGTGAAGTCTCCACTTTGGTTTTACTACTGATGTTGTGTGGCGCAAGAGGGGGCAATTATCGACTAGGGGGTTACCCTACTCGACGGCGAATCCTTAGCGAGTGGGATCGGGTGGAGATGGATCACTGTAAAAGCCTTGTTGTGATTATCTTTAATGTGAGGATTATCACATCGTGTGGGTACAGTTGTGCAACCTCTGCAGAGTGTAAAACTATTCGAATAGCCGTGTCCTCGGTCATGGACAATGCTCGGTGATTTCACACGAGGGGTAGAGTCTTTATGAAATTCTGGTTTGGTTTGAGATGGGAAGTGAATGGTTAGTTCACTTGTGGTTATGCTCATTTTCCCTTGGTTAATTACTTAGTGTCTGTTGTTAAATTTGCTTTTCAATCTATTTATTGTATTTACTTTAAATTATTGCTTTATGCAAAATTAACCTTTCAGCCATCCATTGTTAAGCCTTGCATATTATATTGCATTCATTTGTTACAAACGACTTGCTGAGTACCAATGTACTCACGGCTTTATGCCCCTGTTGCTCAGTTGAGGAGGAGGAGTATCATCAGCAGGAGGTTCCAGAAGGAGAGTACTTCGACGTCTTCGCGGATTAGGCTTCGTTCTCCACTCGATAGCCTGTGGGCGTGTCGATTGGATACTGCGTTTTCTTTTGGATTTCCGCTGCTAGTTTTTGTTAAGCCCTTCGGGCTAGTCTATTGTAAGCTTGGCCATAAGGTCGTACTCTGATGATTATCAATATAATTTGGTTTTTCCTTAGAATATCGTGATATGGATGATATTTATCTTTGTTCACACTGTGTGCACTAGCGTGATCCTGGACTAGTGCAGAATACACAGGAGAGTCCGGATTTGTATATTCGGGTCTCTACAAACGGTAAATGCTTCTTCTATGTTCGTTTATTTGATTATTTGTCTGATGAGAAGCGCTGGAAATGAAACATGGGTGTGATGAATACATTATTTTGATTATGTAGGAGAATGCTGACAAGGCATTACAGTACTTCTTCAGTGTGAAACCCAGTAAATCGCTTTATCTACTATTGGTAAGTTAGAATACATCCTTCATAACAGTAACCTAGTCATTGCCAAAACTTATTGTATACATCATCATTGTTTTCTATATTTTGGACCTTACTTTTGTTAATTACTAACAAAATATTTGTAGGATCGGATAGGCAACAGAGGGGGTGAATAGTGCCTTTTGATTTTTCCCACAAGTATTCACTTATCTCTTTTCTCTGATAGCTATAAAGCTATGAAGATTAGGGTTGAAATCCCATTTGAAATCCGAAGAAACAGAGTCGAACACAACTAGATAGAAAAAAACAATGTGGTCAAAATTCGACTACCAGTCAGAAATTCAACATGGTCGAAAATCGACTACCGAACGAAAATATCAAGATGCAAGGAAGAGAACAAGACATGCTAAAGGATGAAATGGCTGAAGATGGTTTATTCTGAGCATTTAGAGCCATGAATATTATCCAAATGACCATATGAGAATCACATCAAGCCATAACACATAAACATGCTATCTAGATCATGACAAGATATATATAAGCCAGCTAAACCAAATAGATGACAATCTGAAATTTTAGTGCAAATTCTTAGCATGTCAAGTCATCCATGATCATAGTCTAGCTAGAGGTATCCAAAGATGATGCAAACCATGTCAATAAGCTAAGCGGAACCAAGAAACTAGTGTTGAGTCAAATTAGAGTGCTACAAGCTCAAGAGTGAAACATTTGTTTAAGTACTTGTAACCTTTGAAATTTTAGCAAATTGTGCACAATTGACATGTTTTTCTTTAGAAATCTCATGATTGTTGCCAACCAGATTTTTGTTTTGTCATGTGCTAGATCTCAAGCCTTATGCGACCACTCCAAGCAAAAAGCTTAAGGAAATGATCTTGGCATCCAAAACTCCCCTGAGTTCATGCCTAGTGCAATGGCAAGCCGTCTCATGAGAAAGAATTGGTGAGATCAGTTTTTTCGCACAAAAAGAGATCTTTTTGCTTTCATAAAAGATTGTACTAACCTATGCATCATCAAGAACTAACATAGCTCAATCTAAAGCTCAATAGAGATTCAACGCTCAACTCAGCCTATTTGACATGACATGAATCATAAAAGGATAACTCAAGAAAGATTAGTCTCGAGTGCTAACATGACAAGTTTTAGTTCAATTTGAGCAAGTTTAATTAACTTATCATGGCAAACGCTAGTCTACACATATGAAGTCATGATAAATCTAGCAAATAAGCACAAGTCATGCCAAGGTGTAAAGCATTGTAAACATGTCATAATAGGATAATAATCAAGGCTCAATGTAGTTATATTATAATGCGAAATGCTGAAATGCAAGAAAATCCAGCTCCCCCTCAACATGAGATGCCACTTTTAGTTCAAGTTGAGTTATGTCATCATTAAGATCTAGAAGCTCCCAAATGAACTCCCCCTAAACCAAAGTAATAAAAACGAGAAGCTGGCGAAGAAAACCAAACAGGTAGTCCTTAAAGCATAGACAAGATATAGAGAATACTATGGCTCAGACTGACTCTCACCTACCCCATATGACTCTAGGGCTATCAACTGAACCTCCAAAACACTAAGGAGCAAACACATACCCTGTTTACCTGAGGGTGGCCCGACCCTCGCTAGAACTTATAAGCAGTGAGTGAGCTCAACCTAGTGAGAAGAAAAACAGCTAATAAGCAACATCCTAGAATCACAAGATAAGAGAACAAAGTCTAAACAACTAGGCAATAGAAGCACTCTAATCTATGCTAGAAGGACTAAACCCAATGCACCCGAATGCAATGCAGCAGAAAGGAGTAAGATCATAATCAACATGATAAAGCAGTAAAGCACAAAGCTCCCCCTCACAACAGTCCGTAAGGACAAACCACCCCAAGCTCTCCTCGCAGAGCTAAGAACCTAGAGCTATCCAATGGCTTGGTAAAGATATCAGCCAACTGGTGGTCACTCTCCACAAACTGAAGCACGATGCCACCCTTCTCTACATGGTCTCTAAGGAAGTGATAGCGAATATCGATATGCTTGGTCCGAGAATGCTGCACTGGGTTCTTAGCAATGTTAATCGTAGAAGTGTTATCACAAAAGAGTGGAACACTGTCGATAACTTACCCAAAGTCCCGCAGGGTTGAAACCATCCAAAGCACCTAGCTGCAGCAACTGGCGGCAGCAACGTACTCGGCCTCCGCGGTGGACTGAACAACACCGGACTGCTTCCTCGAAGACCAGGAAATGAGAGAAGTGCCAATGAATTGGCAAGTGCCAGAAGTGCTCTTCCTATCTATCCTACAACCAGCAAAGTCTGCATCCGAGTAGGCTCTCAAGGAAAGACAGGACGAGAAAGAGTACCAGATACCATAGTCAATAGTAGCTCGAAGGTACCGAAGAATGCGCTTCACCGCCTGGCGGTGAGATACGCGATGAGAAGCCTGAAAGCGAGCACAAAGACACACAGCAAAATGTATGTCCGGTCTCGAGGCAGTGAGGTACAAGAGAGAGCCTATCATGCTACGATACTCCTTCTGATCAACTGGCTCGCTGTCCTCATCTGGGTCAAGTGTGGTGGAAGATGCCATGGGCATTGACACAGACTTACCATCACTCATATCAAAGCGTCTCAGGAGGTCACGAGTGTACTTGCCTTGATGTAAGAAGGTACCCTCCCGAGTCTGCTTGATCTGGAAGCCAAGGAAGAAGATCAACTCATCCATCATGCTCATCTCAAACTCGGTGCTCATGACATCCGAGAACTGTGAAACGAGAGCATGAGAAGAGCTGCCAAAGATGATGTCGTCCACATAAATCTGGATGAGTAAGAGGTCGGTGCCATGCCGGCGAATGAACAAGGTCTTATCCACCTTACCCATCTCGAAACCATGATTCAACAAATAGGACTTAAGCCTCTCATACCATGCTCTAAGGGCCTGCTTAAGTCCATATAACGCTTTGGAAAGCTTGTAGACATGTTTGGGTATTTGGGGTTTTCGAAACCTGGAGGCTGTCTCACATAGACTTCTTCCTCAATAAAGCCATTGAGGAAGGCACTCTTGACATCCATCTGGTAAAGCTTGAAACCCTTAGAAGCTGTAAAGGCAAGCAAGATTCTAATGGCCTCAAGTCGAGCTACAGGGGCAAAGGTATCCTCGAAATCTAGACCCTCAACCTGGGAGAACCCCTGAGCTACCAGTCTAGCCTTGTTCCGAACGACAACCCTATCCTCACTCTGCTTGTTCTTGAACACCCACTTAGTCCCAATGACATTGTGACCTCGAGGGGGCTCAACAAGCGACCAGACCTTGTTCCTCTCGAAATTTTCTAACTCCTCATGCATGGCATTGACCCAAGACTCGTCAGAGAGAGCATGACTAACATCCTTGGGCTCAAAGGTGGCAACAAAGGCAGAATGGAGACAGAAATGCGACATGCCAGACTTTGAACGAGTGACTCGCTCAAAGAGGTCTCCAATAATCTGCTCGGAAGGATGGTCTTTCTGGATATGTCTAGGAGGTCCTGGATAAGATGAAGAAGTGGCCTCTACCTCATGAGCTGACGAGGTAGGAACAGAGCCACTAGCTCCAGAAGAAGCAGAAGGCATGGGCTAATCGCCTCGAGGTGCGGTGGAAGAGGGCACCTCAAGGGGTGGATGACGGATTGGATCGGGTAGACAACCCTCATCTCCATCGTCCTCATCATCCATAAAGATGGTCTCGGATTGCTCTAAAGAACCTGAGATATCGGGCCTAGTCTCCCGGCTGGCCTCGTCGAAGGTCACCTCACAGGTCTGTACTAATTTGCTAGACTCGCAGTTCCAGACCCTATAAGCCCGTGAAGAAGTCGAGTAGTCTAGAAAGATCCCATCACAAGAACGTGACTCGAACTTATCTAGGTTCCCGGACTTCAAAATAAAGTAATTGCAACCAAACACATGAAAATGAGAGACGCTGGGCTTTCGCCCATATCTCAGCTCATAAGAACTGCGGTGCAAGTGTGCCCTCAGAAAAACACGATTTGAGACATGACACGTGGTGGCTATAGCCTCAGCCCAAAACTTCCGCGGTGTGGAGTACTCATCAAGCATCGTCCTAGCCATCTCGACCAAGGTACGGTTCTTTCTTTCCACGACGCCATTTTGCTGTGGGACGTGCGGAGAGGAGAACTGATGCTCTACACCTGTCTCATCGCAGAACCTCTCAAAATAGGAATTCTTGAACTCCGTGCCATTGTCACTGCGGATCGCTCGTAAGGCACCCGAAAGCTCAACAGAAAGCCTACTGAAAAGACCTCAGAAATGTGTAAATGTCTCATTCTTTGAGGCTAAGAAAAACACCCAAGAGTACCTCGAGAAGTCATCGACGACGACAAGGACATACCACTTCCCTCCTGCTGACTGCACTCGAGCTGGTCCAACTATACCCATATGGAGCAGCTGTCCTGGTGCATCGGTCATAGTGACTGTGACCGGAGGATGGGAAGCGGCAACCATCTTGCTGTGCCGGCAAGGAGCACAAACTAGATCTTTGACCATCTTGAGTTTCGGCAAACCACGAATGAAGTCGTGGCCGCTAACTCGAGTCAAATGGTCAAATCCAATATGACCAAGTCTCCTATGCCAGAAAGAAAGGTCACGGGACTCAGAAGCAACTAAACACCTGAGAGGATCACCAGAAGACTCAGAAAAATCAGCACGAAAGATCCTCCCAAAACGAGAAATCCCGGAAACCAGACTACCCAAAGAATCAAGAATTTCGTAATTGTTTTTCTTAAAGCTCACCTCGAAACCGTCATCGGTAAGCTGAGAAACAGAAAGCAAATTATACTGCAGCTTACTAACCAAGGCAACATCTTTCAAAATGAAAGAATCATTAACGCGCAATGTACCTTTGGCGATGACTAGAGATGGCAATAGGTACCCGAAACCCGAGTAACCGATGGGTTTTACCCGATAAGGAGGTGGGCAGGGAAAGATATCTTCACCCGCGGGTATACTGATGGGCAAAAATGTCTACCCATCGGGTAGAGCGGGTGGGGCACGGCTGTATATTACCCGTACCCGCATACTTGTGGGTAAAATATACCCGCATACTCAAGACATAGTAGGAAATTATGTGCTTCATGGTGGCGAATTTACACATTTCTAAGAGAATTTTGTACCATATTAATCATTTGGCATCAACATTAAGGAAAAGAACTCAACAAATAAGTAGTCGATACTCTGGAATAAGCTAAATAGAAAGAGAAAAATTTTAGATCCAAATTGCACAAGATGAGACTTTAGCAAACTAATCGGGTATGGGTTACCCGTCGGGTATAAATACCCGCGCGGGTGCGGGTACGGGTAAGTTTCTATACCCGTGTGCAGGTACGGGTATCGTAGCGGGTAGAGTTATATCTGTCGGGTGCGGGTATGGAGTGGATATACCCAGCGGGTATTACCCGTTGCCACCTATAGCGATGACGCGCCCAAATGAAGCGTCTCCGAAGGTGATCGTCTCATCACCTGGAGCACGGGCAAGGGAAGAAAACCAACGGGAGTCTCCGGTCATGTGTCGTGAACACCCGGAGTCTATGAGCCAAACCTTTCCCTTCCCTGCCCGGTGAACCTGAGTCAAACAGAGAGTAAAGTCTCAGTACTGGGTAAATTAAGAGTGATTTTGGCACCCAATACTGAGTAACACGTCGAGCAGCAGAAGTAGTCAAGAACGACTGACCTCTAACTACCCTACGCTCTCCGTTGCTCAAAGAAGCAGAAGGTCTACGTGTAGACCTGAAACTGTTGCTGGGTCCGACTACTACAGGAGAGCGAGTCGGAGCATCGGCAACATGCTGATCACGCTGCGAGTAGCCATCTTGATGGGGAAAACGAGATCTACCCTCAGAACGGTGGAAGTCACGACCAAAGGGAGCATGAGGACGAAAACCAGAAAACTCGGAAAAACCAAGTCCTCGATGCTGCCAAAACCCATCAACAGAAGGATGACGCGCCCAGATAAAGCGTCTCCGAAGGTGATCGTCTCATCACCTGAAGCACGGGCAAGGGAAGAAAACCAACGGGAGTCTCTGGTCATGTGTCGTGAACACCTGGAGTCTACGAGCCAAACCTTTCCCTTCCCTGCCCGGCGAACCTGAGTCAAACAGAGAGTAAAGTCTCAGTACTGGGGTAAATCAAGAGTGATTTTGGCACCCAATACTGAGTAACACGTCGAGCAGATGAAGTAGTCAAGCACGACTGACCTCTATCTACCCTACGCTCTCTGTCACTCAACAAGCCAGAAGGTCTGTGTGCAGACCCGACGCTGTTGTTGGGCTTGACTGCTACAGAGGAGCGAGTCACGACACCAACAACATGCTGATCACGCCGCGGGTAGCTATCTCGACGGGGGAAACGAGATCTACCCTCAGGACGGCGGAAGTCACGACCGAAGGGAGCATGAGGACAAAAACCAGAAAACTCGGAACAACCAAGTCCTCGATGCTGCCCAAACCCATCAACAGAAGCAAACCTGGACCTCGTGTCGGTCTTAGGTGCACTCAAGGTCTGGGGCTGACCCGGAATACGCCTAAGAGCTGCAACACGGTCTCTCTGCGCGATCCTGGCGCACATGAAGCATCGATCGATCACGTGTCCATCCTTCTGACAGAAAGTGCAATGATATTTCGCCTTCTGAGATGCAGAAGTAGCATGAGATGGCTTCGCCTTCTGAGAGGCCGAAGCTGCAGGTGGACTCACCTTGCTGTCAGAAATCCTTTGGACAAAGCCCGCTGACTTAAATTGGACTTTCTCGGTCCTGGGCTCAGTCTCGATCACACCTGGTGCTATGGGTCTGAGCACGGCAGGTGGATGCTTCCTCATGTCCTCATAGAAATCGTATCCTAGACCCTGATTAAATCTGCAAATTTGGATTGGTCTAAAATAAGATTAAGCTTCTTCTTGCCGCCTACAAATCTCTCGAGAGTGTTCATAAGATACTGACACTCCTGAAAGAGAGAGGTGCAAGAAGAGCAGGGGAAGAGGGAATAGCAGAAGGTAAGGGAGTAGAGGAAGAAGAAGAAGAGCCAACAGCAGAGGAACGAATGGCTTGTGCACGCACAGCCGACTCAGAATGGACAGTCCTACTACTAACCAGTTGGTTCACGTCACTAAGCGTCTCCACCTTACCCTGGGCTTCTCCCCCCTCAGCAGCAAACACATTACAAGCAGAAGATGGCTTCTCTAGTAAGTCCTTAGTTAGCTTCACACATTTTTCTTCCAAAGCAATCAAATCAGATTTTAGTTTATTACAATTAATGCATGGTGAGCTAACAGGGTCCTTAGAAGCATTTTGAGCCAACCTATTGTTGTCATCAACTAATTCTTGAAACTGTTTGGAGACAGCTTCAAGCTCAGCAGTAAGCTTGGGACAATTCACACAAGAAGCAATAGGCTCAAGAAGAAAAGCCTGTAATTCAGCAATTTTATGATCTGCCCGTTTTAGGTTAATCTTCAAATTATTGTAGTTTTCACAAGTCTCGGGCAGATCGAGCAACATGGTATAAAGACCTCTAAATGCGTTGTCCTTATCCTCACATGAGGTGCAAGCACTAGTCTCAACAGTAGTAGATGAAACAGGAACTACCCTACTCATCTCAAGCTCAGCAAGAAGACTCATATTCTCCACCTTAAGCGTATCAAGCTCAGAAGGCAAACTATCATGCGAGGTCCTTAGTTTCTCCATGTCACCCAACAGAGCACAGCATGTATCACAATCATCACGGGAGGGAGCAGATGTAAGTGAAGTGAGCTCATGTGATAGTCTATCTACTTCCTTCTCTAACTCGGTACACCTAGCCCTAGTTCTAGCATGAAATCCACCTAGCTTAAGAAAAGCATGATTAAGATGGTCGTAGGTGGGGGATACCTCGTCCGAGTTGGAGTACAGCTCGCTGTCGCTCATTTCGCCCTCAAGGGCCATGAAGCACATGCCGGAGAAGTCGTCGCCGCCCTTGGGTTCTTGCTCGTCCGTTCCATCGTCGTCGCTCCACCCCTCCACCTCGCTGAGATCGAGGTCATCGAAGGCGGTGAGGACGCGGTGGAAGAGCTTCTTGGCCTTCCCGAAGTCGCGGAACTTCTTCTTGCCTTGTGCGGGAACTGATGGCTTCTTGTTGCGGTTCTTGTCGGTGTAGTCGTTCTTGCCCGAACCGCCGTAGTCACCTTTGCCCTTCCCCAGCTTGGGGCAGTTTGCCCGAATGTGGTTGGGGCCCCCACACTCGAAGCAAATCACGGGTCCTCCTCTCTTTCCGTCCCTCCTCCTCTTGTAAGCATGGGAGAATCTCCGAGCTAGGAGGGCTAACTGCTTATCCGCAAGCTGCTCTAACTGATCATCAGTTATGTCACAGAGAGCAGCAAGGAAGAATCCACACAGCGAATCAGAAGAAGGACCAGAAGCCGAACTGGGATCAGTGACTAGGGCCATCAACTGTGACTTCGACTTGAGAGAGACAATGTCAATCTCGTGAGTCTTGATGCGCGAGTACAGCGTATCAAGAGTCAAAGTCGAGAGGTCTGTGGTGTCCTTGATGGTAGTCACTTTCATCTCCCAAACACGAAGATCAAGTGCAGCGAGCATTTGTTGAGCGTTGTCCGAGTCGGGGTATGTGAGACCAACCGCTCGGAGGTTGCTCAGAATCTTATGAAAACACGCAAAGCACTCATCAAGAGACTCACCAGCGAGCATTTCAAACTTGTTGTAATCTCGCTTGAATTGATCCTGTCGGACTGTCTTGATTTGGGTGGTGCCCTCATGGTAAGCACTGAGGGTCTCCCAAATGTCGAAAGGTGACGTGAGGTGCGAAATGCGGTCAAACTCGCTACGACTCAAACCTTGGATGATTATGTTCCTTGCCTTTGCATTCGCCTCAACATCAGGCATATTCGCCACATTGATGTTCTCATCGGCAGGAACAAGATAGCGAACCTTGACCTTGCTCCAGATGGCATATCCTTGAGCCTGGATGTATGTCTCTATCCGGCTTTTCCAGAACGGAAAATCAATGTCATCAAAGATTGGAGGCTTGGTCGAGTACTTGTCCGTCGCCATGGCTCTAGAAACCGGTTAAGATCTATCGAGAAGAGCTAACTGGCTCTGATACCAATTGTTGGATCGAAATGGCAACAGAGGGGGGGTGAATGTTGCTTTTTTAAAAAACGCCCCCAAAGTACTCACGACACTTTCTTCTTCGATAGCTAGCGATGCTATGAAGTAAGCAAAGTGGATGATTACTTGAAATGCCAAGAAAACCGATAACAAGATTCTCCTCCAAAAATTTGACTTCACTAACCAAGGGCTGAAATCTGCATTGCTATTTGGTTGAAAACTGCACTGCAGTTTGGCTGAAAACTGCACTGCTATTGGCTGAAAACTGCACTGCAAATTGGCTGAAAACTGCACTGCAGTTTGGCTGAAAACTGCACTGCAAATTGGCTGAAAACTGCACTGCAGTTTGGCCGAAAATTGCACTGCTATTGGCTGAAAACAGCAGACTGAAAATCAGCAAACAAGCTAAAAACTTGAGATTGCTGCAGACTTACGAGAAACTAAAATTCCCAAGAATTTGTTTGTTCTTTTCAGGTCAATTGATCTGAACCTTAAACTAAATAGCATAAAGGCCTCAAATAGCAGGAAGAATCAAAAGGGAGACAAGAATTTCAGATTTTACCCAAAAACTGAAAAGTACAGAGAGTTGCTTAAAAAACTCAAATTCCCATTTCATCTTTGATCATTTGGCTATGAAACTTTGAGGATAGATTAGCAACAGCCTCTGGACCTCTCATGCCAGGTTTCATGCCATCTCGTGAAGGGAATCGAAAATAACACCAAACCCTAGAAATTAAGAAATGGGCAAAATCCTGAAAACTTACAGAGACTCCACCAAAAAATAAATTACTCCTCAATCGTTGATCCTCTGGCTATGAAACTTTGAGGGAAGCTAATTGATAGCCTCAGGTTTCTAGAACCCAAGTTTCAAGCCATCACACGAAGAGAATCAAGAACAGCACTAAAACCCTAGAAATGCAAATGAAGAACAGAGGAGGTCCAAGAGCAAAAACTGAAATCAAAACTGGGTTCTTGGAATTTTAACTGATCAAATGATCTTGAGGCATCATCCCAACATAGAACAATCCATTTTGGACCTTCCCAACAAGAAACAACTCAAAAACAAGAAATCAAGCTAAGAGAACATCGTAGAGCAAAAACAACAGAGAGACTGGGAACTCAAACAAACTCAAATAAAATCATCTTGGATTGATAATGAGGAAGAGAGATACATGATTGCATAGAGTATCAACTCATACCATCCCTACAACCCCATACATGCTTGAAAGATCAAGAACCCATCTCCTATCTCTCAAGAACACACACAGAGAAAAGCATTGAAGGGGACACAACCCTCTGCCTCCTCCACCCACCCTCACCAACTAAAGCCTAAAGCCAAACCAACCTCTAAAGCTCATTTTGACTAAAGCAAACCCTAGAACCCTTGGAGTGCATGAGTGGGCATGCAGCCACCAACATCTACTTATAGCCCTTGGCTAACGGGTCTCCAACCTGTTACGCCCGCTAAACCCGAACGGAGCCCGCTCCCGCTTTTGCAGCCTCGCGAAATTACCATTTCGACCTTCCTGCACCTTCCGGGAAGCTTCGGCGCTCCTTGTCGTCCAAGCCTCGCAACCACCTCGAGTCTCCGCCGTCTTTGACACATCTCGACCGTTCTGACCTCGACACCACCCATGCCTAGTCCGGTCACCTCATGTCTCGCCACGACTCTGTCTCGACGTCTTGCAGCCAACACAGACAAGAAACACATCAAATAGCACCACTCGATATATGTAAGCATAAAGGCATTAATGAAATAGCCCAGACCTGACAAGTCGACATAATATGCAACCTAAACCCTTTGACCAGGTTTGACCAAGCCCGACTGCACCACGCAACGTCAAGGGCCGAACCAACCAAATCAAACTCGACTTTCCTAAACCATCCTCTCCCTCTCCCCAAACCCAAGAACACAAGCACAACATGATTTTTGGAGAGACACACACACAGAGAGGGGATGAACAAAGGGGACACACCCTGTGCTATCACACCAACCCTCAACCACTAAAGCTCAAAGCAAAACAACATCTCCAAAGGTTCTTTTGACTCAAGCAAAACCTAACTCTCCCCAAAGCAATGGGAATACATGCAGCCACCAACACCTATTTATAGCCCTTGGCTAACGGGTCTCCAACCCGTTACGCCCGCTAAACCCGAACGGAACCGTCTCCTGCTTGTGCAGCCTTGCAAAATTACCAATTCGCCCCTCCTGCACCTTCCGGGAAGCTTCCGCGCTCCTTGTCATCCACGACTCGCAACCACATCGAATCTCCGTCGTCTTCGACACATCCGACCGTTCTGACCTCGACACCGCCTGTGTCTAGTCCGGTCACCTCGTGTCTCACCACGACTCCGCCTCGACGTCCTGCAGCCAACACAGACAAGAAACACATCAAATAGCACCGCTCGACACATGAAAGCATAAATAGCATTAATGAAACCGCATTTAGCCCAAACCTATCAAATTAACAGAATATCCATCCTAATCACTTTGACCAGGTTTGACCAAGTCCGACCGAAAGCCGATTGCACCTCGCAATGACATGGTTCGAACCACCCAAACTAAACTCGACTTTCCTAAACCAATGTCAATTACTCATCATACACACGGGATGACCTCTACATGGTCTCTCAGATGTGAAAACCACATTCTATGGGGAATTAGAAGAAGACATTTATATGGAGCAACCGGAAGGTTTCGTCATTCCGTGAAAGAAGAATTTTGTTTGTAAATTGAAGAAATTTCTTTATGTATCTCAGAATTTAAAAAATCTAATTATGATAGCTGCGTTTACTTGAAGACTGTTAATGGTTCAGTTATTTATTTGCTCCTATATGTTGATGATATGTTGATTGCTGCAAAAGACAATATTGAAATTTCAAAGTTGAAAGCACAATTAAATAGTGAATTTGAGATGAAAGATCTTGGTGCGGTATGAAAATCATTAGAGACAGACAGTTTGGCAAATTATACCTAAGTCAAAAACGGTATATTGATAAAATTCTTCGTCGTTTCAATATGCATAAGGCCAAACATGTGAGTACTACCGTAGCTACATATTTCAGACTTTCTTCAACGTCATGTCCACAATCAAATGATGAAATTGAGTACATGTCTAGAATTCCATATGCGAGTGCAGTTGGTTCGCTTATGTATGTTATTGTATGTTCTCGCTCTAATTTATCTTAATCTTTAAGTGTGGTTAATAGATACATGGGTAATCTTAAAAAAGAGCATTGGAAAGCAGTTCAATAGATTTTCAGATATTTGCAGGGCACATCTAATACTTGTTTACAATTTGGAAAGGTTAGAGATGGACTCGTTGGTTATATGGATTCTAATTTTGCTGGAGATTTGGATAAAAAAAGATCTCTCACTAGTTATGTGTTCAGTGTTGGAGGGTGTGCCATTAACTGGAAAACAAGTTTAGAAGCTACCGTTGCAGCGAGAGCCATCGACTGTGACTTCGACTTGCGAGAGACAATGTCAATCTCATGAGTCTTGAGGCGTGAGTACAACGCATCAAGAGTCAAAGTCGAGAGGTCCGTGGTGTCCTTGATGGTAGTCACCTTCATCTCCCAAACCCGCAAGTCAAGTGCAACGAGCATCTGTCGAGCGTTATCCGAGTCGGGGTATGTAAGACCGACCGCTCGAAGGTTGCTCAGAATCTTGTGAAAACGCGCAAAGCACTCATCAAGGGACTCGCCAGCGAGCATTTCAAACTTGTTGTAATCTCGCTTGAACTGGTCCTGTCGCACCGTCTTGATTTGGGTGGTGCCCTCATGGTAAGCATCGAGGGTCTCCCAAATATCGAAGGCGGACGAAAGATGAGATATGTGGTCAAACTCGCTACAACTCAGGCCCTGGATTATGATGTTTCTTGCCTTAGCGTTTACCTCAACATCATGTATATTTCCAGCATTGATGTTCTCATCGGCAGGAACAACAAACCGGACCTTGACCTTACGCCAGATGGCGTACCCCTGAGCCTGGATGTATGTCTCCATTCGGCTCTTCCAGAAGGGGTAATCGATGCCATCAAAGACGGGAGGCTTGGTCGAGTACTTGTCTGTCGCCATGGCTCTAGAGACCGGTTAAGATCTATGAAGAAGAGCTAACCGGCTCTGATACCAATTGTTGGACCGAAATGGCGATAGAGGTGGGGGGTGAATGTCGACTCTTAAAAATTTACCCCTCAAAGAGTATTCACGAAAGGGCTGAATCTCCAGTAGCTACAGAGCTAAGAAGAGTGCATAAAACTCGAGAAAATCTGAACCAAGCAAAGAAGAGCACTCACAAATAAATTCTTTCCAATAGCTATTGTGAGCTATGAAGAGAAGATCATATGTGAGAGCAAGCCCTTACTGGAAGAACATGAGGAGCAGAGGACCAAGGCATTAAGAGAGAAACCTGGAAGACAAACCCTAAAAACCAAAAACAGCAAAGCCTACAGAAGCTAATATTGGCTATTTCTGAAGCTTGCAAAGGAGCCATTTGGCTAAGAGATTTATTTATTGAGCTTTTATGAAAGTATATCTTGCACTACAATATTTTGTGATAGTCATAGTGCTATTTGCCTTACAAAAGATCAAATGTTCCATGAGAGAACAAAACATATTGATATCAGGTATCACTACATTCGAGGTGTCATTACTCAAGGTGATATTAAAGTCAGCAAGATAAGTAGTTATGATAATCCAGCTGATATGATGACAAAGCTAGTTCCTACTACTAAGTTTGAGCAGCTCAAACTTAGTTGGTATTACTCACTAGTTTTTTGGACTTTCGGCACTCAAGATATACATGATAATTTTATTGGATGAGTCTATCATATTCTTCGACTACTGGAGGGAATTCGCTCAAGGTGGAGATTGTTAAAGTTGATCCAAATTTGTACCATGTATGTGTAGGACACTTTATCGCCTCATGCCAGATGTGGTATGGCAGGTGCATGCGCAGGTTGTATCAAACGTGGTGTCAAGTTGTAGCAACCAACTATGATTCGATTTCCTCTCCGTATAGGACTCTTTTCCCTCACACACTATATATATATACACCCCAGTAGCCCATAGGAAGAGAAAGCGCTCTATTGTAGATTCTTCTCATTATAACGATTTGCCTTCGGGCGTCTATGGCTTTTTTCTGCAAGGGTTTTCCACGTAAAAATTCGTGTCTCTCGTCTCTATTTTTTGTGCATTATTTGCAACAACAACTGCCATAGATCAGGTTGCTGTAATTGAGTTGCTGGTTCCTTCAACATTTAGAGCTATAGTGTCATTGCATCCTGCAGGATCTATTGATCCTGATGCTGTGGCATTCTTCTCTCCTACTGAGGTAAGGATGTCTTCCAACAGCTGACTTTATCAGCTCAATTATAAACTTAGCGTAAGTAGCCAAGCATTGGTGCTAGCAGTGTGTGTTTACTGTTTAATTACATGTAGTTGCCTATGTATCAAGATCATTTCGTTGTGTTAACATGTTCCTAAGATACACTTACGGGCAAAATTTAGTCTTCTCATTGATAAAATTTGTGGGCAAGATCATCTTTTTTGACGCATGAAGTGCTTATATCAGGGAGGAAGCTACCTTCATGCAAGAGGCTTATCGATGCATCATGTTTTTAAGCATGTAACGGTAAATGCTTCTTCTATGTTCGTTTATTTGATTATTTGTCTGATGAGAAGCGCTGGAAATGAAACATGGGTGTGATGAATACATTATTTTGATTATGTAGGAGAATGCTGACAAGGCATTACAGTACTTCTTCAGTGTGAAACCCAGTAAATCGCTTTATCTACTATTGGTAAGTTAGAATACATCCTTCATAACAGTAACCTAGTCATTGCCAAAACTTATTGTATACATCATCATTGTTTTCTATATTTTGGACCTTACTTTTGTTAATTACTAACAAAATATTTGTAGGATCGGATAGGCAACAGAGGGGGTGAATAGTGCCTTTTGATTTTTCCCACAAGTATTCACTTATCTCTTTTCTCTGATAGCTATAAAGCTATGAAGATTAGGGTTGAAATCCCATTTGAAATCCGAAAAAACAGAGTCGAACACAACTAGATAGAAAAAAACAATGTGGTCAAAATTCGACTACCAGTCAGAAATTCAACATGGTCGAAAATCGACTACCGAACGAAAATATCTATAGTAAACAACTGACAGTACGTCGAAAACTAGTGTAGTCAGAAGTTCAACGTGGTCAAAAATCGACTACCGAATGGAAATCACCGTAGTCAAAAACTGACAATACATCAGAAACCAGTGTAGTTAGGTAGCGGTCGAAAACCAACGTAGTCGATAACCGCCGAGACCAAAACCAATGTGATCGAATCGAAAATGAATGTGGTCGAAACCAACATGGTCGAAAGCCAACGAATGGTCTAAAACTAGCGTGGTCGAATCCAGTCGGCAACCGACATAATCGGGAATCAACATGGTCGGACGCTAACGAATGATCGAACTACCAACATGGTCATAACCAATCAGCAACCAAAGTGATCGAGAATCAACTTGGTCGTAACCAACGTGGTCAGACGCCAACGAGTGGTCGAACAACCAACGTAGTCAGAACCAGTCGGCAACCAAAGTGATCAACGTGGTCAGAAGCCAACGAGTGGTCGATCAAACAATGTGATCGATTCAGTTCAAAAACCAACCAGTGAGATCGATGATCAGTGAGTGGTCGAAAACCCCACGTGGTAGAGAAGACGTGAAGTGGTTGGAAGACTGAACGTGGTCGAAAACATGCGATACGATCTAGAACTTGACTGTGGTCGATACCAACGTGGTCGTAGATCTGATCACAGTCAATGTTTTCGACAGAGAACAGGGCCGACTATTTTAGTTTGATTCAAAATGAAAATAGATAAAACTTTTGATCCGTAGATCCAATGAGGTGAAACTTTTCAGAGATCATCTCTAGGGTGTTGTGAACCTATTCCAGTAAACGATCATAAAAATCATGGCCAAAGATGAGACCTTTTTCAGTTTGTTGGAAGGTTACATCAAAACCGAGTCAAAATTAAAATGGTGAATATAACTAGCTCATGGGTGGATGATGACCAAGATGAGTCTAAATGTATTCTTACATATCACAACAAGTCAGAACACCAAAACAATCGACTCAAAAATCCTCGGATCAAGAAATCACACTTTGAAGCCAAATCAATAGCAAATCAACCAAATCAAGATGTATTGCTCACTTGAGAAGGTTGAGTTTACAGTCACTCCACCTTAGAGGACAAAAAGCACACCAAATGCTCCACTCTCAAACCCTAACCCTAAACAAGAGAGACATTATGGTAGAGGGGTTAGATGGTTAACCCTACATGTCTCCATCCTAACCCCTTTTATAGTTAGACAACTAGCCACCTACACCCCAAAATTGATCATATCCACTTTTACAATGGGGAAACACGTTAAGACCCCACACACGGGTTTTACTTACTCAAATTCATGTATGCGCATTTTCCAAAGCACATAAGTGGGCATCCGCTAAATCTTTAGCCTTGATCCACCTTAATCAAACCAGCTCTATCTTGACCTAAACTGCTCTCCAATGCATCGCCCATATGCCTCGGTTTTGATCCAAGATGGTTTCTGGTATTTTGGTCAAAATACCAAAATACCCCTTGTTGACCCGGTCATCACCATCCTTTGCAAGTAATCGCCATGTTTGCCACGTGTAGGTACACCACTAGCTTGCCATGTGCCGCCAAGTCTCTTCGGTCCTAATTCTACCGAACCACGACTTACTTGGCCCTTGCAAGCCACCTAGCATCATCCCGCCGTTCGAACTCACATTTAACATTCCCGTCTTTCTCGTGCCATACTTGAGCTCACCGTTTCACCTGGCATTCTTGATCATTCTAGGACTCGACTCCTTCATGAGTCTAGGCCCGATCACCGTCGTTGACCACAGTTGACTCAAAACGACCCTGCACATCCAAAGACAAAGAATTCGTTTTCAGACACAAGTTCTTCATA
This sequence comes from Dendrocalamus latiflorus, assembly GCA_017311315.1. NCBI lineage: Eukaryota > Viridiplantae > Streptophyta > Magnoliopsida > Poales > Poaceae > Dendrocalamus > Dendrocalamus latiflorus. Next base: position 53,469,789 of record CM029663.1, on the reverse strand, counting down.
ACTTGACTTACATTAGTCAAGATATGCATTATGCAACCTTAATACAATGACTCAGGTCAACCTAACTAAATCCATGACTCAAATCCCAAAATCCTCAATTTCTGCCCAAAACGAGTCCAGATACGGTGTGATCTTTGCAAAACCAATTAACCACTCCACAAATATTGCAATGGTTCATTACAATATTAACCTAGACCATCTCATATAGTCCTTCAATGTTAACCTCTTGCAGTGTTGGATTGCCAATTATGAGACTCTATTTACAAAAGTTTGCAGGTAATCTCCCTAGATATTTAACCATACTAGCCACGTAGGCGTGGTGCCACGCCACGCCACGCCAGCTACCGTGTGGACCGAAGTAAAAGAGGTAAAAATTCACAGAAAAAAGAAAGCATAGGGGTTTTTTGCAAAAAAAATCGAGGGCCTTTTCGCAATAAAAGGAGAGTGGAGGGTCTTTTTCGCAAAAAGCCGAAGGTCTTTTCAGAAGAAATAAGGGCCTGTTCGTAATTACAGGAAACCGCGGGTCCTTACTCTGCAAAAAAGTGTGTAGGGGCTTTTTCGCAAGAATTTAGGGACCTTTTTGTGAAAACCGAGGACCTAAATGTAATTACCAAATCTTTGTGGGCTGTTTCGCGGGGGCTGACACGTGGATGGCCTCTCCGGCCAGAGAGTCCCCGGGTGTAATATATATAGTATTAGTATTGCATTTCCGCTGTACAAATGAATATCATTTCATAATTTCACATGCAGTGAATGCGGACGGCTTCTGATGATGGGCAAGTCTTCGGCTTTGCTTTTACCCCGTCCACCGCTCGTACCACCAGACTTCAAATATTGGTTCGGATCTTCAGGAGGCCTATCACATTGGATGTATGATGTCTGACACCTCTTAACGCACTCTGGACTTTTAGCTAGGATTTTTCTAACGCTGTCACCTGACAAATTACATGTACTACAACCTAATGTGTAGAACAGTGGTTTTTTTTTTTCGACTTCAATGTTGTTCAGCTATTAATTTGTAAGAACAAAAGGCTTGGCGATTGATGAGTTTGTTTGGTCGCGTTTTCATCTCTGTCCTGTAAAAACATGTATTGTCTAATTAGCAGTCATTTTGGGAACCGATGTTGCAGAACTTGGATAAATGTGTTGAGATTATTGTGTACTTTGATTATTTTAAGTTACTCCCTCAGTCTCTAAATAGATGTCATTTAGAATATGTGCAATCAAAGTTTTAAAACTTTGGCATCTTTTTTTCTCGAACGCGTAGGAGAGCTGCACATCATTATATTAAGAAGAAGAAAAATGTCCAAAATGGACCAGTACAGCAGAAAAACAACAGCATCCTTGAAACACACACTTGACCACTCAACCACGAGGCGCCTCAGGGCCAAAAACTAGTCAGCCCCCTAGCGCCAGTTAAACACCATAGACCTGCCTCATCCTTAATCTCTTGGAGAATTTTAGGAATGCTTGGAGAGGCCCCCTCGAAAACACACGCATTGCGGTGCTTCCATAGCCACCATGCCACAAGAATCACCAGGGAATTAAAACCTTTATGGTGCTGTTTAGACAGCCCTAGCAAGGATCGACACCACCACTCTTGAAACACCAGATCACTAGGTCCCAGTGTGAGATGCGATAATCCAACCAAAGTCAGAATTTTGCACCACACTTCTCTAGTAAACACACAACAGGTCAAAATATGTTGTATTGTCTCCTCCACTTGATCACATAACGGGCATTGCTGTGGATGATCCAACCCTCGTCTTGCCAACCTATATGTTGTCCAACAGCGATTAAGAGACGCCAACCAAAGAAAGAACTTGCATCGAGGCGGTGCCCAAGTCTTCCACACCCTTTCTGTTGGCTCGAATTTCACGGCACCGACAAAAAAACGATCATACGCTGATTTTGAGGAGTAAGTACCAGAAGCTGAGGGTGTACATTTGTGCTGGTCATGAACTCCCGGAGAGAGCTAAACGCCCTCAAGAATGTCCCAGATCAGGAAATACTCACAAAACACTTGAGAAGGCATTCCTCCCCTAATATCAGTGACCCACCGGAGTTCTGTCAAGGCTTCTTGCACCGTCCGACGTAAGAGAACACGTTTGGGAACCAAAAGACAGAGAGCTGGAGCGAGGTCTTTTATAGATTGTCCAAGCAGCCAACGATCAGTCCAGAATAAAGTTCCCGCGCCATCACCAACAATAGAGGTCACGGAGATTGAAAACATAGCCCGGACATTAGGATGCACCTGCACCTCCAATCCTGCCCATGGCCGATCTGGCTGGGTCTTTTTCAACCACAACCATCTCATTTGTAAAGCCCAACCAAGAACTTCCAGATTAAGTACTCCAAGCCCTCCTAAATCAAGGGGTCTGCACACACAATCCCAGCCAACCAGGCAGTGACCTCCCTTGATATCCTTCCGTCCCTTCCAAAGAAAACCCCTCCTGATCTTGTCAATTGCTTTTATCACCCACTTCGGACTTTGCAACGCAATGAAGTGATAGACAGGTATAGCCGTCAGAACCGCCTTGACCAAAGTTGTTCTTCCTGCTGGATGCATCATTGCTGCCTTCCATCCAGGTAAGTGGCTAGCGACCTTATCAATCAAGTTAAAGAAATCATTCTTAGAGAGTTTCTTGACTGACAGAGGTAATCCAAGATATTTACAAGGAAAATCCACTACAACGCAAGGCATGGAAGCTTGAACAGTTGCAATTTCTTGCTCATTACAGTGAATTGGAGTGACCGAACATTTCCTTATATTTGTAACTAACCCAAAATCTTCCCCGTACACCCTTAGAACTTCCTTGACCAAATCAAATTCCTCCACCCGTGGTTGAAGAAAGAGTACTACATCATCAGCGTATAAGGAGACTCGCTGTCCATTTCCTTGCCTCAACAACGGCTGAAGCAGACCTTGATCACTAGCTCGCTTGATGAGAGAATTCAAGACATCCACGACGATTATGAAAAGCATGGGAGATAAAGGGTCTCCCTACTGCAGTCCAGGTTGGTGAAGAATCAACTCCCCCGGTTTACCATTCACTAGAATTTGCGTAGATGAGGATCGAAATAACTTAGAGAGGGTGTTTGAAAAGACCCAAAATTTCAAACCAAAAATTTCCAAAGTTTTTGCTGGATTTTTGAGTGAATTTTGGAAACTTTCCCTTTTTGGAAAGTCTCCCCGAAATCCGCTTTCCCTTTTCGGCCGGACACCTTCCCCTTTGGCTTGGGGCCCCGCCCCTTTTCCGCCTTCGCCTTTCCCCAGCGCCTCCCGCTTCTCTCCTCCCGTGGGCGCCGTTCCTTCTCCGTCTCTCCCCGCGCCCCAGCGCCTGCGCCCCTCCCCTCCCCGCGCGCGGACGCGTCTCCGCCCGTGCCCGCAGCTCACCCACTCCCGTGCCGTCGCGTCGCCTTTAAGCCGCCGCAGAGCCGGCGTCACCCCCCGGTCGCAGCCCCATCCCGCGGAGAGACCCCTCACCTGCTCCTGTTGACTCCCCAGCCGCGCCCGTTCCTTCTCCCCGAAGCCTTCTCCTCCCTCCGCTCGGGGTATAAAAACCCCCACCGCTGTCCCTTCTCGCTCCTTTGCTTCCCGAACTCCCCCACCGCCCGCAAGCACCTCCCGCCTCCCCCAGCCACCTTCCAGAGCCGCCGATTGGAGCCCCGCCGCTTGGAGCTCCGCCATCGCCGCCTTGTGAGCCGGCGGCACCTCGGAGCCAATCTCCCTCTCCCTCCCTCCACTCTTCAATTGTTCTCGCCCAGAGCTTCCTCTCGGTGTGCTGATCACTTGGGTGGACTTGTTTGGGCAGGTGGAGCCCCGTGGAGCGCTGTCGCCGAAGCTCCCCGCCGGCCGCACCACCGTCTCCGTGGCCAGCCCTCTCCGCAGCTCCTCAGCTCCTGCCGCCGCCGCCATTGTAAGCCCCTTTCTCCCTTTACGGTGTAGCTGCCACCGATTTAACCCTAGCGGCCCCGGTGACCTCCTTCACCGCCGGGGACCCGAACCTCCCCTCTTTGCCTCCTGCCGTCCCCTCTAGTCCCCGCACCTCCCAAGCCCCAAAAATGGATTCCCCTCTCGGAGACCAACCCGCCGGTGCTCTCGGTCGCCGCCGCCGACCTTCCGTGCGCCCAGACCGCCGTCGCCGCCGTGGCCCTGTTCTGGTGGCGCTGTCGCGGACGGAGGAGGAAGACGACCGCCGTGGCCGCATCTCCACCGTCCTTCCTCTTCTGTGCCTTCTCACGCCGGCCGTCGGATGAAGCCTACTCTCTGCCGTCCGATCCCCGCCCGCTTCATCCAGTCCTTTGATTCGCGCCGCATCGGCGCCGTCCGTCCCAGGACGCGCGTCGCTCATCCGTCCCGAGCGGACGCAGCGCGCGTGGGCCGCTCCCCTCGGCCCACTCTTCTCGCGCGCGTACGCGCGCGCGGGCGGGCCGCCGGCCGCGCGTTTAAACCGTGGACCGGGCCGCACTGTAGCAAGCGGCCGGGCCAATCACTGTTCATTTGATTTTCCCGAGTTTCTCAATTTCTAAAATCCCAGAAAATCCAAATAGATCCTAGAAAATCACAGAAAATCCCAAAAATTCCCAAATTTCACCACTTTGCTTCAAATAATATCCTTGACCCATTTGTAACCTCCATTTCTCCAAATTCATCCCAGATAAATTCCTAAAATTCCCTATTTGAGGATTTATGCATTTTACTCCTTTTTAATAGATTATTTTTCCTCGCTTGATTAGGCTCAAGCCGGATTTATGTTTTTTTCAGTGTTTGCGCTAGTGTCGAAGATTCCGGAAGCTCAAGTGCAGTCGCAGGATCCAGGAGCTTCTACGTTCAAGCTAGCCGAGTTCGTCCCGATTCACGGCAAGTCAAAAGTCCTTGACCATGTTGAAATCCTATGCCATTTAAATTATGTTATTATATTATTTGCATTAAGCTAATTCTGAAATGTTAATTCGAAAATAAACTAAAATATTTAGAATGACATGTTATGTAGTTAAACCTACCACCGTTAAATGCCCTGTTAAATTTGTTGCCATGCCTTTGTAACCCTAGAAATAATTATCTGTTAATCTAGATAACTGTAGGTTATTACTGTCATGCAAAATGTTACACTAATAAGGTCGTGGCAGCGAGCCAATAGAATTTGTAAAACCCGACTCTAAGGTAGGGTGGTATGGGACACCGTATCTTAGAGCGGAGAGTGCCGGCGTGCACAAGGTAAAGTAAGGGTGCGTGGGGAAACCGCAAGACGGTCCTTGCCCAATCTCTTACCTTAGGTTTGGAGTAGGGTAAGGGAGTTGTGGGAAGTCGCGAGACGGCCTTCGCCCACCGCTTACCCTAGGTTGGGTCGCGTGCCTGGCGAGGTTGCGGACCATGTGAAAATATAAGGACTGAAACCCTTACGCTGAGCAAATGTCACAGTGATCGCTCAACCACAGGAGTTGACTTGTCAACACTGGTCTAGTAGCTGCTCAACTCAATTGAAACTCTACAGGAGGATTAGCAGTGAGGTTAGGCAAGGCGGGATACGGGTGCCTAACAACGGTAGAGTTCACTCGAAGCGGCCACTGTTTTCTCTTGTGTGTGTGTGTGTGTGTGTGTGTGTGGGCCAGACCCGAGTGAATTCTACCGGGTAGAGCCTATATAAAGAGTTGAGCAGTGAAACGACCTGGCTTCCTTAACTCAGTCATGAGGGTTAAGGGATCGTGTGGGTGAAGCTGAGCAAACTCTGCAGAGTCAAATAAATGGTATTCGAATACGCCGTGCTCCCGGTTATTGGAGCTGTGTCACTTGGGTGATTCCAGCAGCAAAGCTTAAGTAGTTTTGTACATGTTTAATTTGGATTAGGTTGGTTAATGAACTTTTGTTGAAAACCCCTGAGATCTTAAGAAGTAAGTTTTGGGTTCATCTTATTAAAATGATTGCAAATAAAACTGCATCCACTCAAAGTTAATAAACCAATTATACTCCCTTCCTTTGATGATCCGTGCAAGTAGTAAGTTAGGGTTTTCCCTTGTGATTTGCTGAGTACGGGGTCGGAGTACTCAGGCTTGCTAAATGCCACAGATGTCAGAAGGAAAAGAAGGCAATTCAAGTTTTCGTGTTGGAAAGGTCTCCCCGTCGAGGACGTCCCGGAGGGTCTCTTCTTCGACGAAGACCCGTGGCTTTAGGTCTTTGCCGCGCTCAAGCGGATTCTGGAGTTTCTATAATGTAATTATACTTTGGTCTTGCACGCCCCGCTGTTGAAAAATGGATGTTAATCCTTATGTGAATTATATGCTGGTCTTTTGTTGTAAGCATGCAATGGTATACTCTTGCGCGACACTTCATAACTGTTCATGCGTGAATAGTTGCGGAGTGCCGTGTCCGTACGCGCCCCTGGAAACGGGGGCGTTACAAGAAGTGGTATCAGAGCAGGCTCTTGACCGTAGGTTGAGACCTAAGGCAAACTAGGAAGCGATTTTACCGCAAAACTTAATTTAAAGCCATAAAAAGGATTTACGAAAAATATAAGTATTATTGCAGTCTCTTTTCCTCTCTTGTTGCTACCTCATCTATCTTAGTTTACTTCTGCTTAAGTTTTATTTTGGCAAAAATGTTTACTGCTTTGCTTGTCTGGCTTCAAAATTTCGTTTCTCGGCAGCTGGAGGAGTAGCCGTCGATCGCTAGTCTAGACTGACCCTAAGTAATAGTTGTACCTTTGTAATGTAAGGCAGGTGTAATCATGAACCCTAAGTGGTTTGTGTACCACTTGCATTTTGTAAATCTATGTCCAATATCCTTGTATGTTGTTTGCTTAATTATCCGTAATTCTCCTGCGTTCAAAGCTTTCTCCTGTCCCTTTCGCTCTCGATCTTACCTCTTTCACCCTATACTTACCTTGAAATTCAAAGTCTTACTTATCCCCTCTTATTCTCCAAAAGCCGCTGCAAAGCTGATCTCCAGTTCCCAATTGGCAGATGAATCCAGCAGAGCAGAGTGGTCAGACCAACGGGCAGGGTGCACCTGCCACAGATCAAGTCGAGATGTCAGAGCAGCAAGTAGAGTTACAGCCACCGTTCATTGTCAAGGTGACACCCGAAGAGTCAGTGTCAGCATCAAGCGCAACTGCATTGAAGTTTACAGCATTCCTGCAAACCCAACCTCCTAAATTCCCCTCAGCAACAGAACCACTGAATGCAGATAACTGGTTGCAAGATGTTGAGAGAAGAATGAATACTTTACGATGTACAGATAAGGAGAAAGTTCTCTTTGCCACCTATCAGTTGTTCGAGCCCGCAATTACTTGGTGGAATGCTATCCAGTGGATGCACCCTAAGGAGAAAGATATTACATGGGAAGACTTTGTGAAGAGATTCCGTAAAGCCTACATCTCTCCTGAAGTTATCACAGGAAAATATCAGGATTTTCTTGATCTTCAACAAGAAGAGAACTCCATCACAGAATATCTACAACAATTTCATCAACTATCCCAATTTGCTCAAGAGGAGACTAACACCGAAGCTAAAAGGATGGAGTACTTTATGAAAGGTCTACAACCCAATATGAGACAACGCCTTCAAACCATGAAGTTTTCAAACCTATTGAGCCTGGTTGATCGAGCTCTACAGATAGAAGAAAGACCAGGTTACGTGAAAGTCATGAAACGAAAGAAGCCTTTGCCTCCATCACCAACAGCTTGTTTTCACGGTGAACAGGATGGGCATTATCATGACCAATGCCCACTGAAGTTCTTACCCGGAGAAGAAGCTAAAGAGCAAGCAAAGAGGCGGACATCATCATCCCGCCTGCCACTGATGGAAGAAGATGAATCTTACCCTAAGAGGACCAGAATGGAGGATGACGGAAAGTGTAAGTCAGCGCACAAGTCTCAGTCTTCACACAATGCTCAGCAAAGCAAGACCATGGGATCACCCTCATTTCGATCCCCACCCTTCCGTCAGTTTGTGACGATACCGAAGACCCAGTCTGGACAGCCTCAGCAGCATGCCACTCCCTCACCACTCGCCACCAAGTGCCTCACCTGCGGTGGCAAGCATCTTGCTAGCAGCTGTCCACGAAGAACAGATGCATGTTTTCATTGTGGAGAGAATGGACACTACAAGCATCAGTGTCCCAGGAAGAGTTTGTCATCAGAAGCAGCTAAACTCCAAGCCCAAAACCAGCAGATAGACAAGAAAATATGAGCTATGCAGAACAAGAAATGAGATGATGTACTTTTGGTTATCCTTTTGTAAGCTAGAACTAAATGGATGTCTGTAAATTACTTTAATTAAGGCTTGTGGCAAAATTATGAAGATGTATGAAGACCATTTGTGTAAAGTAAAATGGGTGTGATGGTTATGTTGTAACAAAGTTAATCTCAGCAGACCCAATCATATCCAACCTTGGTACGATATAAATCATCCAAGTGGGAACCTGCACTTCACACGCAAGGATGATATACAGGTGCAAGTGAAGAGGAGTCAAAGTCAATCTAGAAGAAGTTAAAGCAGATTTGCTGCAGCCAGATATGCAAGCGTTAGATGTCATTTTGGGCGTGAACTGGCTAGCCCAGAACAAAGGCAAGGTAGATTGTGAGATCAAAATAATATCATTGGCCAATCCTGGAAGGTCAGAAAGGGGAAAAAACGAGAAGTATTGAAGGATGCAAGAGAGCGCATGATCCTCATGCTAGCAGTTACACCAGATCAAGCGCTAGTAGAACAAGAATACCCTGACATGTTTCCGGAAGAATTGCCAGGCAGACCCCCTGACAGATAAGTAGAACTTGCCAAAAGTTGATTACATGCACAAAACCAATTGCCAAGCTTCATTACAGAATGTCAGCCAGTGAATTAAAAGAGCTCAAGGGACAGTTAGATGAACTGCAAGAGAAAGAGTTCCAAATCTATTGTGATGCTTCAAAACAAGGTTTGGGATGCGTACTTATGTAAGATGGAAAAGTAGTTACCTATGCCTCAAGACAGTTGAAGCCACATGAAGAAAACTACCCAACACACGATTTAGAACTAGCAGCTGTGGTGCATGCACTCAAAATTTGGCGGCACTACCTGCTAGGAAATCGTTGTGAGATATTTTCTGATCACAAGAGCTTGAAGTACCTGTTTATACAGCCAGAGTTGAAAATGAGACAACGAAGATGGCTGGAGTTGATTAAAGACTATAATGTTGAACTTCGATATCACTCGGGCAAGGCCAACGTAGTTGCCGATGCCCTTAGCCGCAAGGCTCGTCCAAGCAAAGTTAACAGGTCAGAGTATCCACCAGAGTTGCAAAGAGAGATATTGCAGTTGAACTTGGTGATCACTGAACAAGGCAGTATGACAGCGTTAGAACTCCAACCAGTGCTGACAGATCAGATTAGAGCAGCACAAGATGAAGAGATTCAAAAACTGAAAAAGGAGGTTCAAGAAGAAGATTCAACGGAGCATGCGATAGATGAGCATGGAATTCTTACTTTCTGTGGTCGCTATTACATACCCGACAAGGAGTTAAGAGAGTTAATCATGTCTGAAGCTCGTTCGTCTTAATTCTCAATCCATCCAGGAGGTATCAAGATGTATAAAGACTTAAAAAAAAGAAGTATTGGTGAAACCAGATAAAGAAAGAAGTGGCAGAGTATGCAGCGAAATGTGATGTTTGCCAGCAGATCAAGACAGATCGCCAGAAACCATCGGGATTGTTGCAGCCTTTGCCAATTCCCGAATGGAAATGGGATAGCATTGAAGTGGACTTCCTCACCGAACTTTCCAAGACTCGTGAGGGATATGACGCTATCTGGGTCATCATCGATAGATTGACCAAGGTGGCTCATTTCCTCCCGATCAAGCAAACCTATGGGAAGGGTAAGCTTGCCGAGCTGTATTTGACCAGAATAATAACACTATAAAGTTCTGAAGAAGATTGTGTCAGATAGAGGAGCACAGTTTATATCCAAATTCTGGGAGAAATTACATGAAGCTTTGGGCACCGATTTGAACTTCAGTTCAGCGTATCACCCACAGACAGAGGGACAGACAGAAAGAACCAATCAGATTTTGGAAGACATGTTGAGAGCTTGCGCAATTGTGTATGAAGCAGCATGGAATACCTGTTTACCATTTGCTCCGTTCCCCTGCAACAACCGTTACCAAGCCAGTATCCGAATAGCACCGTTTGAAGCACTATATGGTAGAAAATACAGAACCCCACTGAATTGGTCAGAAACAGGAGAGCGACAACTTGTTGGCCCCAGATGGTGCAAGATGCAGAAGCACACGTCAGAATCGTCAGAGACAGACTCAAAATAGCACAGGACCGACAGAAGAGCTACGCAGATAACCGCAGGAAAAATCTGAGTTTTGAACTTGGAGATTTTGCCTACATCAAAGTCACTCCATTCAAGGTAGTCAAGAGATTTCAAGTCAAATGCAAATTAGCACCAAGGTATGTGCGACCGTTTCAGATAATTGGAAGAGTTGGGGAAGTAGCTTATCAAGTGCAGCTTCCACCCAACTTATCCAGAATCCACAACGTGTTCCAAGTATCCCAGCTTCGAAAGAGTCTACGACAGCCGACAGATGAAGTGCCTTTATCAGATATTGAATTACAGGATGACTGCACATATGCTGAAGAATCACTACAAATACTGGAAGTTTCAGAAAGGCAGCTCAGAAACAAGAACGTCAGGTTTTACAGAGTGCAATGGAGGAATCACACAGCGGATGAGGCCACCTGAGAACGAGAGTCAGACTTGCAGCGAGATTTTTCCCAACTTACTCCCTGGACCAAGTTAATCTCGGGGTCGAGATTCTTTTAAGGGGGGTAGGTTGAAAAGCCCCAAAATTTCAAACCAAAAATTTCCAAAGTTTTTGCTGGATTTTTGAGTGAATTTTGGAAACTTTCCCTTTTTGGAAAGTCTCCCCGAAATCCGCTTTCCCTTTTCGGCCGGACGCCTTCCCCTTTGGCTTGGGGCCCCGCCCCTTTTCCGCCTTCGCCTTTCCCCAGCGCCTCCCGCTTCTCTCCTCCCGTGGGCGCCGTTCCTTCTCCGTCTCTCCCCGCGCCCCAGCGCCTGCGCCCCTCCCCTCCCCGCGCGCGGACGCGTCTCCGCCCGTGCCCGCAGCTCACCCACTCCCGTGCCGTCGCGTCGCCTTTAAGCCGCCGCAGAGCCGGCGTCACCCCCCGGTCGCAGCCCCATCCCGCGGAGAGACCCCTCACCTGCTCCTGTTGACTCCCCAGCCGCGCCCGTTCCTTCTCCCCGAAGCCTTCTCCTCCCTCCGCTCGGGGTATAAAAACCCCCACCGCTGTCCCTTCTCGCTCCTTTGCTTCCCGAACTCCCCCACCGCCCGCAAGCACCTCCCGCCTCCCCCAGCCACCTTCCAGAGCCGCCGATTGGAGCCCCGCCGCTTGGAGCTCCGCCATCGCCGCCTTGTGAGCCGGCGGCACCTCGGAGCCAATCTCCCTCCCTCCACTCTTCAATTGTTCTCGCCCAGAGCTTCCTCTCGGTGTGCTGATCACTTGGGTGGACTTGTTTGGGCAGGTGGAGCCCCGTGGAGCGCTGTCGCCGAAGCTCCCCGCCGGCCGCACCACCGTCTCCGTGGCCAGCCCTCTCCGCAGCTCCTCAGCTCCTGCCGCCGCCGCCATTGTAAGCCCCTTTCTCCCTTTACGGTGTAGCTGCCACCGATTTAACCCTAGCGGCCCCGGTGACCTCCTTCACCGCCGGGGACCCGAACCTCCCCTCTTTGCCTCCTGCCGTCCCCTCTAGTCCCCGCACCTCCCAAGCCCCAAAAATGGATTCCCCTCTCGGAGACCAACCCGCCGGTGCTCTCGGTCGCCGCCGCCGACCTTCCGTGCGCCCAGACCGCCGTCGCCGCCGTGGCCCTGTTCTGGTGGCGCTGTCGCGGACGGAGGAGGAAGACGACCGCCGTGGCCGCATCTCCACCGTCCTTCCTCTTCCGTGCCTTCTCACGCCGGCCGTCGGATGAAGCCTACTCTCTGCCGTCCGATCCCCGCCCGCTTCATCCAGTCCTTTGATTCGCGCCGCATCGGCGCCGTCCGTCCCAGGACGCGCGTCGCTCATCCGTCCCGAGCGGACGCAGCGCGCGTGGGCCGCTCCCCTCGGCCCACTCTTCTCGCGCGCGTATGCGCGCGCGGGCGGGCCGCCGGCCGCGCGTTTAAACCGTGGACCGGGCCGCACTGTAGCAAGCGGCCGGGCCAATCACTGTTCATTTGATTTTCCCGAGTTTCTCAATTTCTAAAATCCCAGAAAATCCAAATAAATCCTAGAAAATCACAGAAAATCCCAAAAATTCCCAAATTTCACCACTTTGCTTCAAATAATATCCTTGACCCATTTGTAACCTCCATTTCTCCAAATTCATCCCAGATAAATTCCTAAAATTCCCTATTTGAGGATTTATGCATTTTACTCCTTTTTAATAGATTATTTTTCCTCGCTTGATTAGGCTCAAGCCGGATTTATGTTTTTTTCAGTGTTTGCGCTAGTGTCGAAGATTCCGGAAGCTCAAGTGCAGTCGCAGGATCCAGGAGCTTCTACGTTCAAGCTAGCCGAGTTCGTCCCGATTCACGGCAAGTCAAAAGTCCTTGACCATGTTGAAATCCTATGCCATTTAAATTATGTTATTATATTATTTGCATTAAGCTAATTCTGAAATGTTAATTCGAAAATAAACTAAAATATTTAGAATGACATGTTATGTAGTTAAACCTACCACCGTTAAATGCCCTGTTAAATTTGTTGCCATGCCTTTGTAACCCTAGAAATAATTATCTGTTAATCTAGATAACTGTAGGTTATTACTGTCATGCAAAATGTTACACTAATAAGGTCGTGGCAGCGAGCCAATAGAATTTGTAAAACCCGACTCTAAGGTAGGGTGGTATGGGACACCGTATCTTAGAGCGGAGAGTGCCGGCGTGCACAAGGTAAAGTAAGGGTGTGTGGGGAAACCGCAAGACGGTCCTTGCCCAATCTCTTACCTTAGGTTTGGAGTAGGGTAAGGGAGTTGTGGGAAGTCGCGAGACGGCCTTCGCCCACCGCTTCCCTAGGTTGGGTCGCGTGCCTGGCGAGGTTGCGGACCATGTGAAAATATAAGGACTGAAACCCTTACGCTGAGCAAATGTCACAGTGATCGCTCAACCACAGGAGTTGACTTGTCAACACTGGTCTAGTAGCTGCTCAACTCAATTGAAACTCTACAGGAGGATTAGCAGTGAGGTTAGGCAAGGCGGGATACGGGTGCCTAACAACGGTAGAGTTCACTCGAAGCGGCCACTGTTTTCTCTTGTGTGTGTGTGTGTGTGTGGGCCAGACCCGAGTGAATTCTACCGGGTAGAGCCTATATAAAGAGTTGAGCAGTGAAACGACCTGACTTCCTTAACTCAGTCATGAGGGTTAAGGGATCGTGTGGGTAAAGCTGAGCAAACTCTGCAGAGTCAAATAAATGGTATTCGAATACGCCGTGCTCCCGGTTATTGGAGCTGTGTCACTTGGGTGATTCCAGCAGCAAAGCTTAAGTAGTTTTGTACATGTTTAATTTGGATTAGGTTGGTTAATGAACTTTTGTTGAAAACCCCTGAGATCTTAAGAAGTAAGTTTTGGGTTCATCTTATTAAAATGATTGCAAATAAAACTGCATCCACTCAAAGTTAATAAACCAATTATACTCCCTTCCTTTGATGATCCGTGCAAGTAGTAAGTTAGGGTTTTCCCTTGTGATTTGCTGAGTACGGGGTCGGAGTACTCAGGCTTGCTAAATGCCACAGATGTCAGAAGGAAAAGAAGGTAATTCAAGTTTTCGTGTTGGAAAGGTCTCCCCGTCGAGGACGTCCCGGAGGGTCTCTTCTTCGACGAAGACCCGTGGCTTTAGGTCTTTGCCGCGCTCAAGCGGATTCTGGAGTTTCTGTAATGTAATTATACTTTGGTCTTGCACGCCCCGCTGTTGAAAAATGGATGTTAATCCTTATGTGAATTATATGCTGGTCTTTTGTTGTAAGCATGCAATGGTATACTCTTGCGCGACACTTCATAACTGTTCATGCGTGAATAGTTGCGGAGTGCCGTGTCCGTACGCGCCTCTGGAAACGGGGGCGTTACAGTGTTACACCAAACATCACCAAAACCCAAGTGCCTCAACACTTCCAAGAGGAATGGCCATGAAACCGAATCAAAAGCCTTACTAATATCCAATTTGACAAGCACTCTTGGTTCTTTTTTATTGTGAAGAGCCTTGGCCGTTTGTTGCACAAGCAAGAAATTATCATGAATGCAGCGACCCTTGACAAAAGCGCTCTGATTAGGGGATACCATACTTGAAAGCCTTGGTGCAAGCCGGTTCGCCAATAACTTAGTCACAATTTTTGCAAAACTGTGCATCAAACTTATTGGGCAAAAATCCTTTATCTCCATAGCGTCCTCTGATTTTGGCAGTAAAGTGATATAGGCTGAGTTGAGGAGATATAGCCTACTAACATCTTCGTGCATCAGCCTACTAATAGCAGCCATAAAATCCACTTTGATCACTAGCCATGCTACCTTATAGAAACGCCCCGTAATATACAGAAATCTAGATTGTCACATGAAGATAATATTAGTGGATTTGTCATCAAAGGTGACTCCATATCATTATATTTTATATAGCTTTCACCAACATATAATTAGAAAAAGTAATGGTAAAGGATGTGTATTGAAGACTATTGTCCATATCATCTATTTATGAGGGAGTAATTAGCATCAGGACAGCACGATCACATTGCTATTAAGCTCAATTGAGCAATGCTAGGAACGGGCATACATCCTGTGGATTCCTTTCTACATGAGAACTTGAGAGTATTCATTCATCGACGTCAAAGTTCAGCCTGGCCAACTTTGGCTGCAAATACCGTGAAACACTTAAAAACAATTATCTGTAAGGGTGAACAGTACTGGACATTTTACACTATATATTTGGTACTATAAATAGTTGCTTTAGCACTTACTGCTGAACTATCAGTAGCAACGTTAACTGTTTACAGGTTACATCAATATATGCTAGGGAGGCAAACCAGGTGTGTATTCCTGACTTAACCTAAACATACACGACCAGTTTTGACGAGTATTTACAATGCATACACATCTCAACGAAGTTCCCATGAAAGCTCTTTGCAAGCTCCACTTCAAGTTAGTGGCTATACAGAAAGCTCCCTTCCGATCTTTTGGCACACCGCAAAACTCTACTACATGCGCAATTTACAGTACAACCTGTGTTGGCAAAACTATAAGATAGGCAACATGGATGAGCTAAGAGCTCTCCAGGAACGACTGCGAGCGAGACAAGGCTGCTGGATTTGCTTGTAAAACACGAGCAGGATGAGCATCCGACGTCTGGCCCTTGCTCTCACTCTTGGATTGGAAAGGCTTAAAGATGCCAGGGTCCCCAGGTTTTATGCCGAGTGTGGCCCATATTGAACTCTTTGCTGCATCATCAGGATCATCGATACGGAGCGTCTTGGGAACCCACAATGATTTCTCCTTCTTTTCATCTTTCAGCGGATCGGAGTCCCTGGAATGTTTCCCCAGAGTAGGAGATCCATTGCCTGAACAGCTGCTGTTGCTTGACGATGATGGCGATATGCATCCATTGGTTCTGATCCATGGTACGTTCCATGTTGCGGCTGGCCAACTTGACAAGCAACCCCAAAGGGCAGGTGGCACAAGAGGATATGGAAATGCTGGTGCAGAAAGTCTCGAGGCTGGCATCATGAGGGAGTTCATCCATGGAGCTGAACTAGCACTGCAGCTTTCTGACGGAGAAGCAGACTCGGACATACCTCTACCTGGCACCATTACAGGGAAGTTGTTCCATCCTATGCTCCAAGGGTATATGAAAGGAGCTCCAAGGTAATACTGAGGCACTGGGCCAACTCCATTACAATAAACCGGAGTTCCGTTCTTATCAGTGTGGACTGCGTTTTCTGGTAACCCGTTGTATGATGTTATAGAAGACGTGCATGAGTTATCTTCCCTATTTTCAACTCTTGGTACTGATCCAGCATTGGTTACATTCTGCTCCTCAATGTTCAGCACTGATGCCATCGATTCACAAAGTGGCACCTCAGGCCCAAATTTGAGAACTGTTTCATTTCTACTGATTGTTTGTATCGGGATAGAAGGAGAAGATGCAAGGGCTTCAGGGATCACTGTCTTAGAGATGTCCACTCTGGACCCCATCATACAGTCGGGGGCCATCAACAAGTGACGGTAGTGCAATGATGCGTTCTTACTTTTGCGCCTCCCAGCACCAACAGGTACATTCCTCATAGCCCCCCCTGCAGTCCAATACCTTTGGCAATTTTTACAGAAGTGCCTAGGTTGATTAACATTGTAGTTGTTGTAATAACAGAACTTCGTATCCATGCTGTTGCACCGAGGGCACGGTAGAATCTTATCTGGCTTCTTAAGTACCTTATCCTGGCCTAATTCATCATTTGATGTCTTCTCATTCTCCTCCTGTCGGTCTGATGCTGCTTTATCTTCAGCATTGCTTATCTGGTCCTGATCCTCTTTTTTATGGTCCGAGGTAGATGAACTATCTGGTTCTGCATTTTCTTTCACTTGTGGTGCATCAGCCTTCATTTCATTATCTTCTTTCTCTAGTGGTGCATCAACATTCATTTCATTATCTTCTTTCTCTAGTGGTGCATCAACCTTCATTTCGCTATCTTCTTTCTCTTGTGACACATCAACCTTCATTTCATTATCCTCTTTGTCTTCTGTTTCTTTGTGTTGATCCTACAAGATTGCAACATGAGATACTATCAAAAGAGTATTTCAATTCAAACAAAACTGCAGTTAGAATATTACATTTAAAGGCACATTATGTTTGCCCAGATGCATCAACAGGTCTGAAACATTCTTTAAAAATTACATCATGCCTGAATAGGTCAACTAAAAAGATTAAGGAAAACATTAACAGTATTTTAGATCAACTATGGTCTTCTTATTCAGCTTTGTGTGTCCTTTTCAAAGGAGAATATTAGCAAACAAATAATAATTAGCCTATTGGTTATGTTGTCACTCCTAACATAGAAAGCTTGGAAGCATTGTCATCAACTGCTTGGCAATTAACATAGCAAGTTCAAACTTGGTAAGATAGGGTTAAGAAATCCGCAAAAATCCATCAGGTGACTCAAGTCCAGCTGCTCGAATCCAAATTTGATCAGCTTTAGCCTCCTCCATACACAGTATGCGCCGTGGTGCAAGTTGCTTGGATCACACAATGACAAAGCCCAATAACCGACAAAAGAACGAATAAAAATCTTCAGCAGAGACTAGTTTTTTTTATGGGGTCAACTAGCGCCCATATGTCCGATGGGAGGCTTCCCATTAGACGCTCCGAAGCAACATCAGTTAACAACTTTTGCAACATTCATAACCAATATATGCAACAAATTGCATAATGATAGTATATGATAGTGGAATGTTGAGAGGAAATTAAAATAAATATTACCTTCTCAGCAAAACGAATTGAATGAGCTAACGAATGTAGAACTTAGCTAAGTGCTAAAATAAGACTAGAAATTCCAAACAACAAATTTATGACATTGCGACATTGCAACATTTTATAATAAGATGATGCAACATTCTGAAATCCCAAACTCAACATTTCAAAATTTTATTGCAACAATAAAAAAACAAATAGATGAAACATCTCAAAATTCTTATTGCAACATCTCAAATCTTTGTAAGGGGTGCACTTTTTTTCTTCATCAATCATGGCCACAACACTCATGGAGTACGTACTCTAAACCCGCCTACGATGGAGCATGGCTGGCTTAGGTGGTGCCCGTGAGCACAAGCGATAGCAACCTCGAAAAGGAGAGGGCATCCACGCGGGGCTCCGATCGCGAGTGGTGAGAGAGGGAGGGAGGAGGAGCACGCAAACTCCTACCAACAATGGCCATGGCGATAGAGATGGAAGGAGAGAGAGAGAGACAGGGAAGACATAAGCTTTGGTCTATTGTTATGCCTCGCTAGTTGGAGAAGAGACTAAAAGGAGTAGGAGTAAAAAAGGTAGGGAGGTTATCACGTGGGCATAGAAAAGCATCGGACGCTTTATGGGTAGGAGTGTTTTGCATGCTAGAGTGGGCATCGGATGCAGTAGATGAGAATTAAGAGAGCTGTGCGCGTCGTGGGCCATGGACACATGGGCGTCTGATACCATGGGATCGTGCCGTACGCACGATGGGTAGCAATTCCCTACTTTTTTTTCCTTTTGCCCACATAATCCTACAAAGCTTCGTCTCATTTCACCTCGGCGCACTATCATAAGATCTGCTACGCCGATTTTCTCTGCCCCGTGTTAACAAAACCAAGGCATCCTGTTCCTGATCTTAAAAGAAGCCCCCCTAAGTGACCACTCTTGACAGACACAAGTGAAAAGGCCATGGAAGGACCACCACATGCTCTAAAGAATCTAGATTTTTGCATGGATTCTTGCCTTTCACTCCTAAGTGGTAACCACTTTTGAGGAAGCAAGGATGATAACACCCTACCAACTATGCGATGTAGATCAGCATCACGGCGAGGTACAATTATTGCCGCACCCCCGGGGACCCAGGGATAGCGCCCAAATCGGTGAAACCGACATCAAATGGTGTACGGCCAACGGGACTGCCCTTATTCTTGGGCCTATCCACTCCGAAATCCAAACCGAATTTCGTCGCGCCGCCCTTGATCAGCATGCGCATCCTAACGCTTATCTAAACCTTGAATCCGCCCTCTTTTGTCAATTTCGCCTACTAAATTCCTCTAAACACGATGAGATTGAGAAGCACTTCTTCAATTTTACAAGGAGAGCTTGACGAACAGATATATTGAACTGCCGATCAAACAAAGGCCTCTCCTTTTCCTTTTCATCTCCACAAGCAACAAAACCTCTCACGAAGCAACAGCATATTATATAGGAAATCGCACACAACGAACCTTATCAGCCTCCGGCTCAGCGTCCGCCGCCGCCGGCGGCGGCTGGTCGGGGCCGGCCGTCGCCTCCGCTTCCGGCGGCCCAGGCGCGGCCTCAGGAATCGACGGGATCACCCGCCCGAAGAGCTTTATACCCGGATCCTTCTGATCCGACATCCTCGATCCCACCCGCGGGACTCAGCAAGAACGCAGGATGCTGCTGCTGCCTCCTCTCGAAGCTGAGCGAAGCGGCGAGGGAGAGCAACCGAGCTGGAGACCAGAGAGGGAGGGAGGCTAATGGATAGAGCTCCTACTCTTCTCCTACGTGGGAATGGGATGGAACGGAATGGGAGAAAAACAGGGGATTTTTTGAGAGGGACTTCTTATTGAGAGGGAGTTAATGCACGCCTGTCCTCTAAAAAGTTTGGGTATCAGATACACACCCATGAAGAAAATATAATATCATGCTTTTGTCCTTCAGTCTATTTTTGGCTAGCTGTTCATTCATTATCATTAGGAGTACAAACACACCATATACACGCATCATATGTACATACACACAAGTACGCTCTTTTAGTTCACATCTATAAAGACAAAAAGTGGACATCAAGATTTGAACCACCACCCACAAAGATAGGGCTCCTAAATAGGCGGTATGTTGCTAATAAATGCGAGATAAATAGAGAAGAGAGAGTAGAGTTAAAATAAGAAAAAGCGTTCACCAAAATCGCACCGTTTGATTAACTAGCATAGGCATAGTTATTTGATGCAAATTCATTATCTCATGTTGTTGCGTAGCTCAAAACATCATCCTAACCCTTCCTCACACCACTCGAACACTTGACACATGTAGTTGAACATGCACACACCCCCTATCGATGCTAGTTACCCGTTCACACAACAATCATCCAAATCTAATACTGCATGTATTTATGTAGTTTTAATGACCATGTTATCAAATGACAATAGATGATCTACAACTACTACTTGTTAAACAGAGTAATAACTCTAGCGTTGTAGCAGCAACATTAAGATTTCTTTTTTTTCAGTTTATGACTTATAACTTTTCTGAACAAATAAACGGAATGATTTTTAAAAATGGTTTATCAAAATAGCATTTTCGAATCGGCTTATCGGTATTCATTTTGTTTGCGCAGGTGCTCATAATATGACTAAAAATCATCAGCTTATAGCCATAATCATTGGCCGCGGTCGAAAAAACTTAACCGTTGTACCACTGCAATTTTGTAGTTCCTTCAGGACGCGCACGCAAACCCCCGCGCAAATCGGTAATCAGACGTTGACCAGGAGGCACCGTTGGGTGGGGGACAGCTGGCGTCCAGGTCAGCGGCGAGGGGGCTCGTCAGCCACGAAAACTCGTGGCTGGGAGGCCGCCCCGCTGACGTCAGCGCGGGAGGGAGGAGGATGTGCGAATCTTGCGAAAAGCGGAGCCAAAAGGGGCGGCTACCAGCCCCTGTTTTTCTACGCCCTTTTTCCCTTCGCTTTTCGCCTTTCTTTGTCGCTACGCGGCGCCGGGTGCTGCGGCCAACGTGTCACTTGCTCGTCTGTGGGGTCGGACTGTCAGTGGACGCGGATCCGTAGGGGTTGAGTGTGCGTAGCAGCCTAGCAGTGCGCCGCTTCCCACGTCCACATACGACGGCAGGGCTGAACACACGTGTCGTTGTGCCGGACTGACGTCAGTACGCAGTGCAGAGGAAAACTGGGCGCTGTTTGGTTCGCTAATGCTGCAAGCCAAATTCGGTGACGCCAATAAAAAAATCGGATGCTAATGGATTTGTTGTCAATATTGGTGACGTCTATGAAAATCGATAACATCGATGAAATCAAATGTCACATGTAGACAGTCTGATGGCGAGAAGATCTCTTACTAAAATTTAGGTGATGCCATAATTTAGTTTGCTCATGATCCAAACGATGTTCTTCTTATCAATATTTGGTTTTATCTACGTTTTGACTATGCTAAAATTTTAGTTTGACTTATTTTGGCCATCAACCATACAGTCGTGGTGCCTTTTGTGAATCGAATGAGAAGAGCGGTGCTCACTCTGTTCCGAACCCCAGTGGAGATTTTTCTTATCCTAAGTAGCAAGAGATTGTTTTTCTTGATCAGTTGGAATATTGTCATAGTATAGCTTGAGAAAGTATTTTTAGGCTACGAAGAGCTTGTGAGACCAAATTTTATTACTCATCCATTCTTTTTTACTTAACGTTTTAAATTTTTACGGTGTTTTTGATGCGACTTTGACCGTTATTTTTTATAAATTTACAGTAAGTTATGCTAATAAAATTATAAAATTATAAAGTATTTTTAACGATAAATCTAATTATATAATTTTTGTATAGACAATCTAAATAATTTTAGATCAATTGATAGTCAAGTTTTTTTAAAAATGATGGTACGGATGCTAGGAAATAAGTAAAAAAGAACAGAGGGAATAGTAACAAGTACTAGGTTAGATGTAAACTCATTTACAAAGCTCAAAAAAGATTAATAAAGACACACCGGCCGGTCCATACTCTTAAAAAGCTCATTTATCCTTTGGTCAAAGCTCTAAACTCAGCCACATAAATCCCATTGGATTTCGACGTATCAAAATCCTTCAGTGTGGGAGCTAGGTCCCACCATGGCTCCCATCCGCTATCACGAGCCACGTGACAAGGCGGTGACATGGCACATAGGACCTTCCTCCAACCCCAATTTCCACCACGAGTTCTGCTTTTTTGCAAAAAGAAAAAAGTATCAATAGCATTTCCCTGGCGCTCGCTAACTCACTCTCCACCGATAAATAAATGGTGGAATTGGGATCGCTTTTGTGGTGGGACTCGGTAGTTGCTTTCTTACACGTGGTGTCGTGGACAGGGTACAATCCAATGGGATTTGGATGAATATTATTCGTACCTTATCTTAACATATTTTTTCTTAGATTTAAAATCGGATATAGTAGGGTGGGATACAAATACGAATTCAGAGTATTCGAATTTCAAACACAGTACCGTCGGGATGGAAACATAATGATTTTAGATCAGAAACGGATAATATAGGTAGATAGTACACACATACAGAAAGGAACATATGTTGAACTATACTACCATCATTTCAAGCCTTCAACTAGCAATAAATTCATGCATATTACATAAGTTTGATAACCGACATGGCACAGTTCTATAAGTGATAAATTCATACATAAGTTTAAAACCAATCATAACGAATTTGTTCGCCCTAGTTCCTATCAAGTATAAGGAACTGATCGGATCAATTCAAAGGAAATAACAAATCACGACAATATATGGCATTCACGATTTCTACCACATCCATCTATACAAATTACAAAGATAAAATCCGTTGAAATCAATTGAAGTTGGAGAGGAGAGCAAATCGAAAGGTAGAAAATACAACATGAATCTGCCGCGTCTCTACTCTACATATGTGGAAATTGGGAACAAGAAGGAAGAAATGAGGGAGACGGAAAATGTTGCTTACTAGTGCTCATTCTTCTAGGGCATAAAGATCGGAATCCCTTGTTCCAACTGCTCCGGCAGGCAACAGGTGAAATCCGAAGACAGGTCACGGGACAGGATAGTGGTTGCGGATGGCAATGAGGGGCGGATGGCGGCGGGGGCGGAGGGTGGAGGCGGCTCCCAGCGACGAGGGTGGAGGTGGCTCACGATGGTGAGGGGCAGAGATGGCTCCCAGCAGTCGAAGCAGAGGCGGCGTGGGTGGAGGAGGCTGGGAAGATCAGTGTGGTGGTGCATGAGGTGTGTGAAGGATGGTGGTGGTGGTGGCTACTGCTTGCTTGTTAGGTTAGGGAATTAATGGGCTAGGCTGAGAGGTGTGTCCATCAATAGGCTATGCTAACTGGGTTATTTACCGGATATCTGGTCCAATATTATTTGGATTACCGTTTACCGATGCTATTCGGTCAGATAGAACCACTCTTGATTTTGATATTGAATCCGATGCTAACACTACAGTACCAATACTAAATCCGGCCAAATATTGAACTCTCTTTCCGAATTCGGTACCAACCAGATCAGTCAAAATTATTCGACCTGTTTGCACCCTTATGTGGATCAGGGTGAAACAAAACGGACGTTTTTTTTCCTCCCATGTTGGTTTCCAACTTTCCATCTAGAAGGGTAGCACGTGCACGGTGGAGGAACTGTTCTGGAATTCCGAATTTATGTGTTCCAGCCGCATGTATTGACCAACGACCGTTGTATTATGAATCTGTATGTCAATGGGGGGGGGGGGGGGGGGGAATGAGAATCGACTCAATAGGTCTTCCTCTTTTCTTAAACAATTGCAGAGACCTTTCATCGTTGGACTTTGAGAGTATGGATTATTTTCCCCATCAAAAGCCGACTCTTTTCTTAAATTTGTATTTCTGTGCTCATGGGAGGAATTTTTTTCATAGGCCTTTGAACCGGTTAGAGCTTTTGGCTGAACTGATTTGACAAATATCTAAATTGCCCTTAAGACAAATGATGGCTTATTTGATATCGATAATTACACTAGTAAAGCTTAACAACTAATCGTCGTTCCCTTTCACCAAGCTCTTCCATCATATCCCCGTCCACGATGATCTCCTCCACACGCTCCTCAATGGGAGATCACCGCCAAGGCCTGGGAGATCACCGAGGAATACAATAGCCATGCGCTCATGGTTGGCATGGAGGCGGAGCTCATGGCAACGATACCAGGGCGGAGGTGGAGTGCGTGGTGGCGACGATAGGGTGGAAACGGAGTTTGTGGCGACGCTATTGGGTAGAGGCAAAGCGCGTGGCAGTGACGGAGCTTAATTCAGCTAAAGCAGCTTCTATAAGCCGCTTCTAAAACCTAGACGTTTGATACGGTAAGAAGCCGAAAAGTAGAAGCCATTTCAAACGCCTCTGAAGACTGTACAGGGCTGAATCACGCAGGCTCCAGCCGACGCTCCTCTAGAATCCTCCTTATTATCAGCGACGGAGGATAGCATGTTCATTCTTGTGTAATATTGTCCATTGCACGTAAGCATCCCTTTCTATGAATTTCTTTGTCAGCCACAATTACGCACCACATTATCCAACCTCGATCGACACGATCTATACGACTGTACATCAATTCATGTTGGGAGGATGGGCAAAAAATACGCAAGAACAAGTGGCTGTCTGTCTGTTTGCACATTAGCATGGTCTCTTGGCACTTGCCATCCACGGGCGGCAGTCAGGCTCAGGCAGCAGGAACGCTGAACGCAGGGTCCTCGGCCTCAAGCTGACAAGCTCCCCAGTTTTTCCGGGCGTTTTGCGATCCTTTTTGCGGTTTTCAGAGGGTCAGAACGGGGCCACGCCACCATGCGACGGGGAAAGCGAGCAGAGACAGGCAGACAGCCACTTGTCCCATCCACAGTCGTTAGCCATGGCGCTCTCGTGGCGCCAGACAGCCGGCCAAATGGCAGGAATTCTTCACTATTTTGGCCCCGCAACGATTTGTCTTTTAATCTATCTTCCTCGCACGTGTAACTGTATTTCTGGCCTCCTCTACTACGAGAGTAGTGACAGATATCGTGTGTCACCTGTCGTTCTACTTGACTACAGCAAGTTCTACCGTGGTGCCCAAGCACAGCAGCTCATGCTACGGTACCGTACCGCAGCAAGATTAGCCCACAGGCACACGCATAAAGCCAGTGGCAGCTCCCTCCCAGCATGTCCTGTCACAGTCTCACAGCTTGGCAGGTCTTGCTACGGTGTCATATTGTAGTAGGTTTATGGCTATTGCACTCATGAGTGATTTGCTATGATCCAGACTACTTTTGTGATAGGGGAGCATAGCAGGTATACATGTCACCTGTCATTACTACTGCGGTCATCCAGGGGCCAAAAGTACAATTTTGCATGAGAGAAGATCAAAATTGCAAAAAAAAAGGACCAGGGTCAAAAGTGTAATAGCTTCAAATGGCGGCTGAGGAGGTCGTGTTGTACAGAAAGAGCTTTTCTTTTCGACTTCTAAAAACTACTTTTTGGTTTTTTCTATATTAACTAGCTCTCAAATGAAGTGTCTTTTTAAGGCGAGGTCTACAAGTTAATTGTAGTACATACTGTAGCAATTTCATTTATATCAGTGAAAATCGTACATAAGTTTTTGTTACTCCGTACTCTCTCATAAACAGACAAAAAAACCATAAACCATAGTCATAAGTTGAAGTAAAAAAAACATTCCAATAAAAAGGTTCTTTGAATTTGTAGGTATGTTGTTCTACATTGTTGCCTTGCGGGCAAGACATATCCATGATTTCTCTGGTTTGAAAGAGAGCAAAAGAAATGCAGGGGATAAGGCCCTCTATAAACTGTTTAAGTTTTTGGCTTTTAAATATTTTTGTTTTTTTGGATTTTTCTTTTTCTCTCTTATTCCTTTGTATTGTTTGTGGTGATATAACTTTTTTATTTTTTAACCATAGGTCTAAAAAAACTGCCGTCAACCATCTCACTACGATCTGCAGCTCGGCATAACCTAAAAAACGCCACCACAAGTCTTGTGCTAAAAAACATCACTCTTAACGAGTTATTAGTCCATAAGCAGATATGAAGCAAAAGTACAAAAATATGTGCTCAGCTCAGCTCAGTTCAACTTACTGCCCAAAAAATGGCAAATGCTGGGAAGGCTTGCATGCGCTTTCCCATGGGCAAAAAAGGACTGGAATAACCTAGATAGTAGATACCCGGCCCATCTATAAGCTTTGTTACTCCCGTGCCCCTTTTGTCTTCAGACTTCCCAAGCAGAATAGTTTCACGTCCGGAGCCACCGTCGCCGCTACTAACCCTAGCCGCCAACCGCAACTCCGTCAGTTCATCGTCAGCCTCCCCCCCCCCCCCCCCCCCCCCCTCCCCTCTTATCTGGCGTTCTAGTCGGCGTTGAATAAGCGGGGAGTGTTGATTTCCATAACTAAATTTAGTTTTTTTTTAGCTTCTTCTGTTTTTATTACTAGATCAATTTTCAACTTTTTGGTCTTCTTTGGTGAGTTCTCGGTTGGATTTTCATTATTTTTTATGGGTTTTATCATACCGACTCACCTGGATCCCATATGTTTCAGCAATTTCGCCTCTCTGAATTTGACAGTTAATCAATCTATCATGATCAAGAACTTGTCTAGTTTACACAGGTTAGTAGTCATTTCAACAGAAGCTGCGAATGTGATAGTGGGCTAGTTCCCAAATTTAGAGGCAGGATACTCAAGTTTATGGATCAAATTGGCATAAGTTCAGCAAATCTGGTTCTGCAAGCACTGTCCAGATTAAAATCATTGCATGTTAACTACAGGAGTTGGATTAAATTATCTAGGTGGTTGTGGTCTGTCTGCCACCCCCACCAACTTGTAGATAAAGGATAATTGACTGAAAGGGGTGAATAGGAGATTAAAAAAAATTCACTCTAAATTTAACAATTATAATAACAAGGATCAATAAAAGAACCTAACACTAGTTAAGAGCGAAGTTTCTAAGTTTCCTAAGGCATCACAAGCTATGTCTCTACCAAATACAATTTTTGCTATATAAGATATATCAATTCAATAGCTAGAAATGTAAATACGGAAGAGTAAAGACAAGGGATATCCACAATAAAGACACGCAATGTTTTTCCCGTGTTATCGAACATTTACCGATCTACACTAGTCCATGTTGAGATAAGTACAAACAAATTGGACTGGCTTCACGAATTAAGTCTAATGTCCTCAAGTCCACTAGGGTTGCTCTTCCCCCACTTCAGTGATGGCGAGCACTACACCGTTCACAATCGGCATCAGGCCTCTTCACAACCTTCTTGAAGAGATCACTGGGCAATCATCTCTCAAGCCGTTGTAAGATCGAGGGGGCTAACTAGACAGGGGTGAATAGACGGTTTTAAAATTCCTTTGGCTAAAACCAAGTTTATAATGTGGAAGCGTAAATCAATTTGGTTTAGCACAAATAAGACCTAAATCAACTAGATTCACCTAAGTGCACTAACAACCTAAGTGTATGTTAAAGGTTTGTAATTCTATGATGACAAGTAATCAATTTAATTTTATGAATATAAATTGTTTGAATGTAAATTGAACACAACAAAACAAACTACAAAGACACGGTTCCTTTTTACCATAGTGTTCAGAGACTTGCCGGTCTCCCCTAGTCCACATTGAGGTAAGCTCAAATAAATTGGACCGGCTCCATGAATTAAGCCAAACACCTCAATTTCACTAGTGGTAGCTCTTTCTCACTCTAAGTAGGTGAGCTCCAACCTTCACAACACGTCGGGTCTTCTCACAACATTCTTTGAGAAGATCACTGCGCACGACGCCTCCAACACCGTCTAGAAGTCGGCAACCTCCAAGAGTAGCAGGTCAAGCCCTTTGCTTGACTCTCATCACGTGTAATGAATGTACAATCTCAAATAGATACAAAATCTATCTCTAAATGCAACACATGCAATCTAGAATATTTTTTCTTACTCGCAAAGTGCAACACATGCACAATTGAGAGGACAACCTCACACTAGCTCAAAGGAATGACATGGAGTCAAGCAACTTTTTTCCAACCGGCCACAAGGGGGTATTTATACCCCACAAAATGAAACTAGCCGTTGAGGACAAAAAACAGGACAACCGGTAGTATCGTCAGCAAATGGCCGGTACTACCGCTCCCCTCGTAATGGTTAGAAAACTAACTGTTACAGCCTGCTGTCAGTAGTACCACTCATACAGAGCCCAGTACTACCGCACAACGGCAGTGTCGCTTAACACATATGAAACTACCGTTTTCAGGGGAGGAGAAGACTCCCAAAAAAGGTGTCTCTATGGAATAAATGTACCAGCAACAAATGCACAGTAGTACTGTAACAAATACAGAGCCGGTCTGATGCCACAATCGTGCCGGTCTTCGACCATATCGGTCTTCGGCCACATCGGTCTTCAACCACATCAGTTTTCTTGATCTTCAACCACATCGGTTTGCTTGGTTTTTTGTTTGGATTTCTCTTTTTGATCTTTTCTTGTGTCAAGGACATGTAAGAGATGAAAATCTCTCTTAAAGATTAGCTCCCATTCATCTAGACACCTTTTAAGGGAAGTTCTTGAGTTTGTCCAGTTTTCCTCAAGATAGAGGTGACTTTAGAGTTTTACTCTTGTGGGTGATTTGGATCAAATTCGTGCTTTGATCTAGTTTGCTATAATATATGAGAACCCATCCAAGATCACCTAGATTATCTAGAACTCATGAGCAAAAGCAGATCGAGATTTCTCGTTTTTACTCGGTTTTGGTGCACTTCACTCAAATGGAAAAATGTCATAACTTTAGCAATGATTCTCTTGATCGTTGATTAAAATAGGTTTATGATGTCCTAATGAAGATGCATGCTAAGTTTCAAGTCATTGGACCAACGGATCAAAAGTTCTTTCGAATTTTGTTTGAAATCGTGTTGATTTCACTATTTATGTGTTGATTACTATATCTGTAGTACCACCGATTCTACTGTAGCACTACGAAGGACTACCGTAGTTACTGTAGCGATACTCTCGATTTGCACTGTTTTGTTTGGCTCTTTTTATGCGGGTGTTTATTCTTTGATCTTCATAAACTCTCATAGTTTTTGGAATAAAAAACTTGGAAAGCTAGCGCTTTGAGAAAAAAAATTGAAAAAGTCTTGTCATCTTGTTGGCTCCTGTTCATCCCCCTCTAGTTGCCATCTTTGGTCCTACAGAAATTTAAGTTGGTATGAAATACACAATGTAAAGGTAAGGGGTGTTAAAACCTTGTCAACTAAATTTTTTTACAAAATCAGTCGAATTTCTCACATTTGGATTTGCCCTAGATCCATATGGCCTCCCCTCCTCCTCCAACGAAGCCAAGCCTGTGCTCGTGCGTCAATGTTGTGGCCAATGAAGCCGAGCATGACGGCAAGCAGCCACAAGTGGCTACTCTGCCGTATACCCCCTTCTTTTCCTTATATTAAGGTGATGTGCATGAGACATTGCTTCCCGTCGCCAAAGGCAATGACAAGGAAGTGAAGGATATTGCGATATCCGATGAGGCGGAGACGTATCGGGACGTGGAGGAGGGGGGAGAAAGCACCGTGAAGAATGACAATGATGTGATGGAACTCCAGTGAGCCTCACTGGTGTTAGTGGCAAGGTGGTGACGTAGGAGCAAGGAGGCAGTGATGATGGGGTTCGATGGGGAACGAATCAAGTGACGCGATCGATTTGGTGTTAAAGATGAAAGTAGTGTTATAGATGGAGAGAAGAGTAGTCGATGGATCAAGATTCATAGCCTTAAAAATCGGCTGATTTAGGAAAAGAAAACAATTGAATGCGCTGCACCGTCATTCGACTATTTTGAATTAAAACCAACCATCGATATACAGGACGTCAACTTGTGACTTGTGAGGTCACAAGGACAGTTTGACTACAACCTAATGGGTTATTAAAGGAGGAAAAACAAATAAAGTTCGACAGGGGAGTACAGCACCGAATATTCCTGCATGTGACGATTTTCATAATTATGTACTATTCTGGACTATTCCTAAGATATATTATACAGAGAAAAATATTTGTATATGATTTTAACTGATACAATTAGAGTTAGTATAGCTTATAGTATAATTTTTTATAGATTCTATCTTAAAAACATATCAATTTTAAACTGAATAGTATTTATCTATGTATAAATTATAAGGCAAACGCACAAACGAACCTGGCCTTCTGGAAACTAGACTAGGAAGCATTCAATCAAGGCATCAACAAATTAGCCCCGCTCATTTTAGATTCAGTTTCTAGCTTATTTTTCACTATTCATAAATTTCGTCCCTTTTTTGAGCTTTTTTGCCGGTTCTTTTTTCCCGCATTCATTCGCGTTGTCCGTAATGAGATAACATATCTTTTTTATTTTTAAATTTTTTTAAATTTAATTACACTAAATAAGTCACCTTCAGGTACAGTAAAATTTCAACCACTACAGTACAATTTTAGCCATAAACCATAGCTTTTCAGCTCAACTGAGCCATAAGACAAACAAAGTTGAACTCGCACTTTATCTAGGCACTCATTTGTAGCCCTCTGATCTGTCCATGTATGGCCACTAGCCGGCTTGCGCACTATGCAAATGCAAGCTCACACCTTTTATCTCCTCCAATCTAGTAGTGGCAAATCCAACTAGATCTCCAATATTGCATCAAGAAGTTTCTACTTTCCCCTACATTTGTGCGAAAAGAAAAAAACTTTCCCGTACATCTCAACGGAGATTAATCCCACAAAAGGAAAATAGAACATCTTAATGGAGACGTATGACGTATCAAGGCATTGTTTTGCTTGCGACTTACATGTTTACGTAATACGCTCGCAACGTGGTTGGACTAGCTAGCCTTCCTATATCAAGTGTCTACCTTGCAAGGAGGCAAAATTTAGATCCCATTCTTTTCGATGTTTAGCCGGTTTTTGGTTTTGGTTTTTTTACATCCACTATTTATTAGAATAATAAGTTATAGATTGAATTCTTTTGAGCTTAAAATTAGATTATACTTGTATTGTCTACGGTAACTAGCTTTTACATGGTGTACTTTTTCAAAGCATGATCAATAGAAAAATTATAATAAAATATGTACTGAGTTCAGCTGTATCAGTCAAAATAACATGTAACTATTTCTCTCTACGTACTACCTCTCGCGAACAGACAGAATTCAAATATTTAAGTCATAAGCTAGAATCATCAGCCCAAAAGAACCCACCAAAAACCACCCTCTTAGTACGTAGTATTAGTGTAGCAAAAGGCTGAATTGACTTTGAAAATATCGCTCTACTCATCTTTTTTTCAAATTTAGTTCCAAACATTCGTTTTTACAAATCTAGCCTTCTCCCGTGGATCTACCACGCGCGGTAGCAACCAAGTAGCTCGGTAACAACAGTGCTGCCATGGACCTATAGCTCGGTAGCAACAGTGCTATCACATGCAGTAGGCAGGGCCGGTCCTGGGATTTTAGGGGCCCGGGGCAAAACTAGAAATAGAGGCCCTAGTATAAATATCGAAATATAAATCTATATACACACACACACACATATATATATATATATAATTTTACCAACAAACACTTAAAATGCGTTATGTATTAAAGAAAAATTCATATCAAAGAGTTTATAGATATTACCTTAAAATTTTCTTCTGACATTTCTAGATGCGAAGTCATTGATGATGGTATTGATATCAATCTTATCCAATAATTTCTTCTCAATATATAAACTGTGTTAGCTCAATGAATAAGTGAAATAGCTGCTTGTTGTAGCGTTGGTTATTCTGAAACTATAGAAGGTAGCAGTGTCAGAGAAAAGTTCATTTCAAAACGTAAAATGACATATCTTTCTGTTGTGGCTACAGACCAAACAGAGAGAGAGATGGTAGTGGAGAGTGAGGGAGATGAGTGATGGCCCCTCGCTCTCCCCACGGCCTGTATCCATATATATGTACACATGGGGAATGCTTTTACAGTTATACCCTTACATCTGGTTATCCCCTCCGGGGGCACTTATGTCATTACACATAGCCTATCCTGGGCCTTATAACCTCCTACCAGGCCTGCTGGGTTTAGGTGGGGGCCACCCCTACAACAGGAGCCTCTCATGGTAAAGGGCTTCACGGGGCCGAAGCCATGTTGCCGAGTCCTTTGGCCCCCTCCGTCCCTGCGGCCTGTGAACTTTTCTGAACTTGACCTGGGGCTGCAGTGCAGCCGAAGTAGACGTGCGCGCTCCGTCTCCTACCCTTCGAACGGGTGGCAGCGGAGCTGGCGCCTAGCCGAAGTAAACGCGCGCGTTCCGTCCCCTACCCTTCGAACGGGTGGCAGCGGAGCTGGCGACTAGCCGAAGTAGACGCGCGCGCTCCGTCCCCTACCCTTCGAACGGGTGCAGCGGAGCTGGTGCCTAGCCGAAGTGGACGCGCGCTGGGGGCGTTGCACCGGCGCAGGTAAGCGTAGCGGGCCCGTGAGCCGCTGCGTGTGCCTTAAGTGGTAAGGGACGCGCTGCGACGCTCGCTCTTCTGGCCGTCCACGTGGCGAAGCGTGCTTGGCGCGGTGCGGGCCTTGAGGCGTCGTGACCATTAATGCGACGGCGGACTCCCGGCGGTTGGACTTCTGCCGATTGGACTTCCGCCGGTTGGCTTCCCTGCTGTTGGGGTATATATACGGCGCTGGTGCGGCGTTGTTCCTGCATGTATTGTGATAGAAGCTGCTCCCCTAAAATGGGCCCCTTCCGTGCATCAACATTCCTGGGTGACGCTGAGCGGCTTGGGGGATGTTGATGCACAGAAGGAGGTCCATTTTTCTCGGGAGCTTGGTCAGCGCCGGTTATCGATAGCCAGCCGCGCTTCCTACCCTCGCGCCGCGTTTCCGCATGCGACGGCAAGGTTTGCCCTGTTCTTCTTAACAGACCTACCTACAGTTGGTGTTCCTGATGGAGCCCGCGCGCATTACCTTTTATATTGATGCACTGTAGGTGGCCTGTTAAGGAGAACGAGGCAGACTTTGCGAGACAAGACCCTCGCCTTTGCGGTGCCCCGCCGAAGTAGGCGCGCGCGCTCCGTCCCCTACCCCTCGAACGGGTGGCAGCGGAGCTGGCGCCTAGCCGAAGTAGACGCACACGCTCCGTCCCCCACCCCTCGAACGAGTGGCAGCGGAGCTGGCGCCTGGCCGAAGTAGACGCGCGCGCTCCGTCCCTACCCCTCGAACGGGTGGCAGTGGAGCTGGCGCCTAGCCAAAGTAGACGCATGCGCTCTGTCCCCCACCCCTCGAATGGGTGGCAGCGGAGCTGGCGCCTGGCCGATGTAGACGCGCGCGCTCCGTCCCCTACCCCTCGAACGGGTGGCAGCGGAGCTGGCACCTGGCCGAATTAGACGCGCGCGCTCCGTCCCCTACCCCTCGAACGGGTGGCAGCGGAGCTGGCGCTTGGCCGAAGTAGACGCGCGCGCTCCGTCCCCTACCCCTCGAATCGGGTGGCAGTGGAGCTGGCGCCTCGCCGAAGTAGACGCGCGCGCTCCGTCCCCTACCCCTCGAACGGGTGGCAGCGGAGCTGGCGCCTGGCCGAAGTAGACGCACGCGCTCCGTCCCCTACCCCTCGAACGGGTGGCAGCGGAGCTGGCGCCTAGCCGAAGTAGACGCGCGCGCTCCGTCCCCCACCCCTCGAACGGGTGGCAGCGGAGCTGGCGACCTCACATCGCGAGCACCGCCACGCGTGCGGTGACTTGAGATCTCGCGATGCGGTTCTGCGTTGTAAAGGTTCCTGGGATCACGCCGGCCCCCGGTCTGCCAGGGTTAGGTTCCCATACCGTGCGACCCGCCCCGGCGCGCACAGGGCACGTGGCGTCTTATGACTGGTGCGCGGCGGGATGTAGACGGTTGCGTGCTCGCGGCCGCTCGCCTCTTCCCTAGGCGAGGGGGACACGGGGCGGGCGATGAATGGCGCAGCGCCGAAGCTGTTGTGATCCTCTGGCCCATTAGTGTGCCTTTAATGACGGCTAGGGAGCGTCGTGCTGTGACGGCGCTTGGCGCTTGTGGTCGTGGCTTTTCAGCTTTGGGTATGGGGAATTGCGCTGGACGGTCGTTTGTACGACTGCGGTCGCGTCCCGTACGCGGACCGTCGTGCCACTTCGGTATTGGGGGGAGGTGGCTTAAAGTAGCCCTGTGACCGCGCCCCCGCAGTTGCACGCCCCTTCTTGCTTGCCTCGCCTTCCATCCTCGCGTAGTATCCTTCGCCGCTATCCTCTTTCCCCGAGAAGCAATGGCGTCTGATGGCAAGCGTGGTCAGGCGGGTGGTGTCTGCGGCATCCGTCGGCGGTCTTCGCTGTTGGAGGTGAAGTACGTGCTCCAAAAACGCGACCCAGCGACGGTGGACAAGGAATGGTTGGTGGCGGAGGAGGAAGGCACGTTCTCCGGCGAACTAGGCCCCTCTCTTGTGACCGAGAAGACGATCCAAGGGCTTCTGCGTGCGGGGAAGCTGTCCGAGCGCCAGGAGGTACGATTGCCCGCCGCCAACGAGATAGAGCCGCATCCCGAGAGGTCGGAGGCGGTCGTATTCGTTGCCTTTTTCGACGCAGGGCTCCGCATCCCGGCGGCGGCTATCGTGGGCGACGTGCTGCGGACCTTCCGGCTGGAGCTGGCGCAACTGACTCCGAACGCCGTGGCCCGGCTTGCGGTGTACCGCTGGGCCTTGCGCTCGGGGGCGTGCTGGCCCAGCGGCTCGTTGTTCGCCCACCTTCACGAGGCACGGTGCCAGCCCAAGGATCGGAAGGACGGGACGCTGTCGAGCTTCGGCAGCGTCACCTTTGTTCTTCGTCCGACTTGCAAGAAGCTCTTCCCTGCGAACTCCACTCGCGGAAAGTGGGAGTCCTACTGGATGAAGCGGTGGTTCTACCACCGCGTGGAGAGCGGGAGCGGCCTTGAGTGCACAGGCCGACCGATCGCGTTCAAGCCCTCGCCCGGCCGGACGCTCGAAGATGAGGACAGGCGGAGGGCCCGACGGCTCGTAGGCATGGCCGCCCGCTTCAACATGCGCGACCTCGCCGAAGAGTACGTGATGTACGGCGTGGCACCGCTTGCCCGCGACTGGCGTCTTGCCGCCGAGAAGCGTCGAGACGACAATGTTTCGCCATCGACTTGCTTGCTGCCGGCGCCCTCCAGTCTTCGTAAGCCTCGACCGCGTCTCTCCTTTGTTGTAACACCCCGACCCTCCACAGGGTCCAAGATGATACCACTACACCCTTACCGATTCAAAAGTGTTGCTAATTCATCTTTTAGCAGCACCTTCCCTGTTCTTTTATTATCATTACCCACAGATATCAAACCACAATTAACAGTAGGATGATTGCAAAAGCAACTAACTTCATATTTCACAAGTTAAACATAAACAAGCTTAGGGTTCCATTGCTAGCAAACTAAACCCTAAGTTCAACATACAAGCTCAGTATGCGGTTAAACTGTTATTTCACAAGTGGAGTGCCAAAAGGTCTATCCCCATTCCATGCATGTCGTCGTCTTTCACCTAAAAACAACGACAAAGCAAGGGTGAGTCCGAAGACTCAGCAAGCACACGATAAAACAGTAACATCACTTTAGTCATTTCAATCAACTTCATGAACTGTAAGCTGTCATTCCACTCTATGACTGTAAACTGTAAGCTAAGTCTGTAACTGTATACTGTAAATCAATTCTATGTCTGTAAACTGTAATTCAACCCTATGTCTGTAAACTGTAAAGCGCAACTGTAACTGTAAACTGTAAAACACAACTGTAACTGTAAACTGTAAATCACCACTGTAACTGTAAACTATAAATCATAACTGTAATTGTAAACTGTAAATCATAACTGTAACCGTAAACTGTAAATCCCAATTGTAACTGTAAATCACAACTGTAACTGTAAATCACAACTGTAACTGTAAACTGTAAATCACAACTGTCTGTAACTGTATTACTTTCTGTCACTGTAATGCAATGCAATCTCAGGCAATGCATTTGTATGCTCTGTAACTGTAGCGTATACCGGTATAGCGGAGTGTCCACCCTCGATGGACCACTCGCCTCGTCCTCTTTCATACAAGGTCACAACCTCCACTCCCGTGGAGTGCCTACCTCTGTAGGTCTTATTCAAGAGCACTCCGGACTAGTCGTAAGACTTTTCTCACCGACCTGACTCTTATGCAATTGCATGATGCAATATGCTCCAAATGTGAATGTCTAATCATAAATGTTACTCATCAAACTATGATTAGAACATAATCACAGGCATCATCTCATAAATACTGTAAATCATGGTATGGAATCACGAATAACATTCATCACAATTTACTGTCTACCATGCACTTGCCTGTTAACCTGGCGGATGGTGCGTGGATGGCACCAAACTCGAACCGCCACCTGAACAAGCATTAATTATTTCAATTTATCACTCATGCAATACATTCAATTACGAGTAAATAACATCGCTCAAATGTCCAATCGACATAACCCACTTCTGTCTCACCGGACAACCTCTCATTGACCCGATGCTTAACCAGTCTATAAATTGAGCGATCACATTATTTATACTCGCCGATCAATTTCTACACGTTTAATCTCACTTTAACAGTTATACTGTTTAACCTCAAATTATACTTTCCTTCTCCCTCTTCTGCCACAGATCGACCAGATCAACAGTGGCAGTACCAATTTCGTCGTCCAGGCATTCATATTAATAAACGATACCTAACTAATCACATGCATCAATTATAATGATCGGTATTAATAATGCCCGACTCGGCAAATAAACAGGGAGAAGGTTTCGAGGCGTTACCCTGGCCCCGAGCGACAGGATCAGGACAGCTCTCCTCTTTCTCAGTCGGATCGGGCAGACCTGGCCACAAATCAGACTTTTTTTCTCTCTTCTTCTCTTTCTTTCTTTTCCTCTCTTCCTTCTCTCTCTTTTCTTTCCTCTGGCCGGCGCCCTCCTTTCCTCTTTTTCTTCCCAATCGGCCGGCCGCACTCTTCCTCCTCCTTTCTTTTTCACTCCCACGCCCGGCGCCTCTTCTTCTCCTCTCTCCACGCCGCCTCCTCCCTCCTCTCTACCTTTCTCACTTCCTCACCAGCCGCGCCCTCTCCCTCTTCTTCTCCACCACCAGAGCCCGCCTCCCCCTCACCCGTTGCGCGGCGTGCAGCCGGTGGAGCAAGGGAGCGGCAGTGGCGGCGACCGGAGGGCGGCGAGTGGAGGTGAGTCGAGGGCGGCAGCAACGCGCGGCGGCACCGGAGGGCGACACACGGCGGCGCGCGCGAGTGAGGCAGGGACGGCGCACCCGAGCGGCGGCAGCACGAGGGGGACGACGGCGCGTGCGCAAGCTGCGGCGGCGACGGCCGCGGCGGGGTTGACGGGCGGCGGCGCCGGCGGGCTAGCGGCCGAGGGCTGGCGAGCGGCACGATCGGGAGCAGCAGCTGCACAGGTGAGCTCGGGGGAGAGAGCAAAAGTCAGTTTTTTGCTTCTTCCCCTCTGTCTCTCTCTCATATAGATATTTGTGGGGTGGGCCGGGCTGAGCTCATACGGCCCAGGTATTACATTTGTTCACGCGGAATGCGTTGTACGCTGATGCTATCTCCTTTGCATCAGGGATTTGCTTGGAGGAGGCGGAGCAGGCCGCGCGCGTATTCCTGGGGCTGTACACCGGCAGGGAGCACGAGCAGTGCGCGTCTGCTATCGCCGAGGCTAGGTTAGGGCAAATAAACCGCGTGTGCGAGGCCCTGGGCCTTGCCGGACCGTGTCGCTCCGGACGACGGTGCAGCGAAGAAGAAGAAGAAGAAGGCGCCGTCTCAGAAGAGGGGCCGAAGCGGGGCGCCTGCCGTGCCTGGTGCGGCAGCTGCTACTGCTACTGCTGGTGCTTCC
Organism: Dendrocalamus latiflorus; assembly: GCA_017311315.1. Taxonomy (NCBI): domain Eukaryota; kingdom Viridiplantae; phylum Streptophyta; class Magnoliopsida; order Poales; family Poaceae; genus Dendrocalamus; species Dendrocalamus latiflorus. Next base: position 53,432,432 of record CM029663.1, on the reverse strand, counting down.
GAGGGCGCAACGTACGCGGAGTCGGGATCGGCGAAGTATGCCGATTCAGGCTTGGATGGCGCGGAGCGCCGGAACCGAGGGATCTTCGGCGAGCGCCCTGGACGGCGGGTTCGCCGCGAGCAGCCGGAGGGGGGAAGTCTCACCGCCCGCCGAAGTCGCCGAGATGGAACCCGTGCGGACCGGCGATGCTGAGGTGGAGCCTTCCACCGTGACCGCTGTGGTGCCGGAGACGCCCTCCGTGGGGGCACGCGAAACCGTGCTGCCCTCCCCAACAGCAGCAGCAGTCGAGGCGCCCCCTACAAAAACTGCCACAGCGGAACCTTCGCCTCCGGGTGCCGCGGCCGCGGGGGCCTCTCCGGCGGTGACTGCTGGGGCGGTGTCGCTGCTGCCCGCCCCGGCTAAGCGGCCGTGTGTGCGGCCGGAGCTCCATCGGACGCCGCGGGGATTCGTCGTGGCGACGGGCATCAGAAGCTTGTGGGACTCCGATGCAGATGCCGAAGACCCTGCAGCATGCGCCCCCTCTGGGCCCGTGATCACGCCGCCCGTCGTGGAGGAACGGTCGTCGCCGACGCCGAATGCGGAAGCTTCTGCTCGCTGCGGGACCACGCTTTCTGCGGGGGCTCACGCCACCGCCGCCCCGTCTGGTGATAGGGGGCGGGTCCCCGCAGTCCTCCTGCTACCGAAGGTAGGGTGGCTTAGCTTACCCTGGTGTATTCTTGTGCGCCTTGCGGTGCTCATCCGCATCCCTGTTTGCAGTGTCGCTCATCCCGGAGGAGGAGCGCCCGGCGGAACCCGAGTCCCTCGCGCATGTGAGCCCCGCGAACTTCGTGCCTCCCCCGGAGACGCTGAGGGCATGGCGCGGGATTGTGGATGACGCGGCTACCAGCGTCGACCAGCAAGTGCTGCAGGCCTACGGGGCGGGGCGCCTCAGGGACGCCTTCGAGGTGTCTGGGGTGAGGGTAAGTACTCATACGATCCCGCCTGGGCCGGCCGAGCTTGCTAAGTCTTTCCATTGTGCAGACGCTTGTGCTGGGGCAGGCCTTGCAAATGGCCTATGCTCATGCCCAAAGGGCGCTTGAGGATAGGCTGCGGGCCGCCGAGGAGGAGCTACGCGAGGCCTCGAGAGCCCGTTCCGCCCAGGGCGCCCGCATCCGTCAGCTGGAGGCGGAGTGTGCCGAAGCGAAGGCGCACGCCGAAGGACTTGCTGCGTCCGCGCGGGGGTCGGCCGCGGAGGCTACGCAGCGGGAGTTTGCGGGCAGAGCGGGACGACTTTCTGCAACAGGTCGCCTCGCTAGAGAAGGAAAAAGGCGAACTCGCCCTGGCTCTATCGGAGCGTGATCGGACGCTTGGCGAGGCTTCGGTGGTTGCCTGGGATGCCAAGCAAGCACTGGAAAGCCATCTCCAAGGGCTTGTGGCCAAGGTGCCAGACCACGCCTTCGGCCCGGAGGAGCTGTTGCGGACTCTCCGCTGGGTCAGAGCTGCCGCCAACGTTGCGCGCGGTGCTGCGACAACCTTCGGCAACCACTGCGCGTACACATCGGCATGCCTGGTATGCGCGCTCCTGCAACACCGCGGTTGCACACACGTCGCCGGGCTGGAAGACCCGCAGCTGGAGATGCCCGGCGGGGCCGGGGTGATGTCCGGTGCCGTCCGCTCCGCTCGCCACACCATCAAGCCCTTTTATGAACGAATCTGGGATTACGTCGGGGCAGACGCTGCGCTGGTCGAACTCCGGAAGTCACTTTACGGGGAGGGGAGCCTCGGCCGATTCCTGGACGGGGTCCCTCGACGCGACGAGGGCGGCGCTGAGGCCTCCGAAAGCGCCGGGAACTCACAGGTGTAACGCCGTGGTGCCTGGGTGTAGGCGTGCGTTGTAATGCCCCCTCTTTTTGTGAATGGAGTACACACTTGCTGCATGCATTCTGACTTTCGCCTATGTCCCGGGCAGCTTCCTTGCTGGGGCCGACTTCTTGCGGCCAACCTTGCGACCCGGCGACGCCTTCGACACTGGCGAAGGGCCGAAGAGTCGCTGGACTTTTGGGCGGGCCAACCTTCTTCCGGCGGAACCCCGTCCTTATCGTGTGTTAAGGACGAGCCTGCCGAATAGCTACTTAGAGCGGCAGGGATGTAGTCGGGCCTCTGTACTTGGAAGATTTTCCCGATATATAGATCTCCTGATGATTAGGGCATGCGCGGTCGTACTGTGCGGAGCCGAGATCCCCTCCTTCCAAATTCGCCGTTGGTGTGAACCGTGCGAGCGCTGCCTCCTGCTCGTCGCCCGGGTGCCAATGCGCCCGCGGGGTTCGCGCGCTGAGTACTCCGTGGAGCTAGCGCGTGCGGCGGCAGTTGTTGACACTATGACCTGCTTAGAGTCCGTAGCCTGGCGCGTGCGACGGTGGACCCCCGCACAACGACTTTTTTAGAGTCGCATGGACTGGCGTGTGCGAAGGCGGACCTCCGCACCACGACTTGTTTAGAGTCGCGTGGACTAGCGTGTGCGAAGGCGGACCTCCGCGCGACGACTTGTTTAGAGTCGCGTGGACTAGCGTGTGCGAAGGCGGACCTCCGCACCCCGACTTGTTTAGAGTCGCGTGGACTAGCGTGTGCGAAGGCGGACCTCCGCACCCCCGACTTGTTTAGAGTCCCGTGGACTAACATGTGCGAAGGCGGACCTCCGCACCACGACTTGTTTAGAGTCGCGTGGACTAGCGTGTGCGAAGGCGGACCTCTGCACCCCAACTTGTTTAGAGTCGCGTGGACTAGCGTGTGCGAAGGCGGACCTCCGCACCCCGACTTGTTTAGAGTCACGTGGACTAGCGTGTGCGAAGGCGGACCTCCGCACCCCCCCACCCCGAGGTGGGGGTAGCCTCTGGTGTATCGCATATACCACGTGTGCGCCGGCGCTGAGGCCAGCCTCTGGCGTGCAACGTCGGTACTTTGGAACTTCCGGAGCTGGTTTCCATAGCACCCCCTGCGTACGCCTCCCAGGGTGTGCGAAGGCGAGCCTCAACGCGCCAAGGTGCGCGATTGGCAGCCGCGCAAGATTCGCGTGGGATCGGCGTCCACGTCTGATTTATACTCCGGAGAGTACGCACAGGGACGAAGTCCCTGGCGTGCGCGAGGTTCACGTCTTGTTTATACTCAGTAGAGTGCGCAGGGAGAACATCCGCGTCTTATTTATACTCCGTAGAGTACGCACAAGAACGAAGTCTCTGGCGTGCGCGAGGTCCGCGTCTTGTTTATACTCAGTAGAGTGCGCAGGGAGAACATCCGCGTCTTATTTATACTCCGCAGAGTACGCACAAGGACGAAGTCCCTGGCATGCGCGAGGTCCGCGTCTTGTTTATACTCAGTAGAGTGCGTGTAGAGGCGTTCCCCCACACGTTTTTGTTTATACTCATGCCCGCATCTTTGGCGGAGAGTGCACACGCGAACGTGCGTCTTCGTTTATACTCATGCCCGTGTCTTTGACGGATAGTGCACACGCGAACGTGCGTCTTCGTTTATACTCATGCCCGTGTCTTTGACGGAGAGTGCACACGCGAACGTGCGTCTTCGTTTATACTCATGCCCGTGTCTTTGACGGAGAGTGCACACGCGAACGTGCATCTTTGGTTTATACTCATACCCGCACCCCTGGCTACGGAGAGTGCACACGCGAACGTGCGTCTTTGGTTTATACTCATACCCACACCCCTCGCTACGGAAGTGCACACGCGAACGTGCATCTTTGGTTTATACTCATACCCGCACCCCTGGCTACGGAGAGTGCACACGCGAACGTGCGTCTTTGGTTTATACTCATACCCGCACCCCTGCCTACGGAGAGTGCACACGCAAACGTGCGTCTTTAGTTTATACTGCGAGAGCACACGCGCGGGCGAGGCCTCCGCGCATGCTCGTCGCGTATTTTTGCACAGCGGTAATAAGCTGGCGACAAACGGAACTTTATTACATTCCCGTTTGCGCGGGTGAGCGATTACATAGGAAGGGGGGTTACTAACCGTTTGCGCTCAGCGCGGCCGGAGCCTCTAGTAGCTGCACTATCGGCGGGGCTTGCGGGGTCGCCTCCGGGTGCCGCCGTGTGCCTTCGCACGGCGGTGCCGATCCTAGGTATGCCGCTGCCCGCCGCGACGGGGACATCTGGTGCCGTGCTCGATACGCCGGGCCATGTCCTGGTCGCCCCGAACGGTAATGACGGCTCGCGGCCCCGGAAGCTTCATGCATAAATAGCTGTGATGCGGTACCGCCCCGAAGGCGTTGAGGATTGGACGCCCCAATATGGCATTGTATGGGTATGGGAGGTTGACGACGTCGAATGTGGCGTCTTCGATCCTTTCATTGTCGCCCTGGCCGAAGGAGACTTGCAGGCAGATTTGGACGAGCGCCCGTAGGGGTTGTCCTCCAAAGCCTTGCAGCGGGACTCCTGATGGGCCGAGGCGACTTCGGGGGATCCCCATCTGGTCGAAGGCTGCCGCGAACAGAATGTTCGCGGAACTGCCACCATCAACCAGGGCGCGTCCCACATCGCATCCCGCTATTACGACCCGGATGACCAGGGGGTCGTGGTGGGGAAGCTCCACGCCCTCGGCGTCGGCGGGGGTGAACGTGACCTCATGCTGTGCCCAGTCCGGCGGTGCCTGTGCTGGATACGCCGCCACGTGGTGTAGCCTCCGCACGTACGCCTTCCGCTGCCGTGCCGAGGCAAACTCCAACGAGGAGCCCCCGGAGATGACGTTGATAACCCTTCGGTGGGTGGCCTCCGGAGCCTGTAGCTGCAGAAAGCCCTCCTGGGGCTACTGCACGTGGGCCTGAATCCGCAGAGGACCCTCATGGGGCTGCGTCCCTTGTGCCTGGATGTGCACGGGGGCTTCGTATGGGTGCTGTACGTGGGCCACCACGGGCGGACGTGCTTCCAGATTCCTGTCCCTGGTGACGCTATCGCGGAGCGCCGCGATAGAGGTGCACGTGCGGGTGTCGTGGTTGCCGCGGCCGTGGACTACGCACCACAGCCCCTGTTGTTGGTCGTCATAATCTCCACGGCCTTTATCGTCGCGGCCCCGGCCGCGGCGCCCCCGACCGCCCCGGCCCGTGGGAGCGCCTTCGTCGGAACCGCCTTCGATGTCGAGGACGTACCGGCCTCGCCGCAACTTCTGCTGGCCACGCTTGGGCCTATGGGAGGACTCCTTGTGCGGGGCGTCCCTGCGGTCGGGCGCATCCCTGAACGACTCCTACTTACGTTTTCCCTGCGAAGAACCGTCCTTCGGCGGATCTTCGGCTTTTGCCGAGGCTCCGGCCTGGTTGGTGTCGGAGTCGTCGCCTTGCCTTCGCCGCGCGTCTTCTTCTGCCCTGGCATATTCCTCCATTTTATCAAAGAGCTTCGTCACCGTTTTAATTGGCTTCCTTGCGTTGTACTCGGCCATCGGGCCCGGGCGAAGGCCCTGTATGGCCGCATTGACAACGGTGGTTTCATTAACGTCTTTGACTTGGCAACGTATCTTCGCGAAGCGCTTGAAGTAGTCCCGGAGCTTCTCCGAGGGCTTCTGCTTGACGGCGAAGAGTTGATCCGCGTCGACCCGCTCGACATAATTTCCTTGAAAGTTGTTGTGAAGGCTGTCGCGGATCTGCGCCCACGCGTAGATGGAGTTCGGCTCTATGGTAAAAAACCAGGAGAGCGCCACTCCTTGCAAGGCGAGGGGGAGTCCCTTCGCCTTTGTGGTGTCATCTCCGCCCGCGGCCTCGATTGCGGTTTCGTACACGCGCACGAACTCGCGGGGGTCCGTGTCACCTTTGTAGGGCTCGATGACGCTGGGGTATTTGAAGCCTTCGGGCCACGCCGCTTGCTGAAGTCCCGCCTAAAGCGGGGACTCTGGATCGACGCGCCGCAGCGGGACGCGGTTGGATGTGGGGGCGTCGCGGCTATCCGCCCTTTCCGGCGTGGGCTCTGGCGCGACCACCGGCGCGGCCTGTTGGTTCCAAGCCTCTTGTATGTCTCGGACAGCCCCGCGAAGATCCCCCAGCTCCTGCTGGAACGCTTTGAGGGCCGCCAGCAGGGCGCTTTCCACCGCCTGAGCGGGCGGGGTCGCCGGTACGCCCAACGGACGGATCGGCGCGGGCACGACCGCGTCGCGAGCTCCCGAGTTGCCGGTCACTCCGTTGTGGCTACCTCGAACTGCCCGGGCCGCGCTACCGACGAGGGTTGTGGCGGGGGCGGCGAGGTCGGCTGCCGTCGCGTCGGCGGGGTCGGTTGTCGCCGCACCAACGTCGACGTCTTCGACCACGGGGTTCGTCGCCGCAACGCCGGTGACGGGGTCGGTCGTCGCGGTGCCGGTGACGGGGTTGGTCGTCGACGTCTTCGGCCACCGCGCCTGCGTCGCCACCTGCGCTCGCCGCTGCCGATACCGAAGCCCTGGTACTCATGCGACGCTCCGGCCCGGCCGCCTTCTTTCCCTTCGCCGCCGCTGACGAAGCTTTTTTCGGTGCCATCCTTTTTCAGGTTTCGGGCTTACTCCTGTCCTCCCCACGGACGACGCCAACTGTTGTGGCTACAGACCAAACAGAGAGAGATGGTAGTGGAGAGTGAGGGAGATGAGTGATGGCCCCTCGCTCTCCCCACGGCCTATATCCATATATATGTACACATGGGGAATGCTTTTACAGTTATACGCTTACATCTGGTTATCTCCTCCGGGGGCACTTATGTCATTACACTAGCCTATCCTGGGCCTTATAACCTCCTACCAGGCCTGCTGGGTTTAGGTGGGGGCCACCCCTACAACACTTTCCTTTTTGCAATTGTTGCTTTGAACTCCTGTAGTAGTATATATTCATCTTACTGTCTGTGTATGCAGAGCATGAGATGGCCAAAGCTTTTCTGGATTTCAGCTTGTGCTCCCTTGGCATCTGTCATCATCTCCACCCTGCTTGTTTTCCTGTTCAAAGCGCAGAACCATGTCATTAGCATTGTAAGAAATCAACACCACTGAAAAAATTGTAAATTTACTACTCGTGCTTGCAACGTGATGGAAATCGAGAAGCATGTATATACTCACTATGGGGCCCCTGGAAGTAGGTCCACAGAAGGAGCTAGATTTATAAAAAAAAGGTATTTAAAAGTCAAAATCTTTTTTAAAAATATAGCTAGAGTAATATTTGTGTGTTGGATAAAAAAAAAATAGTTCGCTCGTTCGTACGGATTGCCTACTTTTCGACATCGCTATTGCGCAAGTTAAACTAACTGTTACGTGGTCCGAAACTTGTTACATTGCGGATGAAGCAAAGGCAAAGCGAAGCGTGTATAGTATAGTGCAGCCAGCCATGTTGACTTCGAGCCGCGATTATTCTACGTTTCCAGCCGTGGTTGCGGTTGCACCGCCACCGATGACAGCAGCTCGACATAAACTTTCCCCTAATTTGGTACAGACATATTAAACAAGCCCAACGTTGTTGGCGAGTGCTGCGTCTACCAGTACCTCCCTAAGGAATGTTACGAACAGTCACTGACATGTTGGCTCCGAGATAGCTGTATCTACGGGTGAGACCCGCATGTCAGTGACTGTCCATAACAGCTTTGTAAACCAATTCATCCGTGGTGAGCTTCGTCTTGGTCTCCTTGAAACTGCATTAAGATACGATCAGGGAGCACATGCGATACCCACTAAGCCCAAAACATGAGACAAACCTCGAATCATGAGCAAAGTACTGGTCCCTGACGAATAATTGGATCTTAGGCTGGCTCGTTTGCACTTGGACTTCTAACTTATTTTTTACTTACTTTTAAACTTCGTCTTTTTCTGATTTTTCAGTTTTTTTAAGCTTTTTTGTCTATTCTTTTTTGTATTCGTTTGTATTATACGTGATGAGTTAACCATGTTTTCTATTTTTAAATTTTTTAAATTTAATTATATCAAATAAGTCATCATCAGTTACAGTGTAATTTCAACTAGGTACAATAAAATTTCAGTCATAAACTATCAAATTCAGCCCAACTGAGCGCCACCTAAATCACGTTGTCCCATCTGACTTGTGATCTGCAAGACCGCATTAACTTTTGCGATGGGCGACTTGATATGTCCAACTGGGGAAGATCCTAAGCTCGGGTTTGCAGTCTTCAAACGCTTAAATAGTGCATACGCGTGGCTGGTGATTAGCGTCTCTCGGAATCTCGGCGGATGCGAACAAAAGTCCAACCCGACAGCGCACGCAGGCGAACGGGGAGTTTCAGCCGCGAGCGCCGTCTCCACAGTCACAGGCTCACAGCTCACAGATCCTCTGCGTTACCGAAGAAAATGTTCAGAGCTTCAGATGTGAACGCAGCACACGAGAAGTGATTCGAGCTTCGGATGGCTCGTAGACAGAAAGAATTTACGGTCTGGTGCAAGTAGTTGGAGGTTCGAACACCGGATTCTCACGCCACAGCCGCGGATAGCATACGTTTGAGTTCTTTTCACTGGCTAGCTAAGGACCCGTGCGTTGCTATGGAGTCATAAAAATAATGAGACGGAATTTACTACCTGACTAATTTCACACATCAAATATTGGAGAGAAAGCGACAGAGAGAGAAAGGTGCCCAGAATGCATGAGGAGATAGAGAAAGTAGATGGAGGTGGACAGTTGTATCCTAAGAGAGAGGAGGAGGGAGACAAATGATTCAGATCAAATTGGATGACTGAGAAAAAAAGAGAAAGAATAAACCAACTACTAACTTATATTTTTATAATAGTAAAGATAAGATGGCTCGCCGTGCTGACAAATGACATTGCATTATTTTCTTCGGTGACCCAGAGGGTCAGCGCTGCCGTTGCGGCGAGCACCGCCAACCACCCACCACTGGGCTCGCTTTACGGGACGCGCACGAGCTAGCTAGGCCGCCCCGAGGCTTTCTTTATAAGGCGGTTACTGTGCAGAGGTCAAGGCTCAAGAGGAGGAGCCGAGCAAGAAGCAGCAGGTCCAGCCCCCTCTCAGACGCGCACAGAAACCAAACAAGGAAAAAAGAGCAGCAAGAAGCGGAGGTGGTTCGGTCGCGCTCGGCAATGTGATGGCGCAACCGCGGCAGCAGCGGCGGCGCGGCGGCGGCCTCCGCCTCCTCGCGGTGCTCCTGGTACTGCTCTCCCTCTGCCTTGCTCGCCTCGACGCCGCGCCGGCGGCGTCTTCTGCAGGTACGTGCTGGTCGTCTCTGCTCTCTCTCTCTCTCTCTCTCTCTCTTCTTTCGGTTCTCGAAGAGATTGTTATGTGGTATGAGTATACGATGCTTGGTTTGGCAAGGGCAAGCGTTTACAACTGTTTTGTCTCTGTGTTTCTTGATCTTTCTTGTAGCGAGTCCTGAATGGAAGGTGGGAGCAGCGAACGCGCTGGAGAAGGTTGTAGGACAGGTTTGCCGCCCTATCTCTCTCTCTCTGATTGGTTCATGTGAAAACATGCAGCCATCTACAGTGCTGCATATTTCTGATAAACCTTTTGTTTCTCAGCTAGGTGTATCCTGATTGAGCTGTAAAATCCTATTCTTTTTCCTTGTAGACAAAGAATCACTAAAACGAGCCTTGCAAAATTCTAGAGCAAGTACTTTTTAAACTCGGTTAGTTACAATACTATGCAAACGCAAACATCCGGAGACAATAGGCAATTAGGCATGCTGAGCTCTACATACTACTGCCCAAACCAAACAATGGTGTATGTATAGCCTTACTCCATAATCGACTCGCCATTTTTCATGTCGTGTAAGGTACACCCTATTCTAGAACAAATCTAGGTTCTTAGAGGAAACAAGATTTAGAGCAGCGCATACGCAAGGGCCTTACACACATCAAACCGGAGAAACTAAATAAACGCCGCTTCAAAAACGACCGTATCAGATTATGACAGTACCATTGCAGATCGATGAAGAATCATCAAAATGCCACTGCAAATACCAATTATTCGCTCGTTAGATTAGAGAAGACAGTGACAACGTTTATTCATTTAACTTGTGGTGTTCAGGAGGCGGCGCGGGGGCTGGCGGCTGCGCCGGAGGAGGAGGGGCCGGCGGTGGCGGAGAGGGTGGAGATGGAGGTCATCAACGACTACCCGCAAACAGGCGCCAACAACCGGCACAACCCGCACCCATGAGCGCCACCGGTCCACGCGCTCGTACCGGCAGTGCCAGTACTAGCTAGTAGCACGTGCTTATCAGTGCACGCACACTCGACGGCCATCGCCTTCTGCCTGCAGAGCTATCTGTCGATGTGATGATCACCATGGAGTGGTAGCTTTCGATGTTTGCCTTTTACCTGTACTTCGCTTTTCCTTGCCTTGTGTCAGTGTGTCACCGCCCACTCGCATGCCTGCGCGCGTGCCACTGTAAAACGCTGTGACCTTTTTGTCGACCCCCGTGCTTGCGCCGTGCCGCGACTGCGAGGCGCGCTGTGTTCCTGGTTTCCCTCTCTCTTTGCCTGCTTATGCGATGGCGAGTCATGTAGCGCTAATCTACACCTCGCTATTGGAGATGAAGAGACGCCACCGAATGGCTTTGTCAAGGCCCAGAGAAGGATCCTGCTTGTGTTGAGTCTGTTTTTAAAAGTTGATTTTTGGTTTTTTACAGTAACTAGCTTTTAAACGAAGTATCTTTTTAAGATAGAGTTTACTAAGTTAATTATAATACATACTATGCCAACCTCATTTATATCAGCAAAAATCGCATATGAGTTTCTGCTACTCTGTAATCTCTCGCACGAAAAGCACAAAAGACACAAGCCGTAACTAAAGCCATAAATTTCAGCCAAAAAAACAGACATATCTGGCTGACACTGCTTATGTCAACTAGTTATTCAAGGTAAGAGGCCGTGAGTCTTTTTTAGAAAGATTTTTGGTTTCTATTTATAAACACATGGCTAAAAGTATACAAGAGTACTCGACGTGTTACCATCAAACCCTTTGGACAATCACGACAGCGAGGAGTAGGACACTAGGATGTCGATGATTACCATGGATGCGTAAGACCTATGCCTTGACCGTGGTGATGTTCATCCATTGGAAAACCGTGTGGTTTTTATTCTACAGAACTTAGCCCGGTACACTTTGGACAATCACGACAGCAAGGAGTAGAAAACCGGATGAAATTTATTCTATGCATCTTAGCCCGGCGGGGAGCTTCGGTGTAGGCATCACCCAACGCCAAAACCCATCACGGGTGCTAAAAGGAAATCCGGCAGGAGTTTGACCGGGAAGAGAACCAAAGGCAGAAGCAATTAGGCCTAAGAGAAAGCAACCCGGTCCGTTAATTTAGGTGTGCTCTAACCAGCCGTGGGCCTATGGCTTCTTAGCTTAACCACCGTAGTGATATTTAGCTTTTTCTAAATAATTAAATGTAAAAATAAAAAAATTACATCATCACGAACAATACAAAAGAATAAAAAAAAGAAAAAACCAAAAGGCTAAAAAAGACGAAATTAAGAAGCCAACGTGTTCCAGAAGGCAGAAACAGAAGTCGTTTGGAGCGGGACATCCGGGCCAGACTGCTTAACCGTGTTTGCCCGATCCAGTAGAATCTGCAATCCTAGGCTCCTACTACTCCCTCATTGTTCTGCACTAGGGCTGCCACAGCAACCCGGTCCGTTAATTTTGGTGTGCTCTAACCAGCCGTGGGCCTATGGCTTCTTAGCTTAACCACCGTAGTGATATTTAGCTTTTTCTAAATAATTAAATGTAAAAATAAAAAAATTACATCATCACGAACAATACAAAAGAATAAAAAAAAGAAAAAACCAAAAGGCTAAAAAAGACGAAATTAAGAAGCCAACGTGTTCCAGAAGGCAGAAACAGAAGTCGTTTGGAGCGGGACATCCGGGCCAGACTGCTTAACCGTGTTTGCCCGATCCAGTAGAATCTGCAATCCTAGGCTCCTACTACTCCCTCATTGTTCTGCACTAGGGCTGCCACAGCAACCCGATCCGTTAATTTAGGTGGTGCTCTAAACAGCTGTGGGTTTATGACTTTTTACCTTTTTCGGCATTGCAGGCCAGTAGCAGCTAAAAAAGCATTTTAGCGGATGCTAGCTTTTTTCTAAATAATTAAATTTTAAAAAATAAACATAAAATAAAAGGTTATATCATTACAAACAATGCAAAGGAATAAAGAAAAAGGCAGAAGCAAAAAAAAACTAAAAAGATGAAATTAAGAAACCAACGTGTTCCAGAATCCAGAAACAGAAGTCGTTTGGAGCAGGACCTTAATAGACTGGGCCAAACTGCTTAATCGTGTTTGCCCAATCCAGTAGAATCTGCAATCCTAGGCTCCCACTACTCCCTCATTGTTCTAGTTCTGGGCTAGAGCTACCCCTGGGCAGGGTATGGATAACCCAAATCTATATCCAATTTTATCTATGCCTACTTGAAGTGATATTACCTATACCTGAATGAAAAAGAGTATGCTCAATGCGTTAATGGGTAAAGGAGAAGGAAAATGAGGGGTTAAGTAAAAGAGGCTTATGAAGAAAGTTTCCATAACTTCAATATTTGAAATTTCAATCTCACGTTCACACCACAAAAAGTTTATTGAAATCAATTAAAATTTATTGAAGATGATTCTACGTGTAGCGAAGCTATTCTATGCAAATTATCAAGGCTAGATGCACACGTAGACCCCACATGCTTTTATAAGAAGTTTTTGTAAAACTTCGACATTTGGAATTTCAACATTGCGTTCACACCACAAAAATTTTACGAAAATCGACTGAAATTTGTTAAAAATGACACATATGCACAGGTAGCTCCCACATGTTTAATAGGAGTAGCCCAAGGCCATAAATAGTCCAAGTGTACTCTCAACCTTAAGTTTAAGTGTGAGAGAGAGAGAGTAAAGATGGTTAAGTGGGTATTAGTGTATTACTCTCCTTATACCTAAATTTAAATACATATTTTATTTCTTATACATATCTTATCTAATAATATAGGTATGAGTTCGGACAAGGGTAATGTATACCAGTGACAGCCCTATTCTGGGCCCACCCATCCAAACAAAAACGTGGAACGGCTTAAGGGTCTGTTCTTTTTGGCTGCAGCTTATGGTTTTTGGTTGAAAATTTTGAATTTTGGCTGTTTACGGTACAGATTACAGAGAGATCGATACTCACTTGCGATTTTGGCTGGTACAGATGTTGGGCATTTGACGTGTACTACGTTTAACTTGTAGACCCCGTCTTGAAAAAATACTCCGTTTAAAAGTTAGGTACTATAGCGGCTGCGAAAAGCCAGCCGGTTTGTGGCCAGCCGAACAGGCCCTAAGCCCGCCGGCCATGGAAGAGAAGAAGGGAAGAAAGGATGCAATCAGATGGCTGCGATTGGCGGATAGCTCGAGCAGTGGTCGAATCGCGGCCGCTGCAAATCCCTGCAACAGGCAACGGATGTGAGGGTTTTAACACAGGGTTTGGTTTTCCTACGGTTGTGGCGGCAGGCCAGACGCCTCCCTTTCTCTTCCCTTCTCTTGCGAGCTCAGGACGGATCGATCCATCCATCCATCCATCCATCCATCGAGAGACGAGGGCGCCATGGCGGGACACGACGCCCCCGAGATCTCCAGGAGGCACCACCACTGCACCGGCCCCTCTCCAAGGAATTAAATGCCCCTTTAGAATATCCTATGTTACAATTAAGGTGTGAAGAATGTGGATGAGGCGGAAGTAGAGTCTCTCATAAACCCGCCTAAATTCCTTCGAATCCTACGTTCCAAATAGGACTAGTCAAACTAAATTCGTTCGAATCCTACATTCCAAACAGTACCGTATAGTAGTTTGACGAGCCTAGAATTTGGCCGAATTTTTTTAAGTTTAAAGTTGGCTTATACTTGTACTATCTACAGTAACTAACTTTTAAATGGTGTGTTTGTTAATGTGGGGTCAATGAAAAAATTGTAGTATAAGGTATACTGATTCAGCTGTACCAGCCAAAATCGTATACGACTATTTTCCTCTGCATATTGCCTCTCGCGAACAATTAAAATTCAAATATTTAAGCTATAAGACATAAGCCATCAACCCAAAAGAATCCACCCAATGTCTCGGAAAACGTGCAAATTCAAAACTTTATCTAAAAAGAACAACCTAGTCAAAAGATACAAATTTAAGCCGAGATTGGGCCCAAGGAGTGGCAAATCGTGAAGAAGAACCGAGTGACCTCCCAGAATGCACTGTACAAGAAAGTGCATCTAATTACCCACATGAGAATGAAATAACCAGGATGTGATTTTGTTGCCGCAATATTACCTGTCATAGAGCACGCAGTAACTAAAAGTCATCCATACAACCATCAAACATAAATCAAACCAATACTCAAATACGACCGATAGTTGAGCTCATAAGAGTAGAGCACATCAATTGCACTTGCACATCAAATTATTTTGTATATGAAAGGATGAAACATGATATCCATTATAAAAGGTTTCTCATTTATATTATTCAGGAGATATCAATGCATCACAAGTAATGGTCCAAAGTCCAAACTTCTAGATTTTCTGTCATACCACGAACAGAAAATAGTACTTCTCTTAGACCCAATAACGTGATCAACAGAAGGATCCTAACCAGCTGTGAACTGGTGCAAAGGGTCAAGTTAATTAGATAATTGTGTATCTTGACCTATCCCGTCTCTCAAATGGAGCAAGCAAACAATTAAGCGCAGCCGTTCTTTGGTACGCTGTGTTCTCCATCTTCATGCTTCGGGGACTCGGTTCCACTGTAGAAGGAAGCCTCACTTGAGGCGTCTGAGTCTGCATCGTTAGCTACCTTATTAGTTGATTTATGAGGTTGGCTGTGAGAGAGCAAGCTGCCATTTGAGCCGTGCACAGAATGCATATTCTTGTCATCCTCTCTCATTTGTTCCGCATAGCTGTTGTATTCAAAGGTAGCTGGATTCCTTCCCCCGAATGCTGAGTCAAGCTTGTCCATGTCGAAGACATCAGCCATTATCTTCTGGCTCTCCTTATCGTTGGAGTACACAAACTTCACCTTCTTGTAGGTCTCATGGTCCAAGAATGGCTTCACTATCTGTCACTTTGGAACTATTGTTAAGCCGTTTGATCTTACAACAATAGCTCAATTAGGAGTAGCACAGAATAATAACAATGCAAAATGGAATATTTCCAAGAGGAAATAACAGAACAAACACTGCCCCTTATTAACAAATCTGACTCAACAATAATATTTTCAATGGGACACATGTTGTGGTTTATAGTGTATCCATTGTTGGGGTCTGCTTCAGGGAACATAGTACACATCATGGAATATAGATGAATTCACATTTGAATTTCCAATCGTTGAATTACACCAGAAAAATAGTATTAGAGGAGATAATAAATAGTTCAGAATTCAGATATTTCAATGGTTGAGTTACGCTGGGAAAATAGTATTAGAGTAATACATAGTTTAGATATTGGGAAACAATACGGCAATCATAATTTAGAAAAGATAAATTGGCAGGGTAGCTAAAGAGCTGTGCTCTGACTAGAGAAATAGAGGCATAGCAAAGAGTGGTTGAATCCCACATCAGAGTGATTGAATCTTGTAGTGAGGTAATGAATATTACTCTGCTGGCACAATAGACTGGAGCACATCATTCATGATTATCAACCTAGCCAAGATATTGCTACTCTCACAATATCATTGTTGCAACACTTATCTTCTTTAACGATTGACCTACTGGAATATGGCAAACACGACGGAAGAAGCAATGTCGGTTTATCATGTAATGAAGATTTTTAAGGTTGTGCAAGCACTCACCTTCCAGAAGGACTCAAATATCCTAGGAGGATTGTAAAGGATCGCTAGCCCCAGTCTCTCAGGATAACAGTCTTGCAAGACATTCACAGTCTCTCGGGTCACCTTCAGCGGTGTGCTTCCCAACGTCCAGCACTGGAAGTCTGTCAGCCACACCATCTTCTCTTGATCTTCTGTCAGGTTCATAATCGCTTTCTCCAGACAGTACACTAGATATTTGATCTGTCCCTTTCCTGACGAAGTGTTCTGTTACATTTCAACATTAAGCGCACAAAATTAGAAAGAAAGAACTCACGTTGCTTCACATTTGATCCACAAATTTTGTAGTCTAGACTCCACAATGATGTTGGTTCATAATCAACACAAAATTACCAAGAGAAACATATAGAGGTGCCCTCAAAGTAAATTACCACCACGTAAAGTATCTAGTTCAAAGTCAATTGGAGTTATAATAACAAAGAGAAATTTCTGAAAACAATAAATTATAAGGAAAAAATAAAAAATTCCAATTGCAGCAAAGCGTGAAATTCTCATTTTGTTTCTCCTAACACTGATTGAGTGTGAACTGTGAACTTCAAATTTTAAAGGTTGACAGGTCATAGAACACTCTGTAGACCACCTTCTCAATTCGATGTTCATACCAGCAGGGTTAGCATGATAACGCTATACTCGTGGTTTGCACTAGTTATAACCCTTTTAACTGTACCATATAATTCCAATGTGATTTCAAAGCATATTAGATGATGAGCATATGCATAGAGCTATACAAAAACACTTCTTTATGGAAGCACCAGATATACATCTTAAGAACCTTATGATATCAATTCAATTCTTTCCAGAAATTTACTCTGCAGCGAGTGAGCTAACCTCTAGGCCTGGCCTCAGTACAAGAACAGTTCTTCCAAGTTTGTCCTTGTAGTCCGCCCTATATATCTTTCCAGTCTCTGCTTCATGTGCAATGTCTTCCTGAAGGTTGGAAGGATGAAAAGTTTACATTACATTGTAAACCTGGAATGTGAGATACTTCTAAAGTATGACTACAGTCTGCTTTTGTATTATAATGTTTTCTCCCCAACAGCTCGATTAGAACGATATCCTTCAATTAGCACAGTGGTGCCTAAACTGACACTGACAATGCATATTCCTCCTGTACTAAACTTACTTTACATGCTTCTTGAAAAATACCTGTGGTTCTCACCGATATTTCACTTAGACTGCTCTTTCTATTGCCCATTAACACATGTATCTACAATTGAACATGAACATAGTGATTGGTTAAACCAAACATACCCAGCAAATCATTTCTGGCTTGTATGCTGCCCGCCACTTTACAGCTGCTTTCAGCAGTTTACTCGCTTTCTGCACATTCCAGTTTCTTGCTCGAAGAAATCTTGATATTGAGGCATCTGAAAGGAACTCTTGTATTGCTACTGATGAGTGTTCACCAAGCTCCTTGCGTAACTCATTTATCTGCTCAGTAAATAGCACAGCAAAGGACCTTAAGTACTTTAATAGAATCAAGCGGGGATCTACAGTTGAAAACTGTTTTCTTACTTTTTCTTGCTGTTCTTCTAGGGTCAAGTTTTTCTCAGTTGTACCACCATTGCTTGACTTGAATAGATAGGCCATTTTAGTAACTTAGAGGGAGACGGCTCTACTAGATATGCAATTACACCTGCATAAATAATATCAGAAGAACAAACATGCATAAACTACTTTTTTGTCAGCTTCTTTGTGTGAAAGAAACAAAGCTGACAAAAGAACAGAATGATAACTTATTAAGCGGGGTTGCGGAGAATTGTGTGAGTAACGAAAATTCAGGTAAAACGATACAAAAGTAACAAGTGCTACTCTCACTTTCATGTCTAGCAGCTGACTAGTAAAATTGCATATGTTGGTGCCTGAGTGAGATTCTGCATGACAAGTATTTCATAGATTTCAGAAGGCAGTGAGAAGGGCTGGCTCCTATTGGAGCTTATGAATTACTCAGTTCAACTTCGCAGAACACATATCGCGGCTAGCCGGCTACGGTATTAAACAAAACAACCTAGGAGGAAACTCAGAATTAAACATGCACAGCTCCAAGAGCAGGGAGAAAAAAAAACAGCATAGGACAGATTATTCAGAGCCAAGGATTGAGCAACAAATCATGGAAAACCCTGAAATGGGGGAACCTAGCAGAGCAAGAAACTGAATGCTACTCTGTTGTCGACAATACTGATACCTGATGGAATAGTAACTATCAAGATCCGATAACAGGATGGAGGTTAAGGTAGTATACACTCATAATAGTCAGGCTTCAACTGCTCCTTCCTTCCAGTAGAATTGGATCTGATGATGTTACATTCAGCTTTGCGTGGGATGAAGAACAGATTCCAACAGGTCGAGATATCAACTCAACGCGAACTAACTACCGGCCCTAGTTCCTATATTCCAGGAGCATAATCAGGGGGAAAATCACTGGAATTCGAGGGGGAACAGATCGATGCCTGCTTGCTTCCTCACATCAAACAACAACCAACCCAGAAGAAGGAGAGAAAAAAAAAGAGCACCTAAGAGTAAGACTAAAAACAAGAATATAATCCAACAAACCTCTAAAACTAAAGAAATCACAATTCAAATGGTCGATCTGAATCAATCACAAACAAGAGGCCAAGAACTGGGGGGACAGGCCGCCGGCCACGCACCTCAGGAATCAAGATCCCGTCTCTCGGCACCGACGAGGGGGGGGGGCAACATGCCAAGATCGATCACGCCATGTGCAACCACCGCACCGCCCGCGTTCTTGGAAGGACCTCAGGAGAAGCTGTCGAGGAGCAACTGAAGTCCAAGAGGCTTGAGACTTCGTTAGAGGAAAGTCCAAGGGCGGATATTTTTGCGGGTGGTGGGTGCGACGGTGCGAGACCGGAAGGAAAGTCGCCTCGCGCCCGCCCACCGTGCAGGACCAGCCAAGCCAGGTGTCAACGAAGCGGCCGGCCAATGGGTGCACCGCTCGTCGGTATCGGTGCCGTCGCCAAGTGGCGAGCTGTTCTCTCTCCCTCCTGGCGGGGGTGGACCGGTCGGCGTGCACCGCGGGGCAGGGCAGCATCGTTCGGTTTGGCTGGGACGTTCTAGATTTTAGCGGTTTTTCCCTGCACTTACTCTTTTTTTTTGGCAGGTAGAAATGATACCCATCCGTTATTTTGGATATTGTTGATGATTTTTGGCTGTAGTGATTGATAGAAATTGAAGTCAAAAATTAGCTAAAAAACTAAAAAGAACGAGACCGTTGTTAATAAGGAAATTTCTTTTCAAAAATTAGCTAAAAAACTAAAAAGAACGAGACCGTTGTTAATAAGGAAATTTCTTTTTAAGTGTTAACAAGGAATTTTTTAGTGTGGAGTAAGTAGGATTAATTCCAATGGGAAGTAAGCATATACCTTTTTTTTCCAAGAATGTATGTATACAATCTGTGCATACCCTATGGGTATGTAGTTGTGTGTATACAATTTCGTAGATGGTATTAATATTCATCTATCATAGTAAAGTTTCACTACCCATCTCCTTCTTACTAAAAGTCATCGTCGCCTCCTCCATCCAAAACCGCCATCGATGACCGCTGACCACATCTATACCCTTACCTAACCCGTCGTCGAAGCTTCACCTCTATGCTTGCTTCGTCACACCAGCCTTTCTCTCCACATCTCACAATTTTGTCATCGAACCTCACCTCCTAGACCCTCCCCATGTTGGCCTCACCATGCACCGGTGCCGCATCCAAATCTAAGTCACCATTCATGGATGCCACATTGTGGTCGTCTCATTGTAGGTGTAGATCTACACTACCTTTGACTCCAACACCTTCAACTCAATCGAGGTTGTGGCACCGAGCAATGTTGGTCCTGTTCTTCTGGATTGTGGGATTGTGATTGATGGTTTTTGTCTGTCTTTTCGAGATGATAGTGGATGGCGGAGAAGCGGATATTGACGGCGCACACGATTTTAGGCTTAGGAAGTTGTTTGAAAAATCCATTTTAAAAAACCGCACCATTTATTTCGTCTTTAGAAAAGCCAAAAGCCAAAAATAAGAGTCATTGTTTCCTGTGTTTTTCAACTCCGGTGGGCCCGCAACCCAAGGCTGCAAGGGACGTCTCCACTATGGTGACACCTGCAAAACAATATCTATTGCTGAGCCCAGACAATAAATATTCCTTTTCTCTTTATCTTCTCTCACCCTCTCATACATATCTATTGGGTGGGTTTAACACTATGGACACTATTTTACTCCTTAATGTATGTTTGAGCCATATCTTCTGGTTGGATTTTATGCTCATGCAATATCTCGTGTAAGATACTACTTTTCTCTCTTTCTTATTTAACTCTTTGCTATACCATATCTCATTCTACGTGAATAGCTAAATAATTTTATAGGCATGGTATATGTGGGAGCATTGAGAATAGACTGAGAGATGGCTCGGACTCATAAGTCTGCACCAATCTAACATGACACCCAGTGGCGGAGGACGGGAAAAAAATGAGGTGGGGCGGATCGAAATCAATACCATTCAAGCTCCTCCAACCCTGTCAACGCCGGAGTTTGCGCGCCGGTGGCTGCCGCCCGCCCGCCGCCGGCTACGCTAACATGCGTCATTTTTACACATATTTACCCATCATTTTAGCCCATTATTTTTCGCATTTTGAGACCATTTATCATCATTTACATATATTTCCTATAATTAATTGCTCAAAATGACCTATTTTACATTTTTCTATATTTTTCTGTAGGCCGGCGCGATCGAGGCGCATAAATGACAAATCTGGACTTTCGGGACTGCTCCGTACAGATGTACGTGTCGTCATGAACACGTAGGATCTTTTCGCGAAGAAATCGGACATCCAGAGGGCCAGAACAGAAGAAGTTAAATGGGGAAAGGATCTAATTGCAATATCTGAAGAGCTGGTGGACTAAATCGCAAAACAACCGATCCCCAATCGCACAAAACCCTAGCCGCCGCCTCCGTTCTGTTCGAGCCCGGTTTCTCTCTCTCCCCTTCGCCTTCTTGCTTCCTCCCCCGGTTGTCTGCCACATCCGGCCGCCGGCGAGGCCGGGCCGACTCGCCGGCGTGCCACCAAGCCTTCGCCACCCCCTACCTCTCTCCGCCGCCTCTCTCCTCCCTTCTCAACCCCCTCTGGCCGCTCCTCCATCTCTTCCACTTCCGGCCGCTCCTCTCCGGCTAGCCACCGCGCCACCCGTGCGCCGCCACCTCTCCCTCTTCTCCGGCCGCCCCTCACCTCTCGCGTCACCACCTCATCGCCACCGCGCCACCCTTCCTCTTCTTCTCCATCGCCGCAGTCCCTTCACCTCTGCGCCACCCGTCTCCCCCTTCTGCCGTCTCCACCTTCCATCGCGACACACCGCACCGCCGCGCCTCCTCCAGATCCGCCGGCACGCCACCTTTCTCTACTCCGGCCGCCGCGCCTCCATCTTCCTCCCTTCTCTGCCTTCTCCAACCGCCGTTCCTCCACCCGTAGCTAGTAGCTATTGGGCTATTGGATACTGGATAGGGGGGTATATGGGGACCTGCTGCAAAAAATCAAGGTATGACTCAAACCTTACCTTGCCCTATCGGGCCTCCGCCACTGATGACACCCTTGAAGAAACGGCTCACATGGTCCATTGGAGATGGACCAATTGAACATGGTAAAGGAAAAAGAAAGATGGTAGACGGGGGAAATGCGTGGCATTCATTCCAAACGTTGGATGGTTGAGAAGTCCAAGAAAAATTATGATCGAACATGCAAATTAACGAGATTGCACCCACATGTCTAGCTTAATAGGCCGGCCCATCCAGATTAAACGGGCCGAATGCCCGAACAGTGATAGCTCCAGCTTAAGCAAGGGCGGGCGCACGTAGTAAACGGCCCACGCGCCCCACGCTCTTCCCATCCCACTTCCTCCGCGCGGCGCGACACCCTAGCCCCAGCTCCCTCGCCTTCGTCTGCGGCGACCTGCGCACCCCACGATGGCCTCGTCAGCGACGAGGGAGGTTCTCATGCTGGAGGCGCCGCCGGCCGAGGGGGCGGGGGCGCCGTGGCGTGCGCCGCCGGACGCGGAGGTGGTGGACGCGCTGCCCTACATCGACGGCGACTACGGCGACCCGGCGGTGAAGCGCGAGGTCGACCTCCTCGTGGAGGAGGAGATGCGCCGCGTGCACCGCAAGCCCGCCGACTTCCTCCGCGACCTGCCCCCCGTCCCCGCCGCCGGATTCGAGGTGGATTCGCGAGTCCTCTCTTTATGTTTCTAGGAGGCAAATAGTTAGTTGTTCGACGCCCTATCGTTTTTTTTTGTGATCGACGCCCTATCATTTTTTTGTGGTGTCATGTTTGGGTGTGATTTGCGTTTAGGGTTCTAAGGAGGAGACAGGTATTGGGCTGGTGGCTAGGGTTTATAAATTGGCTGAATCCAAGTAGCTTGCCCTCCTTTTGGACTGTTTTTGTGTAGGGATGTTGATTTTTTTTAGTTGATGATCCTTTTTCATTTTAACCTTTGGAGCTTTGGACACATAATGTGTAATATTTAGTGTTGTTTTGCAATTTCTTTCTGCGACATTATGGTTTTAGGTGGGAAGTTATAGCTTTTTCATGGATGTACCGATGTAGTATGCAGTTAGGTGTTGTAAATGGAAATCTAGTCCAAATTAAGGTTTCCTTGTAGGATGTGTACTTGTGGGACAAGGTAGCAAATCCACTAGCCCATAAAAGGACCCACTTATGTTGGTTCGATCTTATATTGATGTTTATTTCTGAAGGAATTGGGATTACTCATCTGCTCATGCAATCGAGGACATCTTTTGTTTCCATGTCAACTGATCACTCTCTGCTATTGCGATGAGCCTGTGACAGACAATTTAGTGGAGAACTACTTGGATTTGTTTTCAATAGCAAATAACTATTGAATGCTTATTGTTTCCCCTATCAATAGTGAGTGGCCGTTTTGATGGGATCAAATATGAACAATTGAAGATGAAATATGCATCTCTAGTTGAATTTGAATACTAAAGAACAAGACTAGCAGAACTGCCTAGGTCTAATAAATTTGTTTACAAAATGAACTAATTTCACTGTACTGTATGAATGAGGGTTGCTATTGAATTTTCGGACCCTAGTGTAGACTGTGAAGCTACTAACTTAATTTTTTCCTGTATTGCAATGTTTGAGAAAAAATTGGCCCTGAAAAGATTATTATTATTTTTGTTGTTGCATACTTTCATTTAATAACCACAGTCACACTGCAAACAAAAACCAACATACTATATTGAACTACTTCCTCCAGTCCAAAATACACATCGATTTAGGGAGTTGGTTTTGGTTTGTAAATATTTGACATTTTGGTTTTTTGAGGCAACATTTACCACCAAATACCCCTATTGATTGCTTATTCGTAGGGTTTTAGAGAGATGATTATACAATTAATAGGGGCAAAGTATGTCAAAAACTAAAACATTTAAATCTTTCTTTGTTCTGTGTGCATGGAGTTAAAATGACAAGTAATTTGGATAGGAGGTGATACATTATTTTGAACATTCAATAGTATGACTGGAGGTAGCAATGTTCAATGCATGTGGCATTCAATTACGGAATTACCGATAATTATATCAGAAAAAAAAACTGATACCTGCTAGCTGAACTACAACTAGATTGGAGGGGCATTCTCACTCTAAACTAAGAATTATTTGCAGGCATATGTGGCTAGATGCATTCTATTAATCCTGGTCCAAAATAGATGTTGTTTTAGCTCCATACACATAGAACAAGGGAGGAGTTAGTACCTTTTTTTTTACATCACTAGCATTAAGCAATTAATAGGTGCATTCAGTGGAAAATGTCACCCAAAAAAAAACTAAAATGACAAGTATTTGCAAACCAAAGTCAACTTTCTAACATGGCATCTGTTTTAGAGTGCAGGGAGTAATTCTAGTATTTCTTGATATATCTCAGAAGACAACTAGTGATTAGTTTATGTAGTTCGGATACGGCGGTTTTGCGGCGTGTCCGTGCTACATAGCGGCGTTCACACAACAACTTTGTCATCTTTCGTGGCACCTGATCTCTGTTACTTTTTAGCATGGAACTAGGACTGACAGTTATGTAAGTTGGTTACTTGTTAGCATGGAACAAGGACTGACAATTATGTAAGTATGTGTTTGGTTCATGGGACTATGGGGGATGGGATGGGGCGGTCCTCGTTCCAGAGCTGTTTGGTTCAGAGTCGAGTGGGATGGGGGATATCCCTCTAGGGAATATTCTGCGAATATACTCTCAAATTGGGGATGCTCCTGTCCCCCAGAAATGAGGGGATGGTGAGGGATGAGGTGGGACGAGTGGGCCCCACGAGCTGTTGCAATCCCAGAAAAGAGGCTGACAGGTAGACCCCGCATGTCAGATTTGTCATCCCAAACCTTTTGTCCCTAAACCAAATAGAAAACGGGGACTGTCCTATCCCTTACAACCAAACACGAAACATAGTCGGTTCTATCCCTAAAAAATAGGTTGGATCCGTCCTGTCCCCACCATGACTCTGAACCAAACACACCCTAAGTTGAGTATCTCTTATACTCAGATATGAGATCACATGCCCAACAACCAACATAAATTGAATATCTAATGATACTTAATACAAACAAGTGTTCATAAACAGTACTTTTGCTGCACAACAGATGATTTGGTATGGACAAATTGGACTCTTCTCTAATTTACTCTAGTTTTTCCTGCTCCTTCACAACGATCTCCCTTGGTTGCATTTTATGGCACCTACATGATCTCTGTGGGACTATATATCATTATCTGTTAATGTATTGTAGTACTTATCAACTGCAGTTATTCTGAATATTCAAAGGATATCCTAAAGAACATATCCGTGCCTATTGAATTGTTTATTACTTTTCTTATGCCATATTATGACAATAATGTATATCTAGAACCTTATGAATTTTGATTATTGTTTTTTATGCATGATGCTGTCAACATAAAATGTGCCATGTTCTCATATAGTATTTTTTTAGAATCATCCTATGCTCGCTAAAGAGTACGAACGTGTTAGAGCTGGTAAACCTCCTGCTACCTTAGAGATGTCCCGCTATGGTTTGGAGCCACCCCCAGCGAACAAGAGGAATGATGTCGCTGCTTGGAAGCAGGCTTTACGGAATGCTCAGAGCCAGCTACAGCATCAAATTATAAGGTAAGGCTGAAGGCTGCTTACCGCATTTGAGGAATCAAGGGTTGGCTGACATTTCTATGATAGAGTTACACATTGACAGCCCTAATTAGGCAATAAGGTAGCTTCTTTGTAACAGTACAAATTATGAATATGACTGTTGTGCATTTGTGAAGTCATACACAAGCAGAGAAGCTGCCATAGTCATTCTTGATGTGTTGTGGTCAGGATATTCATGGAACTTTTCCACCAAAAAAATTGCATCAAGGAAGACACTAAAGCCACAGGATCTATGTAGCACGGACACGCCTCAAAACCGTCGTATCCGTGTCCGACACGTGTCGGACACGGATACGACACAGACACGTCTTGGACACGTGTCGGCGACGTATCGGCCGATTTCAGAATTAATTTTAATTATTAAAATTCTCGACACGTGTCGGACACACTAAATATACGAGTCGGACACGGCCTGGACACAGCCGGCCTAGGAATGGCCCAGGACACTGCCAGCCCATAACGCACGCACGGGCGTTGCCCTAACCCTAACCTCCCGGCTCCCGCCCCGGATACCGAGCGCCTCATTCCCATCGCGCTCGCACGCTTACGCTTCTTCGCTTCTCCGCATCAGCTGCTCACGCTGCCGCCTGCTCCCACTGGCTCCCGCATCTCGCCGCCGCCCGCTCCCGCCAGCTCCCGCACCTCGCCGCCGCCCGCTCCTATACCTCACCGCCGCCTGCTCCCACTGGATCCCGCACATCGCCGCCGCCCGTCGGCTCCTGCACCTTCCCGCCGCCCATCGGCTTTCTCCCGCCGCCTGCTCTCACCCGCTCCCGCACCTTGCCAGCGCCTGCTCCCACCGGCTCCCGCACCTCGCCACCGCCCATCGGCTTTCTCCCGTGCGCCGCCGACTTTCTCCCGCGCGCCTCCGGCGTCCCCGCTCCACCGAGATATCATCTCCCTGCTTCTCTGTTTTAGCATTTAGGGTTGAGATGCAGACTGCAGTAAGCCAGCAATATATATTTAGGCATTTAGCAAACTTATGCTTGATTGCTTGTTTCATCATTCTAGAAAAATGGAAGGCGCTAATTCTAGTGCTAGAGAGGAAATTACACTTTACAACTTACAAGTTTACAATTTACGTTATTTCAATTTAATAAGCATGTGGAAACATAGAAAATAATACATATATATAATTTATTTATTATTTAAATATATATATATAGCCGTGTCGTCGTATCGGTGTTTTTGGGAAAACGGCGAATTCCCGTGTCGGTGTCGTGTCCTGTCGACGTATCCGTGTCCGTGCATCATAGCACAGGATACTGAACTAATGAAATTTGCCACCAAAGTTCAAGCAGTAGATTGCATTTTGGTGCATTTGATCACAGGGACCAGTGTCTTGCTGTGTCATGTCCTGCTGATCATCTCTTAGTAATTATTAATGTTGTTCCATTATCATAATAGCTTGTGAGGTTTCACTGCTGTGGAAAGCATAGGTTTTGAAATAAAATGGTCAAACAAAATATCAAATAAAAAAGGACGGACTTCGTAACGAAGAGTTTTGCAGTCTGTTTGAAATGACAGGCACAATATTATTGAGATACAAGATCAGGTTCTTTTCTACATGCTATGATAATCGGTGGAATGGAAGGTAGCATAGTGCTCCTAGTTGTATAGACCTTTGCATTTGTATTTTCGAACATATGCTTCTCAGGATAGGCTACTTGGAACATTACATTCAGATCATGTATTGCCAATTGCCAAATATCAGCTTCAACCATATTATTGACAATGAATTCTCCTAGTTCAGTCGTATATTTTTTGATTGACATATATAAGGCTTTGAATATCTTAGCTTCAGATGTAATATGCATTTTATTTAGGAGGTGCTGCTTTTGTTTTGCCCTATGGTTCTTATCATCTATGGTCTGCTATTGATGTTAAACATTACTTCTATTTATTTTGAAATAAAGTTAGTGTTACAGGATAGAGAATCTGGAGGTTATGCTGAAGTATGGTGTTGAGGTTTGGAAGCTCCAGAACAGACAAATGGAAGCAGTTTTGTCTAGGTTAGTTGTTCTATGTCCATGTGTCTTTTACAGTGCTGTGTCACTTTGAATTTGGACCTGTGCATCTTGTGCTATTTTCCTTGCATTTCATTTGAAACTCAGTTTGGCTTGTGGACCGTGTCATCAGTACTGTCCTATGTGGATGGTGACCAAAAAAAATGAACGTGTCTGTAGCTGGTGTCATGTGTGTGATGCATCAGTGTTAGTGCAGCTTAGACCTTCACTGAAGTACTTGCTTGTATATGCTTTATGTTACAACTTCACTGGTCACTGTGACTGTAAACAGGTGAAATATTAGTGTGCATGCCTGCATGGTCTCTAAAACGTTGATATACTATTTATCATTCCAGCAGCATGTGATAACTTGATACTTTGTAGGATGCAAAAGACAGCTGTGGGATACAATGAAAAGATAGAAACTGTCAATCGTGAGAGAAAGTTCCACCAGGTAACAAATCGTTATACTCTGGTTCTGAATTTGAACCATGGCCATACTTTACAGGAAGCTTAATATGTTTCTGACCAGCAAAACACTGGTGGGCAACTCCATGCCATGACAACAGAATGGCAGGAGCTGTGCCAGAAAAATATAGATATTCAAGCTGCCTGTGCTGATCTGCAGAATCATATTGATCAGCTTAAACTTGAAGCTAAAGAACTGTAAGATCTCTCTCTCTCTCCCTCTCCCTCTCCATGAGTCATGACAAATTCCTTAACAGGGGAATGCCCATGGAGGACAACATTGAAACTAAACCGTAAGCATCAGCAGGGATTTTTGAGGTACCATTTGTTATTTTGTTCTCTGAAAAATGCAGTATTGCTCTTTAGTTTGCCCCCATTCAAGCACCATGAGACAGACATTGTCTTCCACTGTTTACAAGTTATGATGTTACTACAGATGAAGAGGTAGCTTCTTCTGTGACACTTCCATGAGATGGGAGCCGGAGGTTCCATTAGCCCTTATGCTTACTTGACCTGCAATTGTCCACTCCAGATACCAAACCCAAGCTGCTACCATGACAAACCCTACTTGTGAACTGTGTCTTGTAATCCATCATGTGAGGACTTGTGCTGTTGGACACGTGATAGAGAAACTTCTAGAAGTGTTCTCACCTGTGGTAAGATAAGCAGAACGCTCATTTGTTTTGTTGATGCAAATGGATGTCGATGTTTCAGCCTGCAAACCTGTACCTTAACATTGAGGTATCAGGTGAAGCTTTCGGTTATTTAGCTTTACTTGTTTCTGAAAATATCTTTCGCTATCGCGCTGTTTGGAATAGACTGCTCACCAACATGCCCGTAAATGTGATGCTAGTTTTTTTTAATGCTTAATAGTCTTCTTGTGCTGTTGCTGTTCGATTCGTAGGCTGGTAGCCGTCGATTTCTGATTCACCTGCCTGATTATGCTTAAAGATTTGCCGTAACAATGAAACTTAGTTGATGCTAAATTTTCAGCTGCCTAGAGCGGTAGAGCTCCTAGCTTTTGCCGTCGCTGTTTCCTCCCGTTTGTCCTTTAAACCTCAGCCATATGCCAGTTCTTTGCTTTGTAAGGTAAGCGAAAATTCTTTTTTCATTCATCTCTCACATTTTACAAGTGGTATAACTGCAAAAATTGCTTGTATGTCGTAAGTCATACGACAAATCTGCAATCAAGCCTACGGCCTGAGCACCGTGACCTTCCATCTAACATGTATGTTTGCTATGACAGTACCCGAGCCAAGCATCGCATATCGATATATCATTTCTGAAGATCATTCGAATGATTTTTTTTTTATGAAACCAGTTGAACTTTTTAACCATCCAACAGCACTCCCCTCTCCCACTAACCTCCCTCCGGCCTCTCCTGTGCCACCATACCGCGGTCCGTCTCCTGTGCTTCCATCTCAATCCCACATTGATGTTGTGGCGCATCCAATGGCAGAAACAGCTAAAACAAATAAGAGTACCACGTTTTAGAACTAATTTTATAAATTCACATTTATTCTTATCAATTATTTCAAAAGAATCACGTTTTCATTGTCTACAACCGTTTTGATAGATGGGCTCGTATTGCATTGAGATTCCAGCACCTAACCCTATTATGCTGATATGGAGGGCACGGGTGCAAGTCCAATCAACGTAGCATGTGGCCAACTTTACTGCAACTCAACCTCCTCCTGTAACAAAGTGTTCTCTTTCTCCATCAGATTCTTCAAAGCAAACAGTACCCTCCATGTCAGTTGGCTACATAGCAGTGCCCTCTGTGTCGGCGTAACAGGATTATATGCTAGGGTCTCAATGACATACAGGCCCACCTTATCAAAATGGTTACAGGTGACGGAAGTATGATTCTTTAAAACAATTGGTAAGAATAAACATGGTTTTATGAAACTAGTTCTAAAAGTATAGTTGTCTAATAGTTTTTGCAAGATTAAGTGTGGTTTTGTAAAATTTACTAAAAAAAATAATCTACAGATCAAGTGGGAGGATGTTTACCAGTAACGCCGCTCGCGTGTTGCAGGAGGCATTAGGTGGGTTCGGCACCACTTCAGGCTTATGGCTTATTGCTTTTGCTACAGTAACTAACTTTTAAACAGTACATTTTTTAAGGCGGGGTCTACAGGTAGATTGTAGTATAAACTATACCAAGTTCAATTGTACCGACGAAAATCACATATGACTATTTCTTTTACGTACTGCCTCTTATAAACAGTCTAAACTTCAAAATCTTCAGCCATAAGTCATAAGTCACAGCCCAAAAGAACCCACCCAAGTTGGAGGAGTGGCGATGTAAGAATTTTCAAGTATCACTATCGCTCCACATTGCGACTTGACCCGATCGTATCACACTAATTCTCCATATCGCGCCCATAGCTACGGAATTTTTGACACTTTTGCATGTTTTCAACCCGTATTTGCAAAAATAGCCGTATGCGCGCGGAATTCGCAGAAATAGCACTTTTGCCGCCCGATCACCAGGCGGTAGGTTCGTGCAGCCGACACCTATCCATCAGAGCCCGGCCATTGGGTGGCCACTTGCCTGCCACCCCGTCACTGGACGGTAGGTGATTAAGCTAGCTAATTAACCGACTTAATCACTCCTAAGTTATGATTTTTTATTACCGCTTGTTTGAATTTTTAAATATAGCAAGTGAGCTCCAAAAATTTCAAAATTTTTATGTACAGCCTTCCGACCCAACGTACTTCATTGTGTAATTTTTTGACAATTTTATCCGCTATGAATGTTGCTAAAAAATTCATATGATTATGATATTTTTAGGATTTATTACATATATCAAATGAGCTCCAAAAAAAATGAAATTTATATGCAGCCTCCCGACAAAGATGACCTAATTATTGAATCTTTTAAGAATTTTATGTGCTATGAATTTGCCATGTTACTTCATGTTAATTTAATCATAATAGGTGATATACGATGCTCATTTAATTAGCGATTGAAATCGCCTGCATGCGTGATTGGAGTTGGTTTGTAAATTATAAATTGAGGTAATGATTGAATTTTGTTTGAACTTGATTTATGGATTTAGAACCTTAGGATTTGGTGGTAAGATGGTAACAAAGAACTTTCTTTTGAAGAATTGAATGCGAAAAGATGACGAGATTTGATGTTGCAAATTAAAATAGACTTTATAATAAAGGTGGAAATAATATGGCGCACAGGGTTTGGTTACGTGTATAAGAAATAACATCATACACGATGGAACAAACCGAAGTACTCATACGATACATATGCGCCATTTTCGCATGGAAATAAATTCGATCTTCGGAGGACTAGTTCGAAATGGTCCGATCTACTACGTGGACCAGGACCATTTTTCCTTCTTTGCGAACTCGACATTAAACTCCTCGGTGGCCTCTTTGGCCTTGGCCGCTATTTCCCTCTTTTTCTTACACTCCCTCTCGCGAGCCTTGTGCTTCTTGCACGTGCATACCTCAAGATAAGCTTTTGTCTCCCGACGTATATGCTCGGTTTGCTCGTCGTTGCAATGCTCCTCCTCCCGAATCTCATAGGCCCTGTTGACATCCCACTCTTCATAGTCGAGAGTCCACTGGTCATGTGGGTGGATCTCTAGGCAGATCCACTTACGGTAGCCACATAGCTATTATAGGTACTACGGACAGACGGGAGAGGTTGTTAGTGTATACTTTGAAAGAGAAATAGTAGGGGAACACATTGTAACTGATCCTTATCGGCTGCCGATAGTTGCTCATGTTCCAATGATAGTTCGGATAGTCACAAGAGTAGTTCACACAACCGTAGTAACGCATGCCCAAGCTGAGCCGCTGCTTAGACTTAAAGAACTTGCATGGGTCCCTGTACCAATAGAGGGGTGGAGTCTCCCCTCGGGCGGGTGTTGTGGTGAACACTCAATTGAAACGTTCAGGATAGGGTTACTGCTACAGTGGGCATCATTGCGGGAAGGTGACATCTTGGCACACTGCGCATGTCGTAGGTCCAACCCATCAGGTCCTACCCGTACAAGACCATCGTCGTAGAATATTGTCAAGTGTTCCATATCTACAACTATCTGAAGCCACAATAAGCACATCCGTAGTAAGCGTTACAACAAAAAAATGATGACAAGCAACATGCAAATTAGTGACAATTTGATTACCCATCCGAAAATTAATTAAGAGTGATTCATTACCGTCGTCCTTACCACTTAATTACTTAGCACTAACTTATTACTTAACCTTAACTAATTGCCACTACAGTAATTACGACTGCTTAATTACATACTACCATACAATAACAAATTACCACTTAATTAAAGTACGGCCTTATGGCCAAGGTTTACATCATCGCACATTGGCAAACATAACTGCAAAAGAAACTGCGGAAACGAAGCTGAAAAGGCGAACCCAAGCCTGCCCATAGGCAAACAACTGCAAGACGTGGCCTACTCGTTCTGATCTTCACCGTAGTCGAAGGCGTCTTCCTCTGTGTGGAGATAGCAAGGTGAGTACAAACTTGTACTCCGCAAGTCACACGGAGAAAATGCATCATAATGATAAAGGCTTCAATGGAAGGCTTACAGGGTTAGTTTGCATAAAATAGCATTTAATGAAATACAGTAAATAGATTAAAATTGCTGAATTTAATACGGTAAGTAAAAACAATACTTGTAATCGAAAATAATACCGTCAGTGCAGGCTCCGACCAAACACCAACCTATCCACAGGCATCCCACCCGGACCATCTTTTCCAAAAGTTCATGTATGGATTCCATCCGTCCACACGCTTCCACTGCGCAACTCTCTCACGGATTCCATCCATCCGCAAGGTTTTCATCACTCGTGGATTCCATCCATCCACAAGGTTTTCAAAAACCATTTTAAAAGTCTAATCCATGAAAAACTTTTACTCAGCATGCACATGACCGTGGGCACGGCTATCCAGGATAGATTATACACTCTGCAGAGGTTATACAGCTTTACCCACAAGACATGATCATCCCGTTTTGCCACGCGAGTTACACACTTCCTTAGGTGTGCAGCGGGGAGATCACGACAAGGCCTTTACAATGCAAAGCCTTCAACCTGGCCAAGCCAACACTAAGGTTTCACCCCAATAAGGAATCCACCAGACCGGGACCCCCTCTTGAGCCGAGTGAGACTTCTCATGGCCTATACCACGCTCACTTTCAACCTACGAAATGGCTCAGGTTGGGACCCGCAAATTATTCAGCCAGGGCTGTCCCATACCAGCCTTGTGGTAGTACGTTAGGGCTTTGCAACAGTAGCTCATAGACCGGTCCTTAATTGACTTAGGCTCAACCACATACCCCTGTGCCCGACAATCAACACTGCGTCTCCGAACAACAGTGCATGCCTGCACCCACCACATAACCATTAACCTGAGTCAAAACCAGATTTTATATTTTGTTTCAAAATATTTTATCAACCTTCTTGACTCTCCGAAGTCAAGGGTAGCTTTGAAAAGCTTATCATTTTATGTAAGAAGGGCATCATTTTATGTGAAAAGGTATCCCAAAATAAATATTATAACTAAGCAGGTCTAAGCATTTAATTAAAACTCTCTAGCCAATACTAGTGTACTAACTAGAGTTTGATTCTAGGGTGACAAGGTATCGAGGAATTCAATTTCAATGGAGGAATTAACAAGTAGGCAAAAACTAAATTTAAAACTGAATTGAAATACGTTAAATAAAAGTATGCATGCAATATAATTTAAACCAACATAATTTTATTTTGAAATCTGGGATCAACATGATCAAGGAGTGTCACTTGCCTTGCTCTTCAACTTGGTCTGAATCTTCATCGAAGAAATCTTCCGAATCGTCGAAGTCTACACGTGAAAATAACCCACCAAATTCAAATAAATTCAAACTAAATTCAATTTGACTTAAAATAATTGAATTGAGGCCAGAAATGGATAGAGGGGAATTTTTGATGAATTTAGAAATTTGAATGGGCTCAATCGGAGTTAGGACGAAGGAGAACGGGCTTCGGGAAGTTTAAATTCAGAGAAAATGGAAAAAGGGAATTTTCTGGAATTATTTTCCTAAAGGAAATTGAAATTATTGCGTCAGCGCTGAATTCCTTTTTCGGCCGAATTATTTTTCAACGGGAAAATCAATTTATGGCGTCAGCCCTGAGGGGGTCTGACTGACCGGTGGGCCCGGTCCATGGACCGAGTCCACTGGCGGGTGAACCGGCTGAGGTGGCAGCCGACTGGGCGGGGTTGCCGACGCGGCGCCGACGTGGCGCCACACCATCTGCCACGCAGGCATGTGGCACGCTGACGTGGCAAGCTTCGGCGGGGAGGGGCTCGGGCACAACGTTGGCGGCGAAGATCCGGCGGCCGGCGGCGAGCAGCGCTAGGCGGAACCGAGAGAGAAGGGAGTGGGGAACTCGGGGGAGGGGGCGGCGGTTACCTAGAGCGGCCGGAGATGGCCTGCGGCGAGAGGGCAAAGGCGGCGGCGGGGGGCACTCGGCGCAGCGGCGATGAAGCGGCCGAGAGGGAGAGAGGAGTGGAGGGGGAGGTGGTGCGGAGTGAGGAGAGGCCGGGGGAGGTATTTATAGGGGTCGGGGAGGGAGCATGGGTCCGCGATTGCTCGCCGGAGATGGCGCGGGGGCGGCGGGAATGGCGGGGATTAGGGGGAAACGCGGTGCGGGAATGGGGGGATTTGGGCGCGGGAATGGTGGGGTTGGTCGGGGAAAGACGAGGGAGAGAGAAAGGAAGGGAATTCGGGCGAGAGGGGAGGCAGCGGAAATGGCGGCGGTGAAGGCGCGGCCGTGCGGGAGGAGGAAGAATGGGGCGGGGAGGAAGAAGGGGTGGGCTGACAAGCGGGCCCGGGCGGCAGCGGGAGAGGGAGGAGGGGGCGGCCGACGAGTGGGGCCGGGGGGGAGAGAGAGAGGGCGGCGTGGGGGCAGGTGAATGTCGGCCGCCCACATGGCGAGCGAGGGAGGAGGGTAGGCGGGATCCGGGCGGCGATGTGGGCGGATCTGGGCCGTCCACGTGTCGTCCGGAGGGAGGGGGTTGGGATTTTTATTTTTTTGAATTTTGATTTTGATTTTCAGAAAAGGTAGGAAATTCAATAAAGCTCAGAAAAATATGAAATAAACTCCAACAATTCCAGAAAAATACATAGAAGTCCCTGGAGACATTTTGGACTTAATAAAATTATTTCCAACTAATGTTGGTATCTAATTTTCATATTTTAAAATACTTTTTAATTTCAAAATAGATTTTAAAACTTCAGAAAATCCAGGAAACAAATAAAAGCCAAATAACTCCAAATAATTATTTTGAACTAGGATTTTCATACAAAATCAAAATATCCTTTTATTTACTAATATTTTCAGGTTTTACTTAAAATACTTTTCAAATCCAGCTTTTTTAGAAACAGAAATTCAGGGCAAATCCAAATTTAAACTTTAGGCAACAAAATACTTATTTTAAATTAAATTTTATTTTAATTAATTATTATTATTATTTGTTTTTATTTAAAAAACCTGGGCTGTTACACCGACAGATGTGCAAAGAATAGATGTCACGCACAGCAAAAGATGCCTGCCGCATGGTGACCATGCGGCAAGCGATTTCAATCGCTAATTAAATGAGCATCGCATATCGCTCATCACGATTAAGTTAACATGAAATAAAATGGTAAATTTATAGCATATAAAATTCCCAAAAAATTCAACAATTTGGTCGAATGTGTCAGAAGGATGCACATAAAAAAATTCATAGCGAATAAAATTTATATCATAATCATATGCATGTTTTAGTAACATTCATAGCGAATAAAATTATTAAAAAATTACACAACGAAGTACGTTGTGTTGGGAGGCTACATATAAAATTTTAAAGTTTTTAGAACTTATTTGCTATATTTAAGAATTTAAATAAACAGTAAAAATTCTAACTCGATAGTGATTAAGCCGGCTAATTACCTGCCGTCCAGTCGTGGGGCAACAGGCCCTTGCCTCCCAGTGGCCGAGCTCTGATGGATAGGTGTCGACTGCATGGACCTACCACTCAATGATCGAATGGTAGAAATCTCATTTCTACTAATTTTATGTATATACAACTGCTTTTAAAAATACAGATATAAACTATGTCAACAGTGCCAAGAATCCCATAGCTACGCTCCGAGTATCCCATGTTCCCAAGACGGAGGAATACTCAAATCTCCAAGCACACTGCGCCGTGAATTGAACCCCTACTCTCACAAACCACGGCAACCATGGCGGCCGTCGCCGCCTGTCACTCCACGGCCCGCCTCACCAGAATTTGCTGCTCCTCCTCTTCCGCCTCCGTGCCTCCGCGCCCGCTGCGCGTGGCCGTGGTGGGCGGTGGCCCGGCCGGCGCGTCTGCAGCCGAGGCGCTCGCCTCCGCGGGCGCCCAGGCGTTCCTCCTCGAGCGCAACCCGGCGGGGGCCAAGCCCTGCGGCGGCGCCATCCCGCTCTGCATGCTTGACGAGTTCGCCATCCCGCGGGAGCTCGTCGACCGACGGGTCACCCGCATGCGCATCCTCTCGCCGTCCAACCTCGCCGCCGACTTTTCCCGCGCGCTGCCCCCCGGCGCCCACATCCCCATGCTCCGCCGCGAGGTGCTCGACTCCTTCCTCCGCCACCGCGCCGCCGGCGCCGGCGCCACCCTCGTCCCGGGCCTCGTCACCTCGCTCTCCCTCCCCGCGGGCCCCTCCGACCCCTACCTCGTCCACTACATCTCCTCCTCCGAGGGCCCCTCCTCCTCCCGCAGCGTCCTTGAGGTCGACGCCGTCGTCGGCGCGGACGGCGCGAACAGCCGGGTCGCCCGCGCGGTCGGCGCGGGCGACTACACGACAGCCATCGCCTTCCAGGAGCGCATCCGGCTCCCCGACGCGGCCATGGCGTACTATGACGACCTAGCCGAGATGTACGTGGGCGGAGACGTGTCCCCGGACTTCTACGGCTGGGTGTTCCCCAAGTGCGACCACGTCGCCGTCGGGACCGGCACCGTCGCCGCCAAGCCAGAAATCAAGAAGCTCCAGTCCGGCATCCGCGCGCGCGCGGGCCCCAAGATCTCCGGCGGGCGCGTGGTCAAGGTGGAGGCGCACCCGATCCCGGAGCACCCGCGCCCGCGCCGCGTGGTCGGGCGCGTGGCGCTCGTCGGCGACGCGGCGGGCTACGTGACCCGGTGCTCCGGTGAGGGCATCTACTTCGCGGCCAAGTCCGGCAGGCTCTGCGGGCAGGCGATGGCGGAGGAGTGGGAGCTCACCGGCGCGGTGACGCAGGCCGGGCTGAGGCGAGGGTACCTGCGGCGGTGGGACGACGAGTTCCTGCTCATGTTCCGGTTCCTGGACCTGCTGCAGCGCGTGTTCTACGGCAGCAACGCCGGGCGCGAGGCGCTGGTGGAGATGTGCACCGACGAGTACGTGCAGCGGCGGACGTTCGAGAGCTACCTGCACAAGCGGATGGTGCCCGGCGAGCCGTGGGGCGACCTCCGGCTGCTGTGGCGCACGGCGGCCAGCATGATCCGCTGCGGCGTCCTCGGCAGGGAGGTCGAGCGGCTCCGGCGGCTCGAGCTGCAGGCTTAGACCAGCTTTTCTCTACTGCTACTGTGCTGAATAATGCGGTGTACCATGAGCTGTATCATTTCTGCATCCTTTGTTGGGTAATTGAGGATTTACTCTCCACATCTCAATGACACGTGGGGTCATCATAAATTACTGACACGTGGGCCAGGAGGGTAAATCCTCAATTTCCATCTAAATAGAGGGTATATGATCAATTTTTTCTTTCTGCATTTGCGACATGTAATGTGAGATACCACTACTACAGCTAATAAGCATGCAAGGCTCCCTTTGGTAGCATCGTGGTAGCTTTCTAAGCACTTCTATGTTCACCATTTAAACATCTTGAAAACATCTTTTTTATGCATGAAAACAAAATTGGTAGAAAAACATATATATAACAAAGGCGTGTTTGGACCATGGTTCCAAATACCGGCGGTAACCAGGCGTGTTTGGACCATGGTTCCAAATACCGGCGGTAACCGGTTTTACCAGTGTGGACCGGGATAAAAAAAACCGTCGGTTTTTTATTTAATTCAAATTTAAACTTTTGAATGTAAAAATTGATTTCCCTAATGATATTTACATTATTAACACTAATAAATTGATTTCCTGCATGTATTGCATGGAGATTTAAAGCTGCGCATGCATGGAGATTTAAAGGCATGCATGGAGATTTAAAGCTGCGCATGCATGGAGATTTAAAGCTGCGCATGCATGCAGATTTAAAGGCATGCATGGAGATTTAAAGTTGCGCATGCATGGAGATTTAAAGGCATGCATGGAGATTTAAAGCGGCGCATGCACGGAGATTTAAAGGCATGCATGGAGATTTAAAGCTGCGCATGCATGGAGATTTAAAGCAAGCAGTATGTGCGCAGTATACTAAGAGATAATAAGTGCAGCGCATGGGATACATGCAGAGTTTAAATGGCATGCACATGCATGCACAGGACTCCAAGAGACAAGGCATGCGTAGCACTTAAGCAATGCATGAATACTAAAAGACTACATGAACACATGATTAATTGCTAACAGCAGCAGCAGTAGCTTTTTCCATACTTAATCCACCGGTTTTCTCACCGGTAAAACCGGTAACCGGGCCGGTAACCGGCCGGTTACCGGTCTCCTCCCGCCCCGCCAAAAAAAATAATTTGCCAAATTTCATCCGGTTTGAAACCGGGATTTCCGGTAACCGGGCGGTAACCGGCCGGTTACCGGTACCGGTTTTTTTATCCTTGGTTTGGACCGCTGGAAATAGAAAACAGTTCAATCTTCGTAGGAATCAGAAAAATTCCTAGATTCCGTGGCACAACAAAGGCAACCAACAGCATGAAGCTGCACAATTTACATTTTAGGCTATCTCTGAAATACATTCAGTCCAAGTGCAATGTCAAGCATCCAAGTAACACAGTGTGTGTCAGCCTGTCAAATTTGGACGACATTTGGGCGATCCACTTCTACGGAAATCTGATGCACAACACATTAACGATACTTTGGAATAAACTGCATTGCTCAGGTATATGGTCGAAAGCGAACCGTCAATTACAGAGTCTTAATGTCGGAACAGGTTATACAGAGTAATTAATTAGGTAGCATAGAAAACCAGCTCTCTGAAAAGCCTAACAAAGAAATACAACACTTAACGAACACTACAGAGTCTTAATATCGGAACAGGTTTTACAGAGTAATTAGGTAGCATAAAAAACCAGCTCTCTGAAAAGCCTAACAAAGAAATATAATACTTAACGAACACTCCAACGAAATAATAATCCAAGTCTGAAGGTCAAAATGATCAGTGCCTCTGTTCCTGCGGAAAATGCAACTGCAATGTACTCCGCAAAACCGCGGACAGATCCAATCAGGCCTACATTCATTGGAATAAAAGGATAGGTAAGTGTGCCGGACGAACAGCATCATGATTAGTCGGAAAAATGTCTGGTTTGTTTGGTGTATGGAGTGTTCATTAAATTCTATGATGATTTACCAAAGGAATGCTGTAATGGCACATGGGAACTAGGTACCTTGGTTGCAATATTATTGGAGAGCCAGTCAAGACCCTTGGTACAAACCCTCTCCTGTTGTAGCACAAGTACTCTGGATATACCTAGGTTGACAGTAAAAAATCCAACAGGTTATGACGTGTTACAATCATGTATTTCAAGAGGCAAAATGTAAGCTATTAAAACCAATGTTTAGACGAGCCCAGCCATCATGTAACAAAGAATCACTTATAGGCCAGAGAGGTGGATACTGAATTCCAGAGCAAATCTGTGACCACTACACTTTAAAGATGTAGGATGGTTCTTACGGCAAATAAATAAATGCCGAAATACACTGCTATGAGCTATAAAGGATATGTTGCATAAGATGATAAGATCTGTAACAGTTATTTACACCTTGCGAATAGACATTTATTTAGTTTAATATGAAAAGAGTTGGACAATAAAGTGAAAAGGGAATAAAAAAGTTGTACAGAAATTGACAGCTTAAAATAAAAGAGTGAAAAAAATAGAATGGCCAATAAGATTGTTAAAAAATTATTTAGTATGAAAATAAAATGGATGGCAGGACAAGTGGTGTATGTAACAGCCTGACAGTGACAACTAAAACAACCATGCTGGGTTCTTTTGGATTTGCTGCCTGTGGTTTTTGGCTTTTGTTACAATAACTAGCTTTCAAACGGTGCGTCTTTTTAAGGTAGGGTCTATGTTGTGGCTACATACCAAACAGAGAGAGAGTATGGTAGTGGAGAGTTAGGTGAGTAATGTCTTGGCCTTCCCCCATGACTGGTATTGTATTCATATACCCTCTTGGGGAGTGCTTTTACAATAGTACCCTTACATTTTAGTATCCCCTTGGGGGCACTTATGTCATTATACATGTCTCATTTTGGACCTTACAGCCTTCTAACAGGCCTACTGGGCTTAGGTGGGGGCCACCCCTACAACAGGAGCCTCTCATGGTGAAGGGCTTCACGGGCCGAAGCCATGCCGCCGAGCCCTTTGGCCCCCTCCGTCCCATCGGCCTGTGACCTTGGATGGATTAAGTACACCTTCCTTCGCGCTGATGGTGCGGGAGCCGGCGTGTCTTCCGCTCCCGGAGCTGCACGGCCGCGAGGTCGAAGATACTAGGGAGGCCGAAGGCCTTGACGGGGCCGAAGTCAGGGCGTGACATACCTCGCGCCTCGGATTTTTGTGGGCGCGAAGTAGAGCTTGGGCGGCTGCCCTGAGCAACTGAGTTTCGGCAAGTGCTCCATGTGTGTGGCGTGGGAGTGCGCTTTAATGACGTCCGGAATCGCGCCGGCCCTTATCTTGTCAGGGGCAGACTGTCGCGGCCGTTCTATATGCTTTGCACTGGGTGGGGGTGCGTGGCAGGCTGTGATTGGAGCGTCGTGGGATGTCAGCGGTCATACGACCACGGCCGTTCGCCTCTTCCCCAAGGAAAGTGGACACGCGGCAGGAACGTGTTGGCGCGTCACGCGCTGATCGCCCACCTACCGCCGCCTGTCGCGGCTGTCAGCGGTTGCACTGCCCGATCATGGGTAGCCGAACCGCTGTAATTCTGCCGTTTGGTCTTTTGCTTGCGGGGGAGACGGGGGACTTTATAAGGTGTCACCGTGGGCATGCAAACGCTCCTCTTGGTTGCTTGCTTGCTTGTGCTTGTGCCTTGCTTTCCTCTCCGTTTTCTTGCGCGCCCCGCTGCTGCTTCCGCATCCACTCCTGCTCGTCGTCGTAGTGGGGGGAGAAATGGCTGCACGTGACGACCGCCCGGCTGACAGTGGCGCCTCCCTTGATGATCCTGCGCGCCATCTTAGCGGGAGCGC
The DNA here is from genome assembly GCA_017311315.1 of Dendrocalamus latiflorus. Taxonomy (NCBI): domain Eukaryota; kingdom Viridiplantae; phylum Streptophyta; class Magnoliopsida; order Poales; family Poaceae; genus Dendrocalamus; species Dendrocalamus latiflorus. The sequence goes on along the minus strand of CM029663.1, from coordinate 53,391,574 downwards.
CTCGTCGAGCCACGCTGCCTGACGCCACCACTGGCGGAGTATCGCCTAGTTCTGCGCGACAAAAGGCAAACCAACCATCGTTGGGATGCCATGAAGAAGTCAAAGGGTCGCTGCTCGCATGTGCTGGGGCGGTGTCGCGTCACGGAGGAGACCCTCCAAACCCTTCTTCGGGAGAAGAAGCTGGAGGACCGTGCCGGGGCCCGCTTGCCTGGGCCGGACGAGACGGAGCCGAACCCGGGGGAATCAGAGGCAATCGTCTTCGTGGCGTTCTTTGATGCTGGGCTCCGGATCCCGTCGACACTCTTTGTTCGCGAGGTGTTGCGAGCCTATGGGTTGGAGCTGGCGCAGCTGACCCCGAATGCGATCGTCCGGCTGGCCATCTTCACTTGGGCGATGCGGACGGAAGGTACCTGTCTCAGCACCGATTTGTTCGCCATCCTGCACGACGCACGCTGCCAACCGAAGAAAATGGAAGGGGAGGTGTATTCGAACTTTGGCAGCGTGAACTTCGTGTTGAGGACGGATTGCGCGCATTTGTTCCCCGCGTTGGCTACGCAGGGAAAGTGGGAGTCTGGCTGGACACGGCGGTGGTTCTACCACCTTGTGACGAGCACGAGCGGTCTTCGATACCGGGGGGAGCCGATATCATTTAACCGCTGTTCGGATGTGAAGCCTCGGTCTGGCGACGAACAACAGGCGCGAAGACTTGCTGGCATCGCCCTCCGGTTCAGCATGCGTGACCTCGCTGAGGAGTTCACCATGTACGGGATAGCTCCGCTTTCCTATAACTGGAAGTACGAGCGGCGGGGGCCCGACCGAAAGGACGCCATCCACCCGGGAGTGTCTTCGGTCCATAAGCCTTCCGCACCCTGTAAGTATCACTACCACAGGCCACGCACCGCCTAGGTAGTCGCAAACCCTTATGTATGACATTCTGCCTTTACGTGCAGTGCGCCGGTTAGAAGATGCGGAGCGCGTAGTGGTTACGATTCTTGGGCCGTACACGGCGAAGGAGCACAAGGCCCGTGAGTCCGCGACTTCTTTGGCGAAGCAAGGGTGGATTAACCGGGTATGCGAGGTCCTGGGAATTCCTGTTCCGGAACGCCCGGTGCCTGTGGAAACGCCAAGCGACGCGAAGGTGGGGGCGCCGTCTTCGCGATGCGAGGTCCGATCGGAGACCATTATCGTCAGCCCAGCGTACGTGTCGCCGGTCGAGACCATGGAGACGAGGGCGCGAGACGGGCGCTGAGCCCGAACCGACGGGTTCGGAAAGGCACACTATTCCCGACGAGGCCTTGCACAGTGGCGAGGCGACGGGCCTGAGCCTCGTTGTTCTTGAAGATGATGCCCCGCCACCTCCGGCGGCAACCGTGGCCTTGTCGTTCACGACAGCCACCGTGGCCACTAAGGCAACCGCGGAAGCTTCACCTGCATCTCCGAGGGCGAAACGCCGTCAGGTGCAGTCACCGCCGCCTTCGAGAGGCCGGTTCAGCGTGGCAGGCCTAGTGACTGGAGTTCTGGCACCCAGCAGGGATGTTACTGAAGCCGAGGGGGTTGTTGCTCCTCAGGCTAGCGAGGTGGTCGCAACCCAGGTGGAGGTCCGGTGAAGTACCGCAGTAGAGGGTACTGGAGGTAGGTGTGGTTCGTTTTTCTCCCGCGACTTCGCGAAACTCTCTCCGATTTGCTTGCTTATTCCGTCGTCGATATCAGGCGAGACAAGGTCTCCCAGACGAGGACAAGAATCGAGCAACGGGGGTGCCCGCGAGGTCTCTGGCTTGATTGAACAGGGGACTGTGTGTGCTCCAATTGTTGTCGAAGACGCCGACACGGGGGCTCTAGGGCTTGGCGTCTCCGACTTCGTTCCTCGGTGGGAGACGCTTCGCGCCTTGAACGAGGTGGCGGAGTACGCTAACGGCCACCTGGATCGACAGGCACTGCGGTCCTGCGGGGGCGACCTTTTGGCGCTCGCGCTGGGCGCCTCGGAGATGAGGGTAACTATCCCTGCTCGCGCTCCATATCTTTTGCCTAGCTGATGGGTAACCCTTGTTCATGTGTCCTTGTAGACGCTTGCGATCAGCAAAGCCCTTGAGGAGACTCGCGCGTGCGAACGGAGGGCGCTGGAGGACCAGCTGCGTGCCGCTGACGATGCCCACGCCGCCAAGGACGAGCGCATTCGGGTGCTGATGGCGGAACGTGACGAGGCTATATCCGACGCGTAGTTGGTAGGCGCGAACGCGAAGAGCGCGACGCTAGTGGCACAACGCGCGATCGAGGAGGCTCAACGTGTCGCGACGGAGGAACGGACCACCCTTTTACAGCGAATCTCCGCGCTGGAGGCGGAGAAGGAGCAGCTTACTGCTTCCCTTACAGAGAAAATCTTGTCCTGGGACAACGCGTCTACATCCGCGTGGGGGGCGATGGAGCACGCCACTCATAGCCGTCAAGATCTGATGGAGACGCTTGGGCGAATCGAAGAGGGCTCGAGCGTCACCCTTCGCGGTGCCAAGGCCTTCGGCACCCACTGCGGCTACATGAGTGCTGGCCTTGCTCTCGCCCTGCTGCACGCTGGTGGGTGTGAGCATGTCAATGAGATGGCGAACCCCCGACTTGACCTGCCCACCCAGCCCGGGATGATATCTGATGTGTTTCGCGCTGCCCAGCCCGCCATCCAAAACTTTCACAATCAGATTTGGAATTACATCGGGGAGGATGCCGCCACAGTTGCGTTGCGGCGGACGCTGCACAGCGAGGCGGATGTGCTCCGCTGGCTCGAAGAGGTTCCTCGGCGCGACAAAGGCAGTACGGGCGCTCGTCAGGGCGAAGATGGCACGGACTCGTAGGAATAGTGCCGGGTTTGGGTGCGTAACGCGCCATGTATATCTGTCTACTACTGTAATGCAACTCCCGTTTTATATGAGCTAAGCGACAATTCTCCCGTGCTTTTTTGTTGTGTATTATGTTGTGAGCTGGGGTGCCATGTAAGGTGCGGGTCCTCTGGCTCGACTCTGCCCCTAGTGCTGACAGTAGCGAGCAGGCTTGCGAAAGCCTTGCGCCGCGGACCCCGGACTTCGGATGCAGTCGAAGTAGTCACGCGAGCGCTCCGTCCCCTACCTTCCGAAGGGGTGGCAGCGGAGCTAGCGCCTAGTCGAAATAGACGCGCGAGCGCTCCGTCCCCTACCTTCCGAAGGGGTGGCAGCGGAGCTGGCGCCTAGTCGAAGTAGACGCGCGAGCGCTCCGTTCCCTACCTTCCGAAGGGGTAGCAGCGGAGCTAGCGCCTGCTCGAAGTAGACGCGCGAGCGCTCTATCCCCTACCTTCCGAAGGGGTGGCAACGGAGCTGGCGTCTAGCCAAAGTAGACGTGCGAGCGCTCCGTCCCCTACTTTCCGAAGGGGTGGCAGCGGAGCTGACGCCTAGCCTAAGTAGACGTGCGAGCACTCCGTCCCCTACCTTCCGAAGGGGTGGCAGCGGAGCTGGCGCCTAGCCGAAGTAGACGTGTGAGCGCTCCGTCCCCTACCTTCCGAAGGGGTGGCAGCGGAGCTGGCGCCTAGTCGAAGTAGACGCCTACTAGGGATTACCTGCGTGGGAACTTCGGCCACGTCTTATTTACACTCCGGGGAGTACGCACAAGGACAGTGCCTGCACGTGCATGGGGATATCCGTGTCTTGTTTATACTCCGTAGAGTGTGCATGGAGGTGGGCCTCACGTTGCGTCTTCTTTATACTCCGTGGAGTGTGCGCGGAGGCGTCCCTCCGCTGCGCCTTGTTTAGAGTCCGTAGACTGCGCGCGGAGGTGAGCCTCCGCGCGTTGCGGGTGGTGAAGGTGCGTGCGGAGGCGAACCTCGACGCTACGTCTTATTTATACTCCGTGGAGTGCGTGCAGAGGCGGACCTCAGCGCTACGTCTTATTTAGAGTCCGTAGATTGCGCGTGGAGGCGAGCCTCCGCGCGTTGCGGGCGGTGAAGGTACCTGCGGAGGCGGACCTCGACGCTACGTCTTATTTATACTCCGTGGAGTGCGTGCGGAGGCGGGCCTCAACGCTACGTCTTATCTAGAGTCCGTAGACTGCGCGCGGAGGTGAGCCTCCGCGCGTTGCGGGCGGTGAAGGTGCGTGCGGAGGTGGACCTCGGCGCTACGTCTTATTTATAATCCGTGGAGTGCGCGCGGAGGCGTCCCCCCACGCGTCTTTGTTTATACTCATGCCCGCGTTGTTCACGGAGAGTGCGCGCGCAAACGCGTGTCTTTGTTTATACTTGCGAGAAGCAAGAAAAATTGTGCAAACGGTGGACTTTATTAAATTCCCGTTTGCGCGGGTGAGCGGTTACAAAAGGCGAGGCACTAACCGCCGGCCACTTAAAGGTGGAGGCGACCGCGGCCGTCGTTGCCCGGTGGTGAAGCTGCACACGTCCCGAGCCTCTAGTGCCAGAGTGGCTCGCACGGGGGCGTGACGAGGCGTGCCCCGAAGCCGTGAAAGGTCTTGGCGCTCGCACACTCGGCTTAGATGTAATACCGCCGCAGCCTGTCTACATTCCACGTGTGGCGGAACGTCTGCCCATCCAGCGTGGCTAGGCGGTACGCTCCCTTCGGTAGGGCTTCCGCGACGATGTATGGGCCTTCCCACCTGGATTCGAGCTTGCCTACCTGAAAAGCCCCAAAATTTCAAACCAAAAATTTCCAAAGTTTTTGCTGCATTTTTGAGTGAAATTCGAAAACTTTCCCTTTTTGGAAAGCTTTCCCCAAACCCGCTTTCCCTTTCCGGCAAATCCGTTTCCCCCCTCCTTTGGCGCCTTTTCCCCCTCCTTGCCTCTCCTCTCGGTCGGCGCCTCGCCCGTTCCCGCTTCCTCCCTTCCCTGGCGCCGCCCCCGCTCCCTGCTCTCCTTCGTTCCTCGGCGCCGCTCCGCTCCCTCTCCCCGTTGGCGCCCCCCTCTGCTCCCTCCCTCTCCGCTGGCGCCTTCGCCCGCTCCCCGCTTTCTCCCCAGCGCTCGCGCTGCTCGCCTGCGCCGCTCCCGCACCGCCTCTGCGTCTCGCGCCGCCTTTGGATTCTCCCCGCGCCGCGCCGTTCCGACAGCCCGGTTCGAAGGAGCGGACGTCCTCGCGCCACGTCGCCTCGCTCTTGCCCTGGTCCCGCCTGCCAGCGACCGCCATCTCCCCTCCCCACGCGCGGACGTGCCTCCGCCATGCCCGCAGCTTCACCTGCTCCCATCGCTCGCATTAACTCCAGCTGTCAGCGCCCTGTCACCACCCATCCCGCGGAGGAGACGCCCTCAACTGCCCCGTCCCCTCCTGTTGACCCCGGAGCCCCGCCCGTGCCTTCTCCCCGAAGGCTCCGCCTCCTTCCTCTCGGGGTATAAAACCCCCTCGCCCCTCCCGCACACTCTTTTGTTTCCCGAACTTCCCCACCGCTCCCATTCGGCTCCCACCACCCCTAAGCACCTCCCTGAGCCGCCGATTGAACCCCCGTCGCCCCAGTCGCCGCCGCCACCCTCCCCTGCGCCGGCGGCCCCGTGAAGTCGATCTCCTCCTCTCTCCCTCCTTTTCTCAATTACTTTCGCCCAGAGCTCCTCCTTGGTATGCTAATCACGATGGTGGGTTTATTTGAGCAGGTGATCGCCCGTGGAGCTCGGTCACCGAAGCACCCCGCCGGCCGAACCACCCTCCCTGTGGCCAGCCCTCCTCGAAGCTTCCCGGCCAAATCCGCCACTGCCAATGTGAGCCCCTTGGACCCTTCCCCGTGTCATCGCCACCGTTTGACCCCCTCTCGCTGACGGTGACCTTCTCCACCGCAAATTATCCGAGACACTTCTCTCTGTCTCTCTCTCTCCCTGTTGATCTCCTCAAATTTTAACCACCCAAAATGGGTTCCCCGTGGTGAGCTCTCCCCGTTGGTACCCTTGGTTGCCGCCGACGAGCTCCCTGGCGCCCGGGCCGCCGCCGCCGCCGTGCCCCTGCCGCGGGAGCACTGTAGCGATCTGAGGAGGAAGACGACCCTCCCCGGCGACGTGGCCCCTCCTCCGCCTTCCGATCTTCTTAAATCCCGTCCTCCCCGTTCGTCCGATCCTTCGTACCGCTTCGCCCGCCTCTCTCCTATCCCAGCCATCCGATCCCTCTCCCCGCCTTGATCTGGGCCGCCCGCGCTCGCCGCTCCGCTGCCGTCCGCCCCGCCACGCGTCGAACATCCCGGCCGCGTGGACGCGCGGTGGACTGGGCCGCTCTCCCCGACCCGCTCTGCTCCCGCGTGCGCGCGCGCGCGTTTGAAAACCCGGCCGGGCCGCACTGTAGCATGGGCCGGCCCGAGCACTGTTCAAACCATTTTCCAGTGATTTTCTAATTTCTAAAATCCCAGAAAATCCAAATAAATCCTAGAAAATCACAGAAAATCCCAAAAATTCCCAAATTTCACCACTTTGCTCCAAATAATATCCTTGACCCATTTGTAACCTCCATTTCTCCAAATTCGTCCCAGCTAAATTCCTAAAATTCCCTATTTGAGGATTTATGCATTTTACTCCTTTTTAATAGATTATTTTTCCTCGCTTGATTAGGCTCAAGCCGGATTTATGTTATTTTCAGTGTTTGCGCTAGTGTCGAAGATTCCGGAAGCTCAAGTGCAGTCGCAGGATCCAGGAGCTTCTACGTTCAAGCTAGCCGAGTTCGTCCCGATTCACGGCAAGTCAAAAGTCCTTGACCATGTTGAAATCCTATGCCATTTAAATTATGTTATTATATTATTTGCATTAAGCTAATTCTGAAATGTTAATTCGAAAATAAAATAAAATATTTAGAATGACATGTTATGTAGTTAAACCTACCACCGTTAAATGCCCTGTTAAATTTGTTGCCATGCCTTTGTAACCCTAGAAATAATTATCTGTTAATCTAGATAATTGTAGGTTATTACTATCATGCAAAATGTTACACTAATAAGGTCGTGGCAGCGAGCCAATAGAATTTGTAAAACCCGACTCTAAGGTAGGGTGGTATGGGACACCGTATCTTAGAGCGGAGAGTGCCGGCGTGCACAAGGTAAGGTAAGGGTGCGTGGGGAAACCGCAAGACGGTCCTTGCCCAATCTCTTACCTTAGGTTTGGAGTAGGGTAAGGGAGTTGTGGGGAGTCGCGAGACGGCCTTCGCCCACCGCTTACCCTAGGTTGGGTCGCGTGCCTGGCGAGGTTGCGGACCATGTGAAAATATAAGGACTGAAACCCTTACGCTGAGCAAATGTCACAGTGATCGCTCAACCACAGGAGTTGACTTGTCAACACTGGTCTAGTAGCTGCTCAACTCAATTGAAACTCTACAGGAGGATTAGCAGTGAGGTTAGGCAAGGCGGGTTACGGGTGCCTAACAACGGTAGAGTTCACTCGAAGTGGCCACTGTTTTCTCTTGTGTGTGTGGGGGGGGGGGGCAGACCCGAGTGAATTCTACCGGGTAGAGCCTATATAAAGAGTTGAGCAGTGAAACGACCTGGCTTCCTTAACTCAGTCATGAGGGTTAAGGGATCGTGTGGGTAAAGCTGAGCAAACTCTGCAGAGTCAAATAAATGGTATTCGAATACGCCGTGCTCCCGGTTATTGGAGCTGTGTCACTTGGGTGATTCCAGCAGCAAAGCTTAAGTAGTTTTGTACATGTTTAATTTGGATTAGGTTGGTTAATGAACTTTTGTTGAAAACCCCTGAGATCTTAAGAAGTAAGTTTTGGGTTCATCTTATTAAAATGATTGCAAATAAAACTGCATCCACTCAAAGTTAATAAACCAATTATACTCCCTTCCTTTGATGATCCGTGCAAGTAGTAAGTTAGGGTTTTCCCTTTTGATTTGCTGAGTACGGGGTCGGAGTACTCAGGCTTGCTAAATGCCACAGATGTCAGAAGGAAAAGAAGGCAATTCAAGTTTTCGTGTTGGAAAGGTCTCCCCATCGAGGACGTCCCGGATGGTCTCTTCTTCGACGAGGACTCGTGGCTTTAGGTCTTCGCCGCGCTCAAGCGGATTCTGGAGTTTCTGTAATGTAATTATACTTTGGGCTTACACGCCCCGCTGTTGAAAAATGGATGTTAATCCTTATGTGAATTATATGCTGGTCTTTTGTTGTAAGCATGCAATGGTATACTCTTGCGCGACACTTCATAACTGTTCATGCGTGAATAGTTGCGGAGTGCCGTGTGAAAGATCAAACTCCGTTTAAGTTGGTTTTGGTGTTAATGACAAATACCATTATGATATTAATGACACATACTTTTATAATGTTTTGGTGAAAATGATAAATGAATTTATGAGACTAACATGTTTATTTGAGTTTATGAGACTAACATGCATATTTGGGATCTTTACTTTGAAATACATACTTGAGTATATATAGCTTGTGCAATATATATATATATATATATATATATATATATATATATATATATATATATATATATATATATATATATATATATATATATATATATTGCACAAGCTATATATACTCATGTCCAATTGGGTTGTCGTCTAACTTCTCCATTAGGTGTTAATGGTTGGATGACTAATGACAACCGGATAAGTAAGCTTTATTTAAAGCTTATCTTAGAGTATACATTTGTTGTGTACATATTGTATACTCGCAAATCAAATTCATATCTCATCATTTGTTAAGATTGTCATGAATTACCAAAATGGTGAAGTTTGATAATCGATGACAATTGTTTTGTGGACTAACATTTTCCATGAGTTGGATGAATAGGTTAGGTTCCACAAATGAGAACGACTTGGGATGACTTCATGTGTTGAAGGTCATCAAATCAAGATGCGAGAAGAAAATGGCTTCATGTGTTGAAGGCCATCAAGAAAGAGAGGAAGACACATCATGAGTTGATGCATGAGGAGATGATCATGTGTTGATCATTAAGTCAAGTGAAGATCATCATGTGTTGATGAAGTTGAAGAAAAGGATGCATCATGAGTTGATGCATATCGAGACAATGACCCAAGGCAAAGGTATGACTAGCTAGGGCTAAGGATGTGTTCCTAGTCTTTTACCGGTCTTGGTGTTTGGTTGGAAGACCGGATTGCTAGTTTAGGTTGCCGTACTATTAAGAGGGGTCATGTCTAGTAGTTTGAGTCTCATCATGTGTTGATAGCTCAAACCTCACCACGTCTAGCTCATGTGTTGAAATCTTTGCAACATGAGACTATGCATTGCGAATGTGTTTTGCAAGTGCTTGAAGTCCATGTTTTCATTCTTTGTGATATGAGGCTTATATTTGCAAATGTGTTTTGCAAATGGTTGAAGCTCATATATAATCCTTGTGGCATGTGACTTAGGTTTGCGAATGTGTTTTGCAAATGTGAGAAGTCCATGTACCTAATCCTTGTAGCATGATCTAAGTTTGCAAATGTGTTTTGCAAAAGTTGGAGATCATGCATTATCCCTTGGCATGGTCTAAAATTATTTGTCGCTATTTCCTTTAATATTAGACCGTGATAGTGACTCTTTGGATGTCTTGTGATTTCTGCATTGATCTAATGTGTTTGAGATCATGCAAATAGGTGGGTTGTGTAGCCCTCTGAATAAGCTTTCCATAGAGTCCAAGATCACTCAATTCCGACATCGGAGTCAAAAGTTATGACCGTTTTTCCGAGTGTCGTCTGTGCTGAAAAACCGGAAAACGGAAGTACCGCGATTTGTACTGCGGTAGTTCCGGATTTTGCGGAAGTTCCGCGATTTGTACTGCGGTAGTTCCGATTTTTCCGGTAGTTCCGCGATTCCGGAAGTTCCGGATTCCGAGCGGAATGTTTTTTCCAGAGAGCGATTTTTTGAATGACTTAGCCTCGGGAAAAACGGTAGTTCCGCGATTTGTACTCCGGTAGTTCCGGTTTTGCTGAGAAACGGCTAGTTTTCTAACCGTTGGAGAGGAAAGCGGAAGTACCGCGATTTGTACTGCGGTAGTTCCGTTTTTCCTGTTTTTTTCAGGGATTTGGCTCCAACGGCTAGTTTTCTTGTGTGGGGTATAAATACCCCCTTGTGGCCGGTTGGAGATGTTGTTGCTTGACCTATTCCTGAGTTCTTGAGCTAGAGTGAGGCTCTCCACTCAATTGTGCATGTGTTGCACTTTGTGAGAGAGGAGAGGTGTTCTAGAGTGCATGTGTTGCATCTAGAGGAGGTCTTTGTGTCCGAATTGAGCTCGTGCATTCATTGCACGTGGTGAGAGTCAAGTGAGGGACTTGGCTTGTTACTCTTGGAGTTTGCCGACTCCTAGACGGCGTTGGAGGCGTCGTGCGCGGTGATCTTCTCAAGAAGCTTGTGAGAAGACCCGGCGAAGTTGTGAAGGTCGGAGCTCACCTACCCGTAGCGGGAAAGAGCTACCACTAGTGGATTGGAGGTGTTTCGGCTTAATTCGTGGAGCCGGTCCGATTCGTTCGGGCTAACCTCAACGTGGACTAGGGGAGACCGGCAAGTCTCCGAACACCACGGTAAAAAGTGATTGTGTTATTTGTGGTTTGTTTTCTTGTGCTCTATTTATATTCAAGCAATTTACATTCATAGAATTAAATTGATTGCTTGTATATCTAGAATTGTAAACTTTGACATAGGTTAGAATTATTAGTGCACTTAGGCGTTCTTGCTTGACTTAGGCGCTATTTGAGCTAAACCAAATTGAATTTCGCTTCTGCATTATATACTTGGTTTAGGCAAATAGGAAAGCTCTTGAATTGATCAGTATTAATTTGTAGAGAATTTTTAAACCGCCTATTCACCCCCCCTCTAGTCGGCCTCCTCGATCTTACAAGTGGTATCAGAGCTTGGTCTCTCATTTATTAGGCTTAACCGCCTAGAGAGTATAAAGGATGGCGACTAGTGGAATTGTGCACCTAGATGACACACCTCTATTTGATGGCACCAATTATACAAATTGGAAAATCCGCATGACATGCTATTTTAAGGCCATGAGCCCAAAAATATGGCGGATTGTAGATGTTGGCTTTTCTCCTCCATTGGATCCTCTAGCTCCAACTATTGAGGAAGAGAAATGCCTACATCTCGACGCTTAAGCAACTAACGCTTTATTTAGTGCTTTGAGTGTAGAGGTGTTCAATGAAATATGCAATCTCAATAGCGCTCATGACATGTGGACTAAAATTCAAGACAAATATGAGATGTCCACATCAAGTGATGAAGATTGCATACAAGAGTGGATGTCGGGAGAAGAATGCTCAACTTCTAGCTTCGACGATGAAGAGTCCACCATTCCCTCCACATCAACTCGATGCTTCATGGCAAAAGGTAAAAAGAAGGTAAATTTCGATGATGATGATGCACCTTCTTATGATGAGTTGATGGATATGCTAGAAGAGCTTAATGAATTCCTTGGGAAAGAAAAGGCTAAATTTAAAGTTTTGAAGAAAGAATATGTTTCTCTTCAAAATAATTATGATGTGCTAAAAGAAGAACGTGAGTCTCTTCTATTCAAGGAATATACTAAACCTAGCATGAATATAGGAATTACATGTAATTTGCTAGATGATATACCATGTGTAATTCCTAGCTCTAGCATTTCATCTAAAATCAATGCTTCCACCTCATGTGAGGATTTAATAGATGATATGCCATGTGTAGCTTCTAGCTCTAGCAACTCATCTAAAATTAGTGTTTCTACTTCATGTGATGATTTGCTAGATTTACCTTGTTGCTCAAAATTAGATGCTTCTACCTCTTCTATGCATTGTGAGACTAACCTTGTAGAGGAGAATAATGAGCTCAAGGCCCAAGTCATAAGTTTGAAAAATGACTTGGAGAAAAGCTACAAAGGGAAGGCCTCTCTTGACAAGATATTGGGTAGTCAAAGAAAATCTAATGACAAGAGCGGTATTGGTTTCATCTCCAAGAAGAAAGAGAATAGCAAAACAAGGCACAATGCAAGGCATACGAAGAATGTCAAGTGCCATGGTTGCAATGAAACGGGTCACTTCGCCTCTAAGTGCCCCAACAAAGTGAAAAACAAGAAAAATCCAACAATGAAGAGGCAAACTGGCAATGAGCAAGGCAAGAAGATAAGAAGAGGAAATAATTGCCAAACTTGCTACAATTGCCGGGAAAAGGGACATTTAAGTAAGAATTGTCCCAAAGGTATCATTCCTAAGCCATCTCTATTTAATGAACAATATTTGCTTAGGAAAGATAGAAATGGCAATGTGTTTGCTAGAAATGTTAGTTCACATAAATTTAATGTTAGGGCCATTTGGGTGCCCAAATCCATTGTGACTAACATTCATGGACCCAACCAAGTTTTGGGTACCAAAATACGCTTCAAAGCTTAATAGGTACTTGGAGAGGCATTGAAGGCTTGGCGTAATCAAGAAAAGGTGATTTCCACCATATGGACAATAGAAGCCAAGTTTGAGGATGATCATGCAAAACTATACACCAATGCCATCTTGGTAACAAGTATTTACATTTGAAATTATTTAGCCCCTAGCCTTGTGTAGGTTGCATTGCATGAAAATCATTTAAAAAGGGGTGTGCTTGCTCATGTGCTAAAATTTCATTAATGTAAATTGTGAGCACGATGTAGTGGCACATTAAGGGGGAGTGCTAAATCATATTCATGTATATCACATCCCTAAGTGTGCCCATATTAATTAAGTGCTAGAATTGTTTTTCAAAATTGAGCCATTTAGCCAAAAGTCAAAAATTTTGAAATTATTAGTATATCTTTGAAAAACTAGTTGAAAAATATATACAAATTCATTTCAAAGGTTTTAGAAAGGTTTTGGCTTTAGAAAAACATATTTCAAGTAAAAAATGAGTTTCTAACCCAAAACTATCTATTTAGTATCTTGTTTTGGCTTCAAACTCAAACATTCCCCAAAATCAATTCTAAAAAGAATTTGAAAATATGTTCAATACCAAAAACCTAGAGTTGGCTATTTCAAACATTATTGGTATTCAAAAGTTTTCCAAAAGGCCAACCAATCAAAAGTTATTTGGTTTTGAAACTCGCCCAAAAACTTAAGTTGACCTATGCGGTCACAATCTAGCACTTAAGTGAGTTTTACCATTTGAGCTAAAACTATTGACGTATATTGGCTCACAAGGGTATTAACAACTCATACATACAATTGAATGCTTAATATACTCCCAAATGCTCATTTTTGCAATCTTGAAGGATTTATTGAAAATGAGTTTGTTTTTGAAAATTGAAAGATTAATTTGCTAAAAGCTATGTTAAAAGAGTTTTTAATCTTGGCTTATAGTTGAAAATGCTCCACAAGTGGTTTATATTCCCTTGTGAAAAACTTTGGAGCAATATACAACATTATATCAAACCTCTCCTTGAAAATCAAAATTCTTGGCGTGCTCCCAGAAAAATCGGTACTACCGGCAGTCATTCTGCGGTACTTCCGTTGTCCGGAACTACCGACAGTCATACTGCGGTACTACCGGGATTTCGGAACTACCGGCATTGAAAGTGCGGTACTTCCGATATTTCTGGAAGATGGCTGTTTTGATTCAAAATTTGATTTCAAATTTTCTCAGCTATTTTCGCTGCTCCTCTCAGTGAAGTTGATCTTTGTTAATCCTTGCTAAGCTACCCTCAAGTATTTCTTGACCTCATATGCCATTTTGCTCTCAATTTGATTCTTATTAAAATGGCAATCTCTAAAAGAGTGGTAGACTTTCGATTAACTTGACCTCGGCATGAATTTCATTCCTATCTTCTCAAGTGATATCAATAATTTCCTTCAAGTGGTATCTTTTAGTTGTGAAACTTAAGTGATATCCTTATTATTTTAGATTGATATCTTTTTCGTCTTGGCAAGCAAATATTTCTTTACCAAGCTCTCTCACCTATGATATCATCTTCTTCCAAGTGGTATCCACCTTTACAAGTGGTTTATCCTCTAATGATATCATCTTCCTCCAAGTGCTATTTCAAATGACATTTCTATCTACAAGTGGTATATTCCCACAAGTGGTATCTAATGGTCAATCAAAGGAGGAAGAGATAAGAAAAAGAAAAAAAACAAGAAAAGGAGGAGAATCCTTTGTGTGTCAAAGGAGAAGAAAGGGTTGTCAAGAAGAGACCTTTGTATAGAAGAGAGTTTTACCTTGTGAAAAACATATATACTACTTTTGTGCTTACTAAAGCAAAAAGGGTAAAATATTACTATTGGGAAAATTATTTTACTTAGTTGCCCAAAAATGGTTTATGGTTCTTGGGAATGAATGTGTTTCATTCTCATTTGCTTCTTTTGCAATTCATGGAGTAATAATCAAATGATATGCAAGATTACTTTTTCAAAAGAGCCTCTTTGGTCAAAAATCAAAAATCTTGTTTTAAAAGGCTAAAAGTTGTGAAAAACTAAATAAAAGTACTCAACTATGTATTTCAAATGATTTCAAAGCCTTTTGAATAAAAATTTCTATTTTGGAAATCAAAAGAAAGATTTGGCCCAAAATGGATCTTGAATGATCTTATTTTTGATTTAAATGACATATTTCTCTATATCAAAATCTTTTGAGAATTTGAAAAAGTGGTCAATACAAAATTCAAAGGGTTGGTCATTTCAAACGTTTCTCAAGTTCAAAGCTTTTGCAAAAGACCAACCGTTGAAAAGTTATTTGTATTTGAATCTCATCCAAAAACTTCAATTGACCCAAAATGACCTATTCTTGCATATAATGAGTTTAGCTATTTGAGCAAGATTTCTTTGTGTATCTTGGCTTGAAATAGTATTTATAACTCATATGAAGCTAAGAAAGCAAATTACTCCATGAAAAACAAATTTATTTACATTTTAAGCCTTTGATGCAAAATCAATGCCTTCTCTCGCTCTCAAAGCGCATTTAGGCATATCTTTTGAAAGAAAGCTTCTTTTTCAAAAATTCCTGTTGAAAAAGGTCAAAAATAGCATCAAGTTCAAATCTGAAAAGTTTTAAAAAGTTTCAAGTTAATTTGAAAAAGTTGTGACTTTTTCTCTCTTAGTCAAAATGTTGAAAATTTCAGAACTTCCATGATTCTGAGCCAATTTGTGATTTTTATATCTTCAAATGGGTTCAAATTTAGAGAAAGTCATAATAAGGACAATTGATCCCCTATAGTTGCTCTTCATTGTAAAATTTTATAAGAATTTATAAAGAGCATTTGATTATTGTTTCATCTCTCTCTAGAAGCTTAACTGGATTGCAAAAGTCTGAATTTCAGACTTTCAGTTTTTCTGAAAACTCATATGTTGAGCTGATTTATGATTTTTGTATCTTTAATTAGGCTCATAATCTGAGGAAGCTATAATTATGACTTTTGATCCGCAGACATTCATCTATACTGACAAATTTTCTCAGATTTATTGGACATCTATAAGTCAGTTTTTCAGGGAGCTTTTGAAGACCACTTGGAATGCAAAATCTGGAAATGGTCCAAATGCTACAAGTGCTTTATATACAATTGGAATAATATCAAGTGATATCAAATTCCAAAAGAAGAACACTTCACAAGCCTTCAAGGAGCTCTAATGAGTAAGATTATTTGAATGTGTTTCAAATATCTTTAGTTGATTTAAGTGATATCAATTGGTCTCTTGCATTTAGTTTCATACTTTTTATGACCATATGAAATTGAATTATATTGGTATCAAGCTCCTCTTGATAAAACATCTCCTTTAATGGCTTAACTTGTCTTCTTCCCTAGTTTTAATGCTAATCTATGCTATTTAAGTGTTAATTGTCTCTTTTTGGTGCTTAATGCCAAATGGGGGAGAAATTTGTGATAATAGCAAATCGATAATAGGGAAGAAAAATTAAACTTGTGATAAGCCAAATGGGGGAGAAACAATAGCTTTGCATATTAGAAAATTAGAAATGCTATTGCTAATGGGAGAGAAATGTAAATGTGATATTAATTGAATAATGTTAAGAGAGGAGAAATTAAAATTTCTTTAGTCTAAATGTTGATAATACTTTCACCTTCTCTTATATGATTAATTGTTTATCTTTTAGTCATTTTCACCCTTATGCTATTATCATAAATGGATTTGTCATCAATCACCAAAAAGGGGGAGATTGAAAGATTAAACTCCATTTAAGTTGGTTTTGGTGTTAATGACAAATACCATTATGATATTAATGACACATACTTTTATAATGTTTTGGTGAAAATGATAAATGAATTTATGAGACTAACATGTTTATTTGAGTTTATCTTTGATTAGTCTCATTTGGATGAAAAGGTGAAATCAAAGAGGTATGCATTCGAAATCGCTTTCTCATTTACAAATGCATTCCTTAGATCCAAAATATAGATTGAACTCCTCAATTAGTCTAAAATGAATATATGCATATGTCTTCGCTATATACACTTGTATGCACACATTTAGGGGGAGCTCTCTCTATATTTTGGAGTTTCATAAGTATTGATCCATGCTTCTTTCATATGCATATTTGGGATCTTTACTTTGAAATACATACTTGAGTATATATAGCTTGTGCAATATATATATATATATATATATATATATATATATATATATATATATATATATATATATATATATATATACTCATGTCCAATTGGGTTGTCGTCTAACTTCTCCATTAGGTGTTAATGGTTGGATGACTAATGACAACCGGATAAGTAAGCTTTATTTAAAGCTTATCTTAGAGTATACATTTGTTGTGTACATATTGTATACTCGCAAATCAATTTCATATCTCATCATTTGTTAAGATTGTCATGAATTACCAAAATGGTGAAGTTTGATAATCGATGACAATTGTTTTGTGGACTAACATTTTCCATGAGTTGGATGAATAGGTTAGGTTCCACAAATGAGAACGACTTGGGATGACTTCATGTGTTGAAGGTCATCAAATCAAGATGCGAGAAGAAAATGGCTTCATGTGTTGAAGGCCATCAAGAAAGAGAGGAAGACACATCATGAGTTGATGCATGAGGAGATGATCATGTGTTGATCATCAAGTCAAGTGAAGATCATCATGTGTTGATGAAGTTGAAGAAAAGGATGCATCATGAGTTGATGCATATCGAGACAATGACCCAAGGCAAAGGTATGACTAGCTAGGGCTAAGGATGTGTTCCTAGTCTTTTACCGGTCTTGGTGTTTGGTTGGAAGACCGGATTGCTAGTTTAGGTTGCCGTACTATTAAGAGGGGTCATGTCTAGTAGTTTGAGTCTCATCATGTGTTGATAGCTCAAACCTCACCACATCTAGCTAATGTGTTGAAATCTTTGCAACATGAGACTATGCATTGCGAATGTATTTTGCAAATGGTTGAAGCTCATATATAATCCTTGTGGCATGTGACTTAGGTTTGCGAATGTGTTTTGCAAATGTGAGAAGTCCATGTACCTAATCCTTGTAGCATGATCTAAGTTTGCAAATGTGTTTTGCAAAAGTTGGAGATCATGCATTATCCCTTGGCATGGTCTAATATTATTTGTCGCTATTTCCTTTGATATTAGACCGTGATAGTGACTCTTTGGATGTCTTGTGATTTCTGCACTGATCTAATGTTTTTGAGATCATGCAAATAGGTGGGTTGTGTAGCCCTCTGAATAAGCTTTCCATAGAGTCCAAGATCACTCAATTCCGACATCGGAGTCAAAAGTTATGACCGTTTTTCCGAGTGTCGTCTGTGCTGAAAAACCGGAAAACGGAAGTACCGCGATTTGTACTGCGGTAGTTCCGGATTTTGCGGAAGTTCCGCGATTTGTACTGCGGTAGTTCCGATTTTTCCGGTAGTTCCGCGATTCCGGAAGTTCTGGATTCCGAGCGGAATGTTTTTTCCAGAGAGCGATTTTTTGAATGACTTAGCCTCGGGAAAAACGGTAGTTCCGCGATTTGTACTCCGGTAGTTCCGGTTTTGCTGAGAAACGGCTAGTTTTCTGACCGTTGGCGAGGAAAGCGGAAGTACCGCGATTTGTACTGCGGTAGTTCCGGTTTTCCTGTTTTTTTCAGGTATTTGGCTCCAACGGCTAGTTTTCTTGTGTGGGGTATAAATACCCCCTTGTGGCCGGTTGGAGATGTTGTTGCTTGACCTATTCCTGAGTTCTTGAGCTAGAGTGAGGCTCTCCACTCAATTGTGCATGTGTTGCACTTTGTGAGAGAGGAGAGGTGTTCTAGAGTGCATGTGTTGCATCTAGAGGAGGACTTTGTGTCCGAATTGAGCTCGTGCATTCATTGCACGTGGTGAGAGTCAAGTGAGGGACTTGGCTTGTTACTCTTGGAGTTTGCCGACTCCTAGACGGCGTTGGAGGCGTCGTGCGCGGTGATCTTCTCAAGAAGCTTGTGAGAAGACCCGGCGAAGTTGTGAAGGTCGGAGCTCACCTACCCGGAGCGGGAAAGAGCTACCACTAGTGGATTGGAGGTGTTTCGGCTTAATTCGTGGAGCCGGTCCGATTCGTTCGGGCTAACCTCAACGTGGACTAGGGGAGACCGGCAAGTCTCCGAACACCACGGTAAAAAGTGATTGTGTTATTTGTGGTTTGTTTTCTTGTGCTCTATTTATATTCAAGCAATTTACATTCATAGAATTAAATTGATTGCTTGTATATCTAGAATTGTAAACTTTGACATAGGTTAGAATTATTAGTGCACTTAGGCGTTCTTGCTTGACTTAGGCGCTATTTGAGCTAAACCAAATTGAATTTCGCTTCTGCATTATATACTTGGTTTAGGCAAATAGGAAAGCTCTTGAATTGATCAGTATTAATTTGTAGAGAATTTTTAAACCGCCTATTCACCCCCCCCCTCTAGTCGGCCTCCTCGATCTTACACCGTGTCCGTACGCGCCCCTGGAAACGGGGCCGTTACAAGAAGTGGTATCAGAGCAGGCTCTTGACCGTAGGTTGAGACCTAAGACAATCTAGGAAGCGATTGTATCGCAAAACTTAATTTAAAGCCATAAAAAGGGTTTACAAAAAATATAAGTATTATTGCTGTCTCTTTTCCTCTCTTGTTGCTACCTCATCTATCTTAGTTTACTTCAGCTTAAGTTTTACTTTTGCAAAATGTTTACTGCTTTACTTGTCTAGCTTCAAATTTTCGTTTTTCGGCAGCTGGAGTAGCCGTCGTTCGCTAGACTAGACTGACCCTGAGTTGTAGTAGTGCCTTTGTAATGTAAGGCAGGTGTAATCATGAACCCTAAGTGGTTTGTGTACCACTTGCATTTTGTAAATCTATGTCCAATATCCTTGTATGTTGTTTGCTTAATTATCAGTAATCCCCCTGTATTCAAAGCTTTCTCCTGTCCCTTTCGCTCTCGATCTTACCTCTTTCACCCTATACTTACCTTGAAAATTCAATGTCTTACTTATCTACTCTTGTTGTCCAAAGCCGCTGCAAAGCTGATCTCAAGTCCCCAATTGGCAGATGGATCCAACACAGCAGAATGGTCAGACCAACAGGCAGGGTGCACCTGCCACAGATCAAGCCACACTTGCCAGCATAATAGGGATGATGGAACAAAATCGCTATCAGGGAGAACAGAATATTCTGCGAGTGCTAGATCAACAGGCCCAGTTGCTTGAGCAGATAGCAGCCAGATCACCCAGTGCCAAGGTGACACCCGAAGAGTCAGTGTCAGCATCAAGCGCAACTGCATTAAAGTTTATAGCCTTCCTGCAAACTCAACCCCCAATTTTCCCTTTAACAACAGGGTGACTGAATGCAGATGACTGGTTACAAGATATTGAAAGGAGAATGAATACTATTCAGTGCACAAATAAGGAGAAAGTTCTTTTCGCCACCTATCAGTTGTCTGAACCCGTAATCACTTGGTGGAATGCTATCCAGTGGATGCACCCTAAGGAGAAAGATATTGCATGGGAAGACTTTGTGAAGAGATTTCGTAAAGCCTACATTTCTCCTGGAGTTTTCACTGAAAAATATCAGGATTTTCTTAACCTTCAACAAGGAGAGAACTCCATCACAGTATATCTACAACAATTTCATCAATTATCCCAATTTGCTCAAGAGGAAACTAACACCGAGGCTAAAAGGATGGAGTACTTTATGAAAGGTCTACAACCCAATATGAGACAACGCCTTCAGGCCATGAGGTTCTCAAGCCTATTGAGCCTGTTGATCGAGCTCTACAGATAGAAGAAAGACCAGGTTACGTGAAAGTCATGAAACGAAAGAAGCCTTTGCCTCCATCACCAACAGCTTGTTTTCACTGTGAACAGGATGGGCATTATCGTGACCAATGCCCACTGAAGTTCTTACCCGGAGAAGAAGCTAAAGAGCAAGCAAAGAGGCGGACATCATCATCCCGCCTGCCACCGATGGAAGAAGATGAATCTTACCCTAAGAGGACCAGAATGGAGGATGACGGAAAGTGTAAGTCAGCGCACATGTCTCAGTCTTCACACAATGCTCAGCAAAGCAAGACCACGGGATCACCCTCATTTCGATCCCCACCCTTCCGTCAGTTTGTGACGATACCGAAGACCCAGTCTGGACAGCCTCAGCAGCATGCCACTCCCTCACCACTCGCCATCAAGTGCCTCACCTGCGGTGGCAAGCATCTTGCTAGCAGCTGTCCACGAAGAACAGATGCATGTTTTCATTGTGGAGAGAATGGACACTACAAGCATCAGTGTCCCAGGAAGAGTTTGTCATCAGAAGCAGCTAAACTCCAAGCCCAAAACCAGCAGATAGACAAGAAAATATGAGCTATGCAGAACAAGAAATGAGATGATGTACTTTTGGTTATCCTTTTGTAAGCTAGAACTGAATGGATGTCTGTAAATTACTTTAATTAACGCTTGTGGCAACATTATGAAGATGTATGAAGACCATTTGTGTAAAGTAAAATGGGTGTGATGGTTATGTTATAACAAAGTTAATCTCAGCAGACCCAATCATATCCAACCTTGGTACGACATAAATCACCCAAGTGGGAACCTGCACTTCACACGCAAGGGTGATATACAGGTGCAAGTGAAGAGGAGTCAAAGTCAATCTAGAAGAAGTTAAAGCAAATTCGTTGCAGCCAAATATGCAAGCGTTAGATGTCATTTTGGGCGTGAACTGGCTAGCCCAGAACAAAGGCAAGGTAGATTGTGAGATCAAAATAATATCATTGGCCAATCCTGGAAGGTCAGAAAGGGGAAAAAAACGAGAAGTATTGAAGGATGCAAGAGAGCGCATGATCCTCATGCTAGCAGTTACACCAGATCAAGCGCTAGTAGAACAAGAATACCCTGATGTGTTTCCGGAAGAATTGCCAGGCAGACCCCCTGACAGATAAGTAGAACTTGCCAAAAGTTGATTACATGCACAAAACCAATTGCCAAGCTTCATTACAGAATGTTAGCCAGTGAATTAAAAGAGCTCAAGGGACAGTTAGATGAACTGCAAGAGAAAGAGTTCCAAATCTATTGTGATGCTTCAAAACAAGGTTTGGGATGCGTACTTATGTAAGATGGAAAAGTAGTTGCCTATGCCTCAAGACAGTTGAAGCCACATGAAGAAAACTACCCAACACACGATTTAGAACTAGCCGCTGTGGTGCATGCACTCAAAATTTGGCGGCACTACCTGCTAGGAAATCGTTGTGAGATATTTTCTGATCACAAGAGCTTGAAGTACCTGTTTATACAGCCAGAGTTGAAAATGAGACAACGAAGATGGCTGGAGTTGATTAAAGACTATAATGTTGAACTTCGATATCACTCGGGCAAGGCCAACGTAGTTGCCGATGCCCTTAGCCGCAAGGCTCGTCCAAGCAAAGTTAACAGGTCAGAGTATCCACCAGAGTTGCAAAGAGAGATATTGCAGTTGAAATTGGTGATCACTGAACAAGGCAGTATGACAGCGTTAGAACTCCAACCATTACTGACAGATCAGACTAGAGCAACACAAAATGAAGATTATAGAGATTCAAAAACTGAAAAAGGATATTCAGGAAGAAGATCCATCAGAGTATGCGGTAGACGAGCATGGAATCCTCACCTTCCGTGGTCGCTATTGCATACCCGACAAGAAAGAGTTGAGAGAATTGGTCCTATCTGAAGCCCATTTGTTTCAATTCTCAATCCATCCAGGAAGCACTAAGATGTACCAAGACTTGAAGCAGCAGTATTGATGGAATCAGATGAAGAAAGAAGTGGCAGAGTATGTAGCGAAATGTGATATTTGCCAGGAGATCAAGATTAACCACCAAAAACCATCGGGATTGTTGCAGCCTTTGCCTCCCGAATGGAAATGGGATAGTATTGGAATGGATTTCATTACTGGACTTCCCAAGACTCGTGAGGGATATGATGCTATCTGGATCATTGTTGATAGACTGACTAAGGTAGCTCATTTCCTCCCGATTAAGCAAACATACGGGAAGGACAAGCTTGCTGAATTATATTTGACCAGAATAGTGACACTCCATGGAATTCCGAAGAAGATTGTATCCGATAGAGGAACACAGTTTACATCCAAGTTCTGGGAGAAACTACATGAGGCTATAGGCACTGATACGAACTTCAGTTCAGCGTATCACCCCCAGATAGATGGGCAAACAGAGAAAACCCACCAGATTTTAGAAAACATGTTGAGAACTTATGCAATCGTATATGGTGCAGCATGGAACACCTACTTACCGTTCGCTCAGTTCTCTTGCAATAACAGTTATCAAACCGACATCCAAATGGCACCGTTTGAAGCACTTTATGGTAGAAAATGCAGGATCCCACTGAATGGGACAGAAATAGGAGAACGGCAACTCATTGGTCCCCAGACTGCTCAGGATGCAGAAGCACATATCAAAATTGTTAGAGACAGACTGAAGATGGCACAAGACCGACAGAAGAATTATGCAGATAACCGCAGGAAGAATTTGAGTTTTGAAGTTGGAGATTTTGTCTACATCAAAGTCACACCATTCAAGATAGTTAAAAGATTTCAAGTCAAAGGCAAACTAGCACCAAGATATGTGGGACCATTCCAAATTATCGAAAGAACTGGAGAGGTAGCTTATCAAGTGCAGCTGCCACCCAACTTATCCAGAATACACAATGTATTCCATGTATCTCAACTTTGAAAGTGTCTACGACAGCCAACAGATGAAGTGCCACTGTCAGATATTGAATTGCAGGATGACTGCACATATGCTGAAGAACCACTACAAATACTCGAGACATCAGAAAGGCAACTCAGAAACAAAAATATCAGGTTTTGCAGAGTACAGTGGAGAAATCACACAACGGATGAGTCCACCTGGGATCGAGAATCAGATTTGCAGCGGGATTTTCCCAACTTACTCCCTGGACCAAGTTAATCTCGGGGTCGAGATTCTTTTAAGGGGGGTAGGTTGAAAAGCCCCAAAATTTCAAACCAAAAATTTCCAAAGTTTTTGCTGCATTTTTGAGTGAAATTCGAAAACTTTCCCTTTTTGGAAAGCTTTCCCCAAACCCGCTTTCCCTTTCCGGCAAATCCGTTTCCCCCTCCTTTGGCGCCTTTTCCCCCTCCTTGCCTCTCCTCTCGGTCGGCGCCTCGCCCGTTCCCGCTTCCTCCCTTCCCTGGCGCCGCCCCCGCTCCCTGCTCTCCTTCGTTCCTCGGCGCCGCTCCGCTCCCTCTCCCCGTTGGCGCCCCCCCTCTGCTCCCTCCCTCTCCGCTGGCGCCTTCGCCCGCTCCCCGCTTTCTCCCCAGCGCTCGCGCTGCTCGCCTGCGCCGCTCCCGCACCGCCTCTGCGTCTCGCGCCGCCTTTGGATTCTCCCCGCGCCGCGCCGTTCCGATAGCCCGGTCCGAAGGAGCGGACGTCCTCGCGCCACGTCGCCTCGCTCTTGCCCTGGTCCCGCCTGCCAGCGACCGCCATCTCCCCTCCCCACGCGCGGACGTGCCTCCGCCATGCCCGCAGCTTCACCTGCTCCCATCGCTCGCATTAACTCCAGCTGTCAGCGCCCTGTCACCACCCATCCCGCGGAGGAGACGCCCTCAACTGCCCCGTCCCCTCCTGTTGACCCCGGAGCCCCGCCCGTGCCTTCTCCCCGAAGGCTCCGCCTCCTTCCTCTCGGGGTATAAAACCCCCTCGCCCCTCCCGCACACTCCTTTGTTTCCCGAACTTCCCCACCGCTCCCATTCGGCTCCCACCACCCCTAAGCACCTCCCTGAGCCGCCGATTGAACCCCCGTCGCCCCAGTCGCCGCCGCCACCCTCCCCTGCGCCGGCGGCCCCGTGAAGTCGATCTCCTCCTCTCTCCCTCCTTTTCTCAATTACTTTCGCCCAGAGCTCCTCCTTGGTATGCTAATCACGATGGTGGGTTTATTTGAGCAGGTGATCGCCCGTGGAGCTCGGTCACCGAAGCACCCCGCCGGCCGAACCACCCTCCCTGTGGCCAGCCCTCCTCGAAGCTTCCCGGCCAAATCCGCCACTGCCAATGTGAGCCCCTTGGACCCTTCCCCGTGTCATCGCCACCGTTTGACCCCCTCTCGCTGACTGTGACCTTCTCCACCGCAAATTATCCGAGACACTTCTCTCTGTCTCTCTCTCTCCCTGTTGATCTCCTCAAATTTTAACCACCCAAAATGGGTTCCCCGTGGTGAGCTCTCCCCGTTGGTACCCTTGGTTGCCGCCGACGAGCTCCCTGGCGCCCGGGCCGCCGCCGCCGCCGTGCCCCTGCCGCGGGAGCACTGTAGCGATCTGAGGAGGAAGACGACCCTCCCCGGCGACGTGGCCCCTCCTCCGCCTTCCGATCTTCTTAAATCCCGTCCTCCCCGTTCGTCCGATCCTTCGTACCGCTTCGCCCGCCTCTCTCCTATCCCAGCCATCCGATCCCTCTCCCCGCCTTGATCTGGGCCGCCCGCGCTCGCCGCTCCGCTGCCGTCCGCCCCGCCACGCGTCGAACATCCCGGCCGCGTGGACGCGCGGTGGACTGGGCCGCTCTCCCCGACCCGCTCTGCTCCCGCGTGCGCGCGCGCGCGTTTGAAAACCCGGCCGGGCCGCACTGTAGCATGGGCCGGCCCGAGCACTGTTCAAACCATTTTCCAGTGATTTTCTAATTTCTAAAATCCCAGAAAATCCAAATAAATCCTAGAAAATCACAGAAAATCCCAAAAATTCCCAAATTTCACCACTTTGCTCCAAATAATATCCTTGACCCATTTGTAACCTCCATTTCTCCAAATTCATCCCAGCTAAATTCCTAAAATTCCCTATTTGAGGATTTATGCATTTTACTCCTTTTTAATAGATTATTTTTCCTCGCTTGATTAGGCTCAAGCCGGATTTATGTTATTTTCAGTGTTTGCGCTAGTGTCGAAGATTCCGGAAGCTCAAGTGCAGTCGCAGGATCCAGGAGCTTCTACGTTCAAGCTACCCGAGTTCGTCCCGATTCACGGCAAGTCAAAAGTCCTTGACCATGTTGAAATCCTATGCCATTTAAATTATGTTATTATATTATTTGCATTAAGCTAATTCTGAAATGTTAATTCGAAAATAAAATAAAATATTTAGAATGACATGTTATGTAGTTAAACCTACCACCGTTAAATGCCCTGTTAAATTTGTTGCCATGCCTTTGTAACCCTAGAAATAATTATCTGTTAATCTAGATAATTGTAGGTTATTACTATCATGCAAAATGTTACACTAATAAGGTCGTGGCAGCGAGCCAATAGAATTTGTAAAACCCGACTCTAAGGTAGGGTGGTATGGGACACCGTATCTTAGAGCGGAGAGTGCCGGCGTGCACAAGGTAAGGTAAGGGTGCGTGGGGAAACCGCAAGACGGTCCTTGCCCAATCTCTTACCTTAGGTTTGGAGTAGGGTAAGG
The DNA here is from genome assembly GCA_017311315.1 of Dendrocalamus latiflorus. Classification (NCBI taxonomy): domain Eukaryota; kingdom Viridiplantae; phylum Streptophyta; class Magnoliopsida; order Poales; family Poaceae; genus Dendrocalamus; species Dendrocalamus latiflorus. Next base: position 53,365,813 of record CM029663.1, on the reverse strand, counting down.
GAGTTGTGGGGAGTCGCGAGACGGCCTTCGCCCACCGCTTACCCTAGGTTGGGTCGCGTGCCTGGCGAGGTTGCGGACCATGTGAAAATATAAGGACTGAAACCCTTACGCTGAGCAAATGTCACAGTGATCGCTCAACCACAGGAGTTGACTTGTCAACACTGGTCTAGTAGCTGCTCAACTCAATTGAAACTCTACAGGAGGATTAGCAGTGAGGTTAGGCAAGGCGGGTTACGGGTGCCTAACAACGGTAGAGTTCACTCGAAGCGGCCACTGTTTTCTCTTGTGTGTGTGTGTGTGTGGGCCAGACCCGAGTGAATTCTACCGGGTAGAGCCTATATAAAGAGTTGAGCAGTGAAACGACCTGGTTTCCTTAACTCTGTCATGAGGGTTAAGGGATCGTGTGGGTAAAGCTGAGCAAACTCTGCAGAGTCAAATAAATGGTATTCGAATACGCCGTGCTCCCGGTTATTGGAGCTGTGTCACTTGGGTGATTCCAGCAGCAAAGCTTAAGTAGTTTTGTACATGTTTAATTTGGATTAGGTTGGTTAATGAACTTTTGTTGAAAACCCCTGAGATCTTAAGAAGTAAGTTTTGGGTTCATCTTATTAAAATGATTGCAAATAAAACTGCATCCACTCAAAGTTAATAAACCAATTATACTCCCTTACTTTGATGATCCGTGCAAGTAGTAAGTTAGGGTTTTCCCTTGTGATTTGCTGAGTACGGGGTCGGAGTACTCAGGCTTGCTAGATGCCACAGATGTCAGAAGGAAAAGAAGGCAATTCAAGTTTTCGTGTTGGAAAGGTCTCCCCGTCGAGGACGTCCCGGAGTGTCTCTTCTTCGACGAGGACCCGTGGCTTTAGGTCTTCGCCGCGCTCAAGCGGATTCTGGAGTTTCTGTAATGTAATTATACTTTGGGCTTGCACGCCCCGCTGTTGAAAAATGGATGTTAATCCTTATGTGAATTATATGCTGGTCTTTTGTTGTAAGCATGCAATGGTATACTCTTGCGCGACACTTCATAACTGTTCATGCGTGAATAGTTACGGAGTGCCGTGTCCGTACGCGCCCCTGGAAACGGGGGCGTTACACTACCGTCTCCGCGTGGAGTGTCATCTTAAGGACGAGGTCTCCTGGTCTGAATTCGCGTGGGTACAGCGAACGGTCCCGATCGCGCACCATCTGTCACGTGTACTTTATGGCGTGCTGTGTTGCGCTTGCCCGGTCTCCATCAAGGAAGTCCTTGGATAATTGGCGCTCCGCTTCTGGTGCTTAGGCGAGGACCCTTCACGAGCCAGCCTTTATTTCCTCAGGTGTGCCTACCTCGTCGCCGAAGAGGAGCTTGAATGGCGTGAACCCCGTTGGGCGTGTGACCGTTGTGCGGAGGGACCAGAGGACGCTGTGGAGCTCGCCCGGCCACTTCCCCTTTGGTAGCCCGACAAGGCGCTTCTTGATCGCGGCGGAGATAGCACCGTTCGCCCGCTCCACCGCACTGTTGGACTGTGGGTGTCCAACCGAGGCGAACCGGAGTGTGATGCCCATGTTGTCGCAGAATTCTTTGAATGGGGCTGCGTCGAATTGCAGACCGTTGTCGACGGTGATCACCCTGGGCACGCCGAATCGGCATATGATGTTCTGCCAGAGGAAGTGTTGCATAGCTGCCGAGGTAATCTTGGCCAGAGCTATCGCCTCTGGCTACCTGGAGAAGTATTCCAAAGCGACTGCTACGAACCGCAGGTCACCTGGGGCCCTAGGAAGCGATCCCACGACGTCGATGCCCCATCGCGCCAGCGGCCATACCAGGGGTATAGGATTGAGGCTTGTCGACGGCCTACGGATGGTCCGTCCCATCCATTGGCAACCTTGACAACGGCGCACGAGGTCTTGGGCATCTGCGACAGCCGTTGGCCAATAGAAACCCTGCCTAAATGCCTTGCCCACCAGCGATCTTGGTGCAAGATGCGAACCGCAGAGTCCCGCATGAATTTCTGCGAGGAGCTGCTTTCCTCCTTCGCGCGAGAGGCATCGCAGAAGCGGTGCGCAGACCCCTTTTTTGTAGAGCACCCCGTTGAGCACCTGGAAGGACCTAGCGTGGTGCTGTAAACGCCGGAGCTCGATGGGGTCGTCTGGCTCCGCGATGCCCTGCAGAAAACCGAAAAGGGGCTCCCGCCTGTCGCCCTGCTGGGTGATCTGGTGGACGAGGGCGGCATCACGGTTGTCCTGCGCAATGGCTGCCGCTGACAGGACTTCGTAAAAACGCCCCACCAGGTGTTGGGAGCTGCTGGCTGGCAGCCTTTGCTAGGACATCGGCTTGCTCGTTGTGTGCCCGAGGGATGGCCTTCACCGTGACACCCAAAAAGTGTTGTTCCTTTGCTCGTACGGCTGCTAGGTACTTGGCTAGCTCCGGGTCCTTGGCCTGATACGACTTGTCCACATGACCCGCCACCAGCCGTGAATCGGTGCGAACGAGGACACACCTCGCACCCATCGCTTTGAGCTTCCCGAGGCCAAAGAGTAACACCTCGTACTCGGCCGTGTTGTTCGTGGCAGGAAATGCCAGGCATGCCGAGTATAGCAGGCGCTGCCCCTCGGGTGTGGTAACAACTGCGCCGACTCCTGTGCCCGCGACGCCATAAGCTCTATCGGTGTTGAGCATCCACACCGGGTCTTCCGATTGAAGGACAGGCTGAGCTGGAGGGGTCCATTCTGTAAGGAAGTCCGCCAGAACTTGGGACTTGATCGCCGTTCGGGAGGCATATGTTAAGGAGAATGGAGCGAGCTCGGTCACCTATTTGCCGATTCGCCTCGTGGACTCCTTATTGTGCAGCATCTCCACCAGGGGGAACGAGGATGGCACCGTTATCGGATGGGCCAGGAAGTAGTGCCGGAGCTTCCTTGAGGCCATGACCAGCGCGTAAGCAAGCTTCTCGAGCTCCGTATACCGCGTCTTGGCGCCCTGAAGGGCTTCAGAGACGAAGTACACGGGTCGCTGGAGAGCACCCTCCTCGAGGACGAGGACGGCGCTGACCGCCATTGCCGAGGCGGCGAGGTAGAGTAGGAGGGGAGCCTCTGGTGCTGGGGCCACCAGAGTGGGAAGGATTGCGAGGTGCTTCTTGAGGTCGTCGAAGGCCTTCGCGCAGCCGTCGTCCCAATGAAACCCATCGCAACCGCGTAAGGTCTTGAAAAATGGCAAGCCCCGTTTCGCTGCCCTGGACAGGAAGCGACTCAGGGCCGCCATGCGGTCGGCTAGCCTCTGGACCTCCCTCGTCGTCTTGGGCGGTTCCATGCCCAGGATGGCGTCGACCTTGTCGGGGTTCGCTTGGATGCCTCGCCCGGACACGAGGAAGCCCAAAAGCTTGCCCGCCTGTATGCCGAAAACGCATTTGTCCGGATTAAGCTTGATGCACGCCTTCCTGAGGTTGTCGAAAGTCTCCTGGAGATCCCGACCGTGGAAGGCGAGCTGCTTGGTTTTTACGACCACGTCATCCACGTAGGCCTCCATGTTCCTCCCGAGCTGAGCAGCTAGGGCCAGCGCGACGAGGCGGGTGAAAGTTGCGCCCGCATTCTTCAAGCCGAAGGGCATTCTAACGAAGCAGAAGGTCCCCACCGGCGTAATAAAGCTAGTCTTATGTTCGTCATCCTTGGCCATGTAGATCTGGTGGTAGCCGGAGTAGGCGTCCAAGAAGCTCATGAGCTCACACCCCGCGGTGGCATTGACCAGCTGATCTATGCGCGGCAACGGGTAGTCGTCCTTCGGGCATGCCTTGTTGAGAGCGGTAAAGTCGATGCACATACGCCAGGCGCCACTGGCCTTCTTGACCAGCATCGGATTGGCGAGCCAGTCCGGATGTTGGACCTCACGAATAACCCCTGCCCGAAGGAGCTTCGCCACCTCCACCTTGGCCGCTTGCTGCCGATCCATAGACATACGGCGAAGTTTTTGCTTGACCGGCTTGATGTCAGGGCGGATCGCCAGGTTATGTTCAATGAGGGCGCGGTCCACACCTTTGATATCCTCCGGGGACCATGCGAAGATATCCGCGTTGGCCCGAAGAACTCGGAGCAAGTCTTGCTCTACGTCCGGCGAGAGGCCCTCGCCTATGGACACGAAGTGCCCTTCCGCCTGGAGAGGCACTCTTTTAACTCCGCCCTCCGGGTGAGGCTTAGGTGTACACCCTGGGGCGGATGGCATGTCCGCCTGGTACTTGTCGGCGAGGATGTGCACCTTGCGGTGCAGGCTCTCAGCTCCGGTTTCAACGCTCCTAGCCATATCCTTGTCGCCGAAGACAGTGATGATGCCCCGCTGGCCCGGGAGCTTCATACATAAAAAGGCGTAGTGTGGGATCGCCTCGAAGGAGTTGATGGCAGGCCGGCTTAGTATGGCATTGTATGAATACAAGATGTCCACAACGTCGAAGATGATATCTTCAGTCCTGACGTTATCGGTCTGGCACAAGGAGACTTGGAGGCGTACCTGACCCAAAGCCTGCAGTGGCCGGCCTCCGAGGCCTTGGAGAGGGGCCTCCGATGCTTTTAATAGACTCCGAGGTACCCCCATGCGATCAAGGGCCTCTGCGAACAAGATGTTTGCGGAGCTCCCTCCATCGATGAGGATGTGCCTGACGTCGCAGCCTGCGATGTCGGCCTGGATGACCAAGAGATCTTGGTGGGGGAATTCCACGCCCTGGGCGTCGGCTGACGTGAAGGTGATGCTGCGATGCGACGTTCCCAGAGGGACTTGTGCTGGGGAAATACTCGACGAAGAGCCTCCAGTGATGATGCTAACATCACGGCACTGGGTCTCTCCCGGGGGCCCAGCGCGCGAGGGACTTCCTTGCGGCCGCTGTGCGTGGGCTACTGCGGGGGTCGGCGCCTCCGAGGCCCGTACTTGGGCCATCGCTTGCCACAACGTCGTGAGTTCGGTGCATGTCCGCGTGAAATGGTCCCCGTAGCCATGCACCTCGCACCATCTGCCATATTCTAAGATTTCCTGCGTCGATGCGTTCATGAGTGTCACCCGCGGACGCTTGCTTGCATTTTGTCCCCGGCCCGTCTCCTGCGCTTCTTTGCGACAACTCCTCCGCCTGATCAGCGTCGGAGCTGTCGCCGTTGCGTCTCCGCGCATCTTCCTCGGTCCGGGCGTACGCTTCTATTTTGTCGAAGAGCTTTGCCACCGACTTGAGTGGCTTCCGCGCATTATACTCGGCAAGCGGTCCCGGGCGGAGACCCTGCACCGCTGCATTGATGATGGTTGTCTCGTTAACGTCCTTGACTTGGCAACATATCTTGGCGAAGCGTTTAAAGTAATCCCAGAGCCCCTCCTCGGGTTTTTGCTTGACTGCGAAGAGCTGGTCCACATCGAGACGCTCGACGTAGTTTCCCTGAAAGTTGTTGTAGAGTCGGTCGCGGATCTGCTCCCACGTGTAGATGGACTGCGGCTCGATGGTGAAGAACCAAGAGAGCGCCACCCCTTGTAATGCGAGGGGAGTCCTTTTGACTTCATGGTGTTGTTTCCGCCAGCGGCTTCGAGGCGGGTCCGTACACACGTACGAATTCTCGCAGGTCTGTGTCACCTTTATACGCCTCGATGACACTCGGGAACTTGAAGTTCTCAGGCCATGCCGCCTGCTGCAGGCCCGCGGAGAGCGGGGACTCCGGGTCCACGCGTCGTAGTGGGGCGCGACTGGACGTAAGAGCGTCGCGGCTATCCGCCCTCTCTGGAGTGGGCTCGGATGCAACCACCGGTGGGGCGTGTGGGCTCCGAGCCTCTTGTATGTCTCGCACGGCCCCGCGGAGGTCTGTCAGCTCCTGCTGAAACGCGCTGAGGGCCGCCAGCAGGGCGGTCTCCACCATGGACGTGGTTGGGGCCGTTGGTACACTCGGCGGCGCGACCGGGACGGCGACGACCACGGCCTGCGCGCCCAGGCTTCCCGCAGCACTGTCGCGGAGGACCCTGGAGCCAGTGACGAAGCCCACGTCGTCGCCGGGGCCGCTCCTCGCTCCTGCGCCGGGTGGGAAAGTAGACGCGCCTGCATTGCCACTACCAACCACCCGGGTGGTGCTGTTGGCGATTGTTGCGGTGCCTGCTGCGGGGTTACCCCCCATACGTGAGGCGGTTTCAACAGCCGCAGCGACGATGGCGGGGTTGATCGTTGCGGCGGTGGTGGCGGGGTCGGGCGTCGCGTCGTTGGTGGTGGGGTTGGTCGTCGCGGCGGTGGTGGCGGGGTCGGGCGTCGCGTCGTTGGTGGTGGGGTTGGTCGTCGCGGCGGTGGTGGCGGGTCAGGCATCGCGTCGTGAACGTCAGTGTTCACAATCGTCGCACTCGCACCGCCACCCGTACCTGTGACTGCCAACGCCGAAGCCCTGGTATTGACGCGAGATTTCGTCGCTCCCCCCTTCTTCTTCTTCGCCACTGATGGTGGAGTTTTCTTTGGTGCCATCCTCCTTCGGACTTGGAGGCTTACCCTTGTCCTCCCCACGGACGGCGCCAACTGTTGTGGCTACAGACCAAACAGAGAGAGATAGTATGGTAGTGGAGAGTTAGGTGAGTAATAGCTTGGCCTTCCCCCATGGCTGGTATTGTATTCATATACCCTCTTAGGGAGTGCTTTTACAATAGTACCCTTACATTTGAGTATCCCCCTTGGGGGCACTTATGTCATTATACATGTCCTATTTTGGGCCTTACAGCCTTCTAACAGGTCTACTGGGCTTAGGTGGGGCCACCCCTACAACAGTCTACAAGTCGATTGTAGTAGACATTGTACCGACTTCTGCTATACTGGCCAAAATCGCATGCGACTATTTCTCTCTTTGTATTCTCTTGCGAACAGCCATAATTCACAGTTCAAAAAAACCCACCCAATGACATTGGCGCAGGGAATGGAGACCAAGCTTATCAGTGATCTCAGCAACGTTCGTTGCATTGGGCAGATCTTATTTGTTAGCGAAAACAAGCAAGACGGCGTCCCTCAACTCATCCTGCCAATGTCATGTGAATGAAGGCTCAAAATGTATTCCCAGTAAGGCAATTCCAAAAGACTGCTATATGCATACAACATAGTCCAAGTGTAACTGGAGGCGGAATATGAGTACCTAGAAGGATGTTCAAGCCCCAGCATGAGTGCCTCTTAAAGGTAACAGGCTACAGACAATCTTAGCCATGGAGAATTGATATCTATTCTAAAGGTTGCATATGCTAGACTACAGTAAAATCTCAGATATTGAGTAACACATCGCTAGTCATGTCAGAACTCAGAATTTAGGTTCAGATTTTGGATTATCTCAAATTATTTCCATGGCTATAGTAGAATCGCAGTCCTTTTCACTTATATGTTGCAATGTCTAATAGCTCTAAGCCTTCTGGCCTCTGTCGTCGCCCTCCTCTCCCGCTCGCCTCCCCTCGTCGGCTCGCTCGCAGGCCATCGCCCTCCTCTCCCGCTTGCCTCCCCTCGTCGGCTCGCTCGCCTCTCCCGCAAATCTGTGGTGTGGAGGGGAGCTGAGGCCGTGAGGCCGGTGGAGGAGAGACGGCGGAGGGGGGAGGAGGAGACGGAATGAACCTTGGTCGCGACGTGGCGAATTCTAGCCCGCCAGAGGTGGTGAGGCGGATTGCGACGAGGCGGAGGCTTCAGTAGCGTGCAATCCCAACAGATTTGGTGCGGCAACAGCTCCGCCTTTGACCGTCGAAGACCGCTTAGACGGGTTGGTCATCTAGCCTACCGATTTTGGCCAAGGCATAGTGGTTGAGCTCTGCCTAACCTTTAGGCCCGCTTAGGCGACCGCCTAATACCGTCTTTTACAACACTGATACCTGGAAAGCAAGAATTTTACAAGGGGCGATACAACTATTTTAAATTTCCTATAAAAACCTTCTGTTCCAAATCGGCTCTGAGGTTCTTGCTCAGTTCCTCAATTACCCGATAAACGATACAAGCCCGAAATTGACCATTCATTGGTTACTAATCTCTTTGTTTTCGAACATCAGCTTCTCACTACAGAAGCTCAAGCATTGCATAAATTATAGAAAGTTTTCTTGTACTAATATAATAATTTGACATGTTCGTCTCGAAAATATAAAATGTTCAGTAATGTTAGTGTAGGACAAACATGTAAAGTAACATGCCCAGTGAGATCCAGCTCCAGCAATGTACAACTTCAAGTTTAGAATATGGACTGGAATTCGATTTGAAATCACCATTACATGCACATGCTACATCATTAGATCGGGTTCCAACCCATCACTGCAGGCCACAAACGCATATCTAGATCATTAAAGAAAAGTAAAATTTGTCCAACATCATTTCCTCCTCACTTCTTGAAAATAGACAAATAACTACATAAATTATCCTCAACATAAAAGAAATAGATACATTCTCCTCATCCTAAAATTCAGTTCATTCTTTCCATTTCCTCGCCTAGTTTTCTATAACAGACTGCCGTCAAAAACAACGACGAAATAGGTGGTGCATAAGGTGATGCTGTCCTTGTCCAAACTGAAGCCAAACGTTCAACTGTGAATCACAAGCCTTCGGAGCTTAGCCTGGGATGTATCAGCACTACCATAGCAATCACCCAATCTGTAGAACAAATATGCTATTCCATTCAAGGGGAACCTGTTGGTGGGCAGTAACCAGTGTGCTCCATGCTATTCCATTAGATCTGTCTATATTGTATAACAGTAAGCTTTTTGAAGAACTTTTGAGGTCACATTATGCTTCCATTCAAATAAATAAGATCTTGTCGGGTGAAGGCTCCTACAGACGCTAGCTAAAGCCAATTTGGCACTGAAGACATAACTTATTGTCTTATTTGCTTCTAATGCCTCTTCTAGCAACCGCAAGATAGGACCAACTTTAAAAGGAACAAAAAAGATGTGTTATCTAAACCCTAAAAAATGGCCCCAGGAAAGGGGGAAGCAAAGCAAAATGGAGCATGCCAAGAGGTAGCATGCTTGCTACCCGGCCCAAAAGGTTGAGTAAGGATATTTTCCTAGCTTGTTTTCTCCTGATTTTCTTGCATTAATTTCTCCAGTTCCTTCTGTCCAGTAGATATCAATGTCTTCACAGTGTCGAACGCAGTCAATTTAATGCTGCATGGATATAACAAACCTGTGAGAAGAGCATTTGTGTGCCTAGTTAAACATGCCACTAGCTACCAGTGCTGCCAAAATTAATTGCATATTTTTCGGCACCATGTTGACAAAAATTACACCTGCTATTTGGTAGATTTTTCAACGCGTTTGGCACAAAACCTCTGTACAGTCCAATTAGACCATCACGCTCCACAATGCCTGCATTTGGCATTAAAAGAAACTCAAAAAGTGGTTCATTTTAGCCCATAAAGGACAAGATCAAGCTGCATGTGAGTATGTATAACTAGCAAATAAGATATTTCACATTGACTGAACAAGTGAATGTTATGTAGTATGCAAAGGATGAAAAGATGGGCCTAATGCAAGGCTAGTGTAATTCAAATCGGCTACCTGGAATAGCATCAAAAATTGTATTGTATGGCGAGCCTTTCATTTGCATCTGCCTTCTAACAGTGTCCAGAGGATAACACATCAAAGTTGCGAATGTTGCTGAAAGAAGAGCAGTTGCTAAAGATGTCTCCGGTCTACTCTTATACTTTTCCGGTACAGATTTCTTCATTCTTCCATACAGAAATGAATAGGGTAAAAAACAATGTAAGGTAAATATCTAAATTCGAGACCAACTTCCATATATCATAGTATGAAGATGCAGTAGAGAGAATCTCACAAGTCAAAAACACAGAAGTTTACAGCAATGTAAGGAGCAATTCCTATAAGAGATGGACCCAGGCCTCCATAGAAGGAGGCCAACCCTTCTTCTCTCAGCATGTTCAGAGCAACCTACAAAGTCATCAGGTTATGCCAATTTCTAGAAACAGAAAGTTGTGTTTATAAAGTTGTTACCTGAGACATAGTGCTATGTCCAGATTGAACTGCTAACCTAAGCCGGAGAACATCCAGTGGATAAGTTACCTATCAGCAATTACAAACAGAAAATTCAGAAAATGGTAAGCATGAACAGAATCTGCATATTTTTTATGAATTTTAACTATCATAAATTCATAACGACCAATACATAAGCAGTTTTGTCCAAAATCCCGCATTTAAGCAATCAAACTACATGGACATTTGCAATGAAGTAAATAGATAAATAAATTACAAGTGTAGATGTCATGCCCGCGCAAGCACCAGCAGCAAGTCTTCCAAAAACAGTAAGCTCTCCATCCTTACTTCGGAAAATTTTCTGAATGTAAAGCAGTGACATCGCAAAATAAAAAAGAACGTGAAACTCACAATCACAAGAATGTAAAATAGATAAGTGGCTAATGGTAGCAAGGAGCTTTATGACCTTGTAAACTTCATATGAGAAAAGTTGCACCGCGCTATAAGGAACTATGCGGATAACCTGGAGCAGTTTATGAAGAAGAAACAGAGTCAGCACAGGACCACAAGATAAACTGTATATAAGTTACAATTTGCATGATGGGGAATATCAAGCACCTGCGGAAGATTGCCTTTCCAGTAACCCTTCAGACCCTCCTCCTTCCCTATCTCTGCAATGGCCTACATAATGGTAGATGTTGCAGATTACGTAATACCTACGGATCTAACTCTTAAGTACCACCTATGAAAAAGGCACCAAAAGATAGCTATCGCCCCCAGGGTTCAAAATCCCGGTGGCAACCGGTAGAATAAAACCAACGGTTTTTTATTTAATTCAAATTTGATATTTTGAATGTAAATGTTAGTTTCCCTAATGATGTTTACATTGTTTAACACTAATGGAATGTATTAGGAAAATGCATGCACCTCCCGTGCTTGACTTCATGCTTTTTGCCATGTATGTATTAGGAGTTTCCAATTTTTGAACGTAAAAGTTAGGTTCCTAATGATGTTTATATTATTTAACACTAATGAAATGTATTAGGAAGTTGCATGCACCTCCTGTGCTTCACTTTATGCTTTTTGCCATGAATGTGTTAGGAATTTCCAATTTGAAATTTGAAAAACCGGGTTTTAACGGTTTTTAGCGGTTTTTCTCCGGGTTTTTTGGCGGTAACCGGCCGGCTTTTCCTGTTACCGGTTTCAAATTCAAATTTTGAGATTTGAAATTTGACCGGTTTTTCCCAGTTACCGGCCATCCGGCGGTATTCTCCCCGGTTCTGGGTTTTGGAACCTTGATCGCTCCTCTCCTCTCTGTTGTGACATAGACATTTTAAGTTCATCTACCCAAGTGAAATAGCTAATAATAGCCTTTTATGTTAAAGAACTTAACCTGACATAGAAGGAACATGTAAAACTGGATGTGACAACCCAGCAATACCACGATGGCTGTGTTTAAGTAATCAAAACATGAGCACCAGCATCTGATATCATATCACTAATATCTAAACCAATAGAACCTTATGAAGCTATAAGTACAATTAAATGGCATGTCATTTCCTATTTTTATCAACCATAGTTATCCTCATTTCTGAACAACACAATAAACATTTTGAATTATGAATACAGAGCAGTAGGTCAGAAACTCAGAATGCATGATAATGGTATACAGTACCTATCCAGATAACACATTTTTAGAGAGCTGTTCAGCAAAGTATATTGGCAACTTCTGCTCTACCCTCATCTAGCAAATCATGAATGGTGATACTGAAACACACAAGTTTGATGTCCCACTAGAGTTTTATCGTAAGTTTTCCTGCTTATGCTTTTCAATCCTAAGTTCTGGATTACCTATTTATTTCTAGTAAAGTATTTTTTTCACTCCAGATCAGTTTACTGTTTATTTCTACGGAGTTGATTAAAGAATGTTCTGGCAAGCCTCATTTTCTGTTAAAAATACCCCATAGAACTCACTTCATTCTGATCTTTCCTCAGAAAATGTATTTGGAAGATACAGTTATGAATTCACTGCATTAGCATGAAATTGTAAAGGTTCGCATTAATCATATCAAAATTCACAGGCTCCGTGTCAGCTTCTATGACTTAAAAAAAAACTTTCTACCAATAGTATGTTCAACAACAACAGCGGTCTCCTCTTATCACTCATGAGTTCGCAACAAAATGTAGGAAGGAGACGGATAGGCACTGTTACCTCGAGGAATCCAATTCCCCTCTTGGTGCTCTCTCCCGCCACTCGTACGCTGTGCGTCTACAAGGAGAACAGAAGAAATGGGGGTTAAAAACATCAGCCATCCATCCGCCCAGCGTCATGCATGAATCGAAGGGGCGTAAGAATTCTCCAGCCGCGTGCCTGCATGAGGAGCTTGACGCGGTCGAGCGGCGCGGTGAGCGTCTTGGCGACAGCGCCCGCGGCTGCCCCGGCCGTGAAGAGCGCGACGCTGTTGGGCACCAGCGCCAGCAGCGCCAGGGGGTGCCGCAGCAGCTGCCCCGCCGGCGGCACCTTGCCCTTCCTAGAAGCCTCCACCACAGTCGTCCTCTTCTCCTCCTTCTCCTCGTCCCGGACGGCGGCCGTCGCCTCCTCCTCCGCCTTCACGGTCAGCCCGCCCCCGCCCTCGCGGACGGAGAGCGACGCGAAGGCGCAGGGCGGGGAGAGACGGCCGCGCTGGCCCAGGCCAGCGCGGAGGAGGAGCGACGGCGCGTGCGCGGGTGGCGGGCGCCAGGAGTCGCATGCCTCGACTCGCAGGCGGCTCATCGGGCGGTCGGTGGAGGCGGGAGGGTGCCTGGATCTGCGAGCCCGCGAGAGTCGGAGGAGGAATTCACGAAGTGGGGAGGGGAATAAGGGGATAAGCGACCACGACGATATGCCCTGGCCAAATGGCCGCCCGGACGGACCCGTGTAGGTCATGTTGCTTGTCTACGGCTCAGTCTCCCAGACACGGCCAAAAAAATCACGAGCTATGTCATGTTGATAGTGGTAGAGCCAGCTAAGCGTAGGAGCCTACGCAGAGCATAAGAGCAAGTATAATAAGAGGTTGTTAGTAGGCTGTATGCTGAGATGGAGGAGAGAGAAGAGAGGTGAGCTGTAAATTTACAGCCAGCTGAAGTACAAGAACCAAGAAACTTTGTGAGAGAAAGGGGTGGGTCATACAGCCTTCAGCTGGCTGTAAACTACTATATGAATGGGCTGATAAGTGGGTTGTAGTGTCCATACAGCCAGCTGAAGGCTGTATTATTAGCCTTGCTCTAAGTGATTAAGACCTACATATTATTATGCATTAACGGGCTCAACAGGGCTGCTTGCCGACGAGGTCGGACAGCCGTGTAAGGATGCTAGGCGGTGTCTCTGCCCCTGCATGTTGGCTTGGGTACATGTAGCACGACGGGTAAAGGATGGCATGACCACACCGTCCGCACATCATGTAGGAACACGCGTACGCTACACTAGCGCAGAATAAAATTTTCTACCGTGTAAATCAGGAAGCCATGCAAGTAAGAGATCGCAGATTGTTACCACTAGACGCGCAGTGCAGCGGAAGTATCGTTGATGCAGTTGATTCAATGAAGCGCGCGTCGATGTAGCAGTAGTAGTTGAACGTTCTCCGTCCAACCGTCTCCTCCTCGTGATCGTCCCGCTTAGCGCCGCAGTCACAGCAGCGCCTCTACCGAAGTCCACACGTCCGGGATGGAATGTCGTGCGCTGGTGTGCTAGCACCGTGCGCCCGGCTAGGGTTTCGGGATACGGCCGAGGGGAGGTGGCGGCTAGGGTTTTCAACACAAAAGTCTATTTCACCTACAGCCCCGCCTCCACATATTTATAGAGCATGCTAATGGGCTTCCACGTTGTAGGCCCATTAGAAAACCCTAATCCCATATGGATCAATATCCCTTTTGGCCTATAAAACCGAATTGTTCATGATTGCCTCTTGGGCACATCACTAACAATCTCCCACTTGCACTAGAGACAATCATATAGGCAAGCTTTCCAATTCCAACCTCTTAAGTGTGTGACCCGTTAGGTTCATGTGTAGACAGCCATGACCCGAAAACCCTTTTCAAGCCATAAGTCAATAGTGGCACCTAGCAGGGCATATTGACTCCCGAATACACATAAAGATCATATCAGCTAAGCCTTGATATATACACACTTGGATCCATTTGCCACACGATACCAGTCGAACTTAAGGCGAGATTCGTGCCACCCTTGTGATAGCTCAACCATTCACTCGATCTTGTGGTGGATTACAACTCATGACTAACCCTTTAGTCACATTGTGATTAACTCTTTAATCACCTTGGCATGGCCATGCACTTTCCTAATCCAACCACATCGAGGGGCACAGAGATATCTCTCCTGTTATGTAGGAGGGGCAAATTCCATCTTAATCCGCTCACATCTCATTCCATGTTTCATGATACACCTGAAGACCACTTTTATAGCTACCCAGTTACGGAGTAGTATTTGGCAGCCCCAAAGCGCACCACTACACATAGTGAGAAACAATGGCGATTTCAGGTCGAAGGATCCAGTAGGTATACCAGTCGAGATCGCTTGGTGGCATATATTAACATAACAATCCCAGCAACATCTCGGAGTGGGTCAATCCAACACCATGTTCTCTAACATGTGTCCACATTATTGATTTGATATTCCTATATCCATGATCCGTGAAACATGATCATCAATCAATACATGTGCTAGTCCATAAATCATTGTTGTCCCACGTAATGACATAAGACTAAGGATCTTTAGAATAACATTAAATAAAACAAAGAGTTTCACGAACAAGTCACATACTTGCCAATCAATGCATACAATCATTATTCAAGGAACCAAATAACAACTTATTCAAAATTTCATAAACATAGACTTGATACAATTATCTCCCACTCACACTAGAGTCAATCATGTAAGTATCTAATACTCATTGCACTCGTGTGTGCCTCATGCTTTGTTTGTGGGAGAGGCTTTGTCAACGGATCAGCAACATTCAAATCCGTGTGCACCTTGCAAATCTTCACTTCACCTCTATCAATGATCTCACGGATAAGGTGATAGCGCCGAAGTATATGTTTGGACTTTTGGTGTGACCTAGGCTCCTTTGCTTGTGTAATGGCTCCACTATTATCACAATAGAGATCCATTGGACTGGACACACTAGGGATCATACCCAACTCAAAAATAAATTTTTTGATCCAAACAGCTTCCTTTGCAGCTTCAGAAGTTGCAATATACTCGGCCTCAGTTGTCGAATCAGCTACCGTCTCTTGCTTGGAACTTTTCCAGCTCACTGCCACTTCATTGAGGCAGAACACAAAACCAGACTGCGATCTGCTATCATCTTTATCAGTTTAGAAACTAGCATCGGTGTAACCTTTTACAACGAGCTCTTCTTCACCTCCAAAAATAAGGAACATATCCTTAGTCCTTCTAAAGTATTTAAGAATATTCTTTACAGCCACCCAGTGAGCTAGACCGGGGCTAGATTGATACCTGCTCGTAACACTTAGAGCATATGAAACATCTGGGCGCGTACAAAGCATAGCATACATGATGGATCCGATGGCTGAGGCATACGGAATCGCACTCATCATCTTTTGCTCATCAAGTGTTGAAGCACACTGAGTCTTGCTAAGAGTAATGCCATGTGACATAGGCAAGAAACCATTCTTGGAATATTGCATATTGAACCGTTTCAATACCTTGTCAATATATGTACTTTGGCTTAATCCAATTAGCCTCTTCGATCTATCTCTATAGATCTTTATGCCCAAAATGTAAGCTGCCTCTCCGAGATCTTTCATTAAGAAACTTTTCTCAAAGAAGACTTCACAGCTTCTAGCATTGGAATATCATTTCCGATCAATAATATGTCATCTACATACAAGACCAAAAAAACAAGTGCGCTCCCACTAGCCTTCTTATAAACACAAGGCTCTTCTTCATTCTTGATGAAGCCAAACCCTTTGACTACTTCATCAAAACGAAGATTCCAACTCCGAGTTGCTTGCTTCAATCCATAAATGGACTTCTGAAGCTTGCACATTCTCCCAGCATTTTTCGGATCAACAAAACCCTCAGGCTATGTCATATACACATCCTCGCTTAGGTTTCCATTTAGGAAAGCCGTTTTGACACCCATCTGCCAAATCTCGTAGTCGAAATAGGCAGCAAGCGCTAGGAGGATCCGAATAGACTTTAGCATAGCGACGGGCGAAAACGTTTCATCATAATCAACACCTTGAATTTGCTTGAAACATTTCGCCACCAATCGTGCCTTATAGATGTGAACATTTCCATCCATGTCTATCTTTTTCTTAAAAGCCCATTTACACTCAATAGTTTTTACACCATCAGGTGGATCCACCAAGTTCCAAACTTGATTATCATGCATGGATTCTATTTCGGACCTCATGGCTCCAAGCCATTTTTCAGAGTCTGGTCCCATCATTGCTTCCGTGTAGCTCTTGGGCTCATCATTGTCCAACAACAATATGTCGCGTTGTCCCGTGGATAGGAGCGTGAACTTTTCAGTTGCGCGACGTGCCCTTGTAGACCTACGTGGGGCTGATGCCTCTTCCACAGGTTGTACAACATCTTGTACACTCTGTAGAGCTTCAGTAGGAGCTGAAACATTTTCTGATGTCTCTCGAATTTCTTCAAGACTCACCGGGCTCCCACTAACTCCTTTTGAGAGAAACTCTTTCTCCAAAAAGACACCATTTCGGGCAACAAACACTTTGTTTTCATCCCTTTTATAAAAATAATATCCTTTAGTTTCCTTAGGATACCCCACGAAGAAGCATTTATCAGATTTAGGTGTGAGCTTGTCAGACGTCAAACATTTTACATATGCTTCACATCCCCATATTTTGAGAAAAGACAACTCGGGACGCTTCCCAGTCCATATCTCATATGGTGTCTTCTCTACAGCTTTTGATGGAACCCTATTTAATGTGAACGCAGCAATTTCTAAAGTATACCCCCAAAAAGACAATGGCAGATCAGATTGGCTCATCATCGACCGAACCATGTCCAACAAGGTCCGATTCCGTCGTTCAGACACCCCATTCCATTGAGGTGTTCCTGGCGGAGTCAGCTGTGGAACAATTCTGCATTGCTTCAGATGATCACCAAACTCATGGCTCAAATATTCACCTCCACGATCTGATCGCAAGGTTTTAATTGTCTTGCCAAGTTGATTTTGTATCTCATTTTGAAATTCCTTGAACTTTTCAAATGATTCAGACTTATGCCTCATTAGGTAGATGTATCCATATCTACTAAAGTCATCGGTAAAGGTTACGAAGTACTGAAAACCACCTCTGGCAGTTGAACTCATTGGTCCACATACATTTGAATGTACTAAGGCCAACAAGTCATTTGCCCTCTCACCTACACCAGTGAAAGGTGTCTTAGTCATTTTGCCAACTAAACAAGACTCGCATGTTTCAAATGATTCAAAATCAAATGAATTTAGAAGGACATCTTTATGGAGCTTCATCATGCGCTTATCATTTATGTGACCCAAACGACAATGCCAGATATAAGTGGGATTCAAATCATTAGGCCGAAGCCTCTTAGCATTAATGTTATAGATAGGCACATCCTCAAGATTTAAAACATATAATCCATTTATCAATGGAGCAAGACCATAAAGCATATTATTCAAATAAATTGAACAACAATTGTTCTTTATTCTGAACTCATAACCTTCTGCTCCCAAACATGAAGCAGAAATAATGTTTTTGCTTAAGGCAGGAACATAATAACAATTATTTAATTCCAAAACTAATCCTAAGGGTAAAGATAATGGTAAAGTACCGATGGCTAACGTAGCAACTCTTGCTCCATTGCCTACGCGAAGATCGACCTCGCCTCTTGCCAAACTCTTACTCCTTGTCAGCCCCTGCATCGAATTGCAAATATGAGCAACCGATCCGGTATCAAATACCCAATAACTAACATGAGATGTAGCAAGATTTATTTCTATAGCATTTATAGCTGAAGTAGAAGTCTTACTTCCTTTCTTCTTTTCCAGTTCTGCCAAGTACTTCTTGCAGTTTCTTTTCCAATATCTAGTCCCTTGGCAATGATAGCAAATGGTTTCAGGTGCAGCACCAATCTTGAGCTTCTGAAGCTTAGATTTGACACTCGAGATCTCATCTTGAGTTTTACCCGTACCCTTTCCTTTGCTCAAGCCTTATTATTCTTCTTTTTGAATTTGGTAGTCTTCTGAACCATCATCACATGATTAGAGCTTTTCTTAATGCTCTCCTCTGCTGACTTAAGCATCCCATGCAACTCGTTCATTGACTTCTCCATGACATTCATATGAAAATTCAAAATGACTAGCTCAAAGCTCGGAGGGAGCAACTGGAGAATCACATCAGTAACCAACTCTTAGCTAAGGGGAAAACCAAGTTTTTCCAAACTCTCAATGTAACCAATCATCTTGATCACATGAGGGCTGACCGGATTTCCTTCAGCTAACTTGCACGCAAACAATGACTTAGAGGTGTTGTACCTTTCAGCCCTTGCCTAGTTCTCAAATATGCCTTTAAGACCCACAATCATATTGTAGGCATCCGTGTTCTCATATTGCTTCTGAAGCTCAAAGGTCATGGTGGCAAGCATGAGACAGCTAACATCCAGTGAGTCATTACAATATTTGTCATACTCATTCTTTTGAGCACGAGTAGCATCTTGAGCTGGTTCATCTGGATATGGACCCTCTAGAACATATTCCTTCTTTTCTTACTTGAGAACGATTCTCAAGTTGCGATACCAATCAATGAAGTTTGTTCCATTTAATTTTTCTTTCTCAAGAATAGATCATAGATTAAAACTGGGTGTGGAGGAAGTAGATGGCGGCATTGTCTACAACATAAAATATATGCGAAAATTCAGCGCTATGTTTATGTGAATACTTCCATTAAACAATTTAACAAAAGATACTTCCACTATATGTTTAAAATCAAATACCCTCTAATAACATATAGTGAGTCAAGATCCATATTTCACTAAGCCCTAGTGAGCTTTGGCATCACCTTTAGAAACCTAGTGACGTAGGTAAGCAACGCTTGCTAATCACATCTTATGTGACTCTTGTTTGTTGGGTGGCATCCAATGCCTCGGCTCCCAACACCATGCCCCTAGGCCCAAATCCAATTTGATAGCCTTGTCAAGTAAACCAATACCATGCAAGTGGATGTCCAACATCCACCCTATTAGAACAAGATAGTTGATGGTACTCTGCTTTGGCAGACCTACCAAACAATGATCGTAATTCTTATAGGTGCAGCAATTGGAAGGGCATCAAATAAATTCTTAATTTTTCTGAGAGAAGTTATTCTGTCATGAAAAATACATCCTCTACAGGTATGACATGAAAGAATAGTATGACAGGAAATAAACATCACATGCATATAATCACATTATACTGTGAATGGTATGGCCTTTGAATCGTAGTGGTTGCCATCGCCATGGTTCCATGGTGATGTCCTTCGCCACACTTCCTGTCCTCTTTGTCATCATGCTTGAAGCCTCCATGGTAAAGAACTAAACTATTACAACTAATAGCTAGCAAATGAATTACATGAGGAGCGCAAGCATCACAAGTCGACACGCAGATCGTTATACAATTAAAGAACAGCCTCAACCCAGCTGTGATTAATACGACACACAGGCCGCCAAAACACACATGCATCTCATATACAACTATGCCATACCATTCACGTCATTCCCTGCAAAAACAATTTAAGCGTAGAACGCATTCTACCGCCCTAACATGAATGTGTTTGTATAACAATCTATGTTTGTATAACAACCTCACGGAATTACATAGATCGCATCTATGAAATCGCTATGAAAATCTCATCGGGCCGATCAAATCAACCCAAATCCGAGCCATTCAAAATGTCTCAATTTTCATTAGATCAATCACATTGATCATCGCGATCGGTATACTTGAGGAGACCGCAACACAAGACCTCGATCTGTTGGCTCGATCTACTGATTGTGCGCGCAGTTAGCCCCGATGGTGATTCCAGCCGGTAGGGGCAATTCGCGCGTACATCAAAGAAGGAGCACGAACTAATCTTTTTGGCCACATGATGCTATCAACTCATACCTATTTCAACCCCTTATGACCGATTGATCTAATCAACCCGTGCACCAAAAGATCCATCACATGAACCTAGCATAAGAACAGTAATAGATCGCATCTAATACAACCAACATATCAACCATATGCGACCAATCCAGATCAAAAACTACACAGGATGGCTCTGATACCACTGTAGGAACACGCGTACGCTACACTAGCGTAGAATAAAATTTTCTACCGCGTAAACCAGGAAGCCATGCAAGTAAGAGATCGCAGATTGTTACCACTAGACGCGCAGTGCAGCGGAAGTATCGTTGATGCAGTTGATTCAACGAAGCACGCATCGATGTAGCAGTAGTAGTCGAACGTTCTTCGTCCAACCGTCTCCTCCTCGTGATCGTCCCGCTTAGCACCGCAGTCACAGCAGCGCCTCTACCGAAGTCCACACGTCCGGGATGGAATGTCGTGCGCTGGTGTGCTAGCACCGTGTGCCCGGCTAGGGTTTCGGGATACGGCCGAGGGGAGGTGGCGGCCAGGGTTTTCAACACAGAAGTCTATTTCACCTGCAGCCCCGCCTCCACATATTTATAGAGCATGCTAATGGGCTTCCACATTGTAAGTCCATTAGAAAACCCTAATCCCATATGGATCAATATCTCTTTTGGCCTATAAAATCGAATTGTTTATGATTGCCTCTTGGGTACATCACTAACACATCACTCATTGTCTCGATGCCTCAATAGCTCACACTCTCTCTCTTAGTTTCTCCCACGGTCTCGCTCCCCTCTCTCCTTCTTCTCACTGTCGCCACCGCTGATGAATCCCACCGTTCGGTGCTCTCTCTCAGCCGTCGTCAGTCACTTTGTGGTCCCCTCTGTCGGATCTACCGTGCATCGGTCCTCATTCCCCTCTATCGGTCACTTCGTGTACCCCTCCCGACTACCGCCCCTCCCATTGTCTCTACCATCGTACCACT
Source organism: Dendrocalamus latiflorus (assembly GCA_017311315.1). Taxonomy (NCBI): domain Eukaryota; kingdom Viridiplantae; phylum Streptophyta; class Magnoliopsida; order Poales; family Poaceae; genus Dendrocalamus; species Dendrocalamus latiflorus. The sequence goes on along the minus strand of CM029663.1, from coordinate 53,344,794 downwards.
CCGCTAGCCCCCCACCCTCCCGCCCCCCCCCCCCCCACCTCCTCCATCACTCCACTCAATGCTCACCCCTACCTCCTTCGGTCGCTCTGTTCGCCCACCTCCATCGCCACTCCGCCCGTGCCTGCTCCACCCCCTCCCTCAGCCCCTCACTCCCTCCTACATCACGTGCTGCCACCCGGCCCCCCACTTCCTCCTTCGTCCACCTCCTAGACTCCTCCGCCGGTGTCACCACCCGCTAGATCTGCTGCCAGCCCCCTCCACCTCCTGGTTGGGCTCCCTTACTGTAACATTATAAAATTTCGCTTTCTTTAAAAGCTATTTTTAAATTAATTATTTTAAATTATTTAGATTTTATTTGAATTTTCTATGAGTTTCCAAAATCTAAAATCTAAATCCAAATTCAATTGAAACTCTCCAAGTCTAATTCTAAATTCAAATCTCAATTTGAATTTTCATGCAATCATTCTTTGGGCCGAGCCTAACTTCTTGGCCAAATTTATTTTTCTTTTTCCTTCGGCCAAGCCCCTGGACAGTAGGCCCAATTTTTTCCCTTCATCTCTTTCTTCTTCCTTTTCTTTCTTTCTTTCTTCCTTATTGTCTACCTGTGCTGCCACTGATATGCTCTGTATCACCATGCATAGCACCAAACACCCATGGTCATGTGCCAGCAAATCAAAGCATGTTCCAACCAAAAGAAAAATGTATGCATATTAAACGTCCGCAATCACTACAAGGAATCAATTCCTTTCCGTTGCATAGCCATTAAATCGTCTGTTTTTCAGTTTCCAAACATGCAAAATGAAAATCGTCTCTAATCCAAATCCAGCCGAGTTAATCCCTTTCCTCACTTTCTCACCCTATAAAATGGAGCATTGTGACCACGTTCTACCTCCCCATGAAAATCCTCAACTCGCATTGTTGCCTATGCCCTTGTTGTCATCGCACACAACATCCGCCACCCTTACCTAGCGCACGTCCGCCACTCCGCCATCACGATCTCCCTCTCCAGTGACTCTTGCAAAACCATTTGGGCCATCTTATGTTCCCGAGTCTCCTCTATCTCCCTGTCAAACTAATTTGATTTTGGTGCAGCCATCAATCAAAATTTGGAGTTCTTCCTCAAAGTTGGTCGCACCGCTTCCTGATCTCAATTCATCTCCCTCGATAAGTTTTGGTTCGATGCCTTGCAACGGAGTGTTCCCCTAGACATCGCCTAACCTACACTCACGCTAGTTCATGGATAGAATAGTCGGATCATCGTCGCCATCATGCCACGCCGCTGGCTGGTAGCCCAACACCATGGTCGCGCCACCACCAAGCTTCTTTGCCCGCAACATCACATCCTCTCACCTTCCCATGACCTATGCAATGCATTTTTACTGTTAGCAATGCTCTTTGCACCGCTGTGGCCAAGAACCATCACCGACCTCTCCTGTTTTTGTTCCTCTTCTCTACCGATCTCTCTATTCTTTCTTTTTTTTCCCAGCCAAGTGGAATATTCTCTGGAATATTCCTTTTTCAATTTCTTGATTTTCCTTTATGACAAAAATTCAAATCGCTCATTCTCCGCCGTCCAAAGTCCGAATCAAGTGATTCAAATTCCTAAATTCATCTAAATTTGTAATCTATCTTTCAGTACCTATTTTATAATTTTATTTGATTTATTTGTTATTTATTTTGTTCTTAGTTTGTGTGTTTAGACACGATGTTGTTGAGTTGATCCAAGACCAGCAGGAAGAAGCACTAGCTGTCACCAACAAAGATAGGTCTTCCTTGATCATGTTGATCCTAATATTTCTAAAATTTATTTTTATATTCTTTGAAAACTATTATGCATTGCTATTTTTACCCAATGTTAATTGAAGTATTAGGAATGATAGTTATGCCTACTTGTAATCTTACATTCCTTGATGTCTATATTCACGAACCATTGTCACCCTAGTATAGTAGATCCTCAGTAATGAACACAATATTGCTGGATTAGTTTAGAACGATAGAATTGCCTAGACATGCTACTTCGGTCGATATCATCCTATGGGTGGGAATAATATTATCATATCTTTATACAATCCTTTTTTACTAAATGTTTGTAAATAGGTATTACTATTGGTTTACAAAATAAAATAAAATGATGAAAATTTATTTTACACTAGGGCGGATGGTAAGTTCGGCAGGGTGCAGATTGAGCATGAGACCTTATAATGTGACAGTTCTTCTCAAGTCAATTAGGGATTGATGCCTGTGACTATCCAAACTGAGCACTACTATACAATCACAAGTCTAAATGGGTACAACTTTGCTGACTAATTTGCAATGGCCTAGCTTTGATTTCATTAGTTGGAGGAATGTGGGTGTTAGATAGCGATAGTATATTCACACATGGTGCAAGAGGGGCTTCTGACTGGGCAGCTAGAACTCTTTAGCGGTGAAACCTTAGCTAGCGGAGTTGACTTGGGTTGACGTATTGTAAAGATCTTGTGATAATCACTTAGTTGCACACATTGAAAGTGTGCTAGACGGATAATATAAGTCGATTATCTCTTGTGGGTAAAATTGTATAACTTCTGCAGACTGTAAAACCATTTGAATAGTTGTGCCCAAGGTCAAGGATGGGCAAGGTGTATTTTCACATGGTAGATTTATGGTTCTGTTCTTAAATGAGGTTTTGGAAATATGGGAGTGGTTAGAGCTTTCAGGTGTTTATTCTGGCAGCTAGAGCCAGTCAGGTAGATAGAACCTGATTCTTTGAACTTTGGCAATATAGCCTTAATACTAGTGTTGATAGATAGAACCTTCACTAGAAAATATTTAGTTTCGATTATTGTAAATAGTTTATCAAATAATTGCTTTTGGAAAGCTATGGTCTGTTAGAAAATTAAGTGTGGCTTTACGCAAAAGAACCCTAATACATCCTCATTATTAAGCCTTTAATCTATTTAAGTGTATTTTTTCTAGACTTGTGGAGTACTCTATGTACTCATATGCTCCACTCACATAAATCTCAGAGGATTATGCAGACACAGAAAGAAATTATGACTACTTCGCATATGGCTTCGATGAAGAATATCTGGAGTACTCTATATACTCTACATGCCTCTGTTGCTTGCTTGTCGTAGGTGGCAACCGATGGTACGCCACTCCACAGTTCACAAGGCGTGTTACCACAATACCACTTGTCATTAGGTGTACACTTCGCAAAGTGGCGCCAACAAAGGTTGTATATCTCCGTGATAACTACCTAATTTTGAGATCTACAGTACTTGTCGGTTTTAGTGGTGCTATTTTAAAGAAATCAAGAACTAGCGTTATTCAAGTGTAAACAATAGAGGCTCTGACAACAAAAGAAACCATGCACTTTCTCTGGAATTCATCGGGGGAACAACAGTTACTGACTTCGCAGTGTGAAGTTGGTAGCAGCCGATGATCTTCGAATGTGCGTTCCACTTGTAGCGGAAGTAAAAATGGTGGGTTTCATTTTCGCTTATGTTTAAAGAACAATGTTTTGTTAGAGAACAGATTTGCTATCTATCATCTTGGTGGGGAGAATGGCAGCGTGGGTGGCATTATGGAGCTGCTTCTGAGGCTGAGGGGTTGTGGATGGTGATGTGTTACGCATGTGAAGGTACAATAACGCATGAAAGCAAAAGGAGCGTAGCGTGATATCTTTTGGGTGTGTTGGGTGCTTAGGTGGTGTTGCCGAAAGGTCTGGATCGTGAAGAAATTTGATGAGTAGTAGCGCATTTCAAGATGCTAGTTGTTATACTAACACTAACACATGCCCTTTTTCAAAAGAAAAAAAAAGGTTATACTAACAAATGAATTATGCATGGCAGCACGTTGCCATTAAGTGGCGGAGTCAAGATTTGGTTACGCTCCAGTCTTAGTGGTAGAATGATTTAGGCTATCTAGGCTAGACCATGAAAATATTAACCAGACTAGACTGAATTTATTCGAGCTGTAAACTAGATATTTTTTTCACCTTGGGCTAAAGCCTACCCTGCTCGGGGTGTGATTCCGCCCCTGTTGCCAACTGTTTTTGTCAATACAGCATCCTTTTCAATAGCCTCGGCCCACTTTTGATTGAACGATGACAATCAGTTCCAACCAAAACACAGTTATCCCAACAAGCCAGAGAAACAAGGACCGAGCTAGTCTTGTGTCTCTACGAGGCTTTATTTGAAAAGCCCCAAAATTTCAAAACCAAAATTTTCCTTGTTTTTGCTGGTTTTTGGGTGAATTTTGGGAACTTTCCCTTTTTTGGAAAATCCCCGGTTTCCCGTTTTCCTTTTCGGGCACTGCCGCCTCCCTCTTTCTTTGGTGCCCCGCCCCTTTCCGCCTTCTCCCACGCCCGGCGCCTTCCCCTCCTTTTCTTCGCTGGCGTCGCTCCCCTCCCCGCCTTCTCCCTCGCGCGTGCGCCCGCGCCCGCTCCCGCACCGCCTCTGCTCCCGCACCGCGCCCGCGGTCTCATCCCGACCGCGCCACCCCGCCGACCCCCCGGTCCGAAACAGTGGGCGCCTCCACGCCACGCGTCGCCGCTCTCCTGCGCCTGACCCCACCCGTCAGTCCCCGCCTTCTCCCTCTCCCACGCGCAGACGCACCCCGCCTATGCCCGAGCTACCTGCTCCCCTCTCCCGTCACCTTGCCTGTAAGCCGCTGCAGAGCTGGGTGTCACCCCACTGCGCGGAGGAGACGCCCCAACCACCCCGTCACTCTGATTGGCCGTTGGCACCGCGCGTTGCCTTCTCCTCCACGGTTTCTCCTCCCCCTCCGCTCGGGGTATAAAACCCCCACCTCTGCCCCTCACTTCCCCTTTGCTTCCCGAGTGTCTCTACCGCCCCATTCGTCTCCCGCTATCCCTAAGCATCTCCCAGAGCAGTGGATTGGACCCTCGTCGCCTCCACCGCCGTCACCGCCCCTCCCTGCGCCGGCGACCCCGTAAACCGATTCTTCCCCGTTTCTCCTCCATTTCTCAATTACATTCACTAAGAGCATCTCCACCCCCTCCTGGTTACGTTAATGCTTGCTTTTGGTCAGGGGGAACCCTGTGGAGCTCCAACACCGACGATCATCACCGGCCGAGCAACTCCACCGTGGCCAGTTCGTCACAAAGTTTCCCGACCAGCCCAGCCACTGCCAATGTAAGCCCTGTGCCCCATTAACCGTGAATTTACACCCCAATTGAATAGATCGCCGTTGGAGAGCCCCCGCACCGCCGTGAACCTGAGATCGTCCCCTTCTGTCTCCGACCCCCATTGATGTCTCCCTCACCTCCCAATCCCCAAAAACGAGCTTCCCTTGCTAAGCCCTACCGAATGGACCCCTCCCTGGCCGGTGAAGACCCCCGCGGTCGCCGGAGAGCGGAGGCGCCGCTCCTCTGCCCCTGGGTCGAATATGCACGGCGGGAGGTTGAAGAAGCCCCTCCCCCGTGACGTGGCCACATCCCGGCCCTCTGCTCCAACCGTTGCCGTCTCGTTTGAGCCGTCGGATGGCAACTCCTCTCAGCCATCCGATTCTCATAAACACCTCCCTCCCCAGCCACCCGATCAAACCCTCCGCTCCGCCCGCTCTCCCCTCACCTCCACCGTCCGATCTCCGCCCGCTCCATCCAGGCCTTCGGCCCACCCCGCATCCCCGTCGTTCACGCGGGCCACGCGTCCGCCATCTCAATCGGGTGGGCGCGCGCTGGAATGGGCCGAGCCGCCCTGGCCTGCCTCGCCTCACCGCGCGCGCTTGGGCCGCCGCCGCGCGTTTGAATTTCCCCGCCGGGCCGCACTGTAGCAACGGGCCGGCCATCTACTGTTCACCCGAATTTCCAGTGAATTATCAATTTCCATAAATCAGAAAAAAATCCAAATAAATCCTAGAAAATCACAGAAAATCCCAAAAATTCCCAAATTTCACCACTTTGCTCCAAATAATGTCCTGAACCCATTTTTGGCCTCCTTGTTCCCAAATTCATTCCAGATAAATTCCTTAAATTCCCCATTTGAGGATTTATGCATTTTACTCCTTTTTGAATAGTTTATTTTCCCTCGCTTGATTAGGCTCAAGCTGGATTTAATTATTTTATGTGTTTGCGTTAGTTTCGGAGATCCCGAAAGTTCAAGTGCAGTCTCAGGATCCAGGTGCTTCTACGTTCGAGCTAGCTGAAATCATCCGGATTGACGGCAAGTCCCAAATCCTTTGATCATATTGTATCCTATGATGTTTAATTATGTTATTATGCTATTTGCATTAAGCTAGTTCTGAAGTGTTAGTTCAAAATAAAATAAAATATTTGGAATGACATGATATGTAGTTAAACCTACCACCGACAAATGTCATGTTAAACTTGTAGCCATGCCTTTGTTAACCTAGAAATAATTATCTGTTAATCTAGATAATTGTAGGTTATTATTATCATGCAAATCTTTACACTAATAAGGTTGTGGCTGCGGGCCAATAGAATTTGGAAAACTCGACTCTAGGGCAGGGTGGTATGGGACACCGTGCCCTAGGGCGGAGTATGTCGATGTGCAGATTGGGGTAAGGGTTCTTACCCTAGGTTGTAAGGTCGCGGACCTGACCGGGGTTGCTGACTCCGGGGGGAAATGTAAGGACCAGACCCTTACGCCGAGCAAATGACATAGTGATCGCTCAACCATAGGAGTTGACTTGTCAACACTGGTTTAGTAGCTGCTCAACTCGATTGAAACTCTACAGGTGTTGAGAAGTAGGTGTTTGAGTAATTAGGTTAGGCAGGCCGTGCTGCGGGTGCCTAACAACGGTAGAATTCACTCGAAGCGGACGTTTGTATTATTATTATTATTTATTTGTGCCAGACCCGAGTGAATTATACCGAGTAGAGCCTATATAAAGAGTTGAGCAGTGAAACGACCTGGCTTTCTTAACCCGGACGTGGAAGTTAAGAAATCGTGTGGGTAAAGCTGAGCAAACTCTGCAGAGTCAAATAAATGGTATTCGAATACGCCGTGCTCCCGGTTAATGGAGTTGTGTCACTTGGGTGATTCCAGCAGCGAAGCTTAAGTAATTTTGTACATGCTTTAACTTGATTAGTTGGTTAATTAAACTTTCGCGAAAAACCCCTGAGATCTTAAGGAGTAGTTTTGGGTCCGTTTTATCAAAATGTTTGCAAATAAAACGGCATGCACTCAAAGTTAATAAACCAAATATACTCCCTTTCTTTGATTATCCGTGCATGTAGTAAGATAGAGTCCCTTTGGGGCTTGCTGAGCCGGTTGTTTAGCTCACGGCTTGCTTAATCCCCTTTTTAGAGGATCAAGACGAAGGTGAAGGTCTCCCCGTCGAGGACGCCCCTGAGGATCACTTCTTCGACGAGGACCCGTGGCTTTAGATCTTCGCCGCGCTCAAGCGGATCTTGGAGCTTCTGTAATGTAATTATACTTTGGGCTTGCACACCCCGCTGTCAAAAACTTGGATGTTAATCTGTATGTGAAATATATGCTGGACTTTTATTGTACGCATGCAATGGTATACTCTTGCGCGACACTCCATAACTGTTCATGCGTGAATAGTTGCGGAATGCCGTGTCCGTACGCGCCCCTGGAAACGGGGGCGTTACATTATGTGATTTCCATAAATTCATAGTGTGTGTAGAGAATACGTACGTGTGTGTGCATGGATGGTGTGAGTTTGCGTGTTGAGTTGCGAGCTCCTGCTTGTTGCCTAGGAAACAAATGGTTCGACGATTCACTAACCCCAACATTTTCAGATCACCTCGTTCCTCTGCATCGCTCTCGTCTAGACAACAAGCCGCGGCATGCCTCTGATGAACAGCCAAAGTCCAAAGATGCAATTTTTTTTGTTAGTAGAAAGAAACCGTCCGAATTCATTTTTGTTCTCTCCCCCAAAGGAGCACGAGCACCACAAGTTAACCTACAGTAGGATTTCAGGTTCTATAGTCAGTGCTCAGCTGAACAATTCCCAAAACATTTCGAGCCAAACTCTGCTTAACACTCGTCGGCACCTACATCTCATCTACAGAGTATCAGGGAACGCTTCCTCAACTTCAGTCAAGTTGCTACCAACAAAGTCTGCCTCAAGCGCCTCTTGCACGCCCTGTATGGCCTCCTTGAGAGCGCCACTGTACTCCGCATCCTCCGTGCCAGCAGCCTCTGTTATCTCCTTGAGGTGCGCACACACATGCCGGGCCATGTTCATTGACCTGCAATCCTCATGGTTCACTCCAGGCGTTCTGAAGGGCCGCTATGTTACCCAGATACCCCGATACGGGTACGCGATACGGCGATACCGCGATTCGCCATTTTCCTAAAAACACCGATACGGCGATACGTGGATATATATATATATATAAAATAAATTAATAAATTCTTATAAGGAATTGAGAAATCGAGAATACGGGCGAGGCGGAGGCGGCAGGAGTCGACGGGCGGAGGGAGCCGGCGGCGGGCGAGCGGAGGCGGCGTGGAAGCGAGCCAAGGCGAGCGGCGGCGAGATTTGTTGCGTGCAGGCGGCGGGGTGAGGAGTAGATTGGATCTGGGGGGGCTCTGGGGTGGGGTGGGGAATATTAGGTTTAAAAGTATCGGGAAAGTATCGGAGAAGTATCGGAAAAGTATCGGGAAAGTATCGGAGAAGTATCGGAAAAGTATCGGGAATTATTTTCTTTTTTTGAAAAATCAGTAAATCACCGATACGTGCAGGATACGTATCGGCGCGTATCGGGGCAGTATCCGTATCCGGTACAGTATCCGATACTGGCACATGAGTTTTGTGAAGTATCCGTGCAACTAGGAAGGGCGGCCAGCTTTCTTCAACACCTGAACCCTCGCTGTCTGATCCAACCAGAGATACAATAGGCAAATTGACCAGTGACTGAAGAAAATGTCAAAATAAAAGGTGTACAAAAATTGTATAAAAGATTATGATAGCTAATTTAAATTGAAATCCAGGTAATGCCTATAGAAAAGCAGCTGTTAAAGCACCCAAAGAAGTAAAACAGGTTAAGTACTCAGTGCCAAAAACATTTTGAGGGTACAGTAGCAAGAGATTGTGGTAGTTATCAGACAGCCGGGCAGGAATATAACATGCTATTCCCATTGATACCACCATGCACAAACAAACTAGCCCGTGACTTTTAACATATCGATGAACATTACTATTAAAGCAGGTATGCAGATTCATTTATTTTAGAGTATAAGTGTTAGTCGCTGGACTCTTGCTCTTGGTGATAGCAAGATCCTAACTCTCATGGAGAGGATGACACTAGGAGATGGGGCAATTTTCTTCTTGTTTATTGCTCACACAATGCCATACCAACCTGAGGGGTTGGAGATACATATTTATAGGCTGAGAACCAGCCAAGCATATGCTAAGATGCTATCCTAGATGCTGTCCTAAAGCGGTCAATATGCTGTCCTAAAGCAAAAGCAGATGCTGTCCTAAAAGCAGATGCTGTCCTAAAAGTAGATGCTGTCCTAAAAGCAGATGCTGTCCTAAAGCAAAAGCAGATGCTGTCCTAAAGCAGTCAAAAAACAAAAAAAACTACCACAGCCCCACAAAGACCACAGTACAGGGACTTATTCATCATTCTCCCCCTAAGTCTTGTGCGTTGTCTTGTGGGAGGATCGAACCATCCTGATCTTGGAGCAGAGCTCAAGGAACTTGATCCTTCCAAGAGGCTTGGTGAGCAGATCCGCAAGCTGATCCGTGGTGTTGATGTAGCTTGCCTTGATGCTTCCTTCATCCAAACAGCCTCGGATGAAATGGTACTTCACCCGGATGTGCTTGCTCCGTTCATGAAAAACGGGGTTCTTTGCCAGGGCTAGAGCGGACTTGCTGTCCACCCTGAGCTCCACTGCTTCAGTGTCCCTGCCGAGGAGATCACCAAGCAGTCGAGCGAGCCAGAGCGCCTGAGTCGAAGCGGTGGAAGCCGCTATGTACTCGGCCTCACAGCTAGACAGGGCCACCACCTGCTGCTTGACTGACTGCCAGCTAACGAGGCACTTGCCGAGGAAGAAGAGAATCCCGCTTGTGCTCTTGCTGGTGTCAGTGTCGCCTGCGTGGTCGCTGTCGCTGTACCCGATGAAGTGTGCCGCGCCGGGACACCTCGGGTAGTGCAAGCCGTAGTCGGAGGTGCCCGCAACATAGCGGAGGATCCTCTTTACGGCCTGCTGATGCTCCGTCGTCGGTCGCTGCATGAACCGACTGACGTAGCCGACGGCGAACGCCAAATCCGGACGCGTGTGGACGAGGTAGCGAAGGCTGCCCACGATGCGCCGGTACTGCGTCGCGTCCACCTCCTCCGCCGTGCTGTCGCGGCTCAGCTTCAGCCTTTCCTCCATAGGAGTGTGGGCTGGGTTGCAGTCGGTGAGCCCGCCCAGCTCGACGGTGCGCTTGGCGTAGGCGGTCTGACGAAGGGAGATACCGGAGCTGTCCTGGTGGACCTCGATCCCCAGGTAGAAGGAGAGGAGCCCCAAGTCGCTCATCTGGAAGGCGGTCTTCATCTCCGCCTTGAACGCCTCGACCTCGGCCTCCTTGGAGCCGGTGATCACCAGGTCGTCGACGTAGACGCCTACCAGCAGAGCATTGCCGCCTTTGCCCCGCCGGTAGACCGCAGCCTCGTGTGCGCTCTGCTGGAACCCCATTTGCTTGAGGGTGGAGTCCAGCTTAGCGTTCCAGGCTCGTGGTGCCTGCCGCAAGCCGTAGAGGGCCTTGCGCAGGCGGAGAACCTTGCCCTCCTTGCCGGGGATGACGAATCCCGGCGGCTGACGGACGTAGACCTCCTCCTTTAAATCGCCGTTGAGGAAGGCGGACTTGACGTCCATGTGATGGACGCGCCAATCCTCCTGGGCTGCAAGTGCGAGGAGAAGACGAACGGACTCCATGCGCGCGACGGGTGCGAAGGCGTCATCGAAGTCGACCCCCTCCTGCTGCACGAAGCCTCGTGCTACCAAGCGAGCCTTGTGCTTGACGATGGCGCCGGCTTCATCCCGCTTCAGCTTGAACACCCACTTAAGGGTGATCGCGTGGTGACCGGCAGGAAGATCCGCCAGCTCCCACGTCCGGTTCCGCTCGACGGCGTCCATCTCCTGCTTCATCGCGACATGCCACGCCGCGTCTCCCTCCGCCTCAGCGAAGGAGCGAGGCTCGCCGTCGTCGCACGCCAAGTGCAGCTCCGCCTCGAAGTCGCGCTGCGCCAGTCCAGGGACGGGCAACTCGCCGAGGATGTTGTCCATGGTACGATAGCGCAGAGGTTCGTCGTCGTGGTAGACGTCGACGCGGTCCTCGTCGTGAGATAGCGGAGTAGCGAACTCCACCATGCGCTGCTCGTCGTGGACCGAAGCTGTTGGGGCCGATCCCGGTGGTGTGGCCGCCGGTGCAGGAGAGTGGTGAGCCGGTGGTGAAGAGTGGGGCGTAGCCGGTGCCGAAGGTGGTGGAGCACTCGCCGGAGCTGGTGGCGAGCAAGGTGTCGAGGTGGACGAGCTCGGTGAAGACGAGCTGCTAGCTCCCCCGGCTCTCTCGAAGTGGACGTAGTCGATAACAAAGTCCCTGAGAGTCGAAGTCGAACCGTCGTCCACCGCCTTGTCCCACGTCCAGCCTCGCCCTTCGTCGAACACAACGTCACGCGAGATGCGGACTCGCTGTGTGTCAGGGTCGAGGATGCGGTAGGCCTTCGAGCCCTCCGCGTAGCCGATGAACACTCCCGGAGTGCTCCTGTCGTCGAGCTTACCAATGTGGCCAAGCTCCTTGGCGAACGCGAGGGAGCCGAAGACCCGCAAGTGGGAGACCGCCGGCTTGCGCCCATGCCAAGCCTCGTACGGCGTCCTGCCGTCGAGCGCCTTGGTAGGCGAGCGGTTGAGGATGTAGACGGCCGTCACCACCGCCTCTCCCCAGAAGACAGCCGGCATCCCCCTCTGCTTGAGGAGGGCCCGAGCCATCCCCACAACCGTCTGGTTGCGCCGCTCGACGACGCCGTTCTGCTGCGGGCTGTACGGCGCGGAGTAGTGGCGCTGAATGCCCTCATCAGCGCAGTACGACGCGAATTCAGCCGCAGTGAATTCGCCGCCGTTGTCTGTGCGCAGCACGCGCAGCTTGCGGCCGCACTCCGCCTCCGCAACAGCCTGCGTGCGCCTGATGGCGTCCGCAGCCTCTCCCTTGCTGCCGAGGACCATCACCCACATGTAGCGGGAGAGGTCGTCGACGAGCAGCAGGAAGTAGCGTCGTCCTCCTGGTGTGGCCGGTGTCACCGGGCCACACAAGTCCCCGTGCACGAGCTCGAGCCTCTCCTTGGCTCGGAAACTCGCCTGCTGGGGAAAGGGGAGTCGCCTCTGCTTCGTCAACACGCAGACGTCGCAGAGCTGCTCCACATGGTCAAGGCACGGCAGGCCTCGCACCATTTCCGTGGCACTGAGCCGCTTCAGGGCCTCGAAGTGAAGGTGCCCAAAGCGCTCGTGCCACTGCCACGCCTCGTCGTCCCGACGAGCTGCGAGACAGATGGGTTGTGCCACCTGCACGTGAAGAGTGTAGAGTCGATTTGCGCCTCTGGTTACCTTGGCAAGGAGGCGGCGTCGAAGATCCCAAATTCGCAGCACCCCGTGCTCGATCTCGACGCGCGAGCCGTTCTCATCCAGCTGTCCCAAGCTGATGATGGAGTTCCGCAGATCGGGGATGTAGTAGACGCCGGTGAGCAGCCGGTGCTCGCCAGTCTTGGCGACGAAGACGACAGAGCCGACACCCTTGATCTCCACGGCGGAGGCATCGCCGAACTTGACGGTGCCTCGAACGCCTGAGTCGAGCTCGGAGAAGAACTCCCGCCGCCCGGTCATGTGGTGGGTGGCGCCGGTGTCGAGGCACCACCCGTCGGTCTTGTCATTGCCGGAACTGTCGCCGAGGAGGGCGTGTGCTTTTGGCTCGTCAAGGTGGAGGAGAGCCACTGCGGCCGGTGCCGCTGGAGGTAGTTCGATGCTCGCATGAGCAATGAACAGGACCGGCTGCTCCTCCTCCGCTTGCGCGACGTGGGCCTGGCCGCGTCGTGGCTGTCGACACTCCTTGGCCCAATGACCAAGCTTGCCGCAGTTGTGGCAAGAGTCGTCTCGTGCCGGCTTTTGCTTGCCAGCATCGCCGCCCTGGGCGCCTTTGCGCGGCTTGCCGCGCTTGCCACTCTTGCGGCCGCCTGTCGTGGAAGAAGGCTCCCCCTTCTTCTTGTCACCTTGGCCGGCCTCCCACTGCTCCCGAGTGAGGAGGAGCTTCCCGCCAATGGTGACGGGTCCCGAGGGGCGCTGTGGCTCATCGATGTCGACGACCTTGAGGCGACCCAACGCCTCCTCGATGGTCATCGTGGAGAGGTCCAGCAGAGACCCGATCGAGCGAGCCATCTGCTTGTACTTCTCGGGGACGCAGCGGAAGAGCTTCTCCACAGCTCTCTCTTCGCCGTAGGTATCGTCACCGAACTGCACCAACTTCTGCAACAGAGTGTTGAGACGGAGAGCAAAGTCATCAACGTCCTCACCTGGCTTGAAGGCCAGGTGCTCCCACTCCGTGCGTAGTGCCTGCAGTGTAGACTTGCGGGCGCGGTCGCTGCCGATGCGTGCTGCAGCGATGGCGTCCCAAGCCTCTTTGGCAGTCCGCTTGTTGGTAAGCGAGAACTGCATCTCGGGCGGGACTGCGGCGATGAGAGCATCCAGCGCCCGTCGATCCTGGTCGTAGTCGACGTCGCCGTACCGAACTGCATCCCACATATGCCGCACCTGGAGCTTCACCCTCATCACCGCAGCCCACTCGACGTAGTTGGTCTTGGTGAGGGTAGGCCACCCGCCGCCGGGGCCGACGTCCCTGACGACAGCCTGGTACTCGTGGTGACCACGGTACCGAACCGGGGAGAGAGAGTCACGTTGCCTGTGAGGGCCGCGCTCTCCGTCGACCCGTACGCTGCCGCCGTGCGTGCCTCCTCCAGGAGCGCCGCCGGCGCGTCCGCGCCTGTCTGGGCTGCCGCCGCGCTCGTGGGCGTGCGCGGCTACCCATTGCGCCGCTCGCCCTTGCGCTGCCTCCCTCTCCAGCAGCTGAGGGTCCGCGTCGGCGCCGCCATCAACAGAGCCGGAGCTGCTGTTGCTGCCGCGCAGAGCCTTGACCTCTGCTGCTGCCGCACGCGCTGCATCTGCCGCCGCCGCTGCTTCCACCTCCGCCCTGGCTGCTGCCAGCTCCGCCGCTGCCAGCCTTGACGCCCTTTCCGCCGCCGCAGCGGTCTCTGCCGCCGCTCGCTCGCGCTGCTCTGCCGCGACGAGCTCGGCCGTCTGCTGACGCCGCATGCTCGAGGCGACCGAGCGCTGAGACTGCCCTGCGGACATGGCGCGCTACGGGGGGGCTGTTGCGTGGAGAGAGGGCTGCTTCTGGCGAGCTGCCGTCCGTCTCCGGAGAGGAGTGAGCGGGGACAGCCGGAGCTGCTGTTGCTACCGGCCGGGGCTGCTGCGAGGCCAGAGAAGGAGATGAGCAGGAGATGCTCAGGCTACAGGATACTAAGGCTCTGATACCACTTGTTAGTCGCTGGACTCTTGCTCTTGGTGATAGCAAGATCCTAACTCTCATGGAGAGGATGACACTAGGAGATGGGGCAATTTTCTTCTTGTTTATTGCTCACACAATGCCATACCAACCTGAGGGGTTGGAGATACATATTTATAGGCTGAGAACCAGCCAAGCATATGCTAAGATGCTATCCTAGATGCTGTCCTAAAGCGGTCAATATGCTGTCCTAAAGCAAAAGCAGATGCTGTCCTAAAAGCAGATGCTGTCCTAAAAGTAGATGCTGTCCTAAAAGCAGATGCTGTCCTAAAGCAAAAGCAGATGCTGTCCTAAAGCAGTCAAAAAACAAAAAAAACTACCACAGCCCCACAAAGACCACAGTACAGGGACTTATTCATCAATAAGTACAACTGAAATTGACAAGCATTTTGAATTTGGGATGCATTTTGAATTTGCTCTATGGAAGAGGTAAAGTTGATATGTAGTACAACGATCAGAATGCCAACATGGAAAACGTAAGTTCAATTCCTTGTATGTTTAATTGCTCCTCCATAACAACTTCCATAGGTCATAACAGACTAACGATCATAATGAATGTACAGCATATATTAGGTTTATTGATGTTTTTAACATTGAAGTATGAAGTTTTTTATATTGAAAGGAAAGCATATAGTTGAATTATTTCGAAGTCCATACAACAATACAAAGAGTCAAAGACAGCTTACCAGATGCAACTTCTCTTTCTCATGTACTTGCACCCACGACAAAAATCTGGCATTGAGAGGAGGGCCACCATTTCAAGAACCTATAGCAAACAATATTAGACATTGCACTTTTTGGTAATAAAAAGGAGATGTGTCACGTAGAGCTAACTTGTTTTGAGCAATCATTGAATTCCGCTGTAAACACTCGCACATAATTGTTGATAAGCCAATTCACCTCCATTAGTCATATATTCAGAAAACCCCCTGAAAATTTTCACAGTGAGTGACCAAAATTCATTATCTTAATAGGAAGGTATTTTCATGCAGTACTTCTCGCACAAAAGATTTCCAAGACAGTATAAAAAAATTAACCATAGACAAGTAAACAATTAGATTGAGGGTCGAATTTTAACGCTTCGAGAACATACTTGCTTCAAAGTGACCATTTCCTTGTGAGTCCTAACATTATGACTCATTCTTTTCGGAATAAGTATATGACTTTTAAATTCTAACTGTTCGTAAGATAATACAGAGAGACAATCACGTGCGATTTTAGTCGGTATAGATAAGATCAGTGCAATATCTACAGAACAAACTAGAGCATGTTACGTTACATGGCTCTTACAGTCTTACATGGCTCGCATAGCCGTTTTTTTACCACATTCGCAGCTACCTGGATACCGATGTTGGCTAAAACAGACTATCCAGAACCTACACGCAGGATTGGTTGGTTACACGGACCTTTTCTTTTTCCTTCTTATAAACCATTTGACACCTTGGAATTCAGGATTCGTCACATGCTGTATAATGGTAATTATTCTCTGAAACCATCTCGAGCCTGGCGTTTGCAGGTTCCTTTTCTACTCGGGCCTGGCCATTTAGATCCAGAGAAATCCAATTTTAAGGCTTTTTTTTATTTGAGGGACAGTTTGGATAATGGGTTATAGGAGTGAGAATAAGATTAAGACATAAAGTAGAATAAATCTAACCAAAAATTCCTCGATCTAACAGCTAGATTATCTCGATTCGTATCTAAATTGCATTCCACCATCCCATAATACACTACCCAGACGCCCCTTAAGATCACCTCGATCGCGCTTAAAATCTAGCCCAGTGAGCGAAAACCGACGATGGAGAATGCAGGAAGCAGATAGAAGAGAGTACGGTACGGCAGAATAACAGTTTAGCATGCCATCACATTCAAACACCACACGCGTGTTTCACTCTAGCCGAGCCGCGTCGTCGTGGCCTCCGCATCAGCATATAGTTGCGTTACTATTGATTCCTTTGAACCCGTGGAAACGTGACAGTCGATGTCACAGCAAATTCCGTCCTTCCTCCACTGGAATGTGCCCTCCGATTGATCTCTTCCAAGCTGAAACACCCGCCACTTAGTTAGAATTCTCCTGCCGTTGACCAACTGAAGAGCTTACCGCCGCTTCATGCACATTTGGCCACTCCAAGGCAAGATTACAGTGTGCGCTGGTAGATCATCTATCGAGCAAAAATCCAAGCAAACATGAAAATGAAGCTGCATGGCAAATCTATACCCCTGTGGATATCACAGTTTAGACCATTGGAGCCAAAGCTCAAGTGGAATCAGCATCAAGGAACCAATGATCGATAATGCAAAACTAACATGGCAGTAAGTTCTCATGCAGGCAATACAAACCATCAGTTTCCGTAGATAGAAATAAACAAGCAATTATCACAAAAAAAAAACCCAACCAAACTCCACACACACAAACTGTGAAGAGCACTCGGACAATATAATAGATATTAGTGTGAATACTGCTATTTACATGATACAATGTAATAATTGTGATAATTCATATGACATGGCCACAACAGGAGTTAACACCCCATCTAATCGAGTAGAATTCTGGTGTGGGCACGCAAAGGATTAAGACAATTTCCTTTTGCTTCCATGAGGGATGCCATGCTTAACAGACAAGAGATTCCATTTGCTTCCATGAGGGATGTGATGCTTAACAGACAAGAGATTGTTGACAACGCACCAATTGATTCCTATAAAGTCAGCTGTCATGTGCTCATGTGCCCATAATCAGTTGTATTGTTTGATAAAACTTAGAATTTTATCCAAGTTGAGAAAATAAACTATCAGGCACTGATTCACAGTGATCTACCACAATGCAGAGCCTAGTCTTGGAGAATTCTTATTTCTACAGAAATAAGAAAAAACTCTTAAAAAGAAAAAGGCTGCTGATTAAGAGTTTAGTACTAACAATTAACAAAGCAGTGGCCTCCAAGCAAAACAACAGATGAAAGTTCATAAGGCAGATACTCCCGGAGAAACACCAACACAATTAAATAAAGTGTAAAAATTGTGAATGAATTCTGATAATCTAGTGTGGCCAACATGATATATGAACCCAAAAACATACAAGAGGAAATTCTGGACAACAATTGCAGAAAAATATTAAAAAAGTCCTCTGCAACTACATTGTGTTTGCTAAATGTTTTCAAGAGTAAAACAGATTAAAAATAATATCTCACAAGATTACATACATGGCATCATATTCACTGGCAGCAGTGCTCTTTATGCAAGTCCGTCAGTACAGCTAAACAAAGACTAAGCAACGAAATAGACAATGCATGTGTTTGGCATTGCAGTGGCCCCTTATTTAAAATCATAACAGAAATATTATGCAAGAACTAGCATCTCTATAACCAACTTTATACACAGTAGAGCACAATAATGACAAACTGGGACAAAGAAAACAAAGGATTACTTTATAAACAAAGTAATAGCCATCTTTTGTTTAGAAACAGATCCACATGACAGGCAAATCAGGATAGGAACTAAGATGGCATTTGTGAAAGCAGAATAAATTAGGTTTGAACAAATATGCCAATAATGACGACAGAAGGTTCTCATACATAAAACATACGAAAATAGTAATGTAGTAAAAATCCCATGGTACTTTAAATCCACACAAGATCTTTTACAATAGGGTCACAAGCCACCTGATGGCCTTTCGAAAATCTAAATAGTTGTACAAAGCACTGCTTGATTTTGAAAAGATAAGATTGATAAAATCAAAGTTCTTGCGAAAACTTTGACCGCTAGAGTAATTGAGTTGCCCGAAACAGCTTAAAACAGCAAGTTTATAAGTGCGAAGCAGGAACACGTAGAATCATCTGGCCACAGTAAAATAGTTATAAGCATCCTGTCAAATAGCAAGATGAATAAAAATAAGTGAAATGGTTCTCCAAAAAATAGTATTTGTATATGCAACAAAATGACCTGTCAAATAAAAGCGTAATTTGTAGTTTGGGGTTCGGAGTAGTAGCAGTTGAAACAAGTAACATGAAAAAGGCTATGGAAGAACTAATGTGTTACACTTACAAGCTGAATGCAAGAACACCATATATGCATGTAGTTAAGAGAGAGTGAGTCACATGAAAATGTTAAGGTTTGTCATGAATCTCAAATATTTGCTTGCAAATGATTATGACTGACCAAGGATACAGTATGCCCATAGCTTTTGAGTTTTGCCTAATTCCCAAAGCCAGATATAATAATACAAACAAAACAGAAATCAAGCACCACTGAACTACAAAAGAGCCCAGATAATTAAATAAACCTCTAGGTGCAACGATATATCCACATTTCCTACTACTATCCTTCTTTACTCTAAAATTGACTCCTAATGCAACATTCTCATAATGCCACATCACCTTTGAAACAGTAGCCTTCAGATAGAATTCAATTAAAATATCAACCCTTGGATAAATAATTGAGCAATGCTTTGGTTAGACACCTTTTAGTTCAAAGGGTAGAAGTTTGTGAAACCGTATGCATTTTTTCATGAAAACACACCTTTCCATGGAAAGACACATTTCTATGACACCCTCTGAAAGGTATAAATAGATATCACTCAATAAACCCATAGCAAAGCGCGGATAATATACTAGTTTTTCTGTAGCTTTATTTCTTGGATCTCAACACCCAATCTTAGCTAGCCCTAATGCAGGACACTAATACAATAATTGAAAGGACTTTAACTAAGACTAACAAACAAAATTTCGAAGTCACAATTGAAGTATTCATTTCTCTAACCTAACAGCAGGCCTACAGTTTCAAACAGCTAAAAGAAAGCATTAAATTCCAGAATTTTTATGAGTTCATATTGCCTTATGTGGACCATAGTGACATGCAAGAAAATTAGATAAAATTGCATACAGGGATATCCTAAATTTCCTCATGAACACAAAGCATCTAAAATTTAAAACCACCATAACGAAAAGAATATCTTAGCCTATGTAAATGCAAAACGAGTTTAAAGCAGCAAAGAAAAATGAAAAAAAAGCATTCCGAGATTAATACATGCGTAAAAATGAAGCTAATTTCGTTAACAAAAAAAGTAAAACTACAAGGCTAATTTATTAACGTAAAACAAACATAAGAACTATTTGTAGCTTCCTACAGTTAGGGCACATCCACCTACCAAATCTTACCTAATGACCCATGTAATTTCTTCCTGGGCCTCCTGGCGGTGTACTGCCATACCCACCACCACCACCATAGCCACCCAAATAACCCCCTGGCATCCCAGGCACACCACTACCACCCAGTGCTCCAGAAGGCCCTGGGTTAGGCACCCCTGAACCATTGGCACCAACTCCCAGGATGTTGTTCAGACCCAAGCCAGCCCCCTGGGTGGCAAGGAAAGCTGTCAAGGCCTGCCCCAGTGCAGGATTCATCCCAGGGCCACCAGCTACACCTCCAGGCAGTGAAGCCAAGCTGGATGGTGGAGGTGTCATCACATGACCAACGCCAAGACCAGCACTACCAGGCAAAGAATGGCTACTAGCTCCATAATCAGCAGCCCCTTTCCTCCCACTTGAAGCGCCAGCACCATAAAATCCTCCAACTCCTCCTTTGTTGAGCTTCGGTCCATCGATCGCCTTCTGGCAGTGCAGCACGACTCCCTCAAATTGCTTGTGGGGCTCCTCGAGTGCCTTCTTTGCACTCTTGAGGGTCTTGTAGACAAATAGCACAAAACCCTTGGGCTTCCCAGTGACCTTGTCGAGCCCAAGGGGGCCCTCCTCAATCTCACCATACTTTGAAAAGAACTGAAGCAGTTTCTGCGGGTCGATATCTGCTCCAACATTGCTGACAAAAATCTTCCGCTGCGTGTACTCCGACACTGGTGGCAGTTGCAATGTCGCTGGAACTGGGGCCGGCGCAGGATTGTTGGCCGCACCTCCAGGTGGGACAGGGCCGACAGAGGCGAGCTGGCAGGCCGCAGTGCGGTTGCCAATCTTCTTCTGGGGCTCTTGGAGCGCGGCGCGGGCTCCAGAGCGGCGGCGGAAGAGGATGAAGCCGTAGCCCTTGCACTTGCCCGTGGCGCGGTCGGAGACGACTTTGAGGTCCTCGATCTCGCCGTAGGGGCTGAACACCTCGGTGAGGGTGTCCGCGGTGGAGTCCCAGCCGAGGCCGTGGACGAAGATCTTCCGCTGGGCCGGGTCTGCGTCGGCCGCGCAGTGGACGGCCTCGAGCACGTCGCCGTGGCCGACGGCGGCGTCGCGGAGCAGCTCGACGAGCTGCTCCTTGGAGAACGACTCCAGCAGCGCCTGGATCGAGGTGGGGTCGCTCTCGCGCTCGTCGTCGTCGTCGTCGAGCTCCTCCTCCTCCTCATACTCCTCCACCTCCTCCTCGTACTCCTCTACCTCCTCCTCGCCCTCCTCCTGGCACCGCTTCACCTCCGCGCCCTCGGCCGCGGCGGCGCTGTTCTGTGTTAGGGTTCGGGAGGAGGGGGCGGGGACGGGGACCTCGGCTAGGGTTACAGGCTGAGAGGAGGGGCCAACCACCCCGGCGGCGGCTTTAGCGGGGGCGGATGACTTAGCAGCCGCGGGGAGCCTGGAATCGAGCTTCCGCTTCTTGCCCATGGCGACGGCGAGGTGGGGGGCTTGGCGTCGGGACTGGGCTAGGGTTTCGACGGCTCTGGCGTCTGGAAGGGGAGGGAATGGATAGATGGGCGAGGACTCGCGAGTCGCGACGCCTCGCGGTCGGGTGGCTACTTCTATCACGGCGCCGGGTGGGTTAAGGACCCCTGTCGCGGGCCTGAAATTGGTGGGATACGGCCCAGGAGGTAGGGCCCTAAGTCCTCCCTCTCAAGGCCCTATCCTTGATTTGTGAATCACTAATCTTAAAGCAATCCCAAGTAAAGCAATATTTCCCCACCTCCACCAGTCCATGCCTCCTCTCTTCCCAACCGGGTCACCGCACCTACACCAAGTTCGTCGGCGTTCTCAAGCCTAGAAAGTATGCAAGGAAGTAGCCCAATGCTACCTACGTCGACTCCTCTATGGCCGGCAGCGGCTTTGCAGTAATACGACAGCAGGATCATGACAACGCCAATGAACTCCTGTAGGAGCCATGCCACGACGAGTGGCGTAGCGGCAGCGGTTGAACTGGTGAACATGTGGTGGCAACGATCGAATTGGTGGGCGTGCACGGCTCCTTGGGTTGGCAAACTCGTGGAGGCGACGATGTCAAGCGAGCATGAAGGCAGTGGCGTGCGGCAAGCGCGCAGTGGTAGTGGCATGGACCAGTGAGTGTGCAAAGGTGGCAGTGTTCGATGAGCGCAGCGACGTCCGGCAAGCTGCAGCGGTGGTGTTGTGGATATGGAAGCGCAGCCATGGCGGGTGATGGGTGAGAAGGTGGCGGCGCTACGCCACGACAATGGTGTGGACTGATGAGGGCCATGGCTCATTAGCCTCGGTGGGGAAGAGTTCGCTTGCAGGGGTAGGGAAGAGAAGGGTAAGAGGATGAGTTTGCTTCAAGATTAGTGCTTCAACAGATGGCATGATGGACCTCTAGAGGTAGGACTTGAGGTCCTCCCCACAGAAGGTCGAGAGGATTGCCACTGTGAGAAGAGACGACCAAGAGGTACAGAACTAACCTGACTGATTTTAGAATTCCTCTAAAAATAGAGTACAATTTTGCTAATGTTACATTAGAGCATCAGAGAAACTTTTTTGAAAAAAGAGCATCAGAGGGATAAGTAACTAGAAACAATTAGAGAAGAGAACAAATCCTTATTGAAATACTAGATGAGCAGGTTCGCATGCTACACAAAGCTGAGGTAGGATTACATGTTCCATGGTGTGGCATACACTAGCAACAAAATTGGACGGCCTTGTTGCAACAATGTTTCTTTCGATCGATGATATAAGTTCTTGCAAAAGTCAGTTAGGCCATCTTGCTTCATTGGTCATAGTCTGTGGCACCGAAAAAGGCATAATTTGAATCAACAGATGATCCTAGCATGGAATGTACTCTGATCCTTTCACATGAACATTGAAGCAAGCTGAAATATATATGTACTCAACGTTAAATGTTTACAAACATGTAGCAATAGATTTATCTCAAGGAATGCATGCCAGCAAGACAATTGCATGTCCCCAAAAAAGGCAATCCAATACTAACCAACCGCAAACACATTGTAACATCCCATTTCCAAGACTTGAAGATTATGTAAAATTTAAACCTATGTTAATGAGATTGCAAGATTTTTTCCCAGTTGGTTATTCCTTTTTGCTTCCATATATATATATATATCTATATATTCTAGGAAATGCAAAAATAATTTAAAATGAAGACCTTGTTTTATTCCCAAAGGAGTAAATCAAATTAACCTTTTAAAATCTGGAATTTGAAATATACTTCAAGGATTAAAGGATTCAGGAGGCTAAGAATGTGAAGAAAAGATATATGTATGTATATATGTATATATACCCGTATACATATATGCGTATGTATGTATGCTAATGGTAGAATTTTTCCTCCCCAAGCCTTTCCAGCCAGCACTTCATTTCTCCTTCTGTGGCAATGCACCTCCATCACTCCTACGTCCGCGCTTGTCGCCATATCCACCAACTTCGTCGGCGATTGAATGCGGTGTCAGCCCTCGTCTTCAGCACCCCTCCTCGCCATCAGCGCCAGCAGTGGCAGTGCTTTCCGTCACCTCCCGCGCGTCCCCGACTGCTTAGGCATGCTTCCGGCCGTGCGCCAATGCCCTACACCAAGAGTCCCCGTGGTCCTCCTCTACCATCGGTCACCTTCGCGTGCTGCATGCATGCACGGCTCCATACCGCCTTGCTTCCTCGGTGTCTCGATGCGTTCCCCCGGCCGCTTTAAGTGGCGTCGCTTGCCTCACTGCCCACCCCGCCGAGGTCCACCCGAGCGCCACACCAGGCCGCCTCCTCTGCCTTGCGTGCGCCTCCGGCAAACCTCGCCGCCGCGCCCCTCCGGTCGTCGCCAGGGCCCATGACCCTCTTCCCCATGTTCCCCACTATCCCCTCTCCCTTCTCCCCGGCCTAATCATCATCTCCTCCTCTGCAGGCCGCCGCCGACCTCGTATTTCCTCCAACGCCGGCGTCGGTCCCCGTCGGCAAGCCATAGCGCCTCGGGCCGATTCCCCGCGCGTGGAGCATCGTTGGGACCCCTTGACCGCCGTCCCCTCCTCGTCGGACCCCGCCTTCTTCCCCGGCTAGCCGGCACCGTCGCCTCCTTCACCACCGGACCCGCTCGCGCCGCCAGCCTGCCCTGCTCCATCTCGGCCCCGGCTAACGCCCCAGGTGAGCTCACATACGCCCGAAGGTACTCCCATGCCGAGGAATCGGGCTCCAACGGCCCGAGCCACCGGCGCCCTCTTCCCCTGCCTCCGCCGCCGCACTGCCGCCGTTGGCCGCCTTCCCGCCGAGCCCGGCCAATCGACTTCTCCCCGAGGTGCGCACCGGGATGGGAGGCCCATTTCGGCCGGCGCCGCTGCGCCTCCGTGCCCCCTCGCCGCCGGTTGGCTTCGCCGCCTTCACAGCCGGACCGAAGCTGCGGAGAGCAGCCGGCTCATTAGTCCAGCTCATTAACTAATGCCCAAAACCCACCAATTAAATCTGTCACTTAAAGGGGGTATTAAAGCACTGCTAGCTAAGGGCCCATCTGTCGGCTGTTGTGTCCGCCCGCATACATTAAACCCCTCGGGCCCCACTTGTCATTAGCTCATACACTCCCTCCTCTTTCCTATTTTTGGTTTTTCCAGCAATTAAACTTTGAAACGCTATAACTTTTTAACCCTAACTCCGAACTTAACGAAACCAACTCCTAAAATTTTCTAAAATCAAGACCTGTCTAATGGTTTTGGTTTGGTTCAATTTCGAGTTCATCTGAGTTATTTTATTTTATTTGGTTCTTACTCGGCTCTCGTTTTTTTTTTGTGTTGCTTTTTCCAGTTTCTCCCGTCCGAGTAGAGTTCAACGACGCGAACGAGCCCCAGTTCGAAGCAGCACAAGACCCCCAAGCTCTCGAACCAGGCGAGTCAATACTTTGATCATTCTGCGCCTACATTTTATGTGAAACTATGTTCGTTTAAACTATAAAAAAATTGCATGCGTTATTTTATGTGCTAAAAGTATGTAAGTCTTAAGGTAGATAACAACCTTATGTCCACCTAATAATATAAAACACCACAAGTACATTTGGACCCCCATGATTATTTGTCGCCCTAGATATAAACACTAGTATGGTAGTTATATGACTTATTATTGCCATGCTAAAATTTGTCAAGACCAGGGTTCTAGTAACCCTGATAATCACTCTTTAATCATGAACACTAGATTTGAGATAGTCATGGGATGTACATGGCTAAACAATTATGTTGATTTATGTTATGCTTCTCCAAAACCCTAAAAACTGCTAGACCTGTTTGAGCGGGTGGAAAGAACGGTGGGTGTGGATGTAACACAGGGGATTGTGGAATGAACCGCCCGAACAATTTAAGGACTTAATCTTGTGTGGACCCTCCGTGTATAACAGTATAACCACCACAAGCTGGCATATTGTAGGCTGGGCTAAATAATTTACTGAACTCTCTAGTCATTTCACGGAGAACGTGTGTAGGTGGGTAATGAAAGCCCCACTTGGAATGGGACACCGGATGTAGGTGACGTTGCCTAGTATAGCGTATGTGGAGAGTGGAGTCCGACTGCGCTAACCTATAGTGGACATCCCGCACAACCTATGGACGTAACCCCATTGGAGTGAAATGCTAGAGTGTGAAGTATTGTAAAGGCCTCGTGATATTTTCTCGATCTGCATGTCAAAGGAATCATGTAGAACCATCGGGACGATTATCTCTTGTGGGTAAAGATGTACAGTCTCTGCAGAGAACATACATAAACTATTCGAATAGCCGTGCCCACGGTCAAGGGCAGACATGGAAATCTTCCTCGAGTTAGTTCTGTTTAAAAACTATTGTGGGTGGGGAGAAAACTGTCAGGCGGATGTAACCTGACTTTGGTAATTTGTCCTGGAGGGATGTACTCCAGTGTTGGTATTAAGGTGGAAGTAACATGCTAAGCAAAAATGTTAGGCATTGGTGGATGTAACCATAAAATATGGTGGATGTAACCATAAAAAGTTGGACATGGAAATTACCCCGTTATAAAATTATTGCACTCTTCCAGTATTTAAATCATAAGTTCTTGAAAAATGCTAGGTCATAGAAATTTTAACTATGGTATTTCCATGTGTCGCTTTATGCAAATAAAAGAACCCGAGCCACCCTTGAATAGCCCTGCATCTATATTTATATGCATTCTGTGTGTTGGCTCGCGGAGCACGGTTGTTTGTGCTCAATCTCGCTCTTAAACCCCTTTCAGAAGATGTGAATCAAGAGCACTACGCTTATCATGAGGATCAGGATGCCGAAGGAAATGAAGATGGTGGTTATTAGAATAGGCCTCGGTAGTCTTGCCTCTCGCCTCAGTAAAGTTGACCAGGCTAGTTTTGGCGGGTGCCTTCGTTATTAGCCAGGTCCCTGGTTAATAGCGTTGGTACTCGGGTTATCCCAGTCGCTTGCCTGTGGTGAGTTGTGCCCCTACGCTATGTACGCTTCCGCTTTTGCTTTTCATGTATTGTAAGACATTTGGCCTGACGGCTCTATTGTAAACCCTGGCCCGACGTGGTCTATTCGAACTCTGGTATTGTAATGTATGAATTTATCGTGTTTGAAATGATGCAGCGTTGTATCTATGAGCATTATCTACTGATCCAGGGAATAATGCAGTGTTATCACAGAGGATTCCAGGTTAGTAAACTTGGGGTCCGACAGAGCTGGTATCAGAGCATACGACTGTAGAAACCTTAGCTAGACTGGTCACGATTTAAGGTCTGAGCCCTTTTTACTAAAGCTATGTAAAACTTTTGCAAAAATATAGCGTAATACTGCTTTACTCAACTCTCTTAGTTTCTATACTCACCCAAAATTTCTTTTGTATTTTCATCTGTTCTAATCTATTGGTGTTCAAAATTTTTAGATGGCCGGAGTTGCACCAGTTGGTCCATGGGATCACATCTCCCATGGGGAAAGCGAAGGAGGGTTCGCCGAGATCTTGCGGCAGCTGCTGCGTTGTCTCGGGTACACCTGCCCGCCGGTTTACCGAGGCAGGAGAACCCACATCCACAGCATGGATTTGTGGACCATGGAGGTTTTCATCTACTCACGAGATAGTAACAGGGAGCTCCACTCCCATACTATCCATGCTGAGCCTCCACGGATGTACCTCGTCGACGCCATCCAGGACGCGGCGCGTCTCACCGTGGCTCACCTGTGCCAGGTGCACGAGGATAGGCTGCGACAGTCGCCTTTTGCCCACTCCCCTCGCATCCGCCAGGGGAAGTTCCTACCAGATCGCCTCGATCACAGGGTGGACAACCCCCAGCTGTCTCACCAGATCCAGCTAACGCAGGCGATGTCAGCCTCCTATGCCTTCGCCATGCAGGAGATTGGGCATCTGTGCATTCTCCTGACCGCGAGCCTGCAGCAGTCGGACGTCCTCAGCGCCCAGCTGAACCGCTACCTGATTGCATTTCAGGCAGCGGAGCGCGAGAGGCTCGCTGCAGAGGCTGGGCTCGAGCTCCTTCGCGCCAGGGCAGCCTACCCTCTGCCTACGCCACCAGCTCCAACTCCAGTGTCCGCACTAGTTCCAGCTCCAGTGCCAGATCCAGCTACAGCCCCAGTGACAGCCTCAGCTCCCGCAACCGAACCAGTGACTGCTCCAGCACCAGCTTCAGATCTAGTACTAGCACCGGCTCAGCGCCAGGGACCTCGCCCCCGAATGACGGCGCGCATAAGCGTGCGCCCACCGCCCAATGGCACCCTCGCAGAGCCCAGCAGGGGACGTCGCCCGTCTCGCTCCCGACCCTCCAACAACGGATCGAGCCCTTCTCGATCTCGCTCCCGATCTCCCAGCATCGTCTCCTGCTCCCGCTTTCCAGGTGATTGTGTCTTCTGCGGCCAGCGCCACCCCCCATCCCAGAGGTGGACTGATGTAGGTTAGACAGTAGTATGTCTAGGTAGTCTCTTTTTGGTGTGCACGCACACTTTCCCCAGATGTATCCCCCCTTATGTACCCAGTTAGTAGACGTTGCGTATGCAGTGTCATGACTTGTTGTAAGCCGTATGCTGTGCACGGCTGTCATGTAATACCTAACCCCCTAATGTAATGAACACCGTAGGCATAATGCCTTGTGTGTTAATTGCCTCTCTTTCGTTTGGTTTTCTGTTGTGCTAATAGGGGGCTAGCAAACCCTCATATATGTCTTCCCCTCTTTCTTTTAGTCTCTAAAACGGCTCTAGATTGATCCAGATGGCTCCCAGGAGGGCTGCTGCTCGTGGTAGGGGCCGAGCCCCAAGGGCCGCAGCTCGTGGAAGAGGCCAGGGTAGAGGCTGTGGTTTGAACTTAGCTTGGCCGTTAGTGTTATGACTGGATTTGTTCCTTCAAAATCTAATTGCAAAAAAAAAATATAAGATGTGTTGCTTATTCTCATCCCTCTTAGAAGATTCCCTAAAGCTTTCTTATCCCGGATTCAAATAATAAAAGTCCAGCACTCCTCTTATAAACCCCTTTCGAAAACCTATTTTGGGCCAAAATCGCAAAGATTAAATTTGAAATCTATTTTTTTTAAAGTTGTTTTATCCTTGGAAGTCAATTATCAAATTATTTATAAAAGTTCATTTTCAGACCCCTTCTTGCAAACCTAACCTTCCGAGGAAAACTTTCTAAGATTTAACTTCCAACCAAATTATTCCAAAGGTTTGCTCCGGTTCCTCAGACCCATGTATAAATCTTGGTGGATTCATGTCAATCATGAGATAGAATCAATGGTATGAATTTCTAGTTGAAAAGTAAGCGGACCAGTTTGAATGGTTGGGTTGGCTACATGAGTACCGATTTGATGATTGGGTTGGCTAAATTAGTGGGCCGATTTAAAATGATTGGATTGACTAAATAATTGGATTGGTTAAATAAACGGGCCAATTTAGACGATTGAATAAGTGGACCGATGGAATCTTTAGAGAAATATGGAGTGTAATAACAATTGTTGGTCTGTAGCTTTAATAGACAGTATGAATCCAGATGAATGTTTACAATGGTGGGATAATAGAGTATAGTCGACTACCGGGTGGATTATTGGAAATTTTGGAGACAATAGGAGATGTGATAATAACCATTGAATTATAGATTTGATTAATAAACATTGTCTCGGTGGATGTCTATGCCAATAAAGTTGTTGGGCACAAGATTGTAGATAGTGGGATTGATCACTGGAGAAATGGATTATGAGTATGCGTTAAAGATGGAACAGATTGGAGTATTAAGAAACCAGAATATAAATGATATCGGTGGATTTAAAAGTAAAGATGCTGGAATATCGCTCAAAAATAAATCCAGGATTGAGTTTATGAATTATGGTGGAAAAGGTTGGATTATAATACAAATGTTATTGGTGGATCGAAATATTGGAACCATAATACAATTGATACTGTTAGATTTAAAATGTAAAAGATGTGAATGGTACTAGTGGATTTAAAATATAGAAATATTGAAACCATGAAGCTATCGAGTACGGGTGGATTCAAAGGTAAAGAAATTGGAGTAATGTTTAGGTGAATAGTTGGAAGGGATTATTGACAAATGAACCCAAGACTGGATTTATGATTTTATGTAGGAAAGTGAGATTAAATTGAGGAGTAGGAGACCCTGATCTGGTGAATAATAACTACGAATGATGTCTTGGAAGTGATATGATCTGTGGATTGAATAAATGATAATATTCACTGTTTGGAGTACTAGACACCAGTTGTGCAATGATTAATCAATGAAAGAAGATACCCTATAATCAATCGAGTATAAGCGGGATTAGCAAGGCCTTGGAATAAGAAGCCCACGAATGGAAGGGCTATGAATGTGAATTATTCTGTCAAGATTGTGATATTGGAAGAGGTTAAGATACCATTGCCAAAAAAGGGGGGTATTTCAAAATTCAATTATTTCAAAATCACTTTCAGAAAATCAGTCTTGCTATAAAAAAATTGTTCTATATCAAATATATATAGTGTATCTTCGTTGCAAAGAGCCTTGATTTCAAAGTTTCTTTACAAACTTCGCCCCAGTATTTTAGGACCCAAAAACTTAATTTCTAAGAACTTGCTTTCAAAACCAAAACTTGGGAATCTACCTACTTTGCAGATTTTTGGGGATACTCAAAAAATTTTAACCCTGCTTTTTCAAAAAAAAATTGTTCTTAAATAATAATGAGGAGCATGGGCTCCACCGCCAAAGCATTTCTCAACGCTTTCCTTCCTCTACTTCTGTCTACAAAAAGGAAATTTGATTTCCCTTTCTTTCCCCTTACTTCAAAAAAAATTAAGCTCGAAGACATCAAGGATGCTCATGAAGGTTTTGTAGTCTCGCTTCAGCAAGCCTAGTGCTTAGAACCCTGTGCCCTCTTGTGTGTGTCTTCGTGCATAGGCGTTGTTTCTTTTTATAAAAAAGATTTTATTTGGCCCTGTGCACTGCCTTCTTGCTCTCGGGCACTGTACTTCGCAGTCACAGGAAAAGCTTGCCTTCAAAACCTTGGTCTTTTTGTGGGGTTTGTATGCCGCCCCAATTTTCTGTGTGTGCTCTTTTTGGGGTGGATTAGAGTATCTCATCCCCGCGATCTACCCCGTATCTAGTGCTATTTCCCCCTCACCTTATTGCTGAAAACCTCGTCAGATCTACAAGCGAGACATGACAAATAGCTCAATCAAGACAATCAAGACTCAAGTCCCCCTCTCACTGTAAACTCACTAATCAAGACACTGTCAATGGCCAAGGACATGGCTAGAAGCAAGAAGCAAGAACCAGTAGTTCCTACTCGCTTGGGTCCCTATCACTCGTACAAGTATTCACTCAGATCCACTCCAGCATAAAGGGAAGGCAGCAACCAGTGTTGAAGAACAGCAAGCCCCAGAAAATGTCAACCGATGAAGGGAAGCCAGCTGAAATAAACCTAGAAGAACACGGTTTCTGCGGTGTGGCGTTGACCCACTTTTGTATGGATATCCTCTCTTCAGGTGACTCCAAGGAAAGGGCGAAGTGTCAAGCAAAACCCTGAAACCCGTTGCTAGCCAGCTTGCCCCACCTCCTTCTTTCTACTCTACCCGAATCTCGGGGACGAGATTCCTTTTAAGGGGGGTAGGTTCTGTAACATCCCATTTCCAAGACTTGAAGATTATGTAAAATTTAAACCTATGTTAATGAGATTGCAAGATTTTTTCCCAGATGGTTATTCCTTTTTGCTTCCATACATACATATATATATATATATATATATATATTCATTCTAGGAAATGCAAAAATAATTTAAAATGAAGACCTTGTTTTATTCCCAAAGGAGTAAATCAAATTAACCTTTTAAAATCTGGAATTTGAAATATACTTCAAGGATTAAAGGATTCAGGAGGCTAAGAATGTGAAGAAAAGATATATGCACGTATATATGTATATATACCCGTATACATATATGCGTATGTATGTATGCTAATGGTAGATTTTTTCCTCCCCAAGCCTTTCCAGCCAGCACTTCAATTCTCCTTCTGTGGCAATGCACCTCCATCACTCCTACGTCCGCGCTTGTCACCATATGCCACCAACTTCGTCGGCGATTGAATGCGGTGTCAGCCCTCGTCTTCAGCACCCCTCCTCGCCATCAGCGCCAGCAGTGGCAGTGCTTTCCGTCACCTCCCGCGCGTCCCCGACTGCTTAGGCATGCTTCCGGCCGTGCGCCAATGCCCTACGCCAAGAGTCGCCGTGGTCCTCCTCTGCCATCGGTCACCTTCGCGTGCTGCATGCATGCACGGCTCCATGCCGCCTTGCTTCCTCGGCGTCTCGATGCGTTCCCCCGACCGCTTTAAGTGGCGCCGCTTGCCTCACTGCCCACCCCGCCGAGGTCCACCCGAGCGCCACACCAGGCCGCCTCCTCTGCCTTGCGTGCGCCTCCGGCAAACCTCGCCGTCGCGCCCCTCCGGTCGTCGCCAGGGCCCATGACCCTCTTCCCCATGTTCCCCACTATCCCCTCTCCCTTCTCCCCGGCCTAATCATCATCTCCTCCTCTGCAGGCCGCCGCCGACCTCGTATTTCCTCCAACGCCGGCGTCGGTCCCCATCGGCAAGCCATAGCGCCTCGGGCCGATTCCCCACGCGTGGAGCATCATTGGGACCCCTTGACCGCCGTCCCCTCCTCGCCGGACCCCGCCTTTTTCCCCGGCTAGCCGGCACCGTCGCCTCCTTCACCACCGGACCCGCTCGCGCCGCCAGCCTGCCCTGCTCCATCCCGGCCCCGGCTAACGACCCAGGTGAGCTCACATACGCCCGAAGGTACTCCCATGCCGAGGAATCGGGCTCCAACGGCCCGAGCCACCGGCGCCCTCTTCTCCTGCCTCCGCCGCCGCACTGCCGCCGTTGGCCGCCTTCCTACCGAGCCCGGCCAATCGACTTCTCCCCGAGGTGCGCGCCGGGATGGGAGGCCCATTTCGGCCGGCGCCGCTGCGCCTCCGTGCCCCCTCGCCGCCGGTTGGCTTCGCTGCCTTCACAGCCGGACCGAAGCTGCGGAGAGCAGCCGGCTCATTAGCCCAGCTCATTAACTAATGCCCAAAACCCACCAATTAAATCTGTCACTTAAAGGGGGTATTAAAGCACTGCTAGCTAAGGGCCCATCTGTCGGCTGCTGTGTCCGCCCGCATAAATTAAACCCCTCGGGCCCCACTTGTCATTAGCTCATATACTCCCTCCTCTTTCCTATTTTTGGTTTTTCCAGCAATTAAACTTTGAAACGCTATAACTTTTTAACCCTAACTCCGAACTTAATGAAACCAACTCCTAAAATTTTCTAAAATCAAGACCTGTCTAATGGTTTTGGTTTGGTTCAATTTCGAGTTCATTTGAGTTATTTTATTTTATTTGGTTCTTACTCGGCTCTCGTTTTTTTTTGTGTTGCTTTTTCCGGTTTCTCCCGTCCGAGTAGAGTTCAACGACGCGAACGAGCCCCAGTTCGAAGCAGCACAAGACCCCCAAGCTCTCGAACCAGGCGAGTCAATACTTTGATCATTCTGCGCCTACATTTTATGTGAAACTATGTTCGTTTAAACTATAAAAAAATTGCATGCGTTATTTTATGTGCTAAAAGTATGTAAGTCTTAAGGTAGATAACAACCTTATGTCCACCTAATAATATAAAACACCACAAGTACATTTGAACACCCATGATTATTTGTCGCCCTAGATATAAACACTAGTATGGTAGTTATATGACTTATTATTGCCATGCTAAAATTTGTCAAGACCAGGGTTCTAGTAACCCTGATAATCACTCTTTAATCATGAACACTAGATTTGAGATAGTCATGGGATGTACATGGCTAAACAATTATGTTGATTTATGTTATGCTTCTCCAAAACCCTAAAAACTGCTAGACCTGTTTGGGCGGGTGGAAAGAACGGTGGGTGTGGATGTAACACAGGGGATTGTGGAATGAACCGCCCGAACAATTTAAGGACTTAATCTTGTATGGACCCTCCGTGTATAACAGTATAACCACCACAAGCTGGCATATTGTAGGCTTGGCTAAATAATTTACTGAACTCTCTAGTCATTTCACGGAGAACGTGTGTAGGTGGGTAATGAAAGCCCCACTTGGAATGGGACACCGGATGTAGGTGATGTTGCCTAGTATAGCGTATGTGGAGAGTGGAGTCCGACTGCGCTAACCTATAGTGGACATCCCGCACAACCTATGGACGTAACCCCATTGGAGTGAAATGCTAGAGTGTGAAGTATTGTAAAGGTCTCGTGATATTTTCTCGATCTGCATGTCAAAGGAATCATGTAGAACCATCGGGACGATTATCTCTTGTGGGTAAAGATGTACAGTCTCTGCAGAGAACATACATAAACTATTCGAATAGCCGTGCCCACGGTCAAGGGCAGACATGGAAATCTTCCTCGAGTTAGTTCTGTTTAAAAACTATTGTGGGTGGGGAGAAAACTGTCAGGCGGATGTAACCTGACTTTGGTAATTTGTCCTGGAGGGATGTACTCCAGTGTTGGTATTAAGGTGGAAGTAACATGCTAAGCAAAAATGTTAGGCATTGGTGGATGTAACCATAAAATATGGTGGATGTAACCATAAAAAGTTGGACATGGAAATTACCCCGTTATAAAATTATTGCACTCTTCCAGTATTTAAATCATAAGTTCTTGAAAAATGCTAGGTCATAGAAATTTTAACTATGGTATTTCCATGTGTCGCTTTATGCAAATAAAAGAACCCGAGCCACCCTTGAATAGCCCTGCATCTATATTTATATGCATTCTGTGTGTTGGCTCGCGGAGCACGGTTGTTTGTGCTCAATCTCGCTCTTAAACCCCTTTCAGAAGATGTGAATCAAGAGCACTACGCTTATCATGAGGATCAGGATACCGAAGGAAATGAAGATGGTGGTTATTAGAATAGGCCTCGGTAGTCTTGCCTCTCGCCTCAGTAAAGTTGACCAGGCTAGTTTTGGCGGGTGCCTTCGTTATTAGCCAGGTCCCTGGTTAATAGCGTTGGTACTCGGGTTATCCCAGTCGCTTGCCTGTGGTGAGTTGTGCCCCTACGCTATGTACGCTTCTGCTTTCGCTTTTCATGTATTGTAAGACATTTGGCCTGACGGCTCTATTGTAAACCCTGGCCCGACGTGGTCTATTCGAACTCTGGTAATGTAATGTATGAATTTATCGTGTATGAAATGATGCAGCGTTGTATCTGTGAGCATTGTCTACTGATCCAGGGAATAATGCAGTGTTATCACAGAGGATTCCAGGTTAGTAAACTTGGGGTCCGACAGAGCTGGTATAAAAGAGTCCTAGATAAAACCTACTAGGATTAGGACTCCTACTCCTATTTGAATTATTGTTCTTACTCTAAATTAGAGAAAGGCTAGGAGGTACTATATAATTGTAGTATCGATATTGGCAACAGAGGGGGGGGTGAATGGTGCCCTCAAAAATCGCCCCAAGTATTCCACAAATTTCTTCTCCGATAGCTATATTAGCTATGAAGAAGAAGATTCATGCTTGAAAATTCAAGAACTGGACATAGCGAACTAATCCAGACCAGAGAGCAACGATAAGAAGTAAAACAGGGAGTAGCTGGCCGAAATGAGACTGAACAGAGATTACCAAAGAGCGAACTGAAAACGGACTCTCCACTGCAGAGACTGCAGCTGAAAATAGTCTAAAAGAGACTTCCTTTGCTGCTGAAAATGCAGCTGAAAATAGTCTAAAAAGACTTCCTTTGTTGCTGAAAACTGCTGCTGCAAATACTCTAAATAGAGACTACTTTTGCTGCTAAAAACAGGAAACAAAAGAAGAGAAAAGACTGAGAAGTTTTGCTGATTTTTGTTGCCTGAAACTACTGAAAACTAAGCTGAAACTTGTTGAAAAATACTGCAGTCTACTGTTGGTTTTGAGCTGAAAACAGAGAACAGTTTAGACTGAAAACATCACACAGTAAATGCTGAAAACAGCAGGAATGAGTGCTAAAAACTGCAGTGAATAAGTGCTTAAAACTGCAAAGATCAAAAGATGAAAACAGCGGAAATGAGTGCGGAAAACTTCAGAAATGAGTGCTGAAAAGTGAAAACTGCAGTCTACAACCCCTGAAATCAGCTGAAAACAGAGATTACTGCAGCCACCCGAAAAACTGAAATTGCAGCAAGATTGATTGCTCTTTTCAGGATAGATCAAAAGAACTTTAAACTAAACATCATAGAGGTTCCAAACTTCACAGGAAATCAACAAAAACTCATGAATTTTAGAATTTAGCCAAGAACTTGAAAAAGTACAGAGACAACACCAAAATCCAAATTCCTCTCCAATCTTTGAATCTTTGATCATGAGCTTTTGCAGCTAAATTAGTAATAGTCACAGGACTCTCCAGACCAAATCTCAGGTCATCTTATGAACGGAATAAAAGAGGACCAAGAAACCCTAGAAATGAAATGAAGAACAGAGGAGGCCAAGATGCACAATCTGAAATTAAACGTGGTTTGCTCTTAGGATTGACTAGTCAAATGGCTTTGGAACATCTCCTAGATCACAACAACCTATTTTGCTACTCCTCAGCAAGAAAGAACACAAAAACGAAAATCTTAGAAATCAACAGAGAGAGCCTACGAAGGAAAACTGAGAGACAGAAACATCTTCAAAATGAAATTGATTCATTCCTAGAAGCAAGAGGATCACAAAGGAGTCCCCATACATGATTGATACAAGAGGAATGATTACATGGTATCTCAACTCATCTTCTCCCTCTCTCAAAACCAAGAAACTCAAGAACACACAGGGAGGAGACAACGAAAGAGACACATTCTGCCCACTCCACCCAACAGACTCTCAACAACTAAAGAATAAAGACTAAAGCCCAAATCAAAACCCTCATCAAAGACATGAAGAGCATGCAGGAGACACCCTCCTTTTATAGCCTCCCACTAATGGGTTTGATTATCTCTTTACCCACTAAGCCTCCACCAACTCTAGTGCTTTACCCAAATCCGCTTCCTTTAGTGCAGCTTTGCGTATTCACCAAAACGCCCCTCGTGCACCTTCCGGGAAGCTTCCTCCTTTCTTGCCGCTCAAGCCTCGCAACCACCTCGAACACTCGCCGTCTTCAGCACATCTCGACCGTTCTGACCTCGGCACCACCTGCGCCTAGTCCGGTCCTCCGTACCTCGCCACGACTCCGCCTCGACGTCCTGCAGCCATCACAGACAAGAAACACATCACATAGCACGGCTCGACACAAATAATCATAATTAGCATCAATTAAGCATACTCAAGCATAATATGGCCCAAAAGCTCAAACAGGAAGAATAATACACCATAAGTCTGACTAACTAAACCCGACTGAGCCAAATGCCACCAAGGCACGAAACGCACAAATCAAACTCAAACTTTTCAGAATACTTGTCAATTACTCATCACAAGCATGTACACCTCCACATGATCTCTCAATAACCCATGGGAGGTGACCATGGAGAACCAAGCACAAAAACCAAGCGATCAGATTGTGATTTTGGTCAATATAAATACAGTCGTTATAGTATATATATAATCGATTAGAAGATCTCATCTTAAAAAGACATTTTATTTAGAATTGATACTTAGAAAAGATATTTACGATAAAAAATAGTTTTGAAAAGCTAATATTAACCGGCCTTTTAACCCAACATAACCTAAACAAATCGACCCAACCGATCCATCGGCCACGCCTCGTGCAGTCGAGTTTAACCCTACCTCTCGCGCTCGGCCCATCCTTCCCGATCTAAACCCCCGCCCACCTTGCTCGCTGAAACCCTAATCCCCACCGCCATGGCCACCGCCATGGGCGCCCCCATCCTCCTCCTCCCCGCGCCGGACGGCGATGGAGGCGGCGACGGCGACCAGCAGCAGCAGTCGCCTCCCGCGGCCGCCGTCGGCGGCGGCCCCCCACCGACGGTGGCGACCCACACGCGCACCATCGGCATCATCCACCCGCCGCCCGACATCCGGGTCATCATCGAGAAGACGGCCACCTTCGTCGCCAAGAACGGACCCGAGTTCGAGCGCCGCATCGTCTCCCACAACCAGGGCAACGCCAAGTTCAACTTCCTCCAGCCCTCGGACCCCTACCACGCCTACTACCAGCACCGCATCTCCGAGCTCGCCGCCCAGCCGCCCGCCACCGACGCGTCCGCGCCCCCCGAGTCCGACGACTCCGGGCCGCCACCGCCTCCTGACTCCGCGGCGCTCGCCGATGGCGCCGAGGCGAAGCCCGACCACTCTGCGCCCTTCCGCGTGCCGCCGCCGACCAAGGTGCTGGTGCCGCCGACTAAGGAGCTGTACACGGTGCGGCTACCTGAGGGGATAACTGGGGAGGAGCTGGACATCATCAAGCTGACCGCGCAGTTCGTGGCTCGGAACGGGAAGAACTTCCTGACGAGCCTGGCAACGCGCGAGAACAACAACCCGCAGTTCCACTTCATCCGCCCCACGCATAGCATGTTCACTTTCTTCGCACAGCTCACGGATGCGTACTCGAGGGTACTGAAGCCAGACGAGGGCGTGCCTGCGCTGCTGAAGGAGCTGCGGGAGGGGTCGAAGGACCTAACTACAGTGCTGGAGCGGTGCCTGAACCGGCTGGAGTGGGACCGGTCGCAGGAGCAGGCGAGGCTGCAGGCAGAGGACGAGATTGAACAGGAGAGGGCACAGATGGCGATGATTGATTGGCATGATTTTGTTGTTGTCGAGACAATTGAGTTTGCGGATGATGAGTACGATGGGCTTCCTGTGCCGCCTACGCTAGAAGAGTTGAAGCGTCGGAAGAGAATGGAGAACTTGGGAGAGGAGGAAGCCATGGAATTGGCTGAACCAGCTAGGGATGTTGAGATGGAGATGGATGAGGAGGAGATGCAACTTGTTGAGGAAGGAATGCGGGCAGCAAGGCTTGAGGAGAATGAAGGAGGAGCACAAGTTAAGGTGTCTGGCGATGAGGAGCCACCTATGAGAATTGTCAAGAACTATAAGAGGCCTGAGGAGAGGATCCCTGCGGAGAGGGACCCGACTAAGTTCGTTGTCTCACCGATA
This sequence comes from Dendrocalamus latiflorus, assembly GCA_017311315.1. Lineage (NCBI taxonomy): Eukaryota > Viridiplantae > Streptophyta > Magnoliopsida > Poales > Poaceae > Dendrocalamus > Dendrocalamus latiflorus. The sequence goes on along the minus strand of CM029663.1, from coordinate 53,306,572 downwards.
ACTGGTGAGCTCATTCCAATCAGTGAGATGGCGGAACACATGCGCATCTCGCTCATTGACCCTAAATACAAGGAACAGAAAGAGCGGATGTTGGCAAAGATTAAGGAGACAACTCTTGCTCCTGATGATGAGATCTCTCGTAACATTGTGGGTCTTGCCCGTACTAGGCCAGACATTTTTGGAACGACTGAGGAAGAGGTTTCTAATGCTGTCAAGGCAGAAATTGAGAAGAAAAAGGATGAGCAGCCAAAGCAGGTTATTTGGGATGGTCATTCTGGTAGCATTGGTTGGACTGCCACTCAGGCATTGTCTATGGGTGGTGAGGAACAGGTTGATGCTTCGAATGTTGATGGGAGGACTCTTCCTGGTCCAGCTCCACTTGCCCGGCCTGGCATGCCAATTCCCCGGCCTCCTCAACCACTTCCTTTGGTTAACGTCCCCCGATTCCAACCTAATATAATGACGTATCCTGTCCCACCCCAAGGTGGTATCAATATGGCTTCACATCATCATATGCAAGGAGTTCCACATATGGTTTCTACCATGCACCCACCTCCACCACCAATACCAGGTCAGCCGCAGATGATTCGGATGCCAGTTCCAATGGGTCCAATGCCAACCAATATCCCTCCTCCGCCTCCAGGTCAGACTCACTTCATGCCTGGTCCACCACGCCATTTCCCTATGCCCCCACCGCCACACATGCAGACCACTGTCAATCCCATTGGAATCCCTCAGCCTCAACCACCTTTGCCTCCACAACCACCTGCTGAGGAGCAGCCACCTCTACCTGATGAACCAGAACCTAAGAGGCAAAGAACAGATGATGCTTCTCTTATCCCAGCAGAGCAGTTCCTTGCTCAGCACCCGGTAATGACTCATCTCCACTCTAGTTACCTACTTCTCTTTTCTTTTGAATCTTGTTCCAGTTATATTGCAATTTATGGACCGTGGCATGCTAATTTGTTCTCTTCCATGCAGGGCTCTGCTCGCATCTCGGTTTCTGTACCCAACCTTGATGAAGGAAACTTGCGAGGCCAGGTTTTGGAGATCCCTGTCCAATCACTCTCAGACAGTGTCGGCAGTCTGAAGGAGCAGATTGCTGGAGAGTTGCAGCTCCCTGCTAATAAGCAAAAGCTGAGTGTCAGGACTAGTTTCCTCAAAGACAATCTTACTCTTGCTTACTACAATGTTGGCCCTGGAGTGGTGATCAATCTAACGCTGAGGGAGCGTGGTGGGAGAAAGAAATGAGCATTTTTGTATTTCAATGTGCTGGCAGGTTAATGCTTACAACCAAACTTCAGCAGCTATAATGGAGAGTCCTTTTGTTGCTTCCTGCCTTCGTGTTTCTTGTGTTATGTTTTTATATGGTCAAGTACTATTATTTGCACTATGTGAACTTCAGATTTGCCTATGTTTTCTTAATATGGTTACATGTTGAGGTGTTTAGCCTTGATATTATCATTATGTTACTTGATCGAGCTAATGGATACCTTCTTAAATGTTACTTCAGAGTTCAGATGTCTGCTTTAGCTTTTTGGTATTTTGAGATGTTCTTATATCTTGAAAGTGCACAGTGCTTTTATTCCATGTTATGAGATGTTCACTTATGTGAATGCTTGCATGTTATTGTAGATTCTTCTGTACTGCATCGGTGAAGGCACTGTTTCTTCAAGTGCTTGTTATGAAAGGTCTGGGTCAAGCTTATGACTGTAGTTCTAATTCTATTAGAATTGTGGGTAATGTCACTGATTCAAATTCCTTTTGACAGAATAGCATGGCATCCATCACATCACTGCTGCTGGAATCTTTTAAGAAGTAGGATATGTTTTTAGTTGGGAACTTATTTCTATATTCCCCAATGGTCATTTTCTTACCTTCATTTTCCCTAATGCATTAAGCTTTAGATAAGCATGTGCAGAACAGATAGTTGTATGCTAACCAAAGTCACTGTGTTTTCACATTTCATGAGTCACTGGCATTCCTGTTATTCTGTGTTGGTGTTGCAGCTGACCCGTGTTTGTGCACCTATGCATATAAAGACTAGTCTGTTTTAACCATTCTAATGCCACCTGTGCTTGTTGTTTTTGTTTTTTTTTTTTTGTGTGGCCATACTAGTAAGATTTGTGTTTACTCCTATATTGGAAAGAATTTTTGCTTACAATGCTTAGCTTAGTTTCTTTCATTATGAAATCAGTATTTTAAATTTTTGAGACGATGACATCGGTAATATTGATGTGGTCCTTTCCTGCCATTTCTGGCTATTCTTAGTAAATCTAATACCCTTTGTACTACAATAAATTCTCCAAAGGAGTGCATTCTACCACCAATTCATACCTCCTTGATGCAGGAGATTATATTGGTGTGCTACCTAGATTTCTGTTTTCTTCTGAAGCTTGGGAAACGACCGAACGAATTGAAAATAGCCTGAGGAGTGCCACGCCCTCCCTCCCTCGCTGAGACGCCTCTTCTCCTGTCGAGATCCACCATTGGCTCCAAAACCAATACCTAACAAGTTTAACTGCGGAACCGTTATCTCACCTTGGTGATTCTAGCCATGGGCGAGCGGAGCTCCGGGGGACGCCTCTCGTCGCAAGGGAGAGACGATAGAGTGTGTTCTTGCGGACGGAGTGGGAGGGGGGGTCGCTTGGTGCCTTTAAGGTTCTTTTGGATTGGTTTCTGCTGTTGGATTTTGTTTAGAAAAGTTAAAATTTAATACGAATATTTGTTTTTTTAACCGGATTCTTTGCTTATTTCACTTCTATATCATTTTAGGGGTAAGATAGGGGTATAGATGCATCAATCATCCTTTTTTTTCTTCTAAAAACCACTTTTTTCAACTATTAATATTTTTCAGTCAAAAAATAAAAAATATAACTAAAAATTATCAGTAAAAATCAATATAAACACCTCTTAACTAGTCGATTATATGGAGTGTGAGTCGATCGGGCCAGTGTGATCAACCTCCTCTTGGAGTGGATTCCATCCACTCGGACTTGGACCAACCACCCACTTCGCTACTTCGGGTTGCGCCAAAATGGATCCATCGGGCCGAGTGTTCTAAATGGAGAAACATCGAGTCATGAGTCCTATAAATATCCATTTGGATATCTGAATTGAAGTAGGGTCTGTTCTTTTCCTTTGAAGCTGACGACTTTTGACTTTTGCTACAGTACTTAACTTTTAAACGGAGTTTTTTCTTAAGACGGGGTCTACAAGTTAAACGATGTACACGTTAAAAGCCCAACATCTGTACCATCCAAAATTGCACGTAAGTATCTCTCTCCGTAATCTGTACCGTAAACAGCCAAAATTCAAAAATTTCAGCCATAAGCCGTAGCTGTTGTCAAACAGACCCGTAGCCTTGTGGAAATAGAGGCCCAATTCAATTTCAAGGAGAATTAGAATTGGACAATAATTCTAAATTTTTGGTTAGGTTGCCAAAGAAAATGTTGAATGAAAATGTAATCACAAGCAGATTCCAAATCATATTTGTTTGACAAACAAATTTTAGTTCTCACATTGGCATCCACACCACACAACTACACAAGGAAGGCTTCGTCGAGGTTCTCTAGTGGTCAGAGTCAGTGCAACGTTCGAGATGTGAACTCGTCAGCAGCGGCTACTATGAGAGGTAGCAGCCGGAGAGGATGAAGGAGCTCTTAGTGACAAAGGTGGTCCTTGGGAGCTCGACAATGACATTTGGGATCTCTCCCGCCCTTCCTCTCCCTGTGAGACGATATCGCCTGCTAGACTGCGAGGGACCGCCACCATCACCCGAGTCAAAGATGAAGGAACACGCATCATCGAAGAAGAGCAATGAGCGGCGGAGGCTAGAGAGGAGGAAGGAGAAGTAGTCAGCGGCGACTAAGGTCCATAGAGCTCGGCGGTAGCAATCGGGGGCTTCACTGGTGAAGGACTGGTGAAGAAGGAGATGGATTTGTTGGAGGGCTCGCCGGAGTGGTGGCCGAACTGCTGGAGTTTTGCCGAAGGGAGGGAAGAAGGGAGATTTGGATAGGAGAGGAGGGATGAGGAGCACTCGAGGCTTAAGTCGTCGAAGGCAGTTTCCCCATGATTTAGGCCTTGTTCTTTTTTAACTATAACTGATGGCTTTTGGCTGTGTTCTTTGAGAAGGTGACGGGCAGCAGAGGCACCGACGTGGATTGCACACGGGCCGGTGGGCTCAGGAAGCCGTTTGGAGAAGAGTCTTTGAGAAGCCGCTGGGAAGAGCTGTCCCATTTGTTTTAACTTTCAAAGAAGTCGAAGCAAAAAATTACTCCAAAAGCCCAAAAGAACCTGGCCTCAGAGGGGTTGGGCTTAGTACCGAGGAGCTCTCACTTTAGTTGTCCACGAAATCCAAGGTAAAATGACTCCCATTCCAATTATAATTCTTTGTGCATCCTAACAAAAGATATTGGCAAGGCCTAATTCCAATTTTGTAAATTTTAAGCCAATTCCAAAAACCAAATGGGGTGTAAGACAAGTTTGAGGACTTATTGGCTATTCGCTAATCCGAAAGAAAACAAGGAAATGGTGGAAGAAAAATGAGTGTAGCTTACCTCTCGATTTGCAAAAAGGGAAAATAATGACTTGAAGCAGCACGAGCAAAGAGTTTCTTGCTCACGGAGACACAAAAGAGCAACCACGCAATCGCAACCATGCAGGATTGAACCATCAAACTATTGGTAGTATTTTAATATCGATCTTACGTATAATTTGTTCAGATTTAGGGAAGCTTTTGAAGACTCAAATTATGATTATACAGAGTAGAGACACATAAATTTTTATATAGGTTCATGTAGGATCAAGGATACCGACTAGAGGGGGGGTGAATAGGAGGTTTTAAAATTTTTCTTGTTCACTTGATTAATTCTTCACAATTAAATGACAAGAGAGTAAAGCAAATTAATCCTATGCAATTCTAGACAATAATATAACAATCCTAGCTCTAAGCAAACAAATGATCACAATGAAGCAAATAAACAAGAGATAAGAAGACGAGGGACACAACCGATGTTTTTACCGTGGTGATCGGAAACTTGCTGGTTTCCCCTAGTCCACGTTGAGGTTAGCCCGGACGAATCGGACCGGCTCCACGAATTGAGCCAAACACCTCGATCACTAATGTAGCTCTTTCCCGCTCCGGGTAGGTGAGCTCCGACCTTCACAAATTGCCGGGTCTTCTCACAAGCTTCTTGAGAAGATCTCCAAGCCAAACTTCGCCCGATCGTTCAAGTGCTGGCAAGCACTAAGAGTAATAAACCTTGGCTTCACTTGAATGCAATTCTTGTGCTAAGCGGATCAACAAATGAAATTCTTGCACTAATTGCAAAACCACTTCAATTTAATGCTTAATAAGAGAAAGTGGGTGGAATGAATACTTTAGAGCTTAAGGAATATGCAATGAGTCTCTAAAACTTAGCCCTTGTGCAGTGGTGAGGGTATTTATAGCCTCCACCAACTAAAACTAGCCGTTTGACACAATTTCCAGAAAAAATTCTGGTCGAGCGGTACTACCGCCCCCAGGGGCTGGTACCTGCTACCAAATCTTCGCGGCAGAACGGCTATGTCAGAGCTCTGCAGTGACCGTTGGATTTGGCGGCGCGGTACTACCGCCGTTGACATTTGCGGTACTACCGCTGTACGGTAGTTCCGCAAAGTCGGCGCGGTACTACCGCTCGGGCCGAACTCCGAAAGGTCCCAACTTTGGCGCTCTCTGGAAAAATTGATCTGCTCTCAAGCCGGATCTTCCGGATACCGGAAGTACCGCTCCAGACAGCGGAACTACCGCACACAGCGGTAGTTCCGGCGTTGAAATTGCCGGTACTTCTTCTCCAGGAAAATCCAGACTTCATCCGGAGGGTGCTCTCTGGAAAAATCGATCCACTCTCCCTCCGGATCTTCTGGGCTCCAGAAGTACCGCTCAAAATGCGGTACTACCGCTCACTGCAGTAGTTCCGGCGTTCAAACGGCCGGTACTTCCGTTCCCGCAAGTTTTTAGGTTGAACCGAGGGTGCTCTCTGGAAAAATTGATCCGCTCCAAAACCGGATCTTCCGCTTGCCGGTACTACCGCGTTTAGGCGCGGAACTACCGCTCTCCGGTAGTTCCGACGTTCAAAACTGCGGTACTACCACTCGTCCAGACAGAGCACAAACTAAGTTTTAAAATTAATTTTTGATGAATGCAAGTTTCTAATGTTGATCCATATGGCACAAGAAATATGTTTTCAAGCTACTTGCCAAGCTCTCTCTTGATGGTACGATCATCTATCCTATAATCCGGTCTTCCACCATTCACCTAAGACCGGTAAAATTCAAAAAGGGATCCTATGCTAAGTATACCTTTGTCTTGAGCCAATTTGGTCTTCATAGATATCCTTTGGCTTGCATCTTGTCGCTCATATGTAGACTAACCCATAGTATGCTCATAAAACACGTTAGTTCTATATTCACATAATTTCATTAATTATCAAAACCATTTTTAGGGGCCTAGATGCTTTCAGTTCAGGCATTCTCCTGAGAGAATAACAATCTTACGTCCTATGTGGCTATTGCTCAGAGAATTAATTACAATTAGGGGAGAAAGTAATGCGAAAAGTCTTGTGCTACTTCTGTTCTCTAGTCTCCTTTTCCCTTGGACCAGTTCCCTCTCTTCTCCGATGTCAATCTTTACATAATGGGCAAAGCGGCGGCCATTGTCCCATGCAAAAAGACGTCTTAATGTTTTGGGTGATAACCGTCTGACGGAAGTTGTTGTCAGAGAGAGATCATGTGTGGTTATTAAGAATAAGCGCACGTTCTAACCGCCTTGTCAAGTGGACCCACGATGTAGTAGGTCGTCGTAGACAAGCTAATCGGAGATGATTGGTCACAGGTGTAAGATCGAGGAGGCCGACTAGAGAGAGTGAATAGACGGTCTTAAAAGCTCTTCTAATTATTAATAACAATTCAAGACCTTTTTCTATTTGTCTAAACCAAGTATATAATACAGAAACTTAAATCAATTTGGTTTAGCACAAATAGCGCCTAGATCATATAAGTTCACCTAAGTGCACTGATGAGGACATCCCGATTGGTCCGATTACGTGAGCGCAAGCTAAGAAGATTGATCAGCAGGTGGACTCGTTGCTTGTTAAGTTAAATATTAATTTAGATGAGAATTGTTTACTGCTTAATGCATATAATTTTCTTGTTCTCAGATTTATAAAGAAAGACGAGCTCGAGGCAAGAAGATTGGAAAGGACAACGATGTGTACAACACGTGCATGCAAGGATCTGTTTTCACGTATGGTTTCCACATGCATGGATTGAGGAAGGAGCACCTGAAGTCTACATGAAAAACGCTATCCCTGATTGCAGCTGCACCATGAGAGCTGTCTAGCTGGCTGTTCATGTGTGCAAGAAAAAAAGAATAAAGAAACAAGGAAAAAAAGAAAGAAGAGAGAAGGATTCATATCTTCGGCAGAAGAAGCTATGGCCTGCTTCCTTCATTTTCTAGTCACGTTAGCCATGCATAGTCCGATTGAAAAGAGGCCTTTTTTTTTTGGTGTTTTATGTGGAACCGAGTACGTTTCTGCGTTAATTTCCGTTTGTTGCTTACGAGTTGGTTTTTTCGTTTGTCAAGTCTAGTCATATATAGGTCTATATACCATCATGTAATAGGGGAAGACCACCAGAAAATTAATCTATTATTTTCAGAGAGCTATGCGCTTGTTCCTCTTAGGATTTGGCATACGATTGCAATCTAGAGGGGAATCAGACGTTCTTTCATGCCGTTCTTGTATTTCCTTGTGATTGACTGGAGCGAAAATACGTCTACTTGGTGATGCGTCTACCATTACCAATATTGTCACGTCAAGAACTAATTTTTCATGTAATGTATAAAATGATGTACTATTGGTTTATGATGCATCAAGATTTGCATATTAGATAACATTAGTTGAATGCCATGTGTTACTATGGATTTAAAAAATTTTTAGAATATGTTCATATACATGTTCTAAAAATTTTTATCACCTATAAACTTTAGAACATATATAATAAAATTTTAAAATTTATAAAAATACGAGCCAGCTAGTTATTAATTATTACAGAGGTTACTCAGCCAAACTCAAGCGGTCAAGCCTCCTAGGCTATCTCGGGTTCGGTCCAAGCTCTCGGCTCGTTCAAGGTCCTGCCCCTGCCTCCCTCCTCTCTCTCTCTTACCTCACGCGCTCCACGCACGCAGAGACGCGCGCACCACCCTGTCGCTCGCTCGCTCTCTCACCCCCAAAACCCTAGTCACGTGTCCCCCCGCGCCCAAAACCCTAACCCGCGCCACCACCCTCCCCATCGGCGGCGGCGGCCCCATGGCTGCACCAACCACCGGCAAGGCAAGGCTAGGCTAGGCTAGGCTAAGCCCCCCTCGTCTCATTGGAAAATCGTCTCGCGTCTCTCTCTTGTGCTCTCGGCGGCGGGAGCGGCGGGGCTAGGAACCCTTGACCGCGGCGGTTTCTGAGGTTTTTTTTTGCGGGGGGCATGTCGGCGTCGGCGATGGAGGAGCCGAATGTGGGCGGAGGGGCCTTGGTGGCGGCGGAGGTGGTGGCGGATCCGGCTGGCGGCGGCCCCGGAGCCTCGCCGTGGAGGAAGACCACGCCGCCGCCAGCGGCTGGCGAGGCGGCGGTCATGGGGGCCGAGTCGTGGCCCGCGCTGGAGGAGGCGAGGCAGAAGGTCGCGGTGGAGGCCGCGGCGAATCCTGGGGCGGGCAATGCTGGCGGCGGCGACCCGGCGAAGGGGGCCCAGGCGCAGCAGGCGCCTCCTCCTCCGCCTCCATCGCAGGTATAATCTGGCGCTCGTGGAGATACGTTTGCTCTGATTATATCTTTCTATTTTGGTATGATTAGTTTTTTGCGCAATTTTACTACAGGCAGTAAAGGTTGCTTATTTAGGTAGATATATATCGCTTTTGCCTTTTGATGCTAATTGGTCGGGTCTGGGTATGTATTTGTTTTGTTGGTGAGTAGTAAAGCTTTGCTGTTTTTAGTACCCATATAAATTGGTTCCAATTTTTTTGGAGTGTGATCAACTGTTTATGTTAGGGTGTGGTTTTTGCTGACCGGATTGCACCTTTACTTATGTTGGAAGTAGGTTACACTTCTCATGACAATGTAAGTTTGTTGCTTTTCTTGAGGTAAGACTCTCTGACCTAGCTCCGATGGTGAGGTGATTGATGAATTGTAGGGGTTCAATGATATATTCGATATGTCTCAGTATTTCCTATTGTTACATTTCTGCTTAAGTTGTGCTGCCATTGGATTTTGTGTGATTTTAGCTCCTGCCCCCTTATCCATAATCTTGTTTGTAAGGATTCTGGTTTGACTGCAATCATTCATACAGGTGCTTTCTGAACAGTTCCCTAGCTGAACCTCCTGCTTATGTAGCCATCTTATTTGTAATGATTCATTGTTGGACTGCAATTGCACAGGTGTGCTATCTGAATGGTCCCCTAGCTGAACCACCGAAGCAACTTCTTATGGCAGAGTAGTAAGATAATAAACTTTTGTATGATGTGCCTCTCTTGGGAATTATCTCAAGATCAAATTGGGATTATTTGCATTTGTGGCAGTGTTGTCAAGATCATGATTTTGATTGTTGGATTGTATGAGCGGGTGATCCTACGAAATTGCTTTGGCCCAAGGACCACTCTGTTAGGATTGTAGGTATTGCCGTATTGATGTAGGTCTTGTGACCCTGCTCTGACTCTATCCTTCCTTTCTTAGGGAAAATATTGATCTTATTTGTTTTGGGTATCCTCCCTGTAAAACAAATAGTTAAAGAAAAAACATGGTGTTTTTGTGGTTATCAAATGATAAGTTTTTTCTTAAAAAATGTGAAGTTGTTCTCATACACGTTAAGGACAACCACTCAACCACTCAAATGGTCTAGAAATTGCTTTAAGTAAATAATATCTTAATTTTGATGCCTTTGTGCATAGAAGTTATAAGACTTCTATTACTGTTCCATGCAGTCAGTTTTCTTGCTAAGATCGTATGTGCATTCTTCCTATACTATTCCTATTCTGATTTAAAGCTCTTTTTAGGTGTCTAATCGTATGCACAAGTTTGATGGCCATGGAAATCCCAACAAGAATCACCAAGCACACCATAAAAATGGGCCCAAGCGACGTTCTGCTGCAAATGCCGCACCATCGTACCCTGCCATGATGCCGTATCACCAACATCCAGGGCAACCTATTTTCTACCCTGTTCTCCCCAGTCCAATGATACTACATGAATATCCTTGCCAGCCTTTTGCCGTTCCGGTCCCAACTCATAACCCACATGTTGGAAAATCTGGATATGAGAACTCTATGCCTCCTTTTGTTCCAGTAGATCAAATTGGTGGCAACGAAGGTAACAGGCCAATGCCTCCACAATCGAGAGGAGATCCTCATGCTTGGCGGCCTCCTGTTGGTACTCATGGTGCTAGGTCCCATTCTGGTCTTGAAGGCCGTGGCCATTTTAACCAGGCTTGGCAAAATCCTCAGATGTTTGGTACGAGAGCACACACAAATGCACCACAAGGTGTTGGGCCAAGAACTTTTGTCAGACCAATGGCACATCTGTCTCCTACTCTTGGGTACATCAACAGACCACCATACCCTGGTAATGCTATACTCACTTTAATGACATCCCCTTTCATGTTTGGTATATTGAAGCTTTTGATTCTCTAACATTCAAGAATGCTTTGAACCCAGGGCCTATGCCTCCCATGTATTATTACATGCCTGCTGTACCCATGGAGCCGATGAGAGGTCCACCACGTTTTGTCCAAAATCAACCTGCTCCTTATCCTGTTTTATCTCCAGAAGATGCGGAGTTAAGAGCTAATATAGTAACTCAAGTGGAGTACTATTTTAGGTAAACTGTTATTTTCTTCTGTTGAATTCTATTGTCTGAGTTTTTAACATGTGCTGATGAAGTTCTTATGTAATTTCATTGGGTAGTGGTGCTAAATAATTTGTTTTAATTGTATGTCTGTTGGCCTTCTGTTTGACGGTTGCATTGTCATTATACAATATACATGCAAATGCCGCTATAGCGCACTATTTAAAACAGTGTTTAAGAAGGTGCTAGGCGGGCTGCGAGGAGGGGCTTAGCGTCTAGAGGGCTTAGGCGGCCGAATTAAAACTGAGGACAGCAGGCGAAGATAAGCAATCATATATGCTTATTTCTTCTCTGTTCAGCCGAACACTTGCTAGCCATCATTTCTCTCCCATATCCCCTGTTGTTTCCTGTTCTGTTCAGCTAAACACTTGCTAGCCATCCATTTCTTTCTTTATTCCATCTCTCTTTCTTGTCTCCTCCCTTTCTCTCTTTCTTGCTCCTGTTCGGCCGAAGCAATCCCTGCTTATCCCTTCTCTTCTTTCTCTCTCTCTCTCTTCCCTCCTGTGGCTTTTCCCCATTTCTTCCTCCTTCCTCTTGCCTTTCCCCATCTCTGGCTCCTCTTGGCTCGTGTATGAGCTCCTCCCGGTGACAAAGGTAAAGTCAATGTGGAGGATCGGCCGTGAATGGCGGACGGGGTGAGCACGGCGACGGCGAACGCGCGGACTGAGGCGGCGATGGTGCGGATGCAGAGAGGTTGCAGCGTCAGCGCGGAGGCAGCACAGCGACAGTGCTGTGGGGAAACCCTAGCGTGTTTCCATTTGCTGCAGAGATATGTGCTTGCCTTTTGGGCTGTGACTACCTTGCCTCGCCGCCTAGCACACAGGCCGCCTTGTCACCTAAGCGGCCGCCTTGGCAGCTGCCTGGCCGCCTTCGCAACCGAGTAGCACCCTAGGCGAGGCTATGGGTAGCCGCCCAGCGCACCTTTTAGAACACTGATTTAAAATTTAAAACAATCTTATATGTCTGTATGGGTGACTAAATATGCTTTTAACATATACCATACAATCTTTTATTTACTTATTATGTTGTTTTTCAGTGATACTAATCTGGGGCGTGATGATTTCTTGAAATCTTTAATGGATGAGGATGGCTGGGTTCCAATTTCAAAAGTTGCAGACTTCAATAGAGTATGCCTTCTAGGCAGATTTTAATTTGTCACCTTATATTTGTATTGTTTTGTCCTTGTGCTAGATAACAACTCTGTTATTACTTGGCTCATTTGCAGCTTAAGAAAATGACCACGGATATACATCTGATTGTCGATGCATTGGCAAGCTCAAGCCTTCTAGAAGTCCAGGTTGTTATGTTTATTTCAACTGTTATTCTTTAAATCCCTCATTTGGGTTTGACATTTGGTTTATCTGATGCCTCTTGTGTACTACCAGGACGACAAGATAAGAAGGTGTTCTGACTGGTCAAAGTGGGTTTCTTTTTCTGGGACAACATTTGTTCCAAGTCCATCATCTACCAGTATGGATAACAGTATGGGTGAGAGCAATACTGGTGGCTTTTCAAATAAAGATGCTTATTCTGAAGATCAAAAAAAGCATCCTCATTCTCAATATATTAGAGGCAACATAGATTGTATTGGTATGGAGGCAAAAGTTGCTGATGAACAGCTAGCCCACGATGCACATAGCTGTTCATTGAATAAGGACTTATCTGTCATTAGTATTGATGAAAAGCCTAAGAGCATCTCTGCACGCTCTGTGAATTCACTCAAACATGAAGCTGCTTTTAAAACTGGTGATGTTAAAGTCCAGAAAGTAAACACAAAGATAAAAGTACTTGATTCTCAAAGTGAAGGAGGTTTCTTTAATGATTTGCCAAGTGACTCCCCTAGCTTCAGTGGTGATCAAAGCACATTCTTGCTTGATGAGGAATTGGAATTGGAACATGTGGAGCTTTTACGTGATTATCTTTATTCACACAAAAGGTACATTTTAACTGGTATACGGTCCGTGATTTCATTTCACATGTTATGATTCCTTTTCTTGGTTTTGGTAGCAACTATGTAAGTGGTAGGATATAGTTTACAATTTTCTAAGAGATTCAAATTGTCTGTAAGATAACTGATTTGAACCAGTATTATGTCAACATGGCTGATTTTACTTTGGGCTTGTTGTTGCTGTCTTGCTGCTGCTGGTGGTTTAATGTATGCTGCCTTTTCTATTTGTCATAGTTATTATATGAGAGATGTACCCTGGCCTATTCATGTAAGTGACCAGAATATTTATGATAAACAATAGTATATATTATGCCTTTGTGTGAGGTAGTTGATTTGGCATAGTTACGCTTTTTCTGGTTTGTACTTAATCTATCATAACAAAATATATGCTCTGATCTCTGAAAATAGATGGTAAAGCCACTAACATCGAAACTTCATCAAGCTACAGGTAATTGTAGGTTGAATGAAATAAATGTCAGAAGATGTCAATGTTCTAAAAAATGGTAAGTGATATTCGTTCAGTCACTCACCTAGTAGTGATTATACGGCTTAACTGGCATGCTTACGCAGCCTAACCGGTTATTATGTGGTAACCGGTCATTATTACACAACAGTCGTGTAATTTTGTTGCATTTATAGATTTCCCCCCCAGCAGTTAATGTTCTGTTTCCACTATAGAATTGTATATTTCTATGCGTATTTGAATTTTGGAGTAGTAGGTGTCGTGTATTTTCAGAAGATCGATGGCTATTTTCATAATTGTCATGCATCGCTCATAGCAATTTTTCATCTCTTATCTACTATGCAGTGACCAGAAATTGTGTATGCAAGATTGATTTTCTTTTGCAATATGTTTGTTCAAGCAGGGTCGATGATGAGGATGATGATTTTTTTGTCGATGACCAAGATGTGAATAGGCTAATAATCGTTACGCAGGTTGGGTTTCAAGATATTTTGTGCTCCTGGCTTTGTTTGGTCATATGCTGCCTTTATTTTCCCAGCTTCTAGCCATCATAATCCATAATGCATTATGACTTAGCGTCTGTTGGTGCTATAATATGAACCATACACCAATAAGTTTAGGACAAAGGTTGAATGGCGTTTGGTGTTTTTGATTAACAATTCGCTAGAATGTAGACGCTCTTTACATCATTCTTTTATTTGAAGCACCTTTTTCGTACCACTTATATCTTGCTATACTCACATATTACAAATTGGAACTGTTTGCACAGAGATCAGTATAATCCAGACTTTTGGCATATTTCAATTAATAAGTGATGTATGTGTTTCGCCTGTTTTCATATTTTTGTATGTGTACCGTTCTTAGCATTTGCATTGCTATTAAATGCCATTCGAGGAGGTCATTCATAGTTAATTCTAGAGTAGAATGTAGTTCTTGAAGAAACATTGACGCGGGATCAAAGAGTGTAAATTACCTATTGAATTGCTACGGCGTAATACACTAATGTTACAGCTTGGATGATATCCGCCTAACAAAAGCTACTAATCTGCTTGTTGAAGCTGCCGATGCTAATGTTCTTAATTTCTTTTACATTTACAATATTTTCTCTTTGACCATTGACATGAACTTATGTTTGCACAATCGGTAGTGTTGTGGTGATACATCAGAAAACATTCTTTAAAGAATGATGGTACTTGTTGGTTTAGCTGATTCAGTTATATTTGAAAGTGTTGTGGTCTTGTGGACTTCCGGTGTTTTGGGGGTGAGAATTAGCTGTAGATGACAGATTGATGGTTAATTTCTAAGGCCCTGTTTGGAATGCGGGAATTTTTCCCGATTCCTGCGGGAATTGAACTGTTTCCTGCAAAATTCCTGCAAAATTCCTGCGAAATTCCTCTGTTCCAAACAGGCCCTAAGAGGATTTTATGCTTTCTAGGAACATGTCCTTTTTATTTTGATGTATTCTCTTATATGCTTTTGACTTGATTGAGATGCATTTCTATGCCTTACGGTATATCTCTTATTTGTACACTGATCTAAAATTTTTATTCTAAATAATATTTGTTAATGAGTAACCAATTGTTAGTTTCTTCTCTAGTTTGCAAATCTTGCAGTGAGCTATATTATATGTTGTTTTGTTGTTTACTGGGACCAATGATTGTTCTAGCATATTAAGCAAGTGTTATTTAGTAATACTGCACTGAAATCTTGTTTCATTTATCTGCCTCACAGGATATTACGTCAGAAAAGGACGAAAAAAGTCGCTCAAGTATACCTCAAGCATTTTCGACAGAGGAAGCATCAATAATCAGCGATGCCTTGTATTATTATGAGGTGACGTGTTATAGAACGTTAAATTTTTGTCAAACATCAATATTGCATGTGCATTCCAGAGGTTAATAAAAGGTTTTAGTACAAATGCTGTGTTGGCTTGAGAACTGCCATCAACTCCAACACGCCTTTTGTAAAATTCCTGCTCAATTTTATACGAGTATATAAGTTCTATTTTAGGCATGCTGTTTTTGGTTATCATCATGTTTTATCATGAATTATCTATACTGATATATAAAATAGGACCTTTGAATTTTGAAATTCATTCCACCTTTCCTGCACCTTTTACTCTGGATGGCTTGTGTCCGTTGAGTTTCTGGCATCAAGCAGTCCATTTCAACAGTCAGACTCACTTTCTTACCATGTTTTATGATAAATGTGGTTATTAGCATTCCTTAATATAAGAAATCTAACAGCCACAGATTGTTGGTGGATCCACTCCCTTATTATCGCTATTTACCTCAAAAAATGTGGGATTCATTTTTTAAATAATAATATTTTGGTGGGAAACATAGCCAATGCCTTTTTTTGGGACAGTATAGAGCTTTTAAGAATGTATTTCTCCATCTATTTATTCTCAAGGAGTTAATACATTTTTTGAAGTTTTCTGTTGTAATGTGAGAACTGCCCCAGTTAAACTTATTAAGGTAATGGTATACACACTATAGATATTTGTCAGGTTTTGTGATGTTTCAATTTTGAGTTCTGAATTGCTGTTTCAAATTTTGGAATCGCTAATCAGTTGTAGCATTAGTTCACATGTTTGATTATGCAAATTTGGCAATAATTTAAAACTGAACTGAGTGTTGGAATCATGGTTCAGAAAACCGGCGGTTACCGGCCGGTAACCGCCGGTAACCGGAAAAACCGGGCTGAAGCGGTAAGGAAAATCCCGGCCGGAAATTTTCAAATGAGATTTCGAATTTGTGACTGTATAATGCAGTTGGTAGGTTGGTTTAGGCATTGTTTGTGATAGATTAGCTATTGTAGGAGGTAAAAATGGATGAATTATTGTGATATGCAGCTAGTTTGGTTATTGGCAAACATGTTGGGCCCAGTGTGCTGGAAAGCACATTGGATGCTTGCCTTTGAGAGTGTTTTGCAGCACTTTAGCAGTAAAGAAAGTGCAGCAGCAGCAGCCACAGATGAAGGGGAGAAGAGAGCAGCAGCCAGGGGAGAAGAGGAGCAGCTGCAGCACGCTAGGGGGATGAGGAGCAGCTGCAGCAACACGCTAGGAGATAAGAGGAGCAGCTGCAGCAGCAAATAGAAGAAGAGCAGCAGCAGATCAGCAGCAAATAGAAGAAGAGTAGCAGCAGATCAGCATATTCATCTGAGTTTATCCGGTTTATCCGGTTTTTCACCGGTTTTCCCGGTTTCCGGCCGGTAACCGGTCCGGTTACCGGTCACATCCCGCTCCCCGCAAAATTTCCATTCAGCAAATTTTGACCGGTTTTTAACCGGGTTTTCCGGTAACCGGCCGGTTACCGGTACCGCCCGCCCGGCGGGATTTGATCCGGTTCCGGTTTTTCGATCCTTGGTTGGAATAAAGGTCTGAAGACAAGCCTTGTTGTGGAGCTACATTGAGTTTGAATCAAGCTGGCTTGAGCTCAGACTTGAGCTGAGCTATGCTTGCTTCTTTTTTATTCCTGGTCTCAAAGCCCATTCTGTGATGATACATATGATGGTCCTTCTATATACCTATCAAATTATATTATTTTGCCTTTTTCATTCTAATATTATAATGTCACTTCTGACTTCAGAGTGTGCATGGTCGGCGCGCTAATAATCAAAGAAACTCCCAGGCTGATACTGCAGATGTTGATTCTAAAACATCTGGTGGTTCAAAAGGGAACCACGTTGGCATCGGAATCAATGGTACTGAAGAAGCTGGACAACCTATCCCACGTAGACGGCAAAATAGAGGCAATAGAAAAGCAAACACCTCGCGTAAGCAGAGGTTCTTTGCTGGTAATTTTACAAATAATCCCAATAGCCGATCTCACTATGGTGGTGTTTCAGAAAGCCCCCCAAGCAATTCAATTGGATATTTCTATGGGTCTACTCCAGAAAACCACAGGTTAGATTAATAATTGAGGTTTCTTTTGGTAAAACCTATCCTTCTCTCTTTATCTCATATTGAGGTTATCTTAATTGACTGTTTGCCATTTCTTAGCTATAAAAGTTCAAAGCTGAGCTCATCTCCTCATGGAATTCCTACTGGGAGCTCACCTGTTGGATCTGTGCCCAAATCTTTCCCACCATTTCAGCATCCAAGCCATCAGCTTTTAGAGAAAAATAAATTCCAGCAACAAAGGTAAGTGGCTAAATGAGTAGCAGTGTACTTTAAAATTCTAATGCCCTTCAAATATTTTTTTTTATCAGTGCCTATTGATGTTGAAGTTTTTTGTTTTGTTTGTGAAGGTACAACAAGTTCAAAAATCGATGCCTCACTGAACGCAAAAAGTTAGGGATTGGTTGCAGCGAGGTGCAGCTTCCTCTGACATATTTCTCTTGCAGTGGCAACTTTATAACAAGACAAATATATAAAGCTGATCAAGTTTACTTTTTATGTTCACTACATACATTATCTTGGCATTGAATTGCTCGTCTCGTTAATGTTTTGGTCATTGCTGATTATATTTCGCGTTGAACACTTATGTTTGGTTTGATAAATTGTACTCATGCCCTTGTTCTATTCTCAATAGCTACGTTACAGTATTCTTTACATATTGTATGCATCCAATGGCATGCAGGAAATGAATTCGCTCTATCGTTTTTGGTCATACTATTTGAGAGATAATTTTAACGAAGATATGTATAGGCATTTTAAGAACTTTGCACTAGATGATGCAGCAGCAAACTACAGATATGGACTTGAGTGTCTCTTCAGATTTTATAGGTACGGATCTGAAAGTTCTAAAAATAAGGCTTCCAATTACATTTTCTATAGAGCAGCATCGATTACAGCCTTTTTTTTTGCAGTTATGGTTTGGAGAAAAACTTCCAGCGAAAAGTATACGAAGATTTTGAGCAGCTGACATTCGAATTCTACCATAAGGGTGATATTTATGGACTTGAAAAATACTGGTAATTGGTGGCTTTATTAGTTTGAATTTCTCTGTTGCTGCCTTTAGTAATGAAACTGCAATGCCACACTCTCTTTGGTGAAATTGTTGGCATGGATTTATTTTTACCTTTAGTGAAGGAACAAACAGTTGCTGCAATTCAATGGTGTGTTCGCCATATCTAATAGTAGCGACCTTATTGTTGTTGGGTCATCCCATGCTAAAGTTGCTGCAAATGCTATAGATGATAATACATGCAATTGCTACATGAGAGCGAGTGTAAACTTTATATTTCAAACCTGGTATAGCCTTGGGTTCCTCTTTTTTTTTTCAGTTTATTAATATTTTATGGGGTTTTGTAAGGAAGCCTGAAAAGGTAAATTATAAAATTAACTTCGACAAATTTGGCTTGCTGAATTGCTGAACTTAGCAGTTATAAGATTGTGTACTTTGTCGCTGACGGATTCTTTTTCTGATTGAACCAGGGCATTTCATCATTACCGAAATCAGGATAGCAGTCCCATAAACAAGCATCCAGAGTTGGAGAGGCTCCTAAGGGAGGAGTTCCGAACCATCGAGGACTTCAAGGCGAAGGAGAAGGCACAGAAGGCGGCGGAGAAAGAAGTCGGCAGCAGTAGTAGCAACACTGTGGTGGCGGGGACGGCAAGCCATAATAAGGCTGAGGCTAAGTAGGTTCAAGCTCGGCATGAAATTTTGGTGGTCATCCCACAAAAGGAGAAAATAGCAGCGTTTTTGTTCGGTGAAAACCAAGGATTTGGGTAGACACCTCTGTGCAGATTTTGCTCTCCCCTGCCGATACTTGTTGCTGTCCAGGAAATTTTCCTCTTCTTTTTTCTTCATTATCTTCCTGGCACCAGTGTGGGATTTGTACATAGAGATAGAATAATTACTTTTATTAAATGGACAAATTATAGAGCCTGGAGTTTAAAGACATGGTTCTGTCGTCGTTCTCTCCAGGACCATCCGATGATTGCTTCTCTCCTGGACCGTTATGGATGGTCCTTGTTCTCCGGTGGAGTCCTTGTTCTCTGGTGGAGTGTCTCATATCTGGTGGATCATTTTGCCTTGTTATGGGTTCGTTTTTGGCTTTGGCTTTAGTTTTGGTTTATCACTTTTAGCTTCAGTAACTATCTTTTAAATAGTACGTCATTTTAAGATAGGATTTACAGATAGATTGTAAAGTAGATATTGTATTGAGTTTAGCTATGTTGGTTAAAATTGTATGCGCTTGTGATTCGTCCGAGTACCTAAATGATAAATTTATCATTTATAGCACTGAAGATTTAAAGCAGTGGTACATCCGGATTTTTCTGCGGGGTAGTATCGTAGTAGTGAATCAAAAATTATGAGTCACGTTTCTAATAGTCTTCAGCACTAACTCGTATCACCACCACGCGGGGTCCTAGAATATTTGCAGTTAAAACATTAATTTTTACCAAAAATATTATTTAGAATGTGTGGTTTGAATATATGAAAATAGTACATGTGAATTTGTTATAAGAAATAATTTCATTATACTATACTTTTGTATAACTTATTGAAAATATATGATAGTAAAATTTAGTAGTCAGTGGCATAATATTAACTTTGAAAAGTCAAAAACATTAGTCTGTGATCTGAGGGAGTAGTACTGTAGAGTTTTTTTTTCCTCTCTCTCTAGCAAACCGTATCTTTCATCTTACCGTTACTGGAGTACTTATGGCACCATTTTACTCTCTTGACCTCTCATCTTTTCGAAGGCTGAAGCTTTGTTTGGTGTCGTGGTGGCTTTAGAAAACATTTTATTTCGCTGGTTTTGGATACACGTCTAAAAGCATCTATTTTAGAGGTAAAGCGAATGTATTTAGTTAAGTCCATGGAAGAATCTTTACTAATTTCAGTGTCACATTTCTGTTCATATCGAAAACAGTAAAACAAAAGTGTAACTTACTAAAGGCCACCACAGCGCGAAGTTAAGGTGGTGATCGGTTCGGCTTAAAAGCTCATGACTTATGGCTGAAAACACTGTAGCTGGCTGAAAAAAACACTGTAGTTGACAGATGCTTATTTAGCATAATTAAATTTAAAAAAAATATAAAAATATAAAAAATATGTTAGCCTATTATGTATAATACAAACAAATACGGAAAAAAGAACCGGCAAAAAAGCTCAACAAAAAGTCAAAAGTTCAAAAAAAGACGAAATTTATAAATAGTGAGAAATAAGCCAGAAGCCTCGCTAAAAACGAAGCCTTAACAGTGCATTAATAAATGGTTACAGACTTAACATATTAGAGCAAGTCCAATAATAGAGCCAAGTGTTTAGCTATAAGCCAAGTTATACAATAATCTGTCTTCTATTTGTCTACAAAAGATTTTTTTATTATTATGTGGTACCATGTCTCACATTCTCTTTCCTACTCCTCCTCACATACATTTATTATCTGGACCCACCACTGTATAGGCTCCCGTGTGCAGCTTGTTGCTTGCATGAGAGCCAAGCTCTCCTCTCTCTCCTCTCTTCTCTCCTCCACATCAGCAAAAATGCTGACTAGCTTGGCTATAAGACCATTATTGTACTTGCTCTTATAGACATAGCTTCCATCACATACCAGCCACACAAGGACTTCCCAGGCTGGACTTACTACGTACTGGAAACCCTTTTTAAGAACCTACGCTCAAAAGCTTAGGTTCCTTAATTGCATCCTTCGATGTACGAAACGCTCTTCACTCGAAGATGGGCAAGTAGTGTAGAACAAGACTCTTCCCCATTTGAGCAGTTTACCACTGTTGATTGAATTTGATTTTATGCTAACAAAAACATTGTTCTTAAAATGTAAGTAGTAACCGGGAGAAACTACGTGATGCTGTAGCGTGTTTCTTCGAACCAACAGTCCAACTTGTACCTATCAGATAAAGTCCTCACACGTTGGTAGTTCCGTCCAGCAGTTGTTCCATAAGATTTATAACGGTAGTTTCAAATTTTCTGAAAAGTACATATACTTTAATAAATTTTGCAAAACATATTTACAAATTATAGTATCATGCACACAAGGATCAACCATGATTCCTAACAAGTTGTTAAACATATTTGCACACTTTCAGAATCATGACACAAGGTATAGGTACATGGACTTAACATATTTGCAAAACACATTCGCAAATCTAAGTATCATGCTACAAGGATTATGTATAAGCTTCAATCATTTGTAAACCATATTTGCAAATATAAACCTTATACCACAAAAAGTAGGAAAGATGAGTTCAAATATTTGCAAAACATATTCACAATGTATGGTCCCATATTACAAGGATTCAACGCACGAGCCTCAACTATTTGCAAAACACATTCGCAAATAATAACATAATGCCACGGAGAGTTAGAGCAAGTGAGATTGAGCTATTAACACATGATAAGACTCAATCTACTAGACAAGACACCTTTTAATAGTACGACAACCTATATTAGTAATCCGGTTTTCTAACCAAGCGCCAAGACCGGTAAAAGACTAGAAGCACACCCTTAGCCCTGGCTAGTCAAACATTTGCCTTAAACATCCTCTTGAATCTTGATGACGCACATATTTACTTCAAGTCCAAGTCATTATCTTATCATTGTATAATTAAAAACATATGCATATATTCAACTTAGACTTTTGATGGAGTTTAATCTATATCTTGGATCCGAGAAATGCAATAAGATATAAGAATATGATGTCGAATACATACCTCCATGATTTTCACCTTTTCATCTAAATGAGACTAAGCGATGTCATAATTAACAAATGAGTTAGTCTTATATTTGCATTTATTATTAATCATATCCAAATGAGACTATACAATATTATAGTTAATAAACAAGTTAGTCTCACAATTGCATTTGTCATTATCACCAAAACCTACTTAATGAAACTTGAACTTATAGTGGGCCATTGATGACTTATAGTGGCATGGGCCAGTGGTGCAACAAGCTGACAGGAGTGGGTGTCGCCACCCCGGTGCAAGCCGCCATGGAACACGCTGCTTTTGGATCCTATCGCCATCAAGCATGCTGTCGCCTGTGTGCAAGCCTCCATGGAGCGCCGCGGAGACGCCTATGACCACTGCGCATCACCCTCCTCTTTATGTCGCTGCCCCCTCTTGCGATGGCTAAGGTGGGCACTAGCACCACCACTCTTATCTCTATCGTAAGCACAACGAGCTCGTCGAAACTCGCCAAAACGTGTTGAATTTTATTGAAACTTTTGGTTGAAACCTATTGAAACTTGTTGAACCTCTTTGACTAAAACTTGTTGAAACTTGAGTTCCAAAATCTAAAACTCGTTAAAACTTTGTCTTGGAATATTTTGAAACTTCTAAAAATATGTCAAACTCATTGAAACATGAAAATTTTTAAAAGTTTTCTTGAAACTTGTTGAAACAACATGACCCTGCTCAATGTGGCTTATAAACCATGGCTTCTATTTTTTTTGCACTATAGTGACTGAAAATGTATCGTAACGATTGTTAGCTTTTTCTGAGTAATTAAATTTTAAACATAAAAAATAAAAATGTTATGTCATCATAGACAATGCAAAGGAATAAGGAGAAAAAAGAAAAAAAAAGAAATTAAGAAGTCAGAAGTTGAAACTGTTTGGAATGGGACCTTATTGCTATACTATTGCAATGGTATACCCTTGTCTAGGTCCTTTTTTGGACTACGGCTGATAGTTTTTGGCAGTGACTAATGGTTTTTGTCTACGCTTTTCGAGATGATGGCATACGGGGGAGACGCCGACTCGGACAACACAAACGGTTTTGAGCTTGAAAAGCCGTTTGAAGAAGCAACTTCTAGAAACCGTTTGAAGAAGTCATCCCATTTATTTTAGCTTTCGAAGAAGCCAAAGCCAAAAATCGCAAAGAAGCCAAATAAGTCATGACCCTAGTCTCTTCCTTAGTTATTATAAGAAGGCACGTATCTGAAGCATCAACCTAACAGGCTATAGGAGCAAATAGGTGGCTAGGGATGAAAACGGATCGAATACAAATTGAATAGTGCGCTTACCATATTTGTATTCGTATTTTGTAAACGCATATGAATATGAATCCGAATATTCTCGAATACGAATACGAATCAAATATTATAACGTATACGAATTCGAATCACATATCTACTCAATTCGGTCGGATCCAGATATCCTCATAACTTATGTAGTATGAAGACATTGATGGTATTTTATCCCTGTACAATCACGCTTAATTATTCTAATTCAATTACTTCACCTAAAGAAAGAGGAATTTATATTCAATTAAAAAAACTTATCTAACTAATTAGTTGTATTGTAATAAAATATGCATATTGCTTTATCGAATACGAATATGTATAGTCCAAATAAAATAACATTTCAGATGATAAAAATCTATACCATATCTGCATCCATATTTTTTTATGCAAATATGAATTCGAGTAGGATAGAAATTATTAATCGAATGAAAAATCAATACTGTATTTATATCATATCCAATGTAATAATAAAATAATATAAATAATTTGGATCCACTTCCCCCTAACGGTGGCGTTAGTTGGGCAGCTTTCCAGGGAGCATTTCCAGGGAGCCACAAACATGTTAAGGAACCGTCGCTGGCGACCAGTCCGATCGATTCCTCTGCTTAGAACAAATCGAATTAATCACAGAAGACAGAATAATTGATTGAACACACAGATAGAGGTAGAGAGAACTTCTGGTCTTTCTTTATTAATTTTTGATTGCTTGTGTACAAAATATGCCGGTACGGCTCCCTATTTATAGTCTCTGGTGAGGTGCCCATAATGGGCCAGGTCTGCTGGCCTGGACCTAAGTTTCCTAACACTCCCCATCGGGCACTCATCCGACACGTTCATGCCTCGTTAAAATTCCATAAAACCCAGTGGAAAAAATTTGGAGAAAGAGTACATGATACATGTTATGTTGCGATGCATGAATTGCCTCATTAAAAATCTTGGCCGAGAAACTTCAGGAAACTCGTCAAGGGAAAAATAGTACAATTCACCCAATTTCATTTAGTCTTCAGGACTTTATTCTTTTGGGTACTTAATCTTAATGATCAAGATTTATAAGTGGGCTTGAGAGAATTCTCCCCCTGAATTCTGCACTTCTCTAAGTCTTATCATTCCAATCCCTTGCACGCACCTTTCAAAGCTAGATGCGGGGAGTGACTTAGTGAGCAAATCTGCCAGATTTTCATAAGACTTAGTATGCAGTACTTTAATCTCGTCCATCTTTTGCAATTCATGAGCATGGAAGAACTTGGGGTTGATATGCTTTGTAAGATGACTCTTCACATAGCCCGTTTGCACTTGTGCAACACAAGCGGCATTATCTTCATAGATAATTGTGGGGGTTTGCACAATGTTCATTCCACATGACTGCTGGATGTGGTGAACCATTCGGCGGAGCCAAGCGCACTCTCGTACGGCTTCATACAGTGCTATAATTTCTGACTGGTTTGTCGAAGTAGCTACAAGACTTTGCTTAGACGATTTCCAAGAAATTGCAGTTCCACCACACAGGAATACATAGCCTGTTTGTGACCTTGCGGTATGCGGGTCAGACAGTTACCCAATATCTGCATAGCCAATCAAGTTCAGATCTTGATTCTTTCTGTAAAACAATCCAAGGTGCTTGCTTCCTTGGAGGTATCGGAAGATGTCCTTTATGCCCTGCCAATGCCTTTTAGTAGGTTCTGCAATGTACCTTGCTAATAGGTTCACGGCAAATGCAATGTCCGATCTAGTGCAGTTTGCTAAGTACATGAGTGCTCCCACCGCACTGAAGTATGGGAATTCCGGTCCCAGGACTTCCTCCCCTTCTTCCCTAGGTCGGAAAGGATCTTTTTCTTGCTGTAAGGACCTCCCGATCATCGGTATTTTCGATGGGGATGCCTTCTCAAAGCCAAACCTTTCTAACACCTTCTGGGTGTAAGCCGACTGATGTACCAAGATTCCTTCGGGGACATGCTCAAGCTGCAGGCCTAAGCAGAACTTGGTGTTGCCTAATTCTTTCATTTCAAATTCTGACTCCAAGTAGGAGCTTGCTTCTTTTATGTCTTCTACTATCCCGATGATGTTAAGATCATCTACATATACTGAGATTATACATAATCTATTCTGGAATCGCCGTATAAATACACAAGGGCAGTCTTCATTGTTCGTGTAGCCTTTCTTGCAGAGAAAGTCGCTTAAGTGATTATACCACATTCTTCCGGATTGCTTCTGTCCATATAATGACTTTAGTCCATACAATGACTTTCTGAGTTTCACACTGTACAGATTTCTATTTGCTCTGTCTTGGTTCGGGAGAAGGATTCCTTCAGGGACTTTCATATAAATCTCCGAATCCAAGTTACCATAAAGGTATGCAGTCACCACATCCATCAATTTCATTTCTAAGTTCAAGTTCACTGCCATTGAGATCAAATATCTAAAGGTAATCCCACTCATGACCGGGGGTAGGTTTCTTCATAATCAACTCCAGGACGTTGAGTGAAATCTTGTACTACTAGCCTTGCTTTGTATCTCACTACTTCGTTTCTTTCATTTCTCTTTCGAACAAATACCCACTTGTGCCCTATAGGATGCACATGGGGAGGTGTGCGACATACGGGCCCAAACACTTCTCTTTTATTCATAGATAGCAATTCAGTTGCTATTGCCTTCTTCCAATATCCCAATCTGATCTTTTCTTATATTCAGCGAGCGATGCAGGCTCAGGACCAAGATCGATGATGGTGGCAATTTTCTTTGCGAAGTAGATATCGATATTGGCTGTTGTCCTGTTCAGGAACTCTGTCGGGACCCCGGATTTCCGAACCCGGACCCTCTGTGTATTACTGCACTAGTCCCAGATCAAAGCTAGTGCACACAGTTAAACAGAATGGAAAACATCACCAACAGCGATTTATTACAATAATTGAGAGTACCGACCGAAAGGTCTCCTTATTACAATAGAGGTTTAAGACCTCGCACACACGAAACACAGCGGAAGCAAAAGATAACTCGATGACGACCCATCAATACGCCACAGGCAATTGACTGGGGAAGCGCGACCTAGTTCTCCGGGAAGAATCCATCGCAGCCACACGCGAAGCAGTAGTCATAGTCACCTTCTTGAGCTTCAACTTCCTCTGAGATTTGTTTTTGAGTGTAGCATGTGAGTACATAAAGTACTCCGCAAGTCTTGGGAAAAATGCATAGATGCAAGGCTTGACAAAGGAAGGCTATATGGCTCTTTTAGCACAAAGCAACATTTTAAATTACCATTAATCAAATTCAAAGGCATCAAGTTAATCAAATAAATGTTTTAACAGAACTACATTAACTTAATAGTGAAGGTTCCATCCACCAACACTAGATAACAAATTTTAAAGTTTCGGGTTCCAATCACCCTCTCTGGCTCCAACCGCCAGAATACCCTTCCAAGAGTTCCCTCCACTCTCGGAACACAAATTCTTGATTTTTAAAACCAAAACCAGAAATCTACCATGTGAATGCATTCCTTGCCCGCCCTTGACCGTGGGCACGGCTATTCGAATAGTCTTACACTCTGCAGAGGTTGTACAACTTTACCCACAAGAGATAATTTATCCTAAAAGTCAACACGCTTCCTTTGGCATGAGACCCAGATAAAATATCACAAAGCCTTTACCTTACTCTAATCTAGCTAGATACCACCCGCTGAGGTTTCACCGCAGGTAGGCTAACTGCCCGAACCGAAGCCCCCTCTTGCGCCATATGAGTACAGTAAATCCCTGTCCCTCACTGTGGATAACCAGTCCATCTCTGGCACCCACTTTCCACTGGTGGCACCTAAACTAGACTATCATAAGTTAGTCAGCTAGGTCGTACCCATATAGACTTGTGGTTGTACGGTTAATGCTCAGTCTGGACAAACACAAGCGTCGGTCCTTAATTGACTAGGGTGGAACATACACTTAACAAGATCTCGTGCTAACTGCACCAAGCCAAACCAACCATCCACCCTAATCTAAATCAACTTTGACATTTTATTTTATTTTAAAAGATCAGTGGCAACTCCAATTACCACTACATTTACAAACACAAGGGTTCAATAATAAATATTAGTTTCCCATTTTCAAGATTTAAGAAATATTCATTAGCATGGCTAAGCATTGTACTACCACTCTAATATCAACAAGTAATTATAATACTCTCATTAATGAGACAAAGGAAATTCTATGGTGACAAGAGTACATGGCATTCAACTTCAATGGAGGGCATAGCAAGTTGGAATAACTAGTTCCTAGAGATTTGAACTAATATTTTATGTAAATAGCAATGCACATAATTTAAAATAGTTTGAAAACATTTCAAATCATGGGTTCAAGATGATCAAAGGAGACTTGCCTTCTTGCAGATTCTCTGGGTCTTCTTGCTGTTGGGTGGAGTGATCGTCGACAACGTTGGAATCTACGCGATAGAAACGAAGCAAACCAAACAAATAATTACAAACAAAATTCAAATAAAATCCAAAAATTCAAAAGAGGCCATATTTGGGTAGATCATGATTTTAGATGAATTTAGAAATTTGAATGGCTGAAATTGGAGTTAAAACGAGAAAGTTATGATCATTTGAAATTCTCAGTTTGAATAAATCCAGAAATTCGAAAATTTCTGACAGGTGGGACCCACTGGGATATTTAATTTTTAATCTTTTATTTTATTCCGAGAATCTGACAGGTGGGACCCACTGACCAGTAGACCCTCTGCGGTCACTGACATGTGGGACCCCTCTGCCAGTGATCTCATCTGCCTTGGTCACTGACAGGTGGGACCCACTGGGATCTGGACCCACTTGTCAGAGGCTGGCGCAGACAGATGGGACCCAGGCGGCAGTGGCCCGCACAGACGGCTGCCGCTGACGGTGGGACCCACTTGTCAGCGCGGAAAATAAACGAAAAACTCAACCCAGCGCGCGGAGCCGAAGGCTCGAACGCGCACCGGGGAGTTGAAATCGCGCGCTGCTAACCAGAGGGGAGGGGGAGGCTTTGCCTACCCATAAAGGGCAGCAAATCCCTTTGAGGGATACCTTCGGGTGGCCCGGGCAGCGATGGTCGGAGGCGACGGCGCCGGCGGCGAGGATGGGCCGGAGAGGTTCAGGCGGTGCGTAGATTGTAATCTGCGTGCGAAGGGGGTTTGGTTGGAGGAGTTGGTGAGGTCCGGGGATGAACGGAGACGGCCGGCGGCGAGGGAGCAGCGGAGGCAGCTCGGGTGCTCCGGTGCGACGACGCTCCGGCGACGGGAAGAGGTGGCCGAGGTGCCCAGGAGATCCGCCGATGCTCGGAGAATCTGCAGGTGGCGACTACGGGCTCCGGGGAGGTCTGAGGCGGCGGGGAGAGCTCGTCGGAGTTGGGCGGGGCTCGCGGAGAGAGAAGCTCGGCTGCGGGGCGTCTCAGGGCTCCGGAGAAGAGGTGGAGGGTGCTGGGAGGTGGTGCGGGGAGAGGCGAAGGCCGAGGGGCTATTTATAGGGCTCGGGGAGGGGTGAGGCAGCGGGAATTCCTCGCCGAAGTCGACGGCCGAGGCTGATTCAAATTTGGGGATAAGCCGTCGGAGGCAACGCGGAGCTCCGGGCTTTTAGGGGATAAGACGCTTATCCCCCCGGTAGTTTGAATCCGCGTTCAATTCGAAGAAAGAGGCCGAGTTCGAGCGGGATTCGGTCGCCGGATTCTTCGGGAGAGAGAGAAAGGGAAGAGGAGTCCGGCGTCCGCGCGGAGACGACGGAACTGACCAGCGGGGCCCGCAGTCAGCGAGAGCGGGGCGCGTGGTGCGGATGGCGGCCACGTAACTCCGATGCAGATCGGGCGGCGGGCGCGCTTAAGTGGGAGGGAGCGGTGGATTGAGGCCGGGCGCGAAGACGCGGCTCATCCGAGCCGTCCACGCGTCGGGCGAGGAGGAGGGGAAGGCGGGGCTGAGGCTGACGGGCCGGGCCCGCTAGGCAGCGAGGGAAGGGGAGGGGTGGCCTGGATTTGGCCGAGCGGCGACGTGGGCGGTCCTGGGCCGTCCACGCGTCGGCTGGAGGGAGGGGGATGAGTTTTTATTTTCGATTTTGATTTTATATTTCCAGAAAATGCTAAGTAATTATTTAGGCCTCAGAAAAATATGAAAATACCTCCAAAAATTCCAGAAAAATCCACAGAAGCTCCTGGACACATTTTGGACTAAGTAAAATTATTTCCAGCTATTGATGGTATTTAATTTTTATACTTTAAATTAATTTTAAATATTAAAAATAGGTTTTAAATTCCAGAAATTCAGAAAAGCCAAATAAATTTCCAATTACCTTAAAATAATTAACTTGAATTTAATTTTTTCTAAAAAGCAAAATTTTGGGATGTGACAAACCTACCCCCCTTAGAAAGAATCTCGACCCCGAGATTCGGATGGACTGGGAAAAAGGTCGGGGAATTCTTCTCTTAGGTCCTCTTCACGCTCCCAAGTTGCTTCCGATTCCGAATGGTTGCTCCACTGCACTTTACAGAACTTAATGACCTTGCTGCGCGTACGACGCTCTGCTTCCTCCAATATCTTGACTGGATACTCTGAATAGGTGAGGTCCTCCTTTACGTTTATTTCATCTAGAGGCATCTGCTCTTCTGGCACTCTGAGACACTTTCTTAGCTGGGACACATGGAAAACATCATGCACTTTTGACAGCTGAGGCGGAAGCTCCAATTGATAAGCCACTTCCCCTCTTTTTGCTATAACAGGAAAAGGTCCAATGAATCTAGGAGCAAGCTTTCCACTGACTCCGAAACGTCTCATTCCTTTGAGAGGTGACACTTTCAAATAAACGTGATCCCCAGGTACAAACTCTAATGCCCTTCGACGATTGTCCGCATAGCTCTTTTGCCTCGTCTGTGCTGTTTTTAACCTATCCTGAATTAAGCGAACTTGTTCCTCTGCCTGTTTCAACACATCTGGCCCAAACACTTGTCCTTCTCCTGCTTCCTTCCAGTATAACGGCGTCCTACATTTTCTGCCATACAAGGCTTCAAACGGAGACATTTGCAAGCTGGATTGATAACTATTATTGTAGGAGAACTCTGCATAGGGCAAACTTTGATCCCAGTTAGTCTTGTTTGCTAGGACACAAGCTCTCAACATATCTTCCAAGATTTGATTTACTCTTTCTGTCTGCCCATCTGTCTGTGGATGATAAGCCGTACTGAAGTTTAGGTTCGTGCCCAAAAGTTCATGCAGCTTTTGCCAAAATCTTGAAGTGAATTGAGTTCCTCGATCTGACACAATCCTCTTGGGAACTCCATGCAAACTCACAATCCTTGACATGTACAACTCTGTGAGTCTATCGCCCGAATAGGTGGTTTTTACTGGAATGAAATGAGCGACTTTCGTCAGACGGTCCACAATAACCCAAATCGAATCATGCCCAGATTTGGTTCTCGGTAACCCAGTTATAAAATCCATACCAATTTCTTCCCATTTCCACTCAGGGATCTGCAATGGTTGCAAAAGTCCAGCAGGTCTCTGGTGTTCAGCTTTAATCCGCTGGCACACATCACACAAAGCTACATACTCTGCAATCTCTCTTTTCATACCTGCCCACCAATATCTTTCTTTGAGATCTTGGTACATCTTGGTACTCCCAGGGTGAATTGAGTATTTAGCTTCGTGGGCTTCTTTCATGATTAACTCTTTTATCTCCTTCCTCTCAGGCACCATAATTCTTTTTCCAAACCAAACGGTACCTTGTTCATCCTCTGAAAATTCTGATGCTTTCCCTTTCTTCATATTATCCTTGATCTCCTGGACACACTTGTCCTCCTTTTGAGCTGTTCTGATTTGATCCTCTAAGGTTGGTTGAACTTCCAAAGTGGCTAAGAACCCCTCTTCTACTACTTGTAAGTTGAGCCGCTGAAATTCCTCTTGAAGTGCTGGCATACTATCTTTAATCCATAGCTTGGTACAGTAACTCTTTCGACTCAAAGCGTCAGCTACCACATTAGCCTTTCCCGGATGATAATGTATCCCAATATCATAATCCTTTATCAACTCAAGCCATCTCCTTTGCCTCATGTTGAGATCGGGTTGAGTAAATATATACTTCAAACTTTTGTGGTCTGTATAAATCTCACAGCGATTACCAATCAGATAATGCCTCCATATTTTTAGAGCGTGCACAACGGCTGCAAGTTCTAAATCATGGGTTGGGTAATTCTCCTCATGGGGCCGCAATTGCCTTGAAGCATAGGCTACTACCTTTTTTTTCTTGCATCAGAACACAGCCTAACCCTTGTCTGGACGCATCACAGAAGACTTCAAAATCCTTCCTAATATCCGGGAGTGTTAACACGGGCGCAGATGTCAACCTCTTCTTCAGTTCTTGAAAACTGTCTTCACACGATTTACTCCATTCAAACTTCTTTTCCTTCTTTAGCAACTGGGTAAGAGGTCTTGCAAGTTTGGAGAAGCCTTCAATGAAGCGACGATAGTAACCGGCCAATCCAAGAAAACTTCTGATCTCGGTTACTGACTTGGGTTGCGTCCAATTCAGCACATCATTTACTTTCTCAGGGTCTACGGATACTCCTGCTGCGGAAATTACATGACCCAAGAAAGCTACTTTCTTCAACCAGAACTCGCACTTACTAAACTTGGCATATAAATGGTGTTTCCTGAGCCTTTCCAAAACTATCCTTAGATGCTCTACATGCTCTTCCTCAGTCTTGGAGTATATCAAAATATCATCGATGAATACCACGACAAACTTATCTAAATATTCCATGAACACCTTATTCATCAGGTTCATAAAATATGCGGGTGCATTTGTTAAGCCAAACGACATCACTGTATACTCATACAATCCGTATCGAGTAGCAAAGGCTGTCTTCGGTATATCCTCTGGTCTTATCTTTAATTGGTGATAACCTGACCGAAGGTCAATCTTGGAGAAGACACATGAACCCTTCAATTGGTCAAACAGATCATCTATCCGAGGCAAAGGATATTTGTTCTTGATCGTCACATCATTCAATGATCGATAGTCCACACACATGCGAAGGCTACCATCCTTCTTCTTTACTAGCAGTACGGGCGCTCCCCAGGGTGACGAGCTGGGTCTTACAAATCCTTTATCTAGCAACTCTTCAATCTGCTTCTTAACTTCAGCCAAATCATTTGTAGACATACGGTAGGGTCTCTTTGAAATCGGAGCTGTACCAGGTACCAGGTTGATAACAAACTCAATTTCCCTATCTGGTGGCATTCCTGGCAAATCTTCAGGGAATACATCTGGGTATTCACATGCTATCGGCACCTTCTCCAAGGTTATTCCCTTCAAACTGTTTAACTTACCCACCTTCTGGGAATGTGCCTTTGACTGAAACCTTACTTGTGTCCCTTCCGTGTTGGTAAGAGTAACAGCACGGTCGGCACAATCTATCTTTCCTTTATACTTGGCTAACCAATCCATACCAAGTATTACATCTAAACCCTTGGAGTCTATTATAATAAGATTTGCTAGGAACTTAACTCCATTAATATCCACAGTTGCGTTAGGGCAAACCGTGTTAGTCCTCATTTCCTTTCCAGGGGATTGGACTAGCATGGGGTTCTGTAATCTACGCACATCCCAATTATATCTTTCAACAACATCTTTTGACACAAAAGAATGCAAAGCTCCAGAATCAAATAATGCTGATGCAGGTACTGAGTTGACAAGAAACTTACCCAGAACTACGTCGGGTGCATCCTGGGCTGCTTCCGCGGTCACATGGTTGAGATGTCCCCTGCTCATTGCCTGCGGAGTCTTTGGAGTTTGAGGTGTCCCACGGCCTTGTCCTGTAGTTGGAGCTCGTGTTGGTGTGGTCCCCAAATTGAAACGAACTGGGGTCACCGCTGGGCGCTTCTGGGGACAGTTACTGGCATAATGCCCCATGTTCTTGCAGTTAAAACACTGCACTCCTGCTGCTGAAGTCCGGTTTTGCTGGGGTTGAACACTATTGCCTGTCCGGGGAACTTGTTGGTTTGGGCGAGGTCCAGTGAATGGAGTCCTTGGTGCACTTGGTTCTGAGGTTCTGTGGAACTGAGGTGGATTAGGGCGAAACCGAGAACTACTCGCGCCCTGCTGCGCTTGAAACTTTCTCTTCCTGCTCTCATACAGCTGACGTTGAGCATCTTCTTGTACCAAAGCTTTGTTCACCATATGCTGGAAAGTTGAATAATCATTGGACACTAGCTGCACCTTGAGGTTAGGGTTGAGTCCCTGCATGAACCTCCAGATCTTGGTCGCCTCAGATGTGATCTCTTCAGATACATACCTGTACAGCTGGGTGAACTTGTTCAGGTATTCGGAAACGCTGAGGTTTCCCTGCTGCAGCTGGTAAAATTCTCTCTTCTTCATGTCCATTATTCCCGTAGGAATATGCGCAGTGCGAAAAGCTTCCACGAACTCATCCCACGTGATAGCTTGTGCATTTCGATGAGCGGCGCGGTAATTTTCCCACCAATTAGCAGCAATCCCCTTGAGTTGGTGGGCAGCATACAACACCTTTTCATTGTCATTGCACTGGGCTAGGACCAACTTCCTTTCCACATCCTTAATCCAATCATCTGCCTCCATGGGATCTACGGATCCAGCAAAAGTAGGAGGCCTTGTCCTCATAAATTCTCCCATCTTAGACTGGGGAGCTTGGTTGGGTGCCTGCGGAGCTTGCTGCACTTGGTTCTGCGCCAAAGCTTGAAGTAGTTGCAGTTGCATGGCCATCATCTGCTCCAAATTAGGGGCTTGAGCAGGAGGTGGTGGAATATTGTTCTCTGGCTGATTGTTGGCATCACGGCTGCTGTCAGGGTTGCTCCTTGTGTTCACCATCTGAAGCGGTTTCAGTAGAAGGTAAGAGGGAATTAGCAAAGGTAAGAGATTCAGGGAGACTAAGCCACATCCCAAACCAACACACAAGAAAGAAATAGGCATTTCAATTTTTAGCAAAAGAACTTTTATTGAAACCAACCTAGTTTTAAGAATGGCTGTACCACAGTGCACTTAGGCTTGGTACAGTCCATCTAGCACACCAAAACATAATAAAACGTTCTAATAACGCGGACATTTTATTTGGGTACTACTGACTCAAAAGACTACTAATCCTCTCCAAAGATGCACTCCTCAGGGCCCTCCTCGGGTTCTTCTTCCGGTTCTTCCTCTGGTTCTTCTTCTGGTTCTTCTTGCTCATTTACGTGATGTCGTGAGCAATCACAAGCGGTCGAAACACGGGGACGGTTGCGACTAAAGGCAGTCGAGCGCGAGCGGGAAGGGGAAGGCTTGCGCTTCGTGAGGATGATGACGGGTGGCTGACTGGGGCGATGCACCTTCTTGCGTGCTGTGAGCCTGGTACGGAGTCCTGCAGGTCGTAATGGTGCGCGGTTGTTGGGGACGGCAGCTGGCACTGGCGAAGACGGCGTGTAGTCTGGTACAGCTTTGAGACGTCTTAGTCCAAACTCGTCTGTCTGGTCCCGAAGAAGCTGTGCGCGGAGAGTGTCGGAGTGCTGATAACTGGAAGTGAGAAGCATCCGGAGTTGTCCTATTTCCTCTTGAGCTCTAGCATAAGTGACTGCCATCGCCTGGGTGAGCTGCACCTGATGTGACAGTCGAGGGTCGTCAACTGGAATGTCAAAAGGATCTGGATACCTCTGTCCTGCTCGAGGGTTGATGAAGAAGCAAAAAGGGGACTGATGTACAGCATCCTTGTGCAAATGGCACAACTCGTCAATGGCGAGACGTGCTGCATCCTGGACAGCGTCGAAACAGCGGGACCGAGGGTGTTTGATTGGGTATTTTTGGGAGTTGAATTCCCCATCCCGTGCATACAGGAATACCTCCATCGACCACAAGTCTCGATCCAGGATCCGTGTCTTCCGTCCCCTGAAAATGGGCGGCTGACGGTACTCCAAGCACTGCATCAACTGTCGGAGAAGGCTAGCGAAATCTCCAGCATCCTCCCCATGTGAGTAATAGTCCCACAGGGCAGCGGCCATCTACAAAGTTGAGTAACAGAAAAGATTAGTAAAAAGTTTTCAAAAGGGAGTGTAAAGACAAGAACGGAATACTAGAAAGAGGAGAGTAGAAGCAAAGAAACTTATGTATTTTTAACATACTTTTTATAAATACAAATCCTTAGGGTTTTGCCATTCTTAATCTAGATCACGTCCTACAGTCAACCTGGCTCTGATACCATCTCTGTCGGGACCCCGGATTTCCGAACCCGGACCCTCTGTGTATTACTGCACTAGTCCCAGATCAAAGCTAGTGCACACAGTTAAACAGAATGGAAAACATCACCAACAGCGATTTATTACAATAATTGAGAGTACCGACCGAAAGGTCTCCTTATTACAATAGAGGTTTAAGACCTCGCACACACGAAACACAGCGGAAGCAAAAGATAACTCGATGACGACCCATCAATACGCCACAGGCAATTGACTGGGGAAGCGCGACCTAGTTCTCCGGGAAGAATCCATCGCAGCCACACGCGAAGCAGTAGTCATAGTCACCTTCTTGAGCTTCAACTTCCTCTGAGATTTGTTTTTGAGTGTAGCATGTGAGTACATAAAGTACTCCGCAAGTCTTGGGAAAAATGCATAGATGCAAGGCTTGACAAAGGAAGGCTATATGGCTCTTTTAGCACAAAGCAACATTTTAAATTACCATTAATCAAATTCAAAGGCATCAAGTTAATCAAATAAATGTTTTAACAGAACTACATTAACTTAATAGTGAAGGTTCCATCCACCAACACTAGATAACAAATTTTAAAGTTTCGGGTTCCAATCACCCTCTCTGGCTCCAACCGCCAGAATACCCTTCCAAGAGTTCCCTCCACTCTCGGAACACAAATTCTTGATTTTTAAAACCAAAACCAGAAATCTACCATGTGAATGCATTCCTTGCCCGCCCTTGACCGTGGGCACGGCTATTCGAATAGTCTTACACTCTGCAGAGGTTGTACAACTTTACCCACAAGAGATAATTTATCCTAAAAGTCAACACGCTTCCTTTGGCATGAGACCCAGATAAAATATCACAAAGCCTTTACCTTACTCTAATCTAGCTAGATACCACCCGCTGAGGTTTCACCGCAGGTAGGCTAACTGCCCGAACCGAAGCCCCCTCTTGCGCCATATGAGTACAGTAAATCCCTGTCCCTCACTGTGGATAACCAGTCCATCTCTGACACCCACTTTCCACTGGTGGCACCTAAACTAGACTATCATAAGTTAGTCAGCTAGGTCGTACCCATATAGACTTGTGGTTGTACGGTTAATGCTCAGTCTGGACAAACACAAGCGTCGGTCCTTAATTGACTAGGGTGGAACATACACTTAACAAGATCTCGTGCTAACTGCACCAAGCCAAACCAACCATCCACCCTAATCTAAATCAACTTTGACATTTTATTTTATTTTAAAAGATCAGTGGCAACTCCAATTACCACTACATTTACAAACACAAGGGTTCAATAATAAATATTAGTTTCCCATTTTCAAGATTTAAGAAATATTCATTAGCATGGCTAAGCATTGTACTACCACTCTAATATCAACAAGTAATTATAATACTCTCATTAATGAGACAAAGGAAATTCTATGGTGACAAGAGTACATGGCATTCAACTTCAATGGAGGGCATAGCAAGTTGGAATAACTAGTTCCTAGAGATTTGAACTAATATTTTATGTAAATAGCAATGCACATAATTTAAAATAGTTTGAAAACATTTCAAATCATGGGTTCAAGATGATCAAAGGAGACTTGCCTTCTTGCAGATTCTCTGGGTCTTCTTGCTGTTGGGTGGAGTGATCGTCGACAACGTTGGAATCTACGCGATAGAAACGAAGCAAACCAAACAAATAATTACAAACAAAATTCAAATAAAATCCAAAAATTCAAAAGAGGCCATATTTGGGTAGATCATGATTTTAGATGAATTTAGAAATTTGAATGGCTGAAATTGGAGTTAAAACGAGAAAGTTATGATCATTTGAAATTCTCAGTTTGAATAAATCCAGAAATTCGAAAATTTCTGACAGGTGGGACCCACTGGGATATTTAATTTTTAATCTTTTATTTTATTCCGAGAATCTGACAGGTGGGACCCACTGACCAGTAGACCCTCTGCGGTCACTGACATGTGGGACCCCTCTGCCAGTGACCTCATCTGCCTTGGTCACTGACAGGTGGGACCCACTGGGATCTGGACCCACTTGTCAGAGGCTGGCGCAGACAGATGGGACCCAGGCGGCAGTGGCCCGCACAGACGGCTGCCGCTGACGGTGGGACCCACTTGTCAGCGCGGAAAATAAACGAAAAACTCAACCCAGCGCGCGGAGCCGAAGGCTCGAACGCGCACCGGGGAGTTGAAATCGCGCGCTGCTAACCAGAGGGGAGGGGGAGGCTTTGCCTACCCATAAAGGGCAGCAAATCCCTTTGAGGGATACCTTCGGGTGGCCCGGGCAGCGATGGTCGGAGGCGACGGCGCCGGCGGCGAGGATGGGCCGGAGAGGTTCAGGCGGTGCGTAGATTGTAATCTGCGTGCGAAGGGGGTTTGGTTGGAGGAGTTGGTGAGGTCCGGGGATGAACGGAGACGACCGGCGGCGAGGGAGCAGCGGAGGCAGCTCGGGTGCTCCGGTGCGACGACGCTCCGGCGACGGGAAGAGGTGGCCGAGGTGCCCATGAGATCCGCCGATGCTCGGAGAATCTGCAGGTGGCGGCTACGGGCTCCGGGGAGGTCTGAGGCGGCGGGGAGAGCTCGTCGGAGTTGGGCGGGGCTCGCGGAGAGAGAAGCTCGGCTGCGGGGCGTCTCAGGGCTCCGGAGAAGAGGTGGAGGGTGCTGGGAGGTGGTGCGGGGAGAGGCGAAGGCCGAGGGGCTATTTATAGGGCTCGGGGAGGGGTGAGGCAGCGGGAATTCCTCGCCGAAGTCGACGGCCGAGGCTGATTCAAATTTGGGGATAAGCCGTCGGAGGCAACGCGGAGCTCCGGGCTTTTAGGGGATAAGACGCTTATCCCCCCGGTAGTTTGAATCCGCGTTCAATTCGAAGAAAGAGGCCGAGTTCGAGCGGGATTCGGTCGCCGGATTCTTCGGGAGAGAGAGAAAGGGAAGAGGAGTCCGGCGTCCGCGCGGAGACGACGGAACTGACCAGCGGGGCCCGCAGTCAGCGAGAGCGGGGCGCGTGGTGCGGATGGCGGCCACGTAACTCCGATGCAGATCGGGCGGCGGGCGCGCTTAAGTGGGAGGGAGCGGTGGATTGAGGCCGGGCGCGAAGACGCGGCTCATCCGAGCTGTCCACGCGTCGGGCGAGGAGGAGGGGAAGGCGGGGCTGAGGCTGACGGGCCGGGCCCGCTAGGCAGCGAGGGAAGGGGAGGGGTGGCCTGGATTTGGCCGAGCGGCGACGTGGGCGGTCCTGGGCCGTCCACGCGTCGGCTGGAGGGAGGGGGATGAGTTTTTATTTTCGATTTTGATTTTATATTTCCAGAAAATGCTAAGTAATTATTTATGCCTCAGAAAAATATGAAAATACCTCCAAAAATTCCAGAAAAATTCACAGAAGCTCCTGAACACATTTTGGACTAAGTAAAATTATTTCCAGCTATTGATGGTATTTAATTTTTATACTTTAAATTAATTTTAAATATTAAAAATAGGTTTTAAATTCCAGAAATTCAGAAAAGCCAAATAAATTTCCAATTACCTTAAAATAATTAACTTGAATTTAATTTTTTCTAAAAAGCAAAATTTTGGGATGTGACAAACCTACCCCCCTTAGAAAGAATCTCGACCCCGAGATTCGGATGGACTGGGAAAAAGGTCGGGGAATTCTTCTCTTAGGTCCTCTTCAC
The DNA here is from genome assembly GCA_017311315.1 of Dendrocalamus latiflorus. Taxonomy (NCBI): domain Eukaryota; kingdom Viridiplantae; phylum Streptophyta; class Magnoliopsida; order Poales; family Poaceae; genus Dendrocalamus; species Dendrocalamus latiflorus. The sequence continues at coordinate 53,267,437 of CM029663.1, read as the reverse complement.
GCTCCCAAGTTGCTTCCGATTCCGAATGGTTGCTCCACTGCACTTTACAGAACTTAATGACCTTGCTGCGCGTACGACGCTCTGCTTCCTCCAATATCTTGACTGGATACTCTGAATAGGTGAGGTCCTCCTTTACGTTTATTTCATCTAGAGGCATCTGCTCTTCTGGCACTCTGAGACACTTTCTTAGCTGGGACACATGGAAAACATCATGCACTTTTGACAGCTGAGGCGGAAGCTCCAATTGATAAGCCACTTCCCCTCTTTTTGCTATAACAGGAAAAGGTCCAATGAATCTAGGAGCAAGCTTTCCACTGACTCCGAAACGTCTCATTCCTTTGAGAGGTGACACTTTCAAATAAACGTGATCCCCAGGTACAAACTCTAATGCCCTTCGACGATTGTCCGCATAGCTCTTTTGCCTCGTCTGTGCTGTTTTTAACCTATCCTGAATTAAGCGAACTTGTTCCTCTGCCTGTTTCAACACATCTGGCCCAAACACTTGTCCTTCTCCTGCTTCCTTCCAGTATAACGGCGTCCTACATTTTCTGCCATACAAGGCTTCAAACGGAGACATTTGCAAGCTGGATTGATAACTATTATTGTAGGAGAACTCTGCATAGGGCAAACTTTGATCCCAGTTAGTCTTGTTTGCTAGGACACAAGCTCTCAACATATCTTCCAAGATTTGATTTACTCTTTCTGTCTGCCCATCTGTCTGTGGATGATAAGCCGTACTGAAGTTTAGGTTCGTGCCCAAAAGTTCATGCAGCTTTTGCCAAAATCTTGAAGTGAATTGAGTTCCTCGATCTGACACAATCCTCTTGGGAACTCCATGCAAACTCACAATCCTTGACATGTACAACTCTGCGAGTCTATCGCCCGAATAGGTGGTTTTTACTGGAATGAAATGAGCGACTTTCGTCATACGGTCCACAATAACCCAAATCGAATCATGCCCAGATTTGGTTCTCGGTAACCCAGTTATAAAATCCATACCAATTTCTTCCCATTTCCACTCAGGGATCTGCAATGGTTGCAAAAGTCCAGCAGGTCTCTGGTGTTCAGCTTTAATCCGCTGGCACACATCACACAAAGCTACATACTCTGCAATCTCTCTTTTCATACCTGCCCACCAATATCTTTCTTTGAGATCTTGGTACATCTTGGTACTCCCAGGGTGAATTGAGTATTTAGCTTCGTGGGCTTCTTTCATGATTAACTCTTTTATCTCCTTCCTCTCAGGCACCATAATTCTTTTTCCAAACCAAACGGTACCTTGTTCATCCTCTGAAAATTCTGATGCTTTCCCTTTCTTCATATTATCCTTGATCTCCTGGACACACTTGTCCTCCTTTTGAGCTGTTCTGATTTGATCCTCTAAGGTTGGTTGAACTTCCAAAGTGGCTAAGAACCCCTCTTCTACTACTTGTAAGTTGAGCCGCTGAAATTCCTCTTGAAGTGCTGGCATACTATCTTTAATCCATAGCTTGGTACAGTAACTCTTTCGACTCAAAGCGTCAGCTACCACATTAGCCTTTCCCGGATGATAATGTATCCCAATATCATAATCCTTTATCAACTCAAGCCATCTCCTTTGCCTCATGTTGAGATCGGGTTGAGTAAATATATACTTCAAACTTTTGTGGTCTGTATAAATCTCACAGCGATTACCAATCAGATAATGCCTCCATATTTTTAGAGCGTGCACAACGGCTGCAAGTTCTAAATCATGGGTTGGGTAATTCTCCTCATGGGGCCGCAATTGCCTTGAAGCATAGGCTACTACCTTTTTTTTCTTGCATCAGAACACAGCCTAACCCTTGTCTGGACGCATCACAGAAGACTTCAAAATCCTTCCTAATATCCGGGAGTGTTAACACGGGCGCAGATGTCAACCTCTTCTTCAGTTCTTGAAAACTGTCTTCACACGATTTACTCCATTCAAACTTCTTTTCCTTCTTTAGCAACTGGGTAAGAGGTCTTGCAAGTTTGGAGAAGCCTTCAATGAAGCGACGATAGTAACCGGCCAATCCAAGAAAACTTCTGATCTCGGTTACTGACTTGGGTTGCGTCCAATTCAGCACATCATTTACTTTCTCAGGGTCTACGGATACTCCTGCTGCGGAAATTACATGACCCAAGAAAGCTACTTTCTTCAACCAGAACTCGCACTTACTAAACTTGGCATATAAATGGTGTTTCCTGAGCCTTTCCAAAACTATCCTTAGATGCTCTACATGCTCTTCCTCAGTCTTGGAGTATATCAAAATATCATCGATGAATACCACGACAAACTTATCTAAATATTCCATGAACACCTTATTCATCAGGTTCATAAAATATGCGGGTGCATTTGTTAAGCCAAACGACATCACTGTATACTCATACAATCCGTATCGAGTAGCAAAGGCTGTCTTCGGTATATCCTCTGGTCTTATCTTTAATTGGTGATAACCTGACCGAAGGTCAATCTTGGAGAAGACACATGAACCCTTCAATTGGTCAAACAGATCATCTATCCGAGGCAAAGGATATTTGTTCTTGATCGTCACATCATTCAATGATCGATAGTCCACACACATGCGAAGGCTACCATCCTTCTTCTTTACTAGCAGTACGGGCGCTCCCCAGGGTGACGAGCTGGGTCTTACAAATCCTTTATCTAGCAACTCTTCAATCTGCTTCTTAACTTCAGCCAAATCATTTGTAGACATACGGTAGGGTCTCTTTGAAATCGGAGCTGTACCAGGTACCAGGTTGATAACAAACTCAATTTCCCTATCTGGTGGCATTCCTGGCAAATCTTCAGGGAATACATCTGGGTATTCACATGCTATCGGCACCTTCTCCAAGGTTATTCCCTTCAAACTGTTTAACTTACCCACCTTCTGGGAATGTGCCTTTGACTGAAACCTTACTTGTGTCCCTTCCGTGTTGGTAAGAGTAACAGCACGGTCGGCACAATCTATCTTTCCTTTATACTTGGCTAACCAATCCATACCAAGTATTACATCTAAACCCTTGGAGTCTATTATAATAAGATTTGCTAGGAACTTAACTCCATTAATATCCACAGTTGCGTTAGGGCAAACCGTGTTAGTCCTCATTTCCTTTCCAGGGGATTGGACTAGCATGGGGTTCTGTAATCTACGCACATCCCAATTATATCTTTCAACAACATCTTTTGACACAAAAGAATGCGAAGCTCCAGAATCAAATAATGCTGATGCAGGTACTGAGTTGACAAGAAACTTACCCAGAACTACGTCGGGTGCATCCTGGGCTGCTTCCGCGGTCACATGGTTGAGATGTCCCCTGCTCATTGCCTGCGGAGTCTTTGGAGTTTGAGGTGTCCCACGGCCTTGTCCTGTAGTTGGAGCTCGTGTTGGTGTGGTCCCCAAATTGAAACGAACTGGGGTCACCGCTGGGCGCTTCTGGGGACAGTTACTGGCATAATGCCCCATGTTCTTGCAGTTAAAACACTGCACTCCTGCTGCTGAAGTCCGGTTTTGCTGGGGTTGAACACTATTGCCTGTCCGGGGAACTTGTTGGTTTGGGCGAGGTCCAGTGAATGGAGTCCTTGGTGCACTTGGTTCTGGGGTTCTGTGGAACTGAGGTGGATTAGGGCGAAACCGAGAACTACTCGCGCCCTGCTGCGCTTGAAACTTTCTCTTCCTGCTCTCATACAGCTGACGTTGAGCATCTTCTTGTACCAAAGCTTTGTTCACCATATGCTGGAAAGTTGAATAATCATTGGACACTAGCTGCACCTTGAGGTTAGGGTCGAGTCCCTGCATGAACCTCCAGATCTTGGTCGCCTCTGATGTGATCTCTTCAGATACATACCTGTACAGCTGGGTGAACTTGTTCAGGTATTCGGAAACGCTGAGGTTTCCCTGCTGCAGCTGGTAAAATTCTCTCTTCTTCATGTCCATTATTCCCGTAGGAATATGCGCAGTGCGAAAAGCTTCCACGAACTCATCCCACGTGATAGCTTGTGCATTTCGATGAGCGGCGCGGTAATTTTCCCACCAATTAGCAGCAATCCCCTTGAGTTGGTGGGCAGCATACAACACCTTTTCATTGTCATTGCACTGGGCTAGGACCAACTTCCTTTCCACATCCTTAATCCAATCATCTGCCTCCATGGGATCTACGGATCCAGCAAAAGTAGGAGGCCTTGTCCTCATAAATTCTCCCATCTTAGACTGGGGAGCTTGGTTGGGTGCCTGCGGAGCTTGCTGCACTTGGTTCTGCGCCAAAGCTTGAAGTAGTTGCAGTTGCATGGCCATCATCTGCTCCAAATTAGGGGCTTGAGCAGGAGGTGGTGGAATATTGTTCTCTGGCTGATTGTTGGCATCACGGCTGCTGTCAGGGTTGCTCCTTGTGTTCACCATCTGAAGCGGTTTCAGTAGAAGGTAAGAGGGAATTAGCAAAGGTAAGAGATTCAGGGAGACTAAGCCACATCCCAAACCAACACACAAGAAAGAAATAGGCATTTCAATTTTTAGCAAAAGAACTTTTATTGAAACCAACCTAGTTTTAAGAATGGCTGTACCACAGTGCACTTAGGCTTGGTACAGTCCATCTAGCACACCAAAACATAATAAAACGTTCTAATAACGCGGACATTTTATTTGGGTACTACTGACTCAAAAGACTACTAATCCTCTCCAAAGATGCACTCCTCAGGGCCCTCCTCGGGTTCTTCTTCCGGTTCTTCCTCTGGTTCTTCTTCTGGTTCTTCTTGCTCATTTACGTGATGTCGTGAGCAATCACAAGCGGTCGAAACACGGGGACGGTTGCGACTAAAGGCAGTCGAGCGCGAGCGGGAAGGGGAAGGCTTGCGCTTCGTGAGGATGATGACGGGTGGCTGACTGGGGCGATGCACCTTCTTGCGTGCTGTGAGCCTGGTACGGAGTCCTGCAGGTCGTAATGGTGCGCGGTTGTTGGGGACGGAAGCTGGCACTGGCGAAGACGGCGTGTAGTCTGGTACAGCTTTGAGACGTCTTAGTCCAAACTCGTCTGTCTGGTCCCGAAGAAGCTGTGCGCGGAGAGTGTCGGAGTGCTGATAACTGGAAGTGAGAAGCATCCGGAGTTGTCCTATTTCCTCTTGAGCTCTAGCATAAGTGACTGCCATCGCCTGGGTGAGCTGCACCTGATGTGACAGTCGAGGGTCGTCAACTGGAATGTCAAAAGGATCTGGATACCTCTGTCCTGCTCGAGGGTTGATGAAGAAGCAAAAAGGGGACTGATGTACAGCATCCTTGTGCAAATGGCACAACTCGTCAATGGCGAGACGTGCTGCATCCTGGACAGCGTCGAAACAGCGGGACCGAGGGTGTTTGATTGGGTATTTTTGGGAGTTGAATTCCCCATCCCGTGCATACAGGAATACCTCCATCGACCACAAGTCTCGATCCAGGATCCGTGTCTTCCGTCCCCTGAAAATGGGCGGCTGACGGTACTCCAAGCACTGCATCAACTGTCGGAGAAGGCTAGCGAAATCTCCAGCATCCTCCCCATGTGAGTAGTAGTCCCACAGGGCAGCGGCCATCTACAAAGTTGAGTAACAGAAAAGATTAGTAAAAAGTTTTCAAAAGGGAGTGTAAAGACAAGAACGGAATACTAGAAAGAGGAGAGTAGAAGCAAAGAAACTTATGTATTTTTAACATACTTTTTATAAATACAAATCCTTAGGGTTTTGCCATTCTTAATCTAGATCACGTCCTACAGTCAACCTGGCTCTGATACCATCTCTGTCGGGACCCCGGATTTCCGAACCCGGACCCTCTGTGTATTACTGCACTAGTCCCAGATCAAAGCTAGTGCACACAGTTAAACAGAATGGAAAACATCACCAACAGCGATTTATTACAATAATTGAGAGTACCGACCGAAAGGTCTCCTTATTACAATAGAGGTTTAAGACCTCGCACACACGAAACACAGCGGAAGCAAAAGATAACTCGATGACGACCCATCAATACGCCACAGGCAATTGACTGGGGAAGCGCGACCTAGTTCTCCGGGAAGAATCCATCGCAGCCACACGCGAAGCAGTAGTCATAGTCACCTTCTTGAGCTTCAACTTCCTCTGAGATTTGTTTTTGAGTGTAGCATGTGAGTACATAAAGTACTCCGCAAGTCTTGGGAAAAATGCATAGATGCAAGGCTTGACAAAGGAAGGCTATATGGCTCTTTTAGCACAAAGCAACATTTTAAATTACCATTAATCAAATTCAAAGGCATCAAGTTAATCAAATAAATGTTTTAACAGAACTACATTAACTTAATAGTGAAGGTTCCATCCACCAACACTAGATAACAAATTTTAAAGTTTCGGGTTCCAATCACCCTCTCTGGCTCCAACCGCCAGAATACCCTTCCAAGAGTTCCCTCCACTCTCGGAACACAAATTCTTGATTTTTAAAACCAAAACCAGAAATCTACCATGTGAATGCATTCCTTGCCCGCCCTTGACCGTGGGCACGGCTATTCGAATAGTCTTACACTCTGCAGAGGTTGTACAACTTTACCCACAAGAGATAATTTATCCTAAAAGTCAACACGCTTCCTTTGGCATGAGACCCAGATAAAATATCACAAAGCCTTTACCTTACTCTAATCTAGCTAGATACCACCCGCTGAGGTTTCACCGCAGGTAGGCTAACTGCCCGAACCGAAGCCCCCTCTTGCGCCATATGAGTACAGTAAATCCCTGTCCCTCACTGTGGATAACCAGTCCATCTCTGGCACCCACTTTCCACTGGTGGCACCTAAACTAGACTATCATAAGTTAGTCAGCTAGGTCGTACCCATATAGACTTGTGGTTGTACGGTTAATGCTCAGTCTGGACAAACACAAGCGTCGGTCCTTAATTGACTAGGGTGGAACATACACTTAACAAGATCTCGTGCTAACTGCACCAAGCCAAACCAACCATCCACCCTAATCTAAATCAACTTTGACATTTTATTTTATTTTAAAAGATCAGTGGCAACTCCAATTACCACTACATTTACAAACACAAGGGTTCAATAATAAATATTAGTTTCCCATTTTCAAGATTTAAGAAATATTCATTAGCATGGCTAAGCATTGTACTACCACTCTAATATCAACAAGTAATTATAATACTCTCATTAATGAGACAAAGGAAATTCTATGGTGACAAGAGTACATGGCATTCAACTTCAATGGAGGGCATAGCAAGTTGGAATAACTAGTTCCTAGAGATTTGAACTAATATTTTATGTAAATAGCAATGCACATAATTTAAAATAGTTTGAAAACATTTCAAATCATGGGTTCAAGATGATCAAAGGAGACTTGCCTTCTTGCAGATTCTCTGGGTCTTCTTGCTGTTGGGTGGAGTGATCGTCGACAACGTTGGAATCTACGCGATAGAAATGAAGCAAACCAAACAAATAATTACAAACAAAATTCAAATAAAATCCAAAAATTCAAAAGAGGCCATATTTGGGTAGATCATGATTTTAGATGAATTTAGAAATTTGAATGGCTGAAATTGGAGTTAAAACGAGAAAGTTATGATCATTTGAAATTCTCAGTTTGAATAAATCCAGAAATTCGAAAATTTCTGACAGGTGGGACCCACTGGGATATTTAATTTTTAATCTTTTATTTTATTCCGAGAATCTGACAGGTGGGACCCACTGACCAGTAGACCCTCTGCGGTCACTGACATGTGGGACCCCTCTGCCAGTGACCTCATCTGCCTTGGTCACTGACAGGTGGGACCCACTGGGATCTGGACCCACTTGTCAGAGGCTGGCGCAGACAGATGGGACCCAGGCGGCAGTGGCCCGCACAGACGGCTGCCGCTGACGGTGGGACCCACTTGTCAGCGCGGAAAATAAACGAAAAACTCAACCCAGCGCGCGGAGCCGAAGGCTCGAACGCGCACCGGGGAGTTGAAATCGCGCGCTGCTAACCAGAGGGGAGGGGGAGGCTTTGCCTACCCATAAAGGGCAGCAAATCCCTTTGAGGGATACCTTCGGGTGGCCCGGGCAGCGATGGTCGGAGGCGACGGCGCCGGCGGCGAGGATGGGCCGGAGAGGTTCAGGCGGTGCGTAGATTGTAATCTGCGTGCGAAGGGGGTTTGGTTGGAGGAGTTGGTGAGGTCCGGGGATGAACGGAGACGGCCGGCGGCGAGGGAGCAGCGGAGGCAGCTCGGGTGCTCCGGTGCGACGACGCTCCGGCGACGGGAAGAGGTGGCCGAGGTGCCCAGGAGATCCGCCGATGCTCGGAGAATCTGCAGGTGGCGGCTACGGGCTTCGGGGAGGTCTGAGGCGGCGGGGAGAGCTCGTCGGAGTTGGGCGGGGCTCGCGGAGAGAGAAGCTCGGCTGCGGGGCGTCTCAGGGCTCCGGAGAAGAGGTGGAGGGTGCTGGGAGGTGGTGCGGGGAGAGGCGAAGGCCGAGGGGCTATTTATAGGGCTCGGGGAGGGGTGAGGCAGCGGGAATTCCTCGCCGAAGTCGACGGCCGAGGCTGATTCAAATTTGGGGATAAGCCGTCGGAGGCAACGCGGAGCTCCGGGATTTTAGGGGATAAGACGCTTATCCCCCCGGTAGTTTGAATCCGCGTTCAATTCGAAGAAAGAGGCCGAGTTCGAGCGGGATTCGGTCGCCGGATTCTTCGGGAGAGAGAGAAAGGGAAGAGGAGTCCGGCGTCCGCGCGGAGACGACGGAACTGACCAGCGGGGCCCGCAGTCAGCGAGAGCGGGGCGCGTGGTGCGGATGGCGGCCACGTAACTCCGATGCAGATCGGGCGGCGGGCGCGCTTAAGTGGGAGGGAGCGGTGGATTGAGGCCGGGCGCGAAGACGCGGCTCATCCGAGCCGTCCACGCGTCGGGCGAGGAGGAGGGGAAGGCGGGGCCGAGGCTGACGGGCCGGGCCCGCTAGGCAGCGAGGGAAGGGGAGGGGTGGCCTGGATTTGGCCGAGCGGCGACGTGGGCGGTCCTGGGCCGTCCACGCGTCGGCTGGAGGGAGGGGGATGAGTTTTTATTTTCGATTTCGATTTTATATTTCCAGAAAATGCTAAGTAATTATTTAGGCCTCAGAAAAATATGAAAATACCTCCAAAAATTCCAGAAAAATTCACAGAAGCTCCTGGACACATTTTGGACTAAGTAAAATTATTTCCAGCTATTGATGGTATTTAATTTTTATACTTTAAATTAATTTTAAATATTAAAAATAGGTTTTAAATTCCAGAAATTCAGAAAAGCCAAATAAATTTCCAATTACCTTAAAATAATTAACTTGAATTTAATTTTTTCTAAAAAGCAAAATTTTGTGATGTGACAAACTCTCCTGTGTGCACATAATTTATAGCTATTTCTTCATGAATTGCTTCTTCTAGAGCGATTGCTTCTTCTGGAGCTTCTCCTTCCGCATCGCTTCTTTCAATTGCGGTGGCAAATCCCTTTAGTTTTTCGGCTCTAATGTGTGCGCATACCGATGGGGATATTCAGATCTGGTATGCCCTTTTCTGAAGGTGTCATACTTGTGCCAGGTCTCAACTGGCTCCCCTTCTCATTCTGGGGGATTTCAGTGATCGACTGTGATAAGTCTTTCTTATCCTTTTTCACCGGGCGTCCCCGGTTACTTTGGATTCGAGGAGCTGGAGTTCTCGTCCTTTTATTCTGAGGCCTCTAGACGGGATTAGGGATACCTTCAATTTTCTTTGGTATTTCAACCCTCTCCGATGCATTGCGTGTAGGCACATGCGACTTAGTCACGCTCTTTAAATCACTAAAGTGATCGGGCAGTTGGTTTGCTAATGCTTGCAAGTCGATGATCTTCTGGACCTATTTCTCTGTTTCACTAGTGCATGGGTCATGTGCATGAATTCCCGTAGCTTCCCACGTAATTTCCCGATATTTTTCATCAAGGGGTTGATTTCCTCCCCGTAATGTTGGTAAATTATCCTCATCAAAAATGCAGTCAGCGAAGCGGGTGGTATGCAAATCTCCCGACATGGGTTTCAAATACCTGATTATGGATGCAGTCTCATAACCAACGTATATCCCAGTCTTACGGAGTGGGCCCATTGAAGTACGCTGCGGAGGGGATATAGGTACACAAACCTTGCATCTAAACCTCCTGAGATGAGAGATTTTCGATGGTGACCCTTGCGCTAGTTGCATAGGTGAATGGATGTTGTATGCCGAGGGTCTAAAGTTGATGAGATTCGCTGCATGTAGGACTGTGTGTCCCCAATATGTAGCTGGCAAATTATAATTATGCAAAAGGGGTCGGTCAATAAATTTAATTCTCTTGATTAAAGCCTCTGCCAAACCATTCAGGGTATGGACATGCGGTACCGAGTTCTCAACTGCAATCCCCATCGCCATGCAATAATCATCAAATGCCTTTGAAGTAAATTCTCCAGCATTGTCCATTCTGATGGACTTAATGTGATGATCAGGGAACACATTTGTGATGCGAATGTTCTGCGAGATCAACTTTGCGAAAGCATGGTTTCTTGTGGACAACAAATCCACATATGACCACTTTGAGGAAGCGTCAGTGAGCACTATGAAATACTTAAATGGCCCTGAGATGGGCTGAATGGGATCGCAAATGTCTCCCTGGATGCGCTCCAGGAATGCAGGGACTTCATCCTTCACTTTCAGAGTGGAGGGTCTAGTAATTAATTTTCCGGTGGCACATGCAGGGCACACAAAATCTTCATGATTCGGGAAATTCTTCACATTAATATTATGCCATTGGGAATTGTTGATTATGTTTCTCATCATCCTAAGACCTGGGTGGCCTAATTTGTCATGCCAGAGACAGAAGAGTTCAGAGCTTCTAAATACTGTCTTCAGGATAGTGTAGGCTGCAGGTGCCTTAATGTTGGTATAATATAGCCCAATTTCTAGTGAAGTAAGTTTTTCTAATACCCTTTTACCATTCTCTTCGCGCTTCATAATGAGCAGGTATTTCTTTCCGTACTCTTTTTCAGTCTCAACGTGGAAACCATTGGCGCGAATATTCTTAAAACTTAGAAGAGTTCTAGTCGATTTTGGGTACAATAAGGCTTCTTCAATGACCAAAGTTATGCCAGAGGCAGTCGTAAGGCTGCCAATGCTCTTACGAATCGACTGAAAATACTTAGTCTCTCCTAAGATGGTATTCGTTGTGCCGTTGTCGGTAAGGCACACTTCCTCCATAGGGCGCCACACGCATTCTAATATAAGGTATTTTATTAACATGTATTAGAAGGTATTCAACACATAAATAAAATACGCCAATATCAGAACATATCATGCTATCATAAACTGAATAAATGAATGAATTATTCCAAAATCATCCAACCATCATGAGAAAACAAAACTAAAGTACCATCCATGCAAGATCTAACTTGTTCTTTTAACACAAAATAAATAACAATTAAAGTCTAATGCATTCTGTGCATCAGACTGAATCAACTAGAAAATCAGAGACTTCTTCGGTTATCTTCTCAGGAGTGATCTTCTCTTCGATAGAGATCATGGCGGTGGCTGCCTCTAGGTCGTAAGGGGGTGCTGCTGCTGGGATGGGTTCAACCTCCATCAACTCATGCAGCTGCTCAAGATGCTCCCCCTCAACTGCTGCAAAGTGGGCTTTAGGCTGCCCTTTGCCATCCTTCTTCTTCTGAGCTTGGTGGGCATCAATGACATGTTGCGGTTCTTTGCATATCCGGGACCATTGCCCCCACTTGCCATACTTGTAGCAACCCTAGTTCTGCTGGCTATAGGTCTTGCCATTCTTCTTAGCCTTTTTGTCACTTGGAGCATCTGACTTGCCTTTTTGGGCAATGGACTTACCCTTCTTCCCCTTCTCTTCATCAAGGGCTTTCGCATCTTGTAGCTCCCAGCTTGGCTTCACGGCCAGCGGAGCTGCCTGGTGGCTGAGTGACGTAATTCTTGCGGAGAAGTTCGTCATGAACCTCCGCAACCTGCATCATATCAATCAATTCAGCGTACTCCTTGTAGCTGTCTTGACGATAGTTGCGAGCGGATTGTACAGCATGGGGTGAAAGGTGGACAGGGTTTTCTCGATCTTCTGCTCATCTGTGATCTGCTTGCCACAGAATTGAAGATTGGTACAAATCCTGTGCAAGGCAGAATTGTACTCCTCGACAGTCTTAAAGTCAGCAAATATCAGTGTGATCCACTCCTGCTTTGCTTGAGGAAGAATGGAATACTTTAGCCTCTCAAACTGCTTCTTGAGTGCGGTCCAGAGTGCTAGCGCGCTTTTCTCCGCAATATATTCATTCTTGAGAGTGAGGCAGAGGTGGTGCATGAGAAAATGAAGTGCCTGATCATTCTTCTCAGGTGTGGGTTGGGCGTCATTCCATCCGCCAATCCCTATAGCCGCGCAGAGCTTCCTGTCCCCAAGCACTATCTCGACATCAGATGCCCACATCAGATAGTTTTGGCCATGCTGGGCTAGCTCCTCGAACTCGCGGTTCGTGATGCCAGTCATTTACATGTGTATGAACAGAATAAATAAATTTACTGCTGGTAAACATGCATGGAATAATTTACTGCGGGTAAAGAAATGGTACAATAGGTTCTCGTTATGTTTCATAATTTTCTATGCATTTTCTATAATTTTACTGCTAATTTCAGTGATTAAAAGCAATTTAAACAATTACAATTAACCAAAAACGGTAAATAAATACAAAAAATACAAAAAATAATAATGGCAGAAATAAATAATCTTCAAATGCTAAAATAATTCAAAATTAAGATTCCTGTGGCCCTTTATGCTAGAATATGAATTTTCAACAAATTCTGCAATTTCTGAGGGTTTCTACGCAAATTTTCAGTTCAGAGAAAAAATTCGCGCAATTTTCTGATTTAGCGAGGGGTTTTCTACAAAATTCTGGACCCACTTGTAAATTTGAGGACCTATTCATAATTTTCGGAACTACGAGGCCCTTTCTACAAAAATCGGGACTGATATTAAAGATTTAAGGGCCGATCGGTGATTCACTAAAAATAGGAGGGCCTCTTTGCAATTTTTCCTCCCTCCCCCGGCCGGGCCAAATTCCGGCCCATTCATTTCGGTCCACATGCAGCCCACTCCGTCCGGTTCAAGGAGAGGCAGGGGTAGGGCTTCCCCTACCCCTGTTCACACAGGTGGCGGCGCGCGTGGAAGCCGGCGTCGGGTGGCAGCGCGGGCACGGCGGCTCAGGCGCGGCGACGTGAGCGCAATGCGGTCAAGGCGGTGGGCGCCGGCGGCGGTTCGACCGGGTGGTCGGGCCGTGGCCTAGCGGCCGGAGCCGATGCGGGAGGTGCCAGGCGGCACGCGGGGACCGAAGCGGCGGCTGGCACACGTGCGGGCGCGGGAGCCAAAGCGGCGGCTGGCGTCTTCTAGCAGGACGAGGTGCCGCTGCCGTCCGAGTGCTGCGACCGTCTCGCCGTCACGCTGTACCGCCGAGGCAAGGGGCCGGGCCCCAACCAGCCGGACGCCGCCGTGGACTGTGTGTTCTGCTTGTCGCGGGTCGACGAGGGCGAGGAGGTGCGTGAGCTCCGCTGCCGCCACATCTTCCACCGCGCCTGCCTCGACGCCTGGCTCGTTCACGCGCGTGCCACCTGCCCGCTCTGCCGCGACCGCCAGCAACCCTTTGAGCCGCCGCGCGCCTGCGCCCTCGACGATGACGACGACGTCGACGCCCACAACGACCTCTCCTCCTTGTCAGCCGCCGCCTCCTCCTACCCCCTGTTGGCTAATATAGTTATTCTGCATGTTAGTTACTATTCTACATGTCTTCCATCCTTAATGCGCCTTGAAGTAGTGCAGGTCAGTTTTCTTGGTAATTAGTACTTCAGTTTCTCAGATAATTAGTGAGTCAGTTTCTCTTGTTTAATTGCTATATAAAGGGAGGAAGTAAACCTGAAAAGCTGCTAAGTTCTGCAGCGCCAAATCCTGTGTGAGTTTTTCGTGTTCATGCATTGTGTTCCTGTTTTCATCTGACAATAGTGAGTACTAAGGCGTTAACGAGAGTTTGGCTGACAATTGGTATCAGAGCCCCGTTTCGTTCTAAGGAGCGGCAATGTCGGCCTCCCCTTAGCACCGCGGGAGTGCGCCGCCCAGCCACCAGCGCCGTTCGTAGTCGCCACTGTCGCGACGTGGGCGCGGGCGTGGCGGCGACCAAGGGCGGGCGTAGTGTGAGCGGCCGATCGTCGTCCACCGCACTGTCAAGGAGTCATCGGCGTCTATCTAGTACCTGATGTTGATGAAAACCAACTACCCGGAGTGGGTGGTGATGATGCACATCAACTTGCAGGCACAAGGCCTGTGGGGCGAGATTGAACCCAGCGGCGTTGAGTACGGCGAGAATCGGCTGGCACTAGCAGTGATCGCTTGCTCGGTCCCGACGAAGATGCTGAGCTTGATCGGCAGCAAGGAGACCGCGCAGGAGGCGTGGGAGGCGATGAAGGTCATGCGGATGGGTGTCGAGCGGGTGCGTGTAGCGAACGCGCAGAAGCTCCGGCGCGACTTCAAAAACATCACCTTCAAGGAAGGAGAGAACGTGGATGACTTCTCGATGCGAATTACGGGCCTCGCCAACAACTTACGTCTCCTCGGCGACGAGATCGACGAAACCGAGGTCGTTCGCAAGTTGCTCCAGGTGGTCCCTGATCGGTTCATGCATGTCGCGATCTCAATCGAGACGCTGCTGGACATCGAGGAGGTCATGGGCCGTCTCCAGTCTGTGGAGCAGCGGCTCGACGCACGAGTAGTGGCCGCAGAGCTAGGTTCCCAGCTGCTTCTCTCGTCGAAGGAGGAGTATCTCATCCATCGCCTACGCAAGCGTGACAAGGAGGGTGCGCGTGTCGGCAGCGCTAGCACTAGCGGAAGTGGTACGAGCGGCGTCTTGGTCCTGCCACGGCGCGGCGTGCAGCCACCCAAGCGCAGCACCGACGACGCACACAAGGGCGGTGGCGGCAAGGTCATCGACAAGGATACGTGCAAGTACTGCGGGAAAACTGGGCATTGGGCCCGGGAGTACCGGAAGAAGAACAGAGACGAGGCGGCGGCCGCAGCGCTGCTGGCGGAGGAGGGCGACGACGACGAGCTGTCCCTGTTGATGGCCCAGGTGGCCTCTCTTTCACTGGTGCCCGCGTGCCTTGTAGAGCGCGTCGCACCTGTGCACGTCGGCAGACGGGTCTTCCTCAACGAAGAACGCACGACGGTGCAGTTGGGTGACACCGATAACCACACTGGCGGCCAGGACGATGGCGTGTGGTACCTCGACACGGGCGCGTCGAACCATATAACGGGAAACGACGCGGCCTTCTCTGAGCTGAATCGCGACATCACGAGCACGGTGAAGTTAGGCGATGGATCAATGGTGGACATCTTCGGGCGCAACACGATCATGTTCGCGGCACGGGGTGGACACCATCATGTGCCGTCGGACGTCTACTTCATCCCACGTCTGCGCAGCAACATCATCAGCTTGGGACAACTCGACGAGGTCGAGTGCCAAGTGTTGATCGAGGACGGCGTACTGCGGGTGCGCGATCCAAGGAGGGAGCTTCTCGCCAAGGTACAGCGATTAGCGAATCGACTGTACAAGATCACCCTCACGCTCGCTCGACCGATCTCACTGCTGGCGCACACGAACGACGATGCGTGGCGTTGGCATGAGCGGTTCGGCCACCTGAGCTTCGAGGGGTTGAAGAAACTTGGGCGTGGCGGCATGGTGTGTGGGCTTCCGCTGCTGGATCATGTCGACCAGCTGTGTGACGCATGCCTTGTCGGCAAGCAACGACGCTCGCCGTTCCCTATGGAGGCCAAGTGCCGCGCGAAGGGCCGGCTTGATCTCGTCCACGGTGATCTTTGCGGGCCAGTCACTCCGGCGACCCACGGCGGCAGGCGGTACTTTCTCCTACTCATCGACGACGCTAGCCGCTATATGTGGCTGGTGATGCTGTCAGGGAAGGACGAGGCGTTGAGCGCGATCAAGAGGTTCCAAGCCGGCATCGAGCTGTAGACCAGCAGGAAACTCCGTGTGCTACGCATGGACCGAGGAGGCGAGTTCATGGCGGTGACCTTCGACAAGTATTGCGTGGAGAAGGGTGTTCACCGGCAGCTTACAACGCCGTACTCGCCGCAACAAAATGGGTCATGGAGCGCCGGAATCAAATAGTGATGGCCATGGCGCGCTGTCTCCTCAAGGCGAAGCAGATGCCGAGCACCTTCTGGGGGAGGCTGTGAGTACTGCCGTGTTCATCTTGAACCGTTCGCCGATGAAGAGCATCACCGGGATGACGCCTTATGAAGCTTGGCATGGCAAGAAACCGGCTGTGCATTTCATGCGCACGTTCGGTTGCCTCGCTCACGTGAATGTTACACGCCCGCACGCCACGAAGCTTGACGACTGGAGAGTGAAGATGGTTTTCGTCGGGTATGAGCCGGGCTCCAAAGGCTACCGGGTGTACAATCTGGTCGGCGGCCGGCTCCATGTGACCCACGACGTGGTGTTCGTCGAGGCCAAAGGGTGGAATTGGGAGGCGCACGGCAACGCCAGCCCTGAGACGTTCACCGTGGAGTACACGGTCAGCGACGTCTTGGGTAGTGGTGGGCCAAACGCTCCTGAATCCCCTACGGTCCCGTCCCTAGAGAAAGAAGAGGAAGTTGTGGCGTCACCCCGAACGCCCATGAATGCCACCCACGACACCGGTGGTGCTCAAGTCGAGCACTGCACTCCATCGTCACACATCCCGTTGGGGCTCGATCATAGTGACAACGACGGGCCATGGTGTTTCCGCATAGTGGACAATTGCATCGATACTGCCGAGCTACGCGTACTGGACCCCGACGAGTGGCTCCTCGTTGCGACCGAGGAGCCTATCTCCTTCAATGAGGCAGCCACCGATCCGGCGTGGTGCACCACGATGGAAGAGGAGCTGACGGCCATTGAGGACAATGGCACGTAGGAGGCGGTGGACCTCTCGGCCAGTCACCATCCGATTGGCCTCAAATGGGTGTTCAAACTCAAAAAGGATGTGTAGGGGGCGGTGGTTTGGCACAAGGCGCGGTTGGTGGCTAAGGGGTACGTACAACGCGCTGGCGTGGACTTTGATAAGGTGTTTGCACTAGTGGCGCGGCTCGATTCCGTGCGCGTACTGGCAGCGGTGGCAGCGCACGAGGGCTGGGTGCTCCACCATGTCGACGTCAAGTCTGCGTTTCTGAACGGTGACCTCACGGAGGAGGTTTACGTTGCTCAACCGCCGGGATTCGTGATCGCCGGGAGTGAGCAGCAAGTACTGCGGCTGCGCAAAGCACTCTACGGCCTACGACAAGCTCCTCGGGCGTGGAACGCCAAGCTCGACTGCACGCTGGTGGCGCTCAGGTTCACGCGCTGCGAGGAAGAGCACGGGGTCCACACACGCAGCGAGGGGTGAGGACATGTGCTCTTGGGCGTGTATGTTGACGATTTGATCCTCACCGGTGCCGACCAAGCTGAGATCGAGTCATTCAAGGAGGAAATGAAGCGCTCATTAAAGATGAGCGACCTCGGGCAGTTGAGCTACTATCTTGGAATTGAAGTCAAGTAGCAGCCCGAGAATATCACCATGAGCCAAGCTGCGTATCCGGCAAAGCTCCTGGACAAGGCCGACATGGCCAGCTACAATGTCGTGCAAGTGCCCATGGAGGCACGTCTTAAACTGAGTAAGGAGAGCTCCAATCCACCTGTTGATCCCACGTTCTACCGTAGTGCGGTTGGCAGCCTCTGGTACTTGGTCCACACTCGGTTGGATATCAGTTTCGCGGTCGGGTACGTGAGCAGGTTCATAGCGAACCTGACGACGGAGCACCTGAGCGCCGTCAAGCATCTACTTCGCTACGTGGCGGGCACGCTCCACTACGGTCTCAGCTACACCAGGGGCACGACGACATCGAGCTCAACGGGTACAGTGACGCGGACATGGCCGGTGACGTGGATGATCGTAAGAGCACCTTTGGCATTTTGTTCTGCCTCGACAATGCGCCTGTGTCGTGGCAGTCGCAAAAGCAGGCGGTGGTGGCGTTATCGTCGTGCGAGGCCGAGTACATCACGGCCTCAGTGGCAGCATGCCAGGGAATCTGGCTCAGGCGGCTGATCGGCAACTTCTACGGCGAGACGTCGACGCCGCAACGATATATGTCGACAATCAGTCGACGATTCAACTGTGCAAAAATCCGGTATTTCATGGCCGAAGCAAACATATCGAGATATGCTTCCACTACATCCGGGAGTGCGTCGAGGGTGGCCAAGTCGCCATCCGCAAAATCCACACCGACGCTCAGCTGGCGGACATACTGACCAAATCACTTGGCCGGGTGCGTTTTCTACACCGGCGCTCGAAGCTCGGCGTCGTCGACATCAACCACAACTAGATTAGGGGGGAGTAATGTTGGCTAATCTAGTTATTTTGCATGTCAGTTACTATTTTGCATGTCTTCCATCCTTAATGCGTCTTGAAGTAGTGCAGGTCAGTTTTCTTGGTAATTAGTAGTTCAGTTTCTCAGGTAATTAGTGGGTCAATTTCTCTTGTTTAATTGCTATATAAAGGGAGGAAGTAAACCTGAAAAGCTGCTAAGTTCTGCAGCGCCAAATCCTATGTGAGTTTTTCGTGTTTATGCGTTGTGTTTCTATTTTCATCCGAGTCCTAAGGCGTTAGTGAGAGTTTGGCCGACACCCCCACGGCGGCGCACTCTGGCACATGTAAGCTAATGAATGATCAATGCCGCTCTTCCTCCGCTTGCCAATTTTGCTATGCGAGAGCAGAGTCCCCACCCCCTTCTTTTCTTTTCTTTTCTTTTCTTTTCTTTTCTATGTTCTTCATTCACCTAGTTTTCACTTTTCAGTAATTAATTTCTTTTTGTTTTTGGATTAATCTCTTGCTGAAAAGACGATCGATATAGGTGGCGGTTGTTGCTGTCCTTGGTTGCTCCTTGTAAATACTGGTCGATTGGTTTGATAGCTTGATTTCATGGATAACGATGGCTCACCTGCCGCCCTCTTTTTAATCTCCTTTCTTCAATTATGTCTTGTCCTGTGTACGTACCATTTGTTTCTCTCTTCGTTATCCATTTGGCATAAGAAAAGGTTATACGATTCTACAAAGGCCACAAACAACGTAACGTATATATTAATCCGATTAATAATTGGAATGCCTAGAATCTGTCTACCCATATGGATTAGTTGGGATTTTAGACTTCTTAAACAAGTCCTAGTACATCAATTAGGAGAGAAGATTGCGTCCCAAACTTACCTCGGGTGTGCATCCCTGTCAGGACCCCAGATTTTATAATCCGAAATCTACTGTGTTTAACTGCACTATTCCCTGTATCAGTAGATAGTGCTCACAGATTACAGTTCTGAATATCAAAGATCATATCATGCGGAAGCGTAAATGTAATAGTAAACTTACTCATGGACCGATTAGGCCGAAATCAATAAATGACAGCAGCGGAACGAAGCACACAGGTGGGACCCTCAGGACATGCCCACAGGCAGCCAACTGGAGGATCGCGACCTAGCCCTTGACATCTCCATCTTCTCCGCCAGCTTGTCCAATCTTGTCGCTGAGGCGAGGTGATTTGATTCCTGATTCTGAATTTTGTCGTAAAAGCGAGTGTGAGCACTCCAACCCCGTGCTCCGCGAGCCAATACACAAAATGCAGATAAATAGTATGCATGGCTTAACAAAGGAGAGGCTCGGGTTATTTTATTTGCCATAAAACGCGTCTAGTAGCATTTCTATTATTATATCATATTGTTGTTTTTGTGATCTAAAAACTCCTCACCGCAAATGACATCATTGACTTAATCCACCAAAGACTCACGCCCTTTTATTAACTGCTGTCTAAGACTCCCAACAGCAATTGCCATAATTGACTTAATCCACCGAAATTACACTTCCTTTATTGAGTGCTCTCTAAACTCCAAACAACATGTGTCATCCTCTATTCACTCCACCGATCATATTCTTTCTGTATTGGTTGCTGTCTAAAACTCCAAACAGCGAATATCATTATTTATATAATCCACCAATCATGCACTCATTGCTGCCTAAGACTCCAAGCAGTGAGGGTCATCCTTTATTTAGATCCACCAATATCTTTTGTATTCTAAAATCCATTCTTGTGGTTGCTAATCATCAACTCTTCATTTCTAAATTCTAATGACTATCCAACATATTTGCTTTTAAATCCACCGAAATCCTTCGTATCGGGACTTCCTAATAATTCAATCCTTTTGTTATTGATCCAAAACCATAATTTGTTCCCCCAATAATTAATCTTATTTTCTACTATCTATTTCTAACTAATTCACTAGTATACATCCCCCAAGAATATTAATGATCAAGTCTACGACTCACCAATATACATCCACCAAGGATATCAATGATTAAGTCTACGACTCACTAGGATACATCCACCAAGAATATCATTGATCAAGATTATAATCCAATAATTGTTATCATTCCTCCAATATTCCTAGAAATTCAATTCATCCATCTAGTATTTGATCCAATCCTGTTAATCCCATTACTGCCATCATCTTCCAAGAATTTATATTAGTTATCAGTGTTGTAATCCCGCGATTACCTTTGCATCCCTAATACTCCAAAAATCATTTAAATCTTCTATCTAACCTATATACTCATTTAGACTCCACCAAATTACTTCTCCCAGATCCCACACTACCATTTCCTTTTTATAATCGACCTGAGTCCACCAATATCTTTATGTTTTTACCACAAACTTCCATCTCCTTTACTCATGACCCTGTTTATTCCACCCATATTTTATTTTGTAAGAATAGAAATGCCACTATTTGAAATACAATACATAAAATTTCCTGAGACCTAGCAGTTTTGAACAAAAACATAATGTTAAGAAAATGCAATAATAATAGTGATCCAGATTCCATCCACCATTACATGGCATCCGCACCATATAGCACCTTTCAGCGTTATAGCCGCTTAACTTACCACTGGGACGACACCCAGGACAATTCAAATCAGGGCTTTCCACTGCCCTTCCACTTTTCCATTCCCATTCATAAAACATTTTTAAATAGAACTATATCTGGTTAAGTTCCCATGTCCGCCCTTGACCGTGGGCGCGGCTATTCGAATAGTTTTGACTCTGTAGAGTTTGTATACTTTATCCACAAGAGACAGTTCACTCGTTGTTCCACACGATTCCTTAGTCATGCGGTTGAGCAAACCATCACAGTAACCGTTCAAAGTACCTCGCCCCGTCCATCATCTCACCCTATGGGCCGCTCCCACTTGCGGTGGGTCCCATACGTTGTGCGGGATGTTCCCCTCCTATGCGCCTAGCAGCTGACTCCCCGTACTGCTAGCACGCCGCAGAAGAACTTTACTCACAAAGAGTGTCCCATTCAAGCCGTCACCCAGAATCGCGACTTGCACCACCACTTCTCCTCCACCGATGATGATGACTTTCGGGGTCCGGTAAATTTACTAAGCCAAGTTGTATTTTACAGACTTGTGGTTGTACACGTTTTACACAGGAGGTCATGACAAGATTCAGTCCTTAAGGTTATCTGGGCAGTTCCACCACAAACCACACTCTCGTGCACCCTTGCACCATACCCCCGAACCATCCGCCCAGATAAATAAGCAATTTGAGATTTTTGGGAGTATGAAATAACCATATCCAACATACACCAGTCATTCGCACCATGACTGCCCAACCAATTTTTTTTCTCAGGATTAAAAGTGATGCTTGGGCGCCCTCGCGCCCATGAGTATCTAAACAATACTAAGCATGGCATATATTTAGAGACTTATTTTCGAAAGGTTACTATTATAATTTTGCTAGGGCGACAAGGTTCACACATTCAAATATTCCAAAGGAGGTGTAATATTATTCAAGGTAAACAATAGGCATGTAACTAGAATCTTAAATTAACATGTATTTGCATATAACATCACAGCATGCAATTTGATAAATTTAAACAAAAGTAATTTGCAGAAAATGTAGGTTCAACATGATCAAAGTATTGACTCGCCTAGCGCGGTTTACCGCGGTCTTGAGCTCACATGATGCTTTCTCTTCTGTTTTTGGCGTTTATCTTCACTTCGAGCTTGACCTCACTTGATCCCATGAGTCTTCACGACTTGCAATTTCTAATTATGCAATAAACGACCGAATCCAAATAAAAGCGAATAACTCAAAGGATCCAAATAAATCCAAATAAACTCAATTTAGTTTTATTATGAGTTAATGGGTGCTTTGTGTGATTTGAGGCAAGGCCGGTAATTAGAACATGACGACTCGATCTTTTTATTATAAACTTCTTCTACTATTTTTATATTTATTAAGGAAGTTCCGTGAGTTCGGTTAATCCTATGATTTGGTGTACGTTGTCGAGTGCTGATATACAGGGATTATGTGATTTATAGGTATATAAGTAATGTTTGCAAATTTTAGCTTACAGAGTTAATCTTATAGACTATGTTTATAGCATTTTGGTGGTAGGATATTTTATGTACCTTCATTTATAATTAGGTTAAGTTTAATTCAAATTAGAGTCTATTTATACGGGTCCAAGCTTGTTCAATATTATTATGTACTAAAGCTAGTGTTAAGATTTGGTTAATGACACTATTTGTACCCTGCTTATACTTTAGCTACTGTTAAGCTTAGCTTTATTTAAAATTTATTTATCTAACAAGGCTTGTTCTACAAGATTATATTTCAATTTTTGCTAATTAGCAAGACCTACCATTAAGATTTATTTAATGACAGCATGTTTAGGGCAAATATTATGGTCCGGGTAATCTCTTTATTTAAAACCTTGCTAATGTAGTTATCAATTTTTTCCCCTTAAGTTTAATCTTGCATGTATATATGTGTATATATATTAATTAGGATCCTTATTAAATTCAGACATTTATCCAAAGCCATCTTTATTAATGCCTTTAATTGATAATTAGATTAGGGTAAGCAATAAAGGTACATTATTTATTCATACATGCAATTAACCAAAGATTAAGTCCTAAATAATCTCATTTACATCCTAGTTAAATTTATTAGTTTCCATGGTCAACTTTCTAATTTTTCCTAGATTTTCTCTAAGAATTTCTTAAGTGAAATGGATCAAAAATTAAATAAAATCAAAAGAGTTGTGTGAGGGGGAGAGAATGGGATTCGAACTCAGAACCTGTGCCCAAACGCTCGGCTCGGCTGACCACTGGGCTGTTGCCCGTTTGGTGATGTTTGGAGGGGATTAAAGTTAAAAGGTGAGTGCAACGGTGGGGCTCAGGGAGTCTGTCGGCCGAAACAGAGGAGACAGTGGGCATGGCGGAGCTGCGGGGGCGCCGGCGAGGGGTGGCCGGGGAGGCTGGGCAGGCCGGCGGAATGGAACCGTGAGGAGGCCCGGAAGCTATTGGAGAGGTGGCGCGGCCCGGAACGGCGGCGAGGCGGGCGGGCGGCAGCCCGGGGCGGCCGGCGACGAGGTGAGGTCGGGGCGACGGCGCTGTGGGGGAGGAGAGGTGAAATTGATGCATGCACAAGCATTAGTAGGTGTGGT
The DNA here is from genome assembly GCA_017311315.1 of Dendrocalamus latiflorus. NCBI lineage: Eukaryota > Viridiplantae > Streptophyta > Magnoliopsida > Poales > Poaceae > Dendrocalamus > Dendrocalamus latiflorus. Next base: position 53,243,847 of record CM029663.1, on the reverse strand, counting down.
GGAGGCTTACCCCGGAGCTGGCCGAGCGGGAGGGGGGCTGAAGCGAACCGGCGGCGGAGGCCATGGGCGGCGCAAGCGTGCGCATGGCGCCGGTGAGCCGGGGTGAGGGAGAAGCCTCGGCGAGGTGGGGTGTAGCTCCGCGGTGGCCGGGTGGTGCTCCATGCGTGGGCAATCGGCTTGAGGGGTGGCGGTGCACGGTGGAGCCCGGAGGCGGACGGAGGAGCTTGCAGCAGAGGGGGCGGCTAGCTTGGGTAGGTGGAGAAAGGCGGAGAGTGAAGCGCGCAGTGGATTAGGGGGGCCGAGCGACTACTTAAGCTGGCGAGGGAGTCACGGGTTGCAGTGGAGAAGGACCGGGCGGCAGCCTGAGACCGGGCGGCAGGGCAAAGGTCCGCCGATCCTTGGCGTGGGGCTCGACGCACGGGGGTGCAGAGCGGGGGATGTGACCGGGCACTGGCGGAGGGGACGCGGCTGCAGAGTAGGGAGGCAGCAGCGCGTGCAAGGATTCGGACGGGATTCGCGCAGGGCGGAGAGAAGGTAAGGGCGACGTGGAAGGAGCTCGGCCGCAGAGGAAGAAAAGAAGAAGCAGGTGCTCGGCGCAGGGGAAAAAGAAGAAAGGGAGGGGGCGGTCCCACGCGGCAGAGAAAGAGAAGGAGGGGCTGCGGGCGGGGGCGCGGGGCGAAGGAGGGGCCCGCGTGGCAGATGGAGAGAGGAAGGGAAAAGAGAGGGAAAAAGAGGGAGTGGGGCCCACATGCTGGAATAGGGAGAAAATGAAGCAGAGAGCAAAAAGTTGACGATGGATTTGAAATTTGCAAAGTTATTGCAGGCTTGAATTTTTGCATGGCATTTAGAATTTAAGCTTCAATTTTTCAACTATTAAATGATAGTTTCTATTATTATTATTATTTAGATTATATGGGTATATATACGTTACCTATTGTTATTTTTGCTGGCTTATTTAATTCTTGCATATACGTGTATATATATATTTCTTATATTGCTATCTATGTCACTATTTCCAGAATGAGATTTTATACCTTAAGTCAAATTTCTCCCTTCCATTTCTGGATCATCTTTTCAGATTCGATTTTTAAATTTCAATTCTCTACCATTGGCATATTCCTTGTTATGACTTCACTAGTGTTAATTTCTTTCTTGAACCTCAAATTTTCTTGGAACCTCAATCAAATTTTCAGGAAAATATCATAAACTCCAAATTCAAATAAAATACATTGCAAAAATAATTCAAAAACTTCATATTTTTCAAATTTAAATTTTTGGGATGTTACACCTGCCGCCCTCTTTTTAATCCTTCCTTTCTTCAATTATGTCTTGTCCTGTGTACGTACCATTTGTTTCTCTCTTCGTTGTCCATTTGGCATAAGAAAAGGTTATACGATTCTACAAAGGCCACAAACAACGTAACGTATATATTAATCCGATTAATAATTGGAATGCCTAGAATCTGTCCACCCATATGGATTAGTTGGGATTTTAGACTTCTTAAACAAGTCCTAGTACATCAATTAGGAGGGAAGATTGCGTCCCAAACTTACCTCGGGTGTGCATCACCCAAAGTCTTCGCCTCTATTGAACAATATATGTGTTTTTTTAGCTGTTGTTTATAATTTTTAATTCTAGCTATTCGTGTAAGAGTATGGAGAGACAGTTACGTACGATTTTGACCAGTATAGCTAAAATCGGTACAATATATATTATAATCGACTAATAGGCCCTGTCTTAAAAAGACACTCTATTTAAAAGCTAGTTATTATAACATAAACTATAAACTAGAAGCCGAAAAGAACGGGCCTGAATTTCCTGAGCGCATACTTTTCAAGGACCATTGTGGAGAAAGATGTGATGCATATTGATGGATGAGAAAAATGCTGTGCTCTATTGGGCTTCTAGCTTAATCTTTTTGTACTGTGTATGATTTATTTTTATATTGTGACTGCTGTTAGATTTTTCAATGTAATTAAGTTTTAAAAAATAAAAAGGTTACGTTTTATATTGTAACTACTGTTAGATTTTTCAATATAATTAAATTTAAAAAAGTAAAAAAAGGTTATGTCATCACAGATAATGTAAAGAAATAAAAGAAAAAGAATATATAAAATGCCTACAAACAAAAAAATAGAAAAACATGAAATTAGAAAGTCGGAAGCTAAAAGATTCTGCCTAATGCAGCAAAGTCAAAATATCATGACGATTGGTTTGGGATCCACTGGGTGCTACATAAGATTCGTTAGCAAGCGTTGGCGAGTACATTCAAGTCGTGCGTTCGTCACAGTTGCAATGTTACATGCATGCATGTAAAGTGAAACAGATTTTTTTAGTCGCAGCTGGATCGATCAGATCCTTCTCGCCATGTCGAATACAGATTCTGTTTTTCTGTTTTTTCCCCATGGTCGATGATTTTTATTGTATTTTTTGAGGCGTAACAGATATCGACATAGATGATGCATACGGTTTTATATTCGAAAAACCATTTGAAAAAGTCATTCCATTTGTTTTAGTTTTCAAAGAAACCGAAGTTAAATGATGTAAAAAGCCAAAAACAATGTACCTATATACATGTTCTTTTTAGTTTTTAAAAGCTACTTTTCAATTTTTTCTACTGTAACGAATGTTTAAACGAAATGTCTTTTTAAGGTGAGATTTATAAGTTAATTATACTATAATAATTTCATTTAGATTGGCTATAATCTTCCGTAAGTTTATATTGCTCTACATTTTTTGTGATAAACAATAAAAAAAACTATAAGGCTAATCTAAAACCAATAAATCAAAGTCCGAAAGAATGGGCGTATAATGTCGCGCATGGCTTGAGTTCGCCGTACGTTGATGTCGCAAAAGAAAGATGTGCCTGCTGGGAATAGCTAGCCCTAACTGCGCTATCCATTCATTCTGTCAGTGTCGATCACATGGAGCGATGCTTGTGTGCCGTACGTCAGCGGAGTCTGATCTGTATTAATAGGAGTCGTCCTCTCAGTGTCGATTCAAGTACAGCCAGCCAAAAATGGCTTTGTTTCGTGTGCGTGGTTTCGCGGGTCTTTCAGGTACCAAAGAGCCAGTATTCTCTTTTTGCCGCCAATATTCTCAGGCCCATCATTATCGCTTTTTTATGGTTTTGGATTTTCGATGGGTGATTTTTTTGCTAAAAGTGGTTAGCTTTTCCTAAATCATTTAATTAACTAGTTATGTATCCGTGCGTTGCTACAGAACTATAAAACTAACACTAAAATAGCATATTATTGTAGTTAATCTTTTTTCACATTTGAAAAGCTAACTACTGATTCAATAATCACTCATCAAGACAGTTTAAAAGGGAAGAAATAATACCATTGACGCAATAATCTCACAAATCGGAACATACAACAAACACTAAACTTTACACAACGTAATACTAAACCATACAGTAAATAATATTTTTCTTTGACGCTATATATATCCGTTGGCATATACTTTTTGGCAGGGCCCCGTTCAACATAAGCCAAGTGAATTTTACAATGTTTTTTACATTACGAGAGTTGTACCCGAACATGAAAAATTGGCGGTCCAAAAAATGGTTTTGTTTCCTGTGCGTGGATTCGCGGTCTTTCAGGTACCAAAGAGCCAGTATTCTCTTTTTGCCGCCAATATTCTCAGGCCCCATCATTGTCGTTTTTTAAGGCTTTGGATTTTCGATGGTTGATTTTTTGCTAAAAGCGTTAGCTTTTCCTAAATCATTTAATTAAAATAATAATAATAAATAATAATACTGTTATAATCTCTACAGATAATATAAAAAAGTAAATAATTTTTGTCTGACCGACCGTTCAAAAGCTTATGAAACAAATACGAAATAAAGAAATAAATATTTTGTATTATCTATATCCGATTTTGACGCTAAAAAAATATAAATATAAGATAAATAATATTCGTCAATAACTATTCCGATTGCACCCTACCTGAACAGTTCCCTACCTGAACCTCCTGCTTATGTAGCCATCTTATTTGTAATGATTCATGGTTGGACTGCAATTGCACAGGTGTGCTATCTGAATGGTCCCCTAGCCAGTTTTCTTGCTAAGATCGTATGTGCATTCTTCCTATACTATTCCGATTCTGATTTAAAGCTCTTTTTAGGTGTCTAATCGTATGCACAAGTTAGATGGCCATGGAAATCCTAACAAGAATAGCCAAGCACACCATAAAAAGGGAAAATTGCTCTTATATCATAAACTTAAGTGCCATCCTCTCATTTGCCACATACTTACGTGGCTTTGTTATTTATGTCATAAACTTGAGTATTTTGTCTTTTGTTTTGCCATTTTCTCCCTTTAATGTCTATTTTAATTTCATTTTGCATTTTGCATTAATGTCTTAATTTCATTTTAAAGGCTTAGAAAATGCGGCGTCCTCACCTCCTAGCTTCCATCGAACAGAACTGGCCAGCAGGCCAATGTTGACGAGGGCAAAAAGGTCAGTTCAAGTCCCTGAAAATGTAAAATGAAATTAAAGTAGACATTAAAGAGAGAAAATGACAAAACAAAAGACAAAACACTCAAGTTTGTGGTATAATAACAAAGTCACTTAAATATGTGGCAAATAAGAGGATGACACTTAAGTTTGTGGTATGAGAGCAATTTCCCCATAAAAATGGGCCCAAGCGACGTTCTGCTGCAAATGGCGCACCATCGTACCCTGCCATGAAGCCGTATCACCAACATCCAGGGCAACCTATTTTCTACCCTGTTCTCCCTAGTCCAATGATACTACATGAATATCCTTGCCAGCCTTTTGCCGTTCCGGTCCCAACTCATAACCCACATGTTGGAAAATCTGGATATGAGAACTCTATGCCTCCTTTTGTTCCAGTAGATCAAATTGGTGGCAACGAAGGTAACAGGCCAATGCCTCCACAATCGAGAGGAGATCCTCATGCTTGGCGGCCTCCTGTTGGTACTCATGGTGCTAGGTCCCATTCTGGTCTTGAAGGCCGTGGCCATTTTAACCAGGCTTGGCAAAATCCTCAGATGTTTGGTACGAGAGCACACACAAGTCTCCTCCCTTTCTCTCTTTCTTGCTCCTGTTCGGCCGAAGCAATCCCTGCTTATCCCTTCTCTTCTTTCTCTCTCTCTCTCTCTCTCTCTCTCTCTCTCTCTCTCTCTCTCTCCCCTCCTGTGGCTTTTCCCCATTTCTTCCTCCTTCCTCTTGCCTTTCCCCATCTCTGGCTCCTCTTGGCTTGTGTATGAGCTCCTCCCGGTGACAAAGGTAAAGTCAATGTGGAGGATCGGCCGTGAACGGCGGACGGGGTGAGCACGGCGACGGCGAACGCGCGGACTGAGGTGGCGATGGTGCTAGAAAACAGCTCTGTTATTACTTGGCTCATTTGCAGCTTAAGAAAATGACCACGGATATACATCTGATTGTCGATGCATGGGCAAGCTCAAGCCTTCTAGAAGTCCAGGTTGTTATGTTTATTTCAACTGTTATTCTTTAAATCCCTCATTTGGGTTTGACATTTGGTTTATCTGATGCCTCTTCTTGTGTACTACCAGGACGACAAGATAAGAAGGTGTTCTGACTGGTCAAAGTGGGTTTCTTTTTCTGGGACAACATTTGTTCCAAGTCCATCATCTACCAGTATGGGTGAGAGCAATACTGGTGGCTTTTCAAATAAAGATGCTTATTCTGAAGATCAGAAAAAGCATCCTCGTTCTCAATATATTAGAGGCAACATAGATTGTATTGGTATGGAGGCAAAAGTTGCTGATGAACAGCTAGCCCACGATGCACATAGCTGTTCATTGAATAAGGACTTATCTGTCATTAGTATTGATGAAAAGCCTAAGAGCATCTCTGCACGCTCTGTGAATTCACTCAAACATGAAGCTGCTTTTAAAACTGGTGATGTTAAAGTCCAGAAAGTAAACACAAAGATAAAATTACCTGATTCTCAAAGTGAAGGAGGTTTCTTTAATGATTTGCCAAGTGACTCCCCTAGCTTCAGTGGTGATCAAAGCACATTCTTGCTTGATGAGGAATTGGAATTGGAACATGTGGAGCTTTTACGTGATTATCTTTATTCACACAAAAGGTACATTTTAACTGGTATAGGTCCGTGATTTCATTTCACATGTTATGATTCCTTTTCTTGGTTTTGGTAGCAACTATATAAGTGGTATAGGATATAGTTTACAATTTTCTAAGAGATTCAAATTGTCTGTAAGATAACTGATTTGAACCGGTATTATGTCAACATGGCTGATTTTACTTTGGGCTTCTTGTTGCTGCCTTGCTGCTGGTGGTGGTTTAATGTATGCTGCCTTTTCTATTTGTCATAGTTATTATATGAGAGATGTACCCTGGCCTATTCATGTAAGTGACCAGAATATTTATGATAAACAATAGTATATATTATGCCTTTGTGTGAGGTAGTTGATTTGGCATAGTTACGCTTCTTCTGGTTTGTACTTAATCTATCATAACAAAATATATGCTCTGATCTCTGAAAATAGATGGTAAAGCCACTAACATCGAAACTTCATCCAGCTACAGGTAATTGTAGGTTGAACGAAATAAATGTCAGAAGATGTCAATGTTCTAAAAAATGGCAAGTGATATTCGTTCAGTCACCCACCTAGTAGTGATTATATGGCCTAACTGGCATGCTTACGCAGCCTAACCGGTTATTATGTGGTAACCGGTCATTATTACACAACAGTCATGTAATTTTGTTGCATTTTCCACCATAGAATTGCATATTTCTACGCTTATTTGAATTTTGGAGCAGTAGGTGTTGTGTATTTTCAGAAGATCGATGGCTATTTTTATAATTGTCATGTATCACTCATAGCAATGTTTCATCTCTTATCTACTATGCAGTGACCAGAAATTGTGTATGCAAGATTGTTTTTCTTTTGCAATATGTTTGTTCAAGCAGGGTCGATGATGAGGATGATGATTTTTTTTGTCGATGACCAAGACGTGAATAGGTTAATAATCGTTACGCAGGTTGGGTTTCAAGATATTTTGTGCTCCTGGCTTTGTTTGGTCATATGCTGCCTTTAGTTTCCCAGCTTCTAGCCATCATAATCCATAATGCATTATGACTTAGCTTCTAGCCACCAAGTTGAGGACTAAGGTTGAATGGCGTTTGGTGTTTTTGATTAACAATTTGCTAGAATGTTGACCCTCTTTACATCATTCTTTTATTTGAAGCACCTTTTTCCTACCACTTTTATCATGCTATACTCACGTATTACAAATTGGAACTGTTTGCACAAAGATCAGTATAATCCAGACTTTAGGCATATTTCAATTAATAAGTGATGTATGTGTTTTGCCTGTTTTCATATTTTTGTATGTGTACCGTCCTTAGCCTTTGCATTGCTATTAAATGCCATTCGAGGAGGTCATTCATAGTTAATTCTAGAGTAGAAAGTAGTTCTTGAAGAAACATTGACGCGAGATCAAAGAGTGTAAATTACCTATTGAATTGCTACGGCGCCGTAACACACTAATGTTACAGCTTGGATGATATCCGCCTAACAAAAGCTACTAATCTGCTTGTTGAAGCTGCCGATGCCAATGTTCTTAATTTCTTTTACATTTACAATATTTTCTCTTTGACCATTGACATGAACTTATGTTTGCACAATCGGTAGTGTTGTGGTGATACATCAGAAAACATTCTTTAAAGAATGATGGTCATTGATGGTTTAGCTGATTCAGTTATATTTGAAAGTGTTGTGGTCTTGTGGACTTCCGGTGTTTTGGGGGTGAGAATTAGCTGTAGATGACATATTGATGGTTAATTTCTAAGAGGATTTTATGCTTTCTAGGAACATGTCCTCCTTTTTATTTTGATGTATTCTCTTATAAGCTTTTGACTTGATTGAGATGCATTTCTATGCCTTACGGTATATCTCTTATTTGTACAATGATCTAAATTTTTTGTTCTAAATAACATTTGTTAATGAGTAACCAATTGTTAGTTTCTTATCTAGCTCGCAAATCTTGCAGTGAGCTATATTATACGTTGTTTTGTTGTTTACTGGGACCAATGATTGTTCTAGCATATTAAGCAAGTGTTATTTAGTAATACTGCACTGAAATCTTGTTTCATTTATCTGCCTCACAGGATATTACGTCAGAAAAGGACGAAAAAAGTCGCTCAAGTATACCTCAAGCATTTTCGACAGAGGAAGCATCAATAATCAGCGATGCCTTGTATTATTATGTGGTGACGTGTTATAGAACGTTAAATTTTTGTCAAACATCAATATTGCATGTGCATTCCAGAGGTTAATAAACGGTTTTAGTAAAAATTGCTGTGTTGGCTTAAGAACTGCCATAAACTCCAACAGACCATTCCTGCTCAATTTTATGCATGCTGTTTTCGGTTATCATCATGTTTTATCATGAATTATCTCTACTGATATATAAAATAGGACCTTTGAATTTAGAAATTCATTCCACCTTTCCTGCACCTTTTACTCTGGATAGCTTGTGTCCATTGAGTTTCTGGCATCAAGCAGTCCATTTCAACTGTCAGACTCACTTTCTTACCATGTTCTATGATAATGTGGTAATTAGCATTCCTTAATATAAGAAATCTAACAGCCGCACATTGTTGGTGGATCCACTCCCCTATTATATCGCTACTTACCTCAAAAATTGCGGGATTCATTTTTTTAAATAATAATATTTTGGGTGGAAACATAGCCAATGCCTTTTTTTGGGACAGTATAGAGCTTTTAAGAATGTATTTCTCCATCTATTTATTCTGGAGAAGTTAATACATTTTTTGAAGTTTTCTGTTTTAATGTGAGAACTGCCCCAGTTAAACTTATTAAGGAAATGGTATACACACTATTGATATTTGTCAGGTTTTGTGATGTTTCAATTTTGAGTTCTGAATTGCTGTTTCAAATTTTGGAATCGCTAATCAGTTGTAGCATTAGTTCACATGTTTGATTATGCAAATTTGACAATAATTTGAAACTGAACTGAGTGTTGGAATAAATGTCTGAAGACAAGCCTTGTTGTGGAGCTACATTGAGTTTGAATCTAGCTGGCTTGAGCTCAGACTTGAGCTGAGATACATATGTCCTTCTATCACTACTAGAAAACGGATCATCCCTCACGGTTGAAAACAAAGATAATTTCGACATGAAATGGCCAAATATTTTTAACATGGTTATCCAATCCCTAGATCTCAGGGAAATAGAGATGTCGGGGCGCCATTTTACTTGGGCAAGTGGTGGGGATGACCCAACCTACGAAAAACTAGATAGGGTTTTGGTTAGTACTGACTGGGAAGAGAAATTTCCTCTTACCACACTACTAGCCAAAGATAGAAGTAACTCAGATCATACACCGTTGTTACTGAACACAGGAGCCTCTTCGTATAATCGACAACAATCTCTGTTTAAATTTGAACAAGGATGGCTGTTGAGAGATGGTTTCTATGATTTGGTGGCTGATGTATGGCAATTAGAAAATAAAGGAAGTTCAGCCATACAGAAATGGCAAAATAAAATAAGATCCCTCAGGCAATTCTTAAGAGGGTGGGCCAAAAATATAGCTGGCCACAACAAAAAAGAAAAGAAACAGCTCGTCTCGAGGATAGATGAGCTAGATAAAAAGGCGGAAAATACTGTGCTTTCAGACCAGGAAATAAATTTGAAACGCTACCTCAATGACCGTTTGGTTCATTTGCTGAGGGAAGAAGAGTTGAAATGGTATGCAAGAGCGAAAACAAAAGACCTATTGGAAGGTGATAATAACACACAATATTTCCATTTGGTTGCTAATGGAAAATACCGTAAGCAGCGAATCTTCAAATTAGAACAAGAAGATGGAGTAATAGTGGGTGATGCCCAATTAAAGGCATATATCACAAATTACTACAAAGGGCTCTTTGGACCACCAGAGGATAATAACTTCAGTATGGTGGAAAACCAAAATCACGATATAACCCAGGTCACAGAAGAAGAAAATAATATACTCGTTTCCCCGTTTACGGAGAAGGAGATAAAAGAGGCAGTGTTCCAAATGGAACATAATAAATCGCCAGGACCTGATGGGTTTCCAGTAGAGTTTTTTCAAGTGTTTTGGGACATTATCAAAAGTGACCTTCTGGCCCTCTTCAATGACTTCTATGATGAGCGCCTTCCCTTGCATAGCCTAAATTTTGGAGTAATAACACTACTCCCAAAATTAAAGGAGGCAACAAAGATTCAACAATATAGGCCCATCTGTTTGCTCAATGTGAGCTTTAAAATTTTTACCAAAGTAGCCACAAATAGACTCATGGGAGTGGCTAGTAATGTGATACGACCGTCTCAAACAGCTTTTATGCCAGGTCGAAATATCATGGAAGGGGTTGTCATTTTACATGAATCAATTCATGAATTACACAGCAAAAAGCTGGATGGGGTGATTCTTAAGATAGACTTTGAAAGGCCTATGATAAGGTAAAATGGACTTTTCTCCAGCAAACCCTCCGTATGAAGGGTTTTAGCCATAAATGGTGCAGGTGGATTGAAAAGTATGTATCGGGAGGAAGTGTAGGCATCAAGATAAATGATGATGTAGGACACTACTTCCAAACAAAAAAAGGACTTAGGCAAGGTGATCCTTTGTCTCCTATTCTTTTCAATATAGTAGCTGATATGCTCTCGATATTAATTAAGCGGGCAAAGGATGATGGCCAAATTAAAGGAATCATTCCTCACCTTGTGGATGATGGATTGTCTATCTTGCAATACGCAGATGATACAATCCTTTTTATGGACCATGATTTTGAGCAGGCTAAGAATATGAAGCTATTGCTCTGTGTTTTTGAACAATTATCAGGTCTAAAAATTAATTTCCATAAAAGCGAGTTTTTTTGTTTTGGACAGGCCAAACAGTTCGAACAAGAGTATACTAATCTGTTTGGCTGTGATTTAGGTAGGTTTCCTTTTAGGTACTTAGGAATCTCGATGCACCACCGAAAACTTCAAAATTTGGAATGGGGTGTGATCGAAGAAAGATTTAAAAGGAAACTAAGTACTTGGAAGGCTAAGCATTTATCCTATGGGGGTAGACTGGTGTTGTTGAATTCGGTTCTCAGTGGCCTTCCTATGTTCATGATGTCTTTCTTTGAAATCCCAAAGGGTGTTCTTAAAAGACTGAATTTCTACCGGTCAAGATTTTTTTGGCAAGGCAATAATGATAAACAAAAGTATCGCCTCGCTAAATGGAACATCCTTTGTCGTCCAAAAGATCAAGGTGGGTTGGGAATACCTGACCTTTGGATCAAGAATAAATGTCTTCTCAGCAAATGGCTTTTCAAATTGTTGAACGAAGATGGAATTTGGCAAAATTTGCTGAGAAATAAATATTTGAGCTCAAAATGTCTTACTCAGGTTAAATCTAAACCTGGGGATTCGCATTTTTGGAAAGGTTTGCTCAGGACCAGGGAGGATTTCCTGGGATGTGGGTCTTTCAAAATAAGAAATGGCTCGCAAACTAGATTCTGGGAAGACACTTGGGTAGGATCTTTACCCCTAAAAGATCAATTTCCCAGCCTCTACAACATAGCTAACAATCCTCATGTAACTGTGGATATGGTTATGAATCAAGTGCCTATTAATGTCTCTTTTCGTAGAGCCTTAACTGGGGATAAATTGACTGCTTGGCTAAACCTAGTAGCTAAAATAGATCATGTTCAACTTTCAAATGAGAGGGATGTTTTTAACTGGGATTTACATAATCATGGTCAATTCTCGGTACAGTCTATGTATGCGTACTTGATGAACCAGGGTATCCCTTTCTTTCATACATTCATTTGGAAATTGAAGCTTCCTCTTAAGATAAAAATTTTCCTTTGGTATTTCCAAAGAGGTGTTATTTTAACAAAGGACAATTTAGTTAAGAGGAGATGGACTGGCAGCCAAAAATGTAGTTTCTGTAATCATAATGAAACTATAAAGCACCTTTTTTTATTGCTGTCATGCTAAAATTATTTGGAATATTGTTCAAATTGCTACTGGGTTAACCCCACCTAGATCTCCTTCTCACATGCTTGGAGGCTGGCTCACGGGCATTGGAGGGAGGATAAAAAACAAATTTTTGTTGGGGCTGCTGCTATTATTTGGGCAATTTGGTGTACTCGTAATGACATTGTCTTTGAGCAAAAACAAAATATTTCTTTTATGCAGGCTATTTTCAGAGGAGCATATTGGTTGCGGTTCTGGGCGCTGCTGCAGCGTGAAGATAACAAGGAAAAGTTTAGATTGGCAAGCAAAGCGTTGGAGGTTATCGCTTTACAGGTGTTTGCCAATAAAGGGTGGCAAAGTAATAATAGACTTTGCATATGATTTTTTTTCTAGCTCAGGACAATCTATTTCTTTACCTTTGTCAGCAAATAAGCAATAACGTTGTAAGCAGTTACGTTGTAAGTCTCGGCTGTGTGCGGTTGCAGAGGCCGGAATTTTTCCATTATCTAAAAAGATGACATATTGACGGTTAATTTCTAAGAGGATTTTATGCTTTCTAGGAACATGTCCTCCTTTTTATTTTGATGTATTCTCTTATAAGCTTTTGACTTGATTGAGATGCATTTCTATGCCTTACGGTATATCTCTTATTTGTACAATGATCTAAATTTTTTGTTCTAAATAACATTTGTTAATGAGTAACCAATTGTTAGTTTCTTATCTAGCTCGCAAATCTTGCAGTGAGCTATATTATACGTTGTTTTGTTGTTTACTGGGACCAATGATTGTTCTAGCATATTAAGCAAGTGTTATTTAGTAATACTGCACTGAAATCTTGTTTCATTTATCTGCCTCACAGGATATTACGTCAGAAAAGGACGAAAAAAGTCGCTCAAGTATACCTCAAGCATTTTCGACAGAGGAAGCATCAATAATCAGCGATGCCTTGTATTATTATGTGGTGACGTGTTATAGAACGTTAAATTTTTGTCAAACATCAATATTGCATGTGCATTCCAGAGGTTAATAAACGGTTTTAGTACAAATTGCTGTGTTGGCTTAAGAACTGCCATAAACTCCAACAGACCATTCCTGCTCAATTTTATGCATGCTGTTTTCGGTTATCATCATGTTTTATCATGAATTATCTCTACTGATATATAAAATAGGACCTTTGAATTTAGAAATTCATTCCACCTTTCCTGCACCTTTTACTCTGGATAGCTTGTGTCCATTGAGTTTCTGGCATCAAGCAGTCCATTTCAACTGTCAGACTCACTTTCTTACCATGTTCTATGATAATGTGGTAATTAGCATTCCTTAATATAAGAAATCTAACAGCCGCACATTGTTGGTGGATCCACTCCCCTATTATATCGCTACTTACCTCAAAAATTGCGGGATTCATTTTTTTAAATAATAATATTTTGGGTGGAAACATAGCCAATGCCTTTTTTTGGGACAGTATAGAGCTTTTAAGAATGTATTTCTCCATCTATTTATTCTGGAGAAGTTAATACATTTTTTGAAGTTTTCTGTTTTAATGTGAGAACTGCCCCAGTTAAACTTATTAAGGAAATGGTATACACACTATTGATATTTGTCAGGTTTTGTGATGTTTCAATTTTGAGTTCTGAATTGCTGTTTCAAATTTTGGAATCGCTAATCAGTTGTAGCATTAGTTCACATGTTTGATTATGCAAATTTGACAATAATTTGAAACTGAACTGAGTGTTGGAATAAATGTCTGAAGACAAGCCTTGTTGTGGAGCTACATTGAGTTTGAATCTAGCTGGCTTGAGCTCAGACTTGAGCTGAGATACATATGTCCTTCTATCACTACTAGAAAACGGATCATCCCTCACGGTTGAAAACAAAGATAATTTCGACATGAAATGGCCAAATATTTTTAACATGGTTATCCAATCCCTAGATCTCAGGGAAATAGAGATGTCGGGGCGCCATTTTACTTGGGCAAGTGGTGGGGATGACCCAACCTACGAAAAACTAGATAGGGTTTTGGTTAGTACTGACTGGGAAGAGAAATTTCCTCTTACCACACTACTAGCCAAAGATAGAAGTAACTCAGATCATACACCGTTGTTACTGAACACAGGAGCCTCTTCGTATAATCGACAACAATCTCTGTTTAAATTTGAACAAGGATGGCTGTTGAGAGATGGTTTCTATGATTTGGTGGCTGATGTATGGCAATTAGAAAATAAAGGAAGTTCAGCCATACAGAAATGGCAAAATAAAATAAGATCCCTCAGGCAATTCTTAAGAGGGTGGGCCAAAAATATAGCTGGCCACAACAAAAAAGAAAAGAAACAGCTCGTCTCGAGGATAGATGAGCTAGATAAAAAGGCGGAAAATACTGTGCTTTCAGACCAGGAAATAAATTTGAAACGCTACCTCAATGACCGTTTGGTTCATTTGCTGAGGGAAGAAGAGTTGAAATGGTATGCAAGAGCGAAAACAAAAGACCTATTGGAAGGTGATAATAACACACAATATTTCCATTTGGTTGCTAATGGAAAATACCGTAAGCAGCGAATCTTCAAATTAGAACAAGAAGATGGAGTAATAGTGGGTGATGCCCAATTAAAGGCATATATCACAAATTACTACAAAGGGCTCTTTGGACCACCAGAGGATAATAACTTCAGTATGGTGGAAAACCAAAATCACGATATAACCCAGGTCACAGAAGAAGAAAATAATATACTCGTTTCCCCGTTTACGGAGAAGGAGATAAAAGAGGCAGTGTTCCAAATGGAACATAATAAATCGCCAGGACCTGATGGGTTTCCAGTAGAGTTTTTTCAAGTGTTTTGGGACATTATCAAAAGTGACCTTCTGGCCCTCTTCAATGACTTCTATGATGAGCGCCTTCCCTTGCATAGCCTAAATTTTGGAGTAATAACACTACTCCCAAAATTAAAGGAGGCAACAAAGATTCAACAATATAGGCCCATCTGTTTGCTCAATGTGAGCTTTAAAATTTTTACCAAAGTAGCCACAAATAGACTCATGGGAGTGGCTAGTAATGTGATACGACCGTCTCAAACAGCTTTTATGCCAGGTCGAAATATCATGGAAGGGGTTGTCATTTTACATGAATCAATTCATGAATTACACAGCAAAAAGCTGGATGGGGTGATTCTTAAGATAGACTTTGAAAGGCCTATGATAAGGTAAAATGGACTTTTCTCCAGCAAACCCTCCGTATGAAGGGTTTTAGCCATAAATGGTGCAGGTGGATTGAAAAGTATGTATCGGGAGGAAGTGTAGGCATCAAGATAAATGATGATGTAGGACACTACTTCCAAACAAAAAAAGGACTTAGGCAAGGTGATCCTTTGTCTCCTATTCTTTTCAATATAGTAGCTGATATGCTCTCGATATTAATTAAGCGGGCAAAGGATGATGGCCAAATTAAAGGAATCATTCCTCACCTTGTGGATGATGGATTGTCTATCTTGCAATACGCAGATGATACAATCCTTTTTATGGACCATGATTTTGAGCAGGCTAAGAATATGAAGCTATTGCTCTGTGTTTTTGAACAATTATCAGGTCTAAAAATTAATTTCCATAAAAGCGAGTTTTTTTGTTTTGGACAGGCCAAACAGTTCGAACAAGAGTATACTAATCTGTTTGGCTGTGATTTAGGTAGGTTTCCTTTTAGGTACTTAGGAATCTCGATGCACCACCGAAAACTTCAAAATTTGGAATGGGGTGTGATCGAAGAAAGATTTAAAAGGAAACTAAGTACTTGGAAGGCTAAGCATTTATCCTATGGGGGTAGACTGGTGTTGTTGAATTCGGTTCTCAGTGGCCTTCCTATGTTCATGATGTCTTTCTTTGAAATCCCAAAGGGTGTTCTTAAAAGACTGAATTTCTACCGGTCAAGATTTTTTTGGCAAGGCAATAATGATAAACAAAAGTATCGCCTCGCTAAATGGAACATCCTTTGTCGTCCAAAAGATCAAGGTGGGTTGGGAATACCTGACCTTTGGATCAAGAATAAATGTCTTCTCAGCAAATGGCTTTTCAAATTGTTGAACGAAGATGGAATTTGGCAAAATTTGCTGAGAAATAAATATTTGAGCTCAAAATGTCTTACTCAGGTTAAATCTAAACCTGGGGATTCGCATTTTTGGAAAGGTTTGCTCAGGATCAGGGAGGATTTCCTGGGATGTGGGTCTTTCAAAATAAGAAATGGCTCGCAAACTAGATTCTGGGAAGACACTTGGGTAGGATCTTTACCCCTAAAAGATCAATTTCCCAGCCTCTACAACATAGCTAACAATCCTCATGTAACTGTGGATATGGTTATGAATCAAGTGCCTATTAATGTCTCTTTTCGTAGAGCCTTAACTGGGGATAAATTGACTGCTTGGCTAAACCTAGTAGCTAAAATAGATCATGTTCAACTTTCAAATGAGAGGGATGTTTTTAACTGGGATTTACATAATCATGGTCAATTCTCGGTACAGTCTATGTATGCGTACTTGATGAACCAGGGTATCCCTTTCTTTCATACATTCATTTGGAAATTGAAGCTTCCTCTTAAGATAAAAATTTTCCTTTGGTATTTCCAAAGAGGTGTTATTTTAACAAAGGACAATTTAGTTAAGAGGAGATGGACTGGCAGCCAAAAATGTAGTTTCTGTAATCATAATGAAACTATAAAGCACCTTTTTTTATTGCTGTCATGCTAAAATTATTTGGAATATTGTTCAAATTGCTACTGGGTTAACCCCACCTAGATCTCCTTCTCACATGCTTGGAGGCTGGCTCACGGGCATTGGAGGGAGGATAAAAAACAAATTTTTGTTGGGGCTGCTGCTATTATTTGGGCAATTTGGTGTACTCGTAATGACATTGTCTTTGAGCAAAAACAAAATATTTCTTTTATGCAGGCTATTTTCAGAGGAGCATATTGGTTGCGGTTCTGGGCGCTGCTGCAGCGTGAAGATAACAAGGAAAAGTTTAGATTGGCAAGCAAAGCGTTGGAGGTTATCGCTTTACAGGTGTTTGCCAATAAAGGGTGGCAAAGTAATAATAGACTTTGCATATGATTTTTTTTCTAGCTCAGGACAATCTATTTCTTTACCTTTGTCAGCAAATAAGCAATAACGTTGTAAGCAGTTACGTTGTAAGTCTCGGCTGTGTGCGGTTGCAGAGGCCGGAATTTTTCCATTATCTAAAAAGATGACATATTGACGGTTAATTTCTAAGAGGATTTTATGCTTTCTAGGAACATGTCCTCCTTTTTATTTTGATGTATTCTCTTATAAGCTTTTGACTTGATTGAGATGCATTTCTATGCCTTACGGTATATCTCTTATTTGTACAATGATCTAAATTTTTTGTTCTAAATAACATTTGTTAATGAGTAACCAATTGTTAGTTTCTTATCTAGCTCGCAAATCTTGCAGTGAGCTATATTATACGTTGTTTTGTTGTTTACTGGGACCAATGATTGTTCTAGCATATTAAGCAAGTGTTATTTAGTAATACTGCACTGAAATCTTGTTTCATTTATCTGCCTCACAGGATATTACGTCAGAAAAGGACGAAAAAAGTCGCTCAAGTATACCTCAAGCATTTTCGACAGAGGAAGCATCAATAATCAGCGATGCCTTGTATTATTATGTGGTGACGTGTTATAGAACGTTAAATTTTTGTCAAACATCAATATTGCATGTGCATTCCAGAGGTTAATAAACGGTTTTAGTACAAATTGCTGTGTTGGCTTAAGAACTGCCATAAACTCCAACAGACCATTCCTGCTCAATTTTATGCATGCTGTTTTCGGTTATCATCATGTTTTATCATGAATTATCTCTACTGATATATAAAATAGGACCTTTGAATTTAGAAATTCATTCCACCTTTCCTGCACCTTTTACTCTGGATAGCTTGTGTCCATTGAGTTTCTGGCATCAAGCAGTCCATTTCAACTGTCAGACTCACTTTCTTACCATGTTCTATGATAATGTGGTAATTAGCATTCCTTAATATAAGAAATCTAACAGCCGCACATTGTTGGTGGATCCACTCCCCTATTATATCGCTACTTACCTCAAAAATTGCGGGATTCATTTTTTTAAATAATAATATTTTGGGTGGAAACATAGCCAATGCCTTTTTTTGGGACAGTATAGAGCTTTTAAGAATGTATTTCTCCATCTATTTATTCTGGAGAAGTTAATACATTTTTTGAAGTTTTCTGTTTTAATGTGAGAACTGCCCCAGTTAAACTTATTAAGGAAATGGTATACACACTATTGATATTTGTCAGGTTTTGTGATGTTTCAATTTTGAGTTCTGAATTGCTGTTTCAAATTTTGGAATCGCTAATCAGTTGTAGCATTAGTTCACATGTTTGATTATGCAAATTTGACAATAATTTGAAACTGAACTGAGTGTTGGAATAAATGTCTGAAGACAAGCCTTGTTGTGGAGCTACATTGAGTTTGAATCTAGCTGGCTTGAGCTCAGACTTGAGCTGAGATACATATGTCCTTCTATCACTACTAGAAAACGGATCATCCCTCACGGTTGAAAACCGTCAGAAAAATAGCAAAAACCATCAGGTTAAATTTTCCTGACGGGTTCCCGTCAGGCAAAACCCCTCAGAGCTGGCTGGAAAGGAAAATTAAATTTGGCTGACGGGAGCCCGTCAGGGAAAATTAACCTCACGGTTTGGCCCGTGAGGAAAAGAACTATAAGAAATCACTGAAAATCACATAGCAGCATGGTTGTTGTCGCCATTGCAGTTGTCCCTGTCGTTTACATCAATGTTACCATCGACAGCACCATCATCTGGTTGTGAGCCCGCATGAGAGGATCCAGTCCCAAGGCCAGTCCCAGTCCCTTGCTGCAAGGTGAAAACATTATGTCAACTTATGTTGAAGAAGCTGTAATGGCTTGTAATGTTGTTTGAATTATCACAGTCCTAAATTAAAAACACATCCCACAATATCATGTCTTGTACAACATGCACGGTAGCTAGTTTTCATAACTACACATAAGACCATAGCAACAAAAAAGGAGTTGGATAGAGAAATTCACATGACTATACGTAATCATCCCAGAAATGCATGTGAAGAAATGCAGGTTGGCATATACTCAAGATTAGTTTAGCCTCGTAAACAACTCACAAGTCTGGTGTACTAACTAGTAGAGAAGTCATTTGCCACCTTACCATGAACTATAAGTAAATGAGATTCAGGTTATGCCCATGTTTAGAACATTCAACATGAGTCCACTTGCTCACTGCTGTACTGCTTGTTGACAGTCTGACACACCAAAAATAATTAGTTGTATAGTACAAATGGTCCTTCGTATGACAAAGGTGATAGGTCGAAAGTAACACTTAAAGTTGAACTCTAAAACAAGGCAAAATAATAGTTCGTAGGGAATTTTGTTTGTAAAGAAGGCAATAATTGTAGGTATTAAATGATATTACCTGTGCTTGTGTAGGTGTTCCACGGCGTAGCATCTCTGGTGGTGGTTGTTCACCCATCTTCTCAAAAAGCATCTACAGTTGAAAAGTACCATTTGAAATTGTCCAAGATGTCATACATAGATGCATGAAGCAAAGATAATATATGAACTGTCAAAACAAAGGGGGGAAATCACCATATTTATCATAAGAACATCATCTGAATTTTAAAGTGCTAACATCTACTCTTGACAGAGAGGGCCATGACCATCCTAATATCGTAACAGTTTCAATTATTTGGCCTAATAATCTACCACTCTGCCATCTCGGTTTTTGGAATGATAGAGAAAACTAGTAGAGATATCTCCAAAGGAATCTATGGGAAAGCAGAGAACACACATCCAGTGAAGCAAAGCACCAAAATAAAAGCTTTAAACAAACCCTGCATGGTCCAGAGAACATGATGCATGGTGCCTTTCTTTGTCCTACAGCCTAGATTACAGCAGCACTCTTCTAACCAATTTAATTCCTGATTGCTTGATGGCTGTTGTATGTTGATCCTAAATGGATGGTGTGGCAAGCTTTGACATATAATATAGTTTAGACTCCACTAAGATGAATTATACAAGGCTGCCACAAGAATTCAGCAGAACATAGCAAGTTGAAATATATTGCATAGCAGAAATATTTTGCAGCAGAAATATACTACAGCAGAACATAGCAAGGCTACCACAAGAATTCAGCAGACCATAGCAGAACCTAAATGGATGGTGTCCATACGCATAGCTTTCTCCTCTGCTGCATGCTGCATGCATGTAAGAGTATGCTTCTAGCTCAAACCATCACTACAACTGCATGCATGTAGGAGTAGTAATACTTTTGCTAATAGGAGAGAGTGCTATATGTGAAAATGACAAATGAACAATAGATGTGTGTGAATAAACATTATTACCAAGATCATCTGGTGGTGAACTTCTTGCGTCTGGAGTAGTTCTTGATTATGTCGAATCACATTTCGATAAGAGATGGAATTGGATGGCCTGATGTTTCTTGATTTGGCAGCTGCTAGAACATCATCCTTCTTGATAGCACCATTCCCTATTGGTACACGGCCATGGGGCATGCCACCATTGATGTTGTACAATATGCTTCCATCGAGTGGTCGCTGCTCCCAATCATCTTCGTGTTGAGCCATAGCAGCAGCAGAGTAATCATCCTAGAACAAAAGCAACATTTAACCATCTGGGCACTTTTTTCCTCATGTGTGCATGTTACCAAACAGAGACACAACCAAATTGATTAGAATGATTAGAATGCAGCAGAAGTTCTCTTCCAGCTCCTCACATTCTATTCAAATCATACAAGCTAGGGAAAGATGTGCACTTACAATGTATTTCTATGCTTTCAGGCTGCTGATTGGACCACTACTACCACTACTATCCACATTCTTCATGCCTGATTTCATTACAGCATATGTGTTTAGCCAAGTAGCCTTCTCTGGTCCATATTTATGTTCCTACAACATGGTGAAACTCTAGGTTATAGTCTTGAAATAAAGACAGTGTTAACACAAATTAAAAATCTTCACTACCATTTATATTTATTAAAACTAGGTATGTTGTATTTGTACTGTACAAATATCCTATACCAAGAATATATAGCAATATAGCACTATGGGAAAAAATAGGTACGAAAAAAACCTCCACGCTTAATATGCTCATCCAGGTTACTCTCCCCACTACACAAAGAACAAATGTTGCACCTACACAGGTGCAGCCACCATTGACGAACATATAATTGCCATTAGCCACATACAAGGAAAATTACAATATTGATTGCTTCAATGAGATATGACTGTATTTTACAAACAAAACTTGAACTAATTCCCATGAATTCCAGAACTTTTATGGTGATCTGGTAGCATGACCATGACCCTAGACAACTTTTAATCAAAGAAGAGTTTCTGCTATTGAAAACATATTCTATAGAAGCAAGTTTTAAAAGCTCCACTCATAACATGTATTAAAATGAATTCCAGATCATGACTTATTTTACAAGCTCTACAAAATGCCCCAGGTCAAATAGCAGGAATTCACATTAAGCTTTTCACCAACCTAAATCCTCTTCTACATACTTCAGCACCACTATAAGCACGAACCCTTCACAAATCACAGCTCAAAATGTCTACACCTCCGGAATAACAAGACAAATGATTGGTGCTGCAGTGAACAACAAGGAGATGGCAACCACACTAATCCCAGATCACCGCATACATAGGTTACTGATCTAGGCTGCTAACAATTGTATATCAGCCACTATACAATTATTTCAGTGTATCAATTATCATGGTCGATGGACAGATATGTGTATATGAACATACCAAGGATGAGATCTGACCAGCGGCTCCTCGTGGTGGGGGTGCGCCCCTTGGAGAGGGTGTACGCTGCCAGGAGGGTGCACGTCACGATCCCAATGTACTAGTTCTTCTCCCACTTGGCCGTCTCATCTGCGAGAGAAGATCAAAGGCAAAATCCAAATCAAAAACTCACTGAAAAAGTGAATAGACAGGGAGGCGGGGCGGATTTGGGCGGCGGGACGGCGAGCCGGAGCTGGGGCGTCGGGGGGCAGGGCGGATTTGGGGCGGCGGCCGGAGCTGGGGCGTCGGGGGGTGGGGGAGGACGGTGGGAGCTGGGGAGGCAGGACTGCGGGCCGGAGCTGGGGTGTCGGGGCAGACCTGGGGAGGCGGGGCGGAGCTGGGGCAGCGGGCCGGATCCGGGGATGCTGGGCGGCGGGGCGGAGCTGGGCCGTCAGGGCAGATCTGGGGAGGCGAGGCGGCGGGGCAGAGCTGGGGAGGCGGGGCGGTGGGGCGGAGCTGGGGAGGAGGGGCGGACCTGGGCCGTCAGGGCAGATCTAGGGAGGCGGGGCGGCGGGGTGGACCTGGGGCGGCCGGCGGGGCAGACCTGGGGATGGGGCGGAGGAGGCGGGTGAGGGGATGGGGCGGAGCAGGCGGGCGAGGGGATGGGGTGATGGAGGCGGGCGAGGGGATGGGGAGGAGAGCAGATCGATGGGGGCGCGCGGCGGCGGAGCTGGGGCGTCGGGGAGGACCTGGGGAGGCGGGGCGGCCGGCGAGGGGATAGTGCGGAGAGCAGGCGGGCGAGGGGATGGGGAGGACGACGCGCGCGGCGGCTGCGAAATTTGGGGATAAATTAACTTAGGGTTTTCAGTCGGCGCGGTGCACAAAACTAGAGGGCGCGCCCCGGCTGGATTCAGAAGCCTCACGGGCTGGAAAAAACCTCACGGGTTTTTCTTCAATTATCCTCACGGTTCATTCAATACCGTCACAAAAATTGTGTATTATCTTGGCGGCTTATGGAGCCCGACAGGAAAATGTATTTTTGTGACGGTGATACGTGGGCCCGTCACAAAAATTGATATCCCTCACGTTCTATGCGGGCCCGTCAGGAAAATTAAACCCCGTGAGGGATGATCCGTTTTCTAGTAGTGTATATACCTATCAAATTATATTATTTTGCCTTTTTTACTCTAATATTATAATGTTTCTTCTGACTTCAGAGTGTTCATGGTCGGCGCGCTAATAATCAAAGAAGTTCCCAGGCTGATACTGCAGATGTTGATTCTAAACCATCTGGTGGAAGAAGCTGGACAGCCTATCCCACGTAGGCGGCAAAATAGAGGCAATAGAAAAGCAAACACCTCGCGTAAGCAGAGGTTCTTTGCTGGTGATTTTACAAATAATCCCAATAGCCGATCTCACTTTGGTGGTGTATCAGAAAGCCCCCCAAGCAATTCAATTGGATATTTCTATGGGTCTACTCCAGAAAACCACAGGTTAGATTAATAATTGAGGTTTTCTTTCGGTAAAACCTATCCTTCTCTTTTTATCTCATAATGAGGTTATTTTTTTTCTCGAACGCGCAGAAGAACTGCGCATCATTATATTAAGTAGCAGTGTACTTTAAAATTCTAATGCCCTTCAATTTTTTTTTATCAATGCCTATTGATGTTGAAGTTTTTTGATTTGTTTGTGAAGCTACAACAAGCTCAAAAATCGATGCCTCTCTGAACGCAAAAAGTTAGGGATCGGTTGCAGCGAGGTGCAGCTTCCTCTGATATATTTCTCTTGCAGTGGCAACTTAATAACAAGACAAATATATAAAGCTGATCAAGTTTACCTTTTATGTTCACTAAATACATTATCTTGGCATCGAATTGGTCGTCTCGTTAATGTTTTAGTCATTGCTGATTGCCTGATTATATTCTGCGTTGAACACTCATGCCCTTGTTCTATTCTCAATAGCTACGTTACAGTATTTACATATTGTATGCATCCAATGGCAAGCAGGAAATGAATTCGCTCTATCGTTTTTGGTCATACTATCTGAGAGATAATTTAACGAAGATATGTATAGGCATTTTAAGAACTTTGCACTAGATGATGCAGCAGCAAACTACAGATATGGACTTGAGTGTCTCTTCAGATTTTATAGGTACGGATCTGAAAGTTCTAAAAATAAGCTTCCAATTACATTTTCTATAGAGCAGCATCGATTACAGCCTTATTTTTTTTTTTTTTTTTTTGCAGTTATGGTTTGGAGAAAAACTTCCAGCGAAAAGTATACGAAGATTTTGAGCAGCTGACATTCGAATTCTACCATAAGGGCGATATTTATGGACTTGAAAAATACTGGTAATTGGTGGCTTTATTAGTTTGAATTCCCCTGTTTCTGCCTTTAGTAATGAAACTGCAATGCCACACTCTTCGGTGAAATTGTTGGCATGGATTTATTTTTATCTTTAGTGAAGGAACAAACAGTTGCTGCAATTCAATGGTGTGTTCGCAATATCTAATAGTAGCGACCTTATTGTTGTTGGGTCATCCCATGCTAAAGTTGCTGCAAATGCTATAGATGATAATACATGCAATTGCTACATGAGAGCGAGTGTAAACTTTATATTTCAAACCTGGTATTGCCTTGGGTTCCTCTTTTTTTTTTCTTCAGTTTATCAATATTTTATGGGGTTTTGTAAGGAAGCCTGAAAAGGTAAATTATAAAATTAACTTCGACAAATTTGGCTTGCTGAGTTGCTGAACTTAGCAGTTATAAGATTGTGTACTTTGTCGCTGACGGATTCTTTTTCCGATTGAACCAGGGCATTTCATCATTACCGAAATCAGGATAGCAGTCCCATAAACAAGCATCCAGAGTTGGAGAGGCTCCTAAGGGAGGAGTTGCTGTCCAGGAAATTTTCCTCGTCTTTTTTCTTCATTATCTTCCTGGCACCAGTGTGGGATTTGTACATAGAGATAGCATAATTACTTGTATTGAATGGACAAATTATAGAGCCTGGAGTTTAAAGACATGGTGCTGTCGTCGTCGTTCTCTCCTGGACCATCCGATGTTGCTTCTCTCCTGGACCGTTAGGTGGAGTGTCTCTTACTTCTCCGGTGGATTATTTTGCCTTGTTATGGGTTCTTTTTTGGCTTTGGCAATGGTTTATTACTTTTAGCTACAGTAACAATCTTTTAAATGGTATGTTATTTTAAGATAGGATTTACAGGTAGATTGTAGTAAATATTGTATGAATTTAGCTATACTAGTTAAAATTATAGACGATTGTTTCCTTTGTACTTGTGATTCGTCCGAGTACCTAAATGATAAATTTTCAGCACTGAAGCTTTAAAGCAGTGGTACATCCGGATTTTTCTGAGGGGGCAGTACCGTAGTAGTGAATCCAAAATTATGAGCCGTGTTTCTAATGTTCTTCAGCACTAACTCGTATCACCACCACGCGAGGTGCATGACGAACGATGTCCTAGAATATTTGTAGTTAAAACATTAATTTTTACCAAAAATATTATTTAGAATGTGTGGTTTGAATATATGAAAATAGTACATGTGAATTTGTTATAAGAAATAATTTCATTATACTATATACTTTTGTATAACTTATTGCAAATATACGATAGTAAAATTTAGTAGTCAGTGGCATCATATTGCCTTTGAAAAGTCAAAAACATTAGTCTTGTGTGATCTGAGGGAGTAGTACTGTAGAGTTTTTTTTTTAGCAAACCGTATCTTTCATCTTATCGTTACTGGAGTACTTATGGCACCATTTTACTCTCTTATGACTAGGGCTGTGCAGTTTTATACCGTACCAAAAAAACCGAACCGAACCGGTCAACTCGGTTTGACCGGTTTTCGGTAGCTAGAAAAGGGGTATTTGTATGATTCGGTTTTTTCGGTAAAAACCGAGGAAAAACCGATTAAACCGAACGGCCCGTCTGTGGCTTTGCGCGCCTGCGTGACTGCGCCTCTCGGTCCCGGCCCACCAGCGCCTATTTTTATTTCCTTTCCGCCGGTCTCCTCTTTTCTTCCGCCGCCGACGCATCGTTTCTTCCTCCCCGCCAGTGGCGGAGAGAAGGGGGGGCTGAGGGGGGCCTGGCACCCCCCAACTTTCTACAGCAGGCAGGCAGGAGCATGGGTATGACTCTACTGAAATTAATGACAGCACGTAAAGAGTGCACACTGTAAAGGCCAGATGAGTTAAATTTCCAAACCATAGTATCTTCATTATCAGATAATTGAATGGACTGAGCAATCTGAACCACTTCCAACCAAAGCATCATAATTCTATCATCCACACAATGTCTAAAGGTAAACTTCAAATTTAACCCATCCCAAAACATCAGAACCACAACAATTTTTTCATGAACCAGTATATAAACTTCCCAGTACTGGATAGCTAAGCTAGAATTACCAAACCAGTTGTCTTCCCAGAATTTAATTTTTCAACTGGAAAAAAGATTGGAGTTATGCAAACTATATTTGAAATCAATGATCTTCTTCCAAATCTTACTCATCCCGCAGATATCTCCAAATCCAAGAAGCAAGTAAACACATATTTAACTCTCTAAGATTGGGGATGCTTAACCCTCCAAATCTATTATGTCATTAAAACCATAGAAAAAGAAGCCATTGTATTTGCTCTCAGGGCTAGAAATTCTCACGTTAATCGGAGAAAAAAGAGAAAGATATACACCATTGATTTTGGTGGATCCAGTTTATAACAATGTAGATCAACAAGATAGATATAAGAGCTGTTGTAGTTGTATAAGAAATACAACTGTATTTTCATCATATCCATCATAGTTATATAACACCAGAGCCTTTCACCATTACAAAGTAGATGTATTTAATGTTGCAATTGATCAATAATTGATTGAGCTAGAAGATCAATTCAGTTCTCAAGCGATAGAGCTTTTGTCCCTTTGTGCCTCTTTGGATCCAAGGTTGGACACCTTTGACATAGCAAATATATGCACTCTAGTGGAAAAATATTATCGAACTAATTTCTCAAGTCAAGAAAGAGCTTCCATGTTGCAAATATATGTAATTTTCTTTGCATTGTAATTTGCGAAACATATTTATCTGATATGTGACTATTGGATCGGTAAATTCGGCATGGTTCATTAGTTCTACTCTACTTGTTATCCATGTTGCCCCCCTATATCCAATTCCTGGCTCCGCCCCTGCTCCCCGCTGCCTTTTCTTTCCTTTCTAGTTCCCCCGACGCCTCAACTCCTCCCCCGCCGCTTCTTCTCTCGGCTCTCTCTCTCCGCCCTGACTCCAACCCGACGCCACCCCGGTTCCTCCATGCTGCATTGTCTCGGCTCCCTCTAGGCCTCTACCCGGTTCTAACGTCTCCACTGCCGGCCCTCTCCCTCTGCTACGCCTCCTCCCTTCGTGCCACCCCGCCGACGCGCCTTCCCCTCGCGTCGCCGGTCCCAGCGGCACCACGCTGCGCCGCCTGGGCCATCCTCGCCTCGCCGCTCGGCTTCGCACGGTGAGATACGACCAGATCCGTGGCCTAGGGCCTGGATCTGGTGCCTCGCCCCTCGAATCCACCCGATTGGAGGTTGGTTTGATGGCTATTTTACTTGATTCGATGGGATTTGCTAGTATGCTAGTAGGCATGGGGATGTGTTCTTCTACTACTTCCGGTGGACACTTTCTGTGTTGAATCTTTACTGCCCTAGTGGTGCTTGTGACTACTAATGGTCACTTCTTGATTCTAGCTATGCAGTGCTTACTACTGAGAACTGGATACTAGGGTTGAAGTATTTTGTGATTTACCTTTATTTGCTAGACAGCCTGAACTGCTTGACAGCTTGAGTGATATTGTGATAATGTGATGTGATTATGTGA
Source organism: Dendrocalamus latiflorus (assembly GCA_017311315.1). Taxonomy (NCBI): domain Eukaryota; kingdom Viridiplantae; phylum Streptophyta; class Magnoliopsida; order Poales; family Poaceae; genus Dendrocalamus; species Dendrocalamus latiflorus. The sequence goes on along the minus strand of CM029663.1, from coordinate 53,216,185 downwards.
ATGTGAATATCAGAATATGTGATATACTGATATGTGCTGTATTGCTGACTTGTTGTATGCCAGTGATGTAAATTGTAATGTTGTATTGCAGTATGCCAGTATTGCTGTTGCTGTGAGCCTGTGAATCTGTGATGCTGTCCGATTGCCAATGCTAGTTTGCTATTCTGATTATTTCTGAATTTCTGGTTCTAGAATGGAGAATTGGAGTTTAGCAATTCGTGTAAACTTTGGTAAAATTGGTATTAACCGATACCGAACCGAAATAAAATAGTATTTACCGATACCACACCGTATTTTAAAAAATATCGTATTTTCTGAAATACTAAAACCGTATTTACCGATCAAACCGTATTTACCGAACCGTATAAACCGGAAAAATCGAACGAACAGTCCTACTTATGACCTCTCATCTTTTCGAAGGCTGAAGCTTTGTTTGGTGTCGTGGTGGCTTTAGAAAACATTTTATTTCGCTGGTTTTGGATACACGTCTAAAAGCATCTATTTTAGAGGTAAAGCGAATGTATTTTACTGGAAATTATAAAGATCTATTAATGAGCTAGATTCCATAACACATTGCAACAAAGCACCGCAACGACAACCTAGCTGCAAGCCGCAAGAAAGCCTCCTTAACATGGACATTTTGGCGTTATCTTTACTAATTTCAGTGTCACATTTCTGTTCATATCGAAAACAGTGCATTAATAAATGGTTATAGACCTAGCTTCCATCACATGCCAGCCGCACAAGGACTTCCAGGCTAGACTTACTACGTACTGGAAACCTTTTTTAAAAACCTACGCTCACAAGCTTAGGTTCCTTAATTGCATCCTTCTATGTACGAAACGCTCTTCACTCGAAGATGGGCAAGTAGTGTAGAACAAGGGCATGTTGTTTTCGGCTGCGGCTTATGGCTTTTGACTGAAAATTTTAAATTTTGGCTATTTACGGTACAGATTACGAAGAGATAGATATTCATTTACGATTTTGGCTGGTACAGATGTTAGGCTTTTAATGTGTATCGTTTAACTTGTAGACTCCGTCTTGAGAAAATACCCTGTTTGAAAGTTAGGTACTGTAACAAAAGCCAAAAGCCACCAGCTTTTGAGATAAAGAACATGCCCCAAGACTCTTCCCCATTTGAGCAGTTTACCACTGTTGATTTAATTTGATTTGATAGTAACAAAAACATTGTTCTCAAAATGTAAGTAGTAACCGGGAAAAACTCCGTGACACTGTAGTGTGTTTCTTCGAACCAACAGTACAACTTATACCTATCAGATCAAGTCCTTACGTGTTGGTAGTTCCGTCCAGCAGTAGTTCCATAAGGCTCATAAAGATAGTTTCAAATTTTCTGAAAAGTGCATATATTTCAATAAATTTTGTAAAACACATTTGCAAACTATAGTATCATGCACACAAGAATCAACCATGATTCCTAACAAGTTGGAAAACATATTTGCACATTTTCAGAATCATGACACAAGGTGTAGGTACATGGACTCAATATATTTGCAAAACACATTCACAAGCCTGAGTATCATGTTACAAGGATTATGTATGAGCTTTAATCATTTGCAAAATACATTTGCAAATATAAACCTTATACCACAAGAAGTAGGAAACATAGATTTCAAATATTTGCAAAACATATTCACAATGTATGGTCTCATATTACAAGGATTCAACGCACGAGCCTCAACTATTTGCAAAACATATTCGCAAATAATAACATCATGACGCGGAGAGTTAGAGCAAGTGAGATTGAGCTATTAACACATGATGAGACTCAACCTACTAGACAAGACCCCTCTTAATAGTACGACAACCTATATTAGCAATCCGGTTTTCTAACCAAGCACCAAGACCGGTAAACGACTAGAAACACATTCTTAGCTCTAGCTAGTCATACATTTGCCTTAAGCATCCTCTTGAATCTTAATAACGTACATATTTACTTCAAGTCCAGGTCATTGTCTTGTCATTGTATAATTAAAAACATATGCACATATTCAACTTAGACTTTTGATGGAGTTCAATCTATATCTTGGATCCGAGAAATGCAATAAGATATAAGAATATGATGTCGAATATATACCTCTATGATTTTCATCTTTTCATCTAAATGAGACTAAGCGATATCATAATTAACAAACGAGTTAGTCTTATATTTGCATTTATCATTAATTATATCCAAATGAGACTATACAATATTATAGTTAATAAACAATTTAGTCTCACAATTGCATTTGTCATTATCACCAAAACCTACTTAATGAAACTTGAACTTATAGTGGGCCATTGATGACTTATAGTGGCGTGGGGCCGGTGGTGCAGCAAGCCAACAAGAGTGGGTGTCGCCACCCCTGTGCAAGCCGCCATGGAACACGCCACTTTTGGATCCTATCGCCATCAAGCATGTTGTCGCCCGTGTGCAAGCCTCCATGGAGCACCGCGGAGACGCCTATGACCACTCGCATCACCCTCCTCTTTATGTCACTGCCCCCTCTGGCGATGGCTAAGGTGGGCACTAGCACCACAGCTCCTGTCTCTATCGTAAGCACAGAAACTCGCCAAAACTTGTTGAATTTTATTGAAACTTTTGGTTGAAACCTATTGAAACTTTTGATTGAAACTTGTTGAAACTCTTTGACTAAAACTTGTTGAAACTTGAGTTCTAAAATCTAAAACTCGTTAAAACTTTGTCTTGAAATATTTTGAAACTTCTAAAAATATGTGAAACTCATTGAAGCATGAAAATTTTTAAACGTTTTCTTGAAACTTGTTGAAACAACATGACCCTGCTCAATGTGGCTTGTAAACTATGGCTTCTATTTTTTTTTTGCACTATAGTGGCTGAAAATGTATCGTAATGATTGTTAGCTTTTTTTTTGAATAATTAAATTTTAAAAATAAAAAATAAAAATGTTATGTCCTCATAGACAATGCAAAGGAATAAGAAGAAAAAACAAAAAAAGAAATTAAGAAGTCAGAAGCTGAAACTGTTTGAAATAGGGCCTTATTGCTATACCATTGCAATGGTATACCCTTGTCTAGGTCCTTATTTTGGACTACGGCTGATAGTTTTTGGCAGCGATTAATGGTTTTTGTCTTCGCTTTTCGAGATGATGGCATACGGTGGAGACGGCGACTCGGATGGTGCATATGTTTGATCTTGAAATACCGTTTGAAGAAGCAAATTCTAGAAACCGTTTGAAGAAGTCATCCCATTTATTTTAGCCTTTGAAGAAGCCAAAGCCAAAAGTCGCAAAGAAGCCAAATAAGTCATGACCGTAGTCTCTTCCTTAGTTATTATAAGAAGGCACGTATCTGAAGCATCAACCTAACGGGCTATAGGAGCAAATAGGGTGGCTAGGGATGAAAACAGATCGAATACAAATTAAATAGTGCGCTTACCATATTTGTATTCATATTTTGTAAAAGAATATGAATATGAATCCGAATATTCTCGAATACGAATCGAATATTATAACATATACGAATTCGAATCACATATCTACTCAATTCGGTCGGATCCAGATATCCTCATAACTTATGTAGTATGAACACATTAATGGTATGTTATCCCCGTACAATCACGCTTAATTATTCTAATTCAATTACTTCACTAAAGAAAGAGGAATTTATGTTCAATTAAAAAAACTTATTCAACTAATTAGTTGTATTGTAATAAAAATATACATATTGCTTTATCGAATACGAATACGTATAGTCCGAATAAAATAACATTTGAGATGGTAAAAATCTATACCTTATCTGCATCCATATTTTTTTATACAAATATGAATTCGAATAGGATAGAAATTATTAATCGAATGAAAATTCAATACTGTATTTATATCATATCTGTCGTAGGGGTGGTCCCCACCTAGTCCCAGCAGGCCTGGTAGAAGGTTATAAAGCCCAGAATGGGCCATGTGTAATGACATAAGTACCCCTGAAGGGGATACTTAGATGTAAAGGTATAATTGTAAAAACACTCCCCATGTGTATATATATATATATATATATATATATATATATATATATATATATATATATATATAGAATACAGGCCATGGGGGAGAACCCAAGCCATTACCATCACTTACTCCCAACTCTCCACTACCATCTCTCTCTCTGTTTGGTCTGTAGCCACAACAGTTGGCGCCGTCCGTGGGGACGACAGGAGCAAGCCTGAAGTCTGAAGAAGGATGGTACCGAAAAAAGCTTCATCGGCGGCGACGAAGGGAAAAAAGGCGGCTGGGTCGGAGCGTCGCATGGGCACCAGGGCTTCGGCATCGGCTGCTGCGGTCGCGGACGACGACGCAGGCGCGGTGGTCGAGGATGTCGACGCTCGCGCTGCGACAACCAACCCCACCACCGGCGCCGCGACGGCCGACCCCGCCACCGGCGCCGCGACGGCTGACCCCGCCACCGGCGCTCCGACAACCAACCTCGCCGCCCTCGCCGCGACGCTCACTGGCAGCTCGGGGGCTCGCGAGGTGATCGTACCTGTGCCGACCCGTCCGCTAGGCGAGCCGGCGGCCCCGCCCACGCAGGTGGTGGAAAGCGCCCTGCTGGCGGCCCTCAAAGCGTTTCAGCAGGAGCTAGGGGACCTTCGTGGGGCTGTCAGCGACATACAAGAGGTTCGGCGCCAGCAGGCCACGCCAGTGGTCGCGCCAGAGCCCACGCCGGAAAGGGCGGATAGCCACGACGCCCCCACGTCCAGCCGCGTGCCGCTGCAGCGCGTTGATCCGGAGTCCCCGCTTTCGGCAGGACTGCAGCAGGTGGCGTGGCCCGAAGACTTCAAGTTCCCCAGTGTCATCGAGTCGTACAAAGGTGATACGGACCCCCGTGGGATCGTGCGCGTGTACGAAACCGCAATCGAAACCGCGGGCGGAGATGACACCACAAAGGCGAAGGGCCTCCCCCTCGCGTTGCAAGGAGTGGCGCTTTCCTGGTTTTTTACCATAGAGCCAAACTCTATCTACGCATGGGAGCAGCTTCGCGACCGCCTTCACAACAACTTTCAAGGAAACTATGTTGAGCGAGTCGACGCAGACCAGTTCTTTGCCGTGAAGCAGAAACCTTCGGAGAAGCTCCGAGACTACTTCAAGCGCTTCGCAAAGATACGATGCCAAGTCAAGGATATCAACGAAACCACCGTTGTCAATGCAGCCATACAGGGCCTCCGCCCGGGCCCCATGGCCGAATACAACGCAAGGAAGCCGATCAAGACAGTGACGAAACTCTTCGACAAAATGGAGGAATACGCCAGGGCGGAAGAGGACGCACGACGAAGGCAAGGTGACGACTCCGACATCAACCAGGCCGATGGCTCGGCGAAGACCCGCCGAGGGACGGCTCTGCGAAGGGAAAGCGCAAACAGGAGTCGTCGAAGGACGCGCCTGAGCGCAAGGACGCCCCGCACAGGGAGACGTCCGATAGGCCCAGGCGCGGCCAGCAGAAATCGCGGCGAGGCCGACAGGTCTTCGACATCGAAGGTGGCTCCGAAGAAACCGCCCCCGCGGGTCGGGGCGGTCGGGGGCGCCAAGGCCGGGGGCGCGGCCGTGACCGGGGCCGCGACGATAGAGGCCGTGGAGATTACGACGACCAACTCCAGGGGCTGTGGTGCGCAGTCCACGGTCGCGGCAACCACGACACGCGCACGTGTACCTCTATCGCGGCGCTCCGTGACAGCGTCGCCAGGGACAGGAACCAGGATACATGCCCACCCGTGGTAGCCCACGTGCAGCACCCATACGAAGCCCCCATGCACATTCAGGCGCAGGGGACGCAGCCCTACGAGGGCCCTCTGCGAATTCAGGCCCATGTGCAGCAGCCTCAGGGGGGCCTCCTGCAGCTACAGGCTCCGGAGGCCGACCACCGTAGGGTTATCAATGTCATCTCCGGAGGCTCCTCGCTGGAGTTTGCCTCGACACGGCAGCGGAAGGCCTACGTGCGGAGGCTACACCACGTGGCGGCATACCCAGCGCAGGCACCGCCGGACTGGGCACAACACGAAGTCACGTTCACACCCGCCGACGCCCAAGGCGTGGAGCTCCCTCATCACGACCCCCTGGTCATCCGGGTCGTCATAGCGGGATGCGATGTGGGACGCGCCCTAGTTGACGGCGGCAGCTCCGCGAACATTCTGTTCGCGGCAGCCTTCGACCAGATGGGGATCCCCTGAAGCCGCCTCGGCCCATCGGGAGTCCCGCTGCAAGGATTCGGAGGACAACCTCTACGGGTGCTCGGCCAAGCCTGCAGGTCTCCTTCGGCCAGGGCGACAATGCAAGGGTCGAAGACGCTACATTTGATGTCGTCGATCTCCCATACCCTGACAATGCCATATTGGGGCGTCCAATCCTTAATTCCTTCGGGGCAGTACCGCATCATGGCTATTTATGCATGAAGCTCCCGGGACTGCGAGCCATCATTACCGTTCGTGGCAACCAAGACATGGCCCGGCGCATCGAGCACGGCACCAGATGTCCCCGGCGCGGCGAGCAGCGGCACACTTAGGATCGGCACCGCCGTGCGGAGACCCGCGACGTCATCCGGGGGCGGCTCGGCTGGCCCCGCAGGTAGCGCAATCACTAGAGGCTTCGGCCGCGCCGAACACAGACGGTTAGTACCCCCCCCCCGCCATATGTAACCGCTCACCCGCGCAAACGGGAAGATAATAAAGTTCCGTTTGTCGCCAATCTATTATCGTTGGGCAAAAGTACGTGGCGAGACCGCGCGGGGGCTTCGCCCACGCGCGTGCTCCTGCAGTATAAACAAAGACGCATGTTCGCGTGTGCACTCTCCGTAGCCAGCGGTACGGGTATGAGTATAAACTAAAGACACACGTTCGCGTGTGCACTCTCCGTCAAAGACACGGGCATGATTATAAACAAAGACGCATGTTCGCGTGTGCACTCTCCGTAGCCAGCGGTACGGGTATGAGTATAAAGCAAAGACGCACGTTCGCGTGTGCACTCTCCGTCAAAAACACGGGCATGAGTATAAACAAAGACGCATGTTCGCGTGTGCACTCTCTGTATCCAGGGGTACGGGTATGAGTATAAACCAAAGACGCACGTTCGCGTGTGCACTCTCCGTCAAAAACACGGGCATGAGTATAAACGAAGACGCACGTTCGCGTGTGCACTTTTTGTCGAAGACACGGGCATGAGTATAAACAAAGACGTGTGGGGGGACGCCTCTGCACGTACTCCACGGAGTATAAATAAGACGCGGATGTTCTCCCTGCGCACTCTACTGAGTATAAACAAGACGCGAATCCCGCGCACGCCAGGGACTTCGCCCCTGGGCGTACTCCACGGAGTATAAATAAGACGCGGATGTTCTCCCTGCGCACTCTACTGAGTATAAACAAGACGTGAATCCCGCGCACGCCAGGGACTTCGCCCCTGGGCGTACTCCACGGAGTATAAATAAAGCGCGGGTGCTCTCTGTGCACTCCACAGAACGCAAGGAGGGCATGGACATCAATCGCGCATCACGCCGCAGCGTCGAGGCTCGCCTTCGCGCACCACGGGAGGTGAATGCCAGGTGTGCCACCGAAGTCCGATTCCAAGAATTCCAAGAGGGCGACATAGCGAGTCAGACGTTGCCCTCAGGAAGGGCGCATGCGGCGCGCGCGGTACACCAGAGGCTACCCCCGCCGAACGTCAGCGCACTTTCGCCTTCGCACGCGCCAGTCTACGAACTTTAAACAAGTCGTAGTGCGGAGGTCCGCCTTCGCACGCGCCAGTCTACGGACTTTAAACAGGTCGTAGTACGGAGGTCCGCCTTCGCACGCGCTAGTCTACGGACTTTAAACAGGTCGCAGTGCGGAGGTCCGCCTTCCCTTCGCACGCTCCAGTCTGCGGACTTTAAATAGGTCGCAGTGCGGAGGTCCGCCTTCGCACGCGCCAGTCTGCGGACTTTAAACAGGTCGCAGTGCGGAGGTCCGCCTTCGCACGCGCCAGTCTGCGGACTTTAAACAGGTCGCAGTGCGGAGGTCCGCCTTCGCACGCGCCAGTCTGCGGACTTTAAACAGGTCGCAGTGCGGAGGTCCGCCTTCGCACACGCACCAGTCTACGGACCTTAAAAGGTCGTAGTGCGGAGGTCCGCCTTCGCACGCGCCAGTCTACGGACTCTAAACAAGTCGTAGCGTCGCGGTTCGCCTCCGCCGAGGAACAAGACCGCCCGAAGCACAGCGCGCAGCACATATCCTAATTGCTAGATGAATACATCGGAAAAATTTCACAAGTACAAATGCCCGCCAGCATATCTGTCGCTATAAGCCGTTATTCGGCGGGCTCGTCCTTAACATGCGCTACAGTCGGGACCTTGCCGGAAGAGGGTCGGCCCGCCCAAAAGTTCAGCGACTCCTCGGCCCTTCGCCAGCGTTGAAGGCGTCGCTGGGTTGCAAGGCCGGAAGCAAGCAGTCGCCCCCAGCACGGAAACTGCCCGGGGCACAGGTCAAATGGTCAGTCCTCGGCGACCCGCAGCCTATCTTCGAGCGCCCTTCGCGCATGAACATAAGCCGTTTGCAGGGCCTTCCCCAGCACCAGTGTCTGTAGGGCAAAACGCCTTAGCGAGTTCAGCATGGCCAAGCAGTGTCGCGTCAGTAAGTACTTACCCTCACCCCCGACACCTCGAAGGCGTCCCCGAGATGCTCCACCCCGTAGGTATGAAGCGCCTGCTGGCTGACGCTGGCGGCCGCATCATCCACGATCCCATGCCACGCCCTCAGCGTCTCAGACGGAGGAACGAAGTCCGCGGGACTCGGGTGCACAACGTTCGTGCCGCCGACGCCAGGACCTCCATGTCCCGGCATAGGCTCCTCCTCCGGAATAATGGACGCTGCGGACAAGAATGCAGGTGAGCACCGCATGGTGCAGTGGCGAGGAAAACACCAGGGAAGCCAAACCACCTTACCTTCGGTAGCGAAACGAGGGCTCCGGGGGCCCGCCCCTAGTACCAGGCGGAGTGGCGGTGGCGCGAGTGCCCGCGGGAGGCGCGGTCCCACCGAGAACAGAGGCCTCCGCGCTAGGGGCCGGCGCCGACCGTTCCTGCACGGCGGACACCGCGGCCGGGAGCGCAGAGGGAGTGTGCGCCGCAGGAACGTCGGCATGTGCATCGGAGTCCCACAGGCTCCCGATGCCCGTCGCTACGACGAATCCCCTCGACGTCCGGAGGAGCTCCGGTCGCAGACACGACCGCTTAGCCAGAGCGCGGGGCGACGACGCCGCCCCAGCAGCCACCGCCGGAGCGGCCCCCACAGCGGCAGCACCCGGAGGCGAAGCCCCCTCCATGGCAATCTCTGCGGGGGGCAACTCGGCTTCGGCCGCCGCTGCGGGTGAGGACCCAGCTCCGTGCGCCCTCACGGCAGACGCTTTCGGCGCTATGGCGGCCACGGCTGAAGGCTCCACCTCAGCACCGCCGGTCCCCTCGGATCCTGTCTCGACGACCGCCGCGGGTGACGAGGCTTCTCCTCTCCGGCTGCTCGTGGCGAGCCCGCCGTCCAGCGCACCCGCTGAAGATCCGTCGCCCTCGGCGTCCGCGCCATCCAAGTCAGAGTCGGCGTACCTCACCGAGTCCGACTCGGCGTCTGCCGTACCATCGGGAGTGCTAGCAGCGGCACTAGCGGCGGCTACACCAAGCGCGGCAGACGCTCCACCTCGGCCCCTCTTGCGAGACGGCGCTTTCCTCTTCGTCACGCCGTCATCTTGATGCTGCGAGGCCGGCTCAGCACGCTCCGGCACGGCAAGGCCCAGGGCCTCGCACACGCGGTTTATCCGCCCCAGCCCCGCCGCGGCTTCAGCGAGCGCGCGCTACTCGTGCTCCCTGCCGGTATACGGCCCCAGAAATACGCGCGTGGCCTGCTCTGCCTCCTCCAAGCCAATCCCTGAAATAAAGCAGGAGTTGGGAATAACATGTAACGCATCCCGCGTGGGCAAAGGGGAGATATGGTCGACGCTTACGAGGACCGGAGGGCGCCGGCAGCAAGCAGACCCACGGTAAAACATCGTCATCTCGACGTTTCTCGGCGGCAAGGTGCCAGTCACGGGCAAGTGGCGCCACGCCGTACATCGCGTACTCTTCGGCGAGGTCGCGCATGTTAAAGCGGGCGGCCACGCGATCGGCCGGCCCGTGCACTCAAGGCCGCTCCCGCTCTCCACACGGTGGTAGAACCACCGCTTCATCCAGAGGGACTCCCATTTCCCACGAGTGGCGTTCGTAGGGAAGAGCTTGCTGCAAGTCGACCGAAGAATGAAGGTGATGCTGTCGAAGCTCGACAGCGTCCCGTCCTTCCGATCCTTGGGCTGGCACCGTGCCTCGTGCAGATAGGTGAACAACGAAGCGCTGGGCCAGCACGCTCCCGAGCGCAAGGCCCAACTGTACACCGCGAGCCGGGCCACGGCGTTCGGAGTCAGTTGTGCCAGCTCCAGCCCAAAGGTCCGCAGCACGTCGCCCACGATCGTCGCCGCCGGGATGCGGAGCCCCACGTCGAAGAAGGCAACGAATACGAGCGCCTCCGACCTCTCGGGGTGCGGTTCCGTCTCATCGGCGGCAGGCAATCGTACCGCCTGGCGCTCGGACAGCTTCCACACGCGCAGAAGCACTTAGATTGTCTTCTCGGTCACGAGCGATGGGCCCAGCTCGCTGGAGAACGCGCCTTCCTTCTCCGCCGCCAGCCAACACTTGTCCGCCGCCGCTGGGTCGCGTTCGCTGAGCGAGTACTTCACCTCTAGCGATGAAGATCGCCGGCGAATGCCGCTGGCGCTAGCCGCCCGGCCACGCTTGCCACCAGATGCCATAGCCTCTCGCGAAGGGGGTATGGCAGCGAGATTACCACGGGAGTATCGAAGGCGAGGCAAGCAAGAAGAGGGCGTAGAACTGCGGGGGTGCGGTTCTATTTCAAGTCACCTCGCCCCAATGCCAAAGCGTCGCGACGGTCCGCGTACCGGACGTGACCAAAATTATACAACGGCCCGTCCCGCACAATCCCCCATAACCAAAAACGAGGGGGCGCGACCACAGTGGTAAGGACCGACAGAACGTGATGCTCCAGTGGCCTCCCGCAGCGTGCCAACCCCCGCACGAGATATCCGGCGCACGCGACGCCAGGCGTACACACGACTTCAGCCGCCATTAAAAGGGCATTAATGGGCCACAGGATCGCAACAGCTTCGACGCTGCACCATTCCCCGCCCGCCTCGTGTCCCCCTTCCCTAGGGAAGAGGCGAGCAGCTGCGGTCGTGCAACCGTTCACATCCCGCCACACACCAGTTACAAGCCGCTGCGTGTCCTACACGCGCCCAGACGAGCCGCACGGTACGACAACCTAGCTCTGGCAAACCAGAAGCCGGCGCGATTCCAGGAACCTTTACAGCGCATTACCGCATCGGGGGATCGCAACCACCGCTGAGCCTCTGCCGCGGCAGGCGCCAGTCCCGGCCTCGACTTCAAGGCGCGCGCGTCTACTTCGGCTAGGCGCCAGCTCCGCTGCCACCCGTTCGAAGGGTAGGGGACGGAGCGTGCACGCGTCTGTTTCGGCTAAGCGCCAGCTCCGCTGCCACCCGTTCGAAGGGTAGGGGACGGAGCGCGCGCACGTCTGCTTCAGCTAGGCGCCAGCTCCGCTGCCACCCGTGCGAAGGGTAGGAGACGGAGCGCGCGCACGTCTGCTTCGGCTAAGCGCCAGCTCCGCTGCCACCCGTTCGAAGGGTAAGGGACGAAGCGCGCGCGCTCGTCTGCTTCGCTAGGCGCCAGCTCCGCTGCCACCCGTTCGAAGGGTAGGGGACGGAGTGCGCGCGTCTGCTTCGGCTAGGCGCCAGCTCCGCTGCCACCCGTGCGAAGGGTAGGGGACGGAGCGCACGCGCGTCTGCTTCGCCTAAGCGCCAGCTCCGCTGCCACCCGGTTCGAAGGGTAGGGGACGTAGCGCGCGCGCGTCTACTTTGGCTAGGCGCCAGCTCCGCTGCCATTCAAAGGGTAGGGGACGGAGCGCGCGCGTCTGCTTCGGCTTCGAAGGGTAGGGGACGGAGCGCGCGCGCGTCTACTTCGGCTAGGCGCCAGCTCCGCTGCCACCCGTTCGAAGGGTAGGGGACGGAGCGCGCGCGTCTGCTTCGGCTAAGCGCCAGCTCCGCTGCCACTTGTGCGAAGGGTAGAAGATGGAGCGCGCGCGCGTCTCCTTCGGCCAGGCGCCAGCTCCGCTGCCACCCATGCGAAGGGTAGGGGACGGAGCGCGCGCGCGTCTACTTCGGCTAGGCGCCAGCTCCGCTGCCAACCGTTCGAAGGGTAGGGGACGGAGCGCGCGCGCGTCTGCTTCGGCTAGGCGCCAGCTCCGCTGCCACCCGTGCGAAGGGTAGGGGACGGAGCGCGCGCGCGTCTGCTTCGGCTAGGCGCCAGCTCCGCTGCCACCCGTGCGAAGGGTAGGGGACGGAGCGCGCGCGCGTATGCTTGGGCTAGGCGCCAGCTCCGCTGCCACCCGTCCGAAGGGTAGGGGACGGAGCGCGCGCGTCTGCTTCGGCTAGGCGCCAGCTCCGCTGCCACCCGTCCGAAGGGTAGGGGACGGAGCGCGCGCGTCTGCTTCGGCTAGGCGCCAGCTCCGCTGCCACCCGTCCGAAGGGTAGGGGACGAAGCGCGCGCGCGTCTGCTTCGGCTAGGCGCCAGCTCCGCTGCCACCCGTGCGAAGGGTAGGGGATGGAGCGCGCATGCGTCTGCTTCGGCTAGGCGCCAGCTCCGCCGTGGGCCAACCAACCTCGGCTAAACATCAACGTTCCTTGGCGATAGTGCCAGAATGGCGCAGTCAGCGGAGGCAGATGAACTCAAGCATATCTGTCTACGAGAACACGCCAAGCCTTGCCATCTTCATACGGGAGCGTGACGCGCGCGTAAGAGGCCGTCTTCTCGATCGCCACTCCAACCTGGCCGCAGCCGCGGCTTCGGCCTAGACCTTGGCCTCGAGGAGCGGACCGCGTGCACGATCCCGCCCGTTGCCACCTCCCACACATGGCAAAAGCAAAGGTCATGTCGCGCAAAGTTTGGCTTGTTCTCCTTAACAGGCCACCTTCAGTGCATTAACATTTTTTCAAAAAGTAATGCGGACGGGCTCCATCAGGAACCCCGACTGAAGGTAGGTCTGTTTAGGAGAACAGGGCAAACCTTGCCGCTGTATGCAGACACGCAGCACGAGGGCAGGAAGCGCGGCTGGCTACCGGTAACAGACGCTAACCAAGCTCCTAAGAAAAATGGACCTCCATCTGTACATCAACATTCCCCAAGCCGCTCAGCGTCGCTAGGGATTGTCGATGCACGGAAGGGGCCCATTTTAGGGGAGCAGCCTCTATCCAAGGACACGATGCAGGAACAACGCCGCACCCGCGCCATATATATACCCCATCACCGGGGGCACCAACTGGCGGAAGTCCAACCGGCGGAAGTCCAATCAGCGGGAGAGCCAACCGGCGGAAGTCTAACCACCGGAAATTCGTCGCCACATTAACATGGCCACGGCGCCTCAAGGCCAGCACCGCGCCAAGCACACTCCGCCACGTGGACCGCCAGAAGAAGAACGTCGCAGCGCGTCCGCTATCACTTGACGCGTGTGCGACGACTCAGGGGCCCACTACGCCTACCTATGCCGACGCAACGCCTCCGACTCGGCCCGGGCAACCCCGATCCCGCCACGACAAGGGGACGCAGCGCGCGCGCCCACTTTGATTAGGCGTCAGCTCGGGACGGAGCGCTTGCACATCTACCTCAACCACCAATCCAGGCGTCGGGTTCGGCTATGGCCTCAGCCCCCAGTCAAGTTCGGGAAAGTTCACAGGCCGCAGGGACGGAGGGGGCCAAAGGACTCGGCAACATGGCTTCGGCCCTGTGAAGCCCTTTACCATGAGAGGCTCTTGTTGTAGGGGTGGCCCCCACCTAGTCCCAGCAGGCCTGGTAGAAGGTTATAAAGCCCAAAATGGGCCATGTGTAATGACATAAGTACTCCTGAAGGGAATACTCAGATGTAAGGGTATAATTGTAAAAGCACTCCCCATGTATATATATAGAATACAGGCCATGGGGGAGAACCCAAGCCATTACCATCACTTACTCCCAACTCTCCAATACCATCTCTCTCTGATTACAATAATATAAATAATTTGGATCCACAAACACACGCTACAACACGAAGCATTGCATACGCAACTTGGCCAATTCCCAAGAGGAAGGAAAAAAGAAAACCTTTTGTGGGAAACCTTTTGTGTATCCAATGCACCCTAATTTTCTGTGCATCCCCACCCCGCGATACAAAATGGTCATAAAAAATAAGACATGAGTGGACGTATAAGATACACGTAAAATGGTCATAAAAAATGTAAAAAAAAGACATGAGTGGCCGTATAAGATACATGTATCATACACGGTCCGTACATCAACTTTTCTATTTACCGGTTTTAAACCGCCTAAATTCAAATTTTGAATCACAAAATTCGTACGAATTTTTCATGGGTTCTAGAAATGGATCGAATACGAATCGAATAGTCTCGAATACGAATACGGATACGAATATTCTCAAATACAAATACGAATATTTTTTAATATAAATTTTATTTACCACATTCACGTTTTCTCCGATACAAATATCAGATAAAACGAATTGTCCGTTACCGTTTTCAACACTAAGGATAGCCAAAGCCCCTGCATGGCGAGAAATTCTATTGTGCCCCCGTTACACAGAGCCATTTGTGTCACGAGCGAACCGGGAGTGACACATGGCAGCAAGAAATAAAAAAATTATTTTTCACTGTTTTGCACTGTAGCAAGTTAATAAAAAAATATTATTTTTACTGTTTTTACTGTAGCAAAGCAGTAAAAATAATATTTGTTATTGACTTGCTACAGTGCAAAATAGTAAAAATAATATTTTTTTATTTCTTGCTGCCATGTGTCAACTCCTGGCTCGCTCGTGACACAAACGACTCTGTGTCACGAAGGCACAATAGAATTTTTCGCTGGATAGCGTCCTCGCACCACGTACCCTGCACTGCACTGCAGGTTGTCCCTATGCCCACTGCACCACCTCCCTAATTTACCTAGTCGTAGGCACGCCTCCACCTCTCTTATCTTGTCCAAACTCTCGAGCTGACTCAACTACCACTGTGGAGAAAGATGTGATTAGAGATGGCAATGGGTACCCGAAATCTGATACCCGGTGGGTTTTACTCTATTAGGGCATGGGTCTGAGTCAATTTCCTAACCTCATGGGTCTCTTCATGGGCAAAAAGCCCAACCCATCGGGTCTGCCGGGTTCGGGTACGTTCCTATAGTACCCAAACCCGTAAACCCATAGGTAATATAAACCCGATTCATAGGAGTTATAAACCCAGGCTCCCAGCCTCCCAGGCAAACCAACCCAGCCCATAGCCCATTAGCCATTTAGCCCTAAGCCCCCAAATCCAATGCGGCAATACCCCATTACTCATACGGCTAACCCTAGCTAGCACTCGGTCACGGTCACTACTCACTCCTCCCCAGTCCCCACCCCGATTTAACAGCCGCCGCAGCGGCGGCGCATCTGGCGCTCTGCGCTCGGTCTCCGGCAGTCTCCACGCTCGCCCTACCGTCCCGCAGTTCCTGCTCCCGCCACTCTCATCGCACGCTCGTCCTCCCGCACGCCCTCGCCTCGCCTTCCAGTTCAGCCTGCCGCCCCCACGGCGACAACCCGCCGCCCCCACGCCGCAGCCACGCGCATCGCAGCAGTAGGCCCTTGGCCATGGCGCTACCCTCCGGCTCCAACGAAGATGACCGGTGAACTTGTTCCTCTTCTCCATTAACCATTGTTGCAGCTCGCATTACTGACCCACGGGCGACCCGTGGGTACCCGTTAACCCAGTGGGCATGGGTCTGGGCAAAAATCTGCACCCGTCACGGGCATGGGTTTTTTAGCGGGCACATCTAACTTTCATGGGGCACGAGTTTGGAATAGCAAAACCCAGCGGGTTTGTGCCCGATGCCATCTCTAGATGTGATACATATCGATGGATGAGAAAAAGGTTGTGCTCTATTGGGCTTCAAGCTTAATCTTTTTATACTGTGTATGGTTTGTTTTTATATTGTGACTAGCCTTACCCAAGCGTACCAACAGCTTGCGATCCGGTAGAATGAGAGCTAGCAGCCCCACCAACCTGGAACATAATGTGGTCTCACTGTCTGGTCAAGGGGTAGAAAATGGTAACGGATAATTCGTTTTATCCGATATTCGTATTCGAGAAAACACGAATGTGGTAAGCAAAATCCGTATTGAAAATGTTCGTATTCGTATTTGAGAATATTCGTATTCGCATTCGTATTTGAGAATATTTGTATCCGTATTCGAGACTATTCGATTCGTATTTGATCCGTTTCTAGAATCCATGAAAAATCCGTACGATTTTTGTGATTAAAATTTTGAATTTAGGTGGTTTAAAATCGATAACCGGTCAAAAACCAGTGAAAAATTGGCAAAACGCTAGAAATCCGTTTTATCCGATATTCGTATTCGAGAAAATCCGTATTTGAAAATATCTGTATTCGTATTCGAGAATATTTGAATCCGTATTTGAGAATATTTGAATTCGTATTCGTATTCATTTTAAAAATATGGATTCGTATTCGTATTTGAGACTATTCGATCGTATCCGATCCGTTTCTACCCCTAATCTGGTTGACCATAATGTACTATATATAAAGCGGCAGAACTAGGGTTTCCTTAGGCCTTGAGCTGTGGAGGGGGCTTGAGCCCACTGAGGCCTTGATTGGAATGCCTAGAATCTGTCTACCCACATGGGTCTGTTGGGATATTAGACTTCTTAAACAAGTCCTAGTACATCAATTAGGAGGGAAGATTGCATCCCAAACTTACCTCGGCTGTGCACCACCCAAAGTCTTCGCCTCCATTGAACAATATATGTTTTTTTAGCTGTTGTTTATAATTTTTAATTCTAGCTATTTATGAAAGAGTATGGAGACACAGTCATATGTGATTTTGACCAGCATAGCTGAAATCGGTACAATATATATTATAGTCGACTAATAGATCCCGTCTTAAAAAGACACTCTGTTTAAAAACTAAAAAAGAAATAAAAGAAAAAGAATATATAAAATGCTTAAATACTAAAAAAATAGAAAAAGACGAAATTAGAAAGTCGGAAGCTAAAAGATTTCGCCTAATGCAGCAAAGTCAAAATATCACGAACGAACCGATGGTGAATTGGAAATTTTTGTACGGATAACCTATTTTTTATTCGAAAATACAGAAATATACCCACGACAAAATCTTTTACACAAATAGGCTCGAGTCACCAAACCATTGGGCGATTTACGCTTGTCGCCCCACCAAAACGCGACTTATAAAGAATCTGGTAACCGTTGGGCGATTAAATGCAATCGCCTCCCCGTTAAGCGATTCAATTGAATCGCCCCCCCGTTCGGCGACATAAAGAAGAGTCGCCCAACGGGGGGGGGGCGACTGCATGTGAAACAGCCCGACGGCCGAGCCCCTTTTCTTCCCCACGCCTGCTCGCTCGCCATTCACTCTCTCCACCGCGCGAGAAGACAGAGCAGAAGAGAGGAAGGAAGAGGAGGAGGAGAGGGGAAGAAGAGAAGGAGAGGGAGAGGAGAGTGAAGAAGAGAAGGAGAGGGGGAGGAGAGGGAAGAAGAGAAGGAGAGGGAGAGGAGGAGAAACCGCGGGATTTGCAGGTATTTTTCTAATTTTAGAAAATTTATTTTAGAAAATTGGTTTAGATAAATTTAGTTTAGAAAATCTAGTGTAGATATTTAGTTTACAAATTTAGTTTAGATATTTAGTTTAGAAAATTAGCTTAGATATTTAGTTTAGATATTTAGTTTATAAAATCTAGTTTAGAACATTAAATTTAGAAATGTAGATGCAGTTTACAAATTTAGATGTATAAATTTAAATGTAGAAAAATATAGTTTTTTGTATAATATTTGCAATGCATTATTGTGGAAAATTTACTTTCGAAAATTTGTTTAGATAAATTTAGTTTAGAAAATGTAGTGTAGAGTGTAGATATTTAGTTTACAAATTTAGCTTAGATATTTAGTAGAGATATTTAGTTTAGAAAATTAGCTTAGATATTTAGTTTACATATTTAGTTTAGAAAATCTAGTTTAGAACATTAAATTTAGAAATGTAGATGCAGTTTACAAATTTAGATGTACAAATTTAAATGTAGAAAAATATAGTTTTTTTGTATAATATTTGTAATGTATTATTGTGGAAAATTTACTTTAGAAATTTATTGTAGATCATTCAATGTACAAATGTAGATGCAGTTTACAAATTTGAAATGAAGAAAATTTAAATGTAGAAAATTGTTGTGTCGAAATTTTGTATACTATTTTTCATGTATTATTGTAGAAAATGTAGTGTACGAATTTACATTTAGATAATTTTACAGTTATGGCGGGTGACTGGCGGTACACGCTGTTGGACGAGCACTTGGACCGCGTGCACCGCGCTTCCCGTCGTGCGCCGCCACCGGGGAGCACGGACGAGTCGACTGAGCTGGGAGTGGTCCGGACACGCACACCTCGTGTGGCCTGGGGACTCGACCCCCGTTGGACTGCCAGGTTTGCACTACGCCAACGTTTTAGTATTACCATAAAAATATTTAATGCTAACCTTCACTTTATTTGCAGGCTGCGGGATGCCGGACTTCTCCCTCTTGCCCGGATGGTGCAGGCCACGTATGAGGACGGAGGTGCCTTGGCCGGGGAGGGGGACGAGGCGGGCGTGGAGCGATCACGACGCTTCCCGTTCGACCGTTCCCTGCTGACGGCTTTGGTGGACCGTTGGCGACCCGAGACGCACACTTTCCATCTACCAGTCGGGGAGATGGCGCCGACCCTGCAGGACGTGTCCGTACTACTTGGCCTTCCGGTCGCGGGAGACGCTGCCTTCCTACTGGAGGCTCCCGCTGAGTGGCGCGAGGACCTGCTCGGCAGATTCCAGGGGGTCCTTCCACCGGCCGATCAGCACCACATCTTCGACGAGAGGCAGAAGCATGGACCGACGCTGAGGTGGCTGGCACAGTACCGGGTACGTGGTGTTTCAAGTCGATCGCGTCTTCGAAACTCTTATTTGTGCAATTACATACTAATAAAAACTTGTTCGCATTCAGGTTGAGCGCATGGTTGCAGATGCTGACGATTACCAGGTCGCGCGCCACCTGGAGGCTTACTTGTTGTGGCTGTTTGGTTGGGTGCTCTTCACCACCAGTCACGGCAACACCGTTGACGCGCGCCTTATCGCTTATGCGAGGGCGATTGCGGACGGCGAGGCCGTCCAGATCAGCTGGGGATCGACCGCACTTGCCGCGACGTACCGCGGCCTGTGTGATGCGTGTACGAGGATTAAGGCGAACTCGATCCTCACGGGATGTCCCCTGCTGCTGCAGCTGTGGTCGTTCGAGCGCTTCAGTCTCGGACGACCTGTACTAGACGACATGGGTCCCTACGGGGCCGAGATGTACCCGGAGGGAGACATCGACCGGCCGACGATGGGTTCTATTTGGTGTCGTCGACGAGTGAGTTTTATTTTATCGTAGTCAACTTATTAACGATCGTCGTACTAAAATAATTTGCCTTTCTTGCAGGTACAGTTCGCGCACGTGCAGGTCACGCGGGAGTACCACCCCTTTGTGGAGCAGTTGGACTGCCTCGCAGACTCCGACGTGCGCTGGGAGCCTTACGCAGCGGAGGCAGTGCAGGCCCGTGCTCCTGACGGGCTGTCTGCACTGTGCTGGCGCGACCAGACTTTCTGGCTGACCCGCCGGAAGCTCGTGTACAGCATCTACGTCGAGGACTACGCACCGCAGCGCGTCATGCGGCAGTTTGGGCTGCGGCAGACACTTCCTGTACCAGTCGGGCCGCCGATTCCGCCCCGCGTGCACGCGTGAGTGATCGCTTCTGATATTTTTGTACGTATTTACTATTGTGATCGCAAGTACTTACATTACGTAATGGTTTCATAAACAGGCACACCACGAAGGGCGTCAAGAAAGGCACGGACTGGTCCAGGAGGATGCAGCCCTGGATTGCGCAGTGGGAGGGTGCGCTGGATGACCGTGTGGAGGAGGACCGGCCATACGACATAGCCGACTACGCGGAGTACCTCATCTGGTACCAGGCGCGGACTCGTACCAGGCTGGTACATGTCGTTGACCCACCTGCCCCACACGTCGCTGCACCGACAGACGCGTACCCTGCGCACTTCGCACGCGACGCTCACATCGCGGTACGTAACTTGTAATTTCAAAAATTCTCAAATGGCAATATCGTTTCGATGATGGACCATTCTATGTCTTTTTGTCCAGGCTGACGTCGGTGCCGCGATGTGGTCGGAGTCCTCCGCACTAGTGCAGAGGTGGGGCACAGGTGGGGAGTTGACCCGCGAGGAGGCCGTCAGCTTTGCGCGACGGATGGAGGCAGGGTGTAGACGTATCGTCAGCCTACTGTCCTGCACGAGGCTACCGGTGGTCTCCACACCTACGGCCAGTGCACCCCGACCACCAGTGCCACCCCGACCACCAGTGCCACCCCGACCAGCGTGGCACTACTCCGGAGGTAGTACGTGGACACGTCCACCTCCCCCGGAGCAGCCAGGGAGTTCTACGTGGACACGTCCACCTCCCCCGGACCAGCCAGGGAGTTCTCCTTGGTCACGGCCTCCTACGTACATCCCCAGCTTCCACACGGATGATTTCATGGCGCCATGTACGGGTACGCATCGTCCGAGCTTGTTTTTAACCTAAGACGACATGCAACGAACTAACGATATTACTATTGCAGGTCCTTACCAGCAGCAGGGACGCTTCTCCCCGGGCCACATCGAGGTGGATCAGTTTTTTGCGGACTGGCCTGGGCCGTCCTCCGACACAGCAACGGAGGTTCTCTCCAGCGGTGGCCTCCCCGGTGTACCGGAGGCCACACAGCTGGAGATGCAGGTGACTCCACCGGCGCATCCGCGGGTGCGAAACCCACCTGATCGTTTTACTTTTTCGGACCCTCGTCCCCCGCCGCCTCGTAATCCGTTGCACCGGAGGACGGCCAAGCGGGGCCGTATGGCAGGACGCGGGCGCGGTGATGGAGCACCTTAGGGTGGGGAGTGAGGGGTGTATGTCATGCATGTAATGGATAAATACGCGGCATGTTACTGCGTTATATTATAAAATTCATTTAAATTCAAACAATGCTATTATCTCTTCTTTTCGTATAGAAAATTATTTCTATATCAAGTAATGTGACAAATATTAAATACCAGTTCTTGTGTGACTTAATTACGAAATTACAAAATAATGTGACATATAC
The DNA here is from genome assembly GCA_017311315.1 of Dendrocalamus latiflorus. Lineage (NCBI taxonomy): Eukaryota > Viridiplantae > Streptophyta > Magnoliopsida > Poales > Poaceae > Dendrocalamus > Dendrocalamus latiflorus. The sequence continues at coordinate 53,194,822 of CM029663.1, read as the reverse complement.
CAGTATATGTGACTATACCACATTTTTTACGAGTTTCAAATTACAAAATTCACAAAACCCATCCATGCAGTCGCCTAGAGGTAGATTGGCGAGCAGGCGTGGGGGAAGAAAGGGGCTTGGCCGTCGGGCTGTATGCACATGCAGTCGCCCCCCCCCCCCCCCCGCCCCGTTGGGCGACTCTTCTTTATATCGCCGAACGGGGGGGCGATTCAATTGAATCGCTTAACGGGGAGGCGATTGTATTTAATCGCCCAACGGTTACCAGATTCTTTATAAGTCGCGTTTTGGTGGGGCGACAAGCGTAATTCGCCCAATGGTTTGGCGACTCGAGCCTATTTGTGTAAAAAATTTTGTCGTAGGTATATTTCTGTATTTTCGAATAAAAAATGGGTTATCCGTACAAAAATTTCTAGTGAATTGGTGATCGGATCCCTCCGCGGTCGCTATCTTCAAGGCTGTATAGTGTCCTCGCACCACGTGCCCTGCACTGCACTGCAGGTGGTCCCTACGCCCACTGCACCACCCTAATTTACCTAGTCCTAAGCACGACTCCACCCCTCTTATCTTGTCCGAACTCTCGAGCTGACTCAACTAGCTGGCTGGCTAGCTTCTCCTTTCGCTCCGCGCGCGTGCCTGGCCGTCGAGCTCCCACGTACTCCCTAGCTAATCGCGTAGAAGTCCACGGACGGAGGCCGAGACGGGCAAGGAGCTAGCAATGGAGGTCGGCGGCGTGCTCGTGTCCGTCATCTTGGCCGCCTTCTCCATCCTCTGCCTCCTCCTACTCCTCGTGCTCGCCGAGGCCGGCCTGCGCCTCGCCGCGCTCGCTCTCTGGGGGGGCGGCGGAGCCCGGCACGCGTGGCCCACGCGCTCCGCCTTCCTCGGCTACCGCATCGCCGCCTCGTCGGCTGGCGGCTTCCAGCAGGACGAGGTGCCGCTGCCGCCAGAGTTCTGCGATCGCCTCGCCGTCGCGCTGTACCGCCGGGGCAAGGGGCCGGTACCCGACCAGCCGGACGCCGCCGTGTACTGCGTGTTCTGCCTGTCGCGGGTCCACGAGGGCGAGGAGGTGCGCGAGCTCCGCTGCCGCCACGTCTTCCACCGCGCCTGCCTCGACGCCTGGCTCGTCCGCCCGCGTGCCACCTGCCCGCTCTGCCGCGACCGCCTCCTCCCCTCCGAGCCCCCGCGCGCCTGCGCCCTCGACGACGACGACGACGTCGACGCCCACGACGACCTCTCCTCCTCCTCGTTAGCCGCCGCCGCCTCCTACCCCCACGGCGGCGCGCTCTGGCACATGTAAGGTAATGAATGATCAATGCCTCTCTTCCTCCGCTTGCCAATTTAGCTAAGCGAGAGGCAGACTTTTTTTTTCTCCCCTCTTTTCTTTTCTTTTTTATCTTCTTCATTCACCTAGTTTTCACTTTTCAGTAATTAATTTCTTTTCGTTTTTGGATTAATCTCTTGCTGAAAAGACGATCGATATAGGTGGCGGTTGTTGCTGTCCTTCGTTGCTCCTTGTAAATACTGGTCGATTGGTTTGATAGCTTGATTTCATGGATAACGATGGCTCACCTGCCGCCCTCTTTTTAATCCTTCCTTTCTTCAATTATGTCTTGTCCTGTGTACGTACCATTTGTTTCTCTCTCCTAGGATGTTATCCATTTGGCATAAGAAAAGGTTATACGATTCTACAAAGGCCACAAACAACGTATATATTAACAAAAGTTGGTATATATTTTTTCATTCGATTAATAATTTCTAATCTATTCAAATTCATATTTCTATCCAAATTATTAATATTATCCACAAAACTTTCTTGAAGACTAACAATGTACTGCATTCAAGGTTAAACATTCCGTCCTAAAGGTGACGAAATTACTAGAATTTCGCTCCTTTCGGAGGGTAGCTGAAAGGAGCATTCGGCCAAATTTTGGCCGAATTTATCGTCATTTAGAATTTGTTCAAATTTTGTCCCAAGTTTGGTTTAACTTTATCAAAATTTAAATGATGTTTGAAATTTTTGTCCAAAACTTTAGCCGAAATGAACGAAATTTCGCTATTTGTTACTTTCGTTGGCCTGCGAAATTTTTTCATACCGAAAGTTGTTTTCCCTGACTGCATTTAGTTTAAAGCTGGAATTTTGACGTGTTTTTAGCTTACTTTGTTAGGACTTAATTTGCACACGATGTAATGAGCCGACGGTGCATTTTAGTTTGTTATTAGTACGGTACAATCAAAATCTAACATTAAGAGTTAATGCTCTAACATTAAGAGTTAATGCGCATAGTTGGTCGAAACATTTCTACATCTCTATAACGACTCGTATGAAATGAGACCCAATAGCTACAGCACTTGTCCTCCCTCATTTCTGGCCACTAGTGATAGTATATCATGCTCCTAATTAATGGATAATGGAGACGACCAAATCAACGTGCAATGCATGTGGCAACCATGATTAGACGAATCTTGTTCTTATCTCGGCGCAAATTAATTGACAGACGCCAGTAAGCTAGCTATTGGGCTAGACTTTCCTAAGCGTATCAACAGCTTGCGATCCGGTAAACGAGAGCTAGCAGCCCCCACCAACCCGGGACATAAACGTGGTCTCACTGTCTGGTCGACCATAATCTTTACTATTATAGAAGTGTGAGTTGATAATTGATTCATTCTCTCTCCTCTTTTCTCAGCCATCCGATTTGATCTAGACCATTCGTCTCTTTCCTTATCTCTCTCAGGATACAACCGCTCACCCCTCCACTTTCCCTATCTCCTCGCGTATTCTGGCTACCCTTCTATCTCTGTCGTTTGCTCTCCAATATTTGATGTGTGAAGTTGGCTAGGCAGTAAGTTTCGTCTCACCATTTTTATAACTTCGTTGCAACACACGAATCTCTAACTAGTGTACTATATATAAAGCGGCAGAACTAGGGTTTCCTTAGGCCTTGAGCTGTGGAGGGGGCTTGAGCCCACGGAGGCCTTGATTGGAATGCCTAGAATCTGTCTACCCACATGGGTCAGTTGGGATTTTAGACTTCTTAAACAAGTCCTAGTACATCAATTAGGAGGGAAGATTGCGTCCCAAACTTACCTCGGCTGCGCATCACCTCTTCGCCTCCATTGAACAATATATGTGTTTTTTTAGCTGTTGTTTATAATTTTTAATTCTAGCTATTCGTGAAAGAGTGTAGAGAGACAGTCACGTGCGATTTTGACCGGTATAACTGAAATCGGTACAATATATATTATAATCGATTAATAGACCCCATCTTAAAAAGACACTCTGTTTGAAAGCTAGTTATTATAACATAAACTATAAACCAAAAGACGAAAAGAACGGGCCTTTTTTGTACTGTGTATGGTTTATTTTTATATTGTGATTGTTGTTAGATTTTTTCAATGTAATTAAATTTAAAAAAGTAAAAAGGTTACGTTTTATATTGTGACAGCTGTTAGATTTTTCAATATAATTAAATTTAAAAAAAGTAAAAAAAAAGTTTACGTCATCACAGATAATATCAAGAAATAAAAGAAAAATAATATATAAATGCCTAAAAACTAAAAAATAGAAAAAGACGAAATTAGAAAGCCGGAAGCTAAAAGATTTCGCGTAATGCAGCAAACTCAAAATATCACGACGATTGGTTTGGGATCCACCGGGTGCTACATAAGATTCGTTAGCGAGCGTTGGCGAGTATATTCAAGTCGTGCGTTCGTCACGGTTGCAATGTTACATGCGTGCACGTAAAGGGAAACATATTTTTTTAGTCACAGTTGGATCGATCGGATCCTTCTCGCCATGTCGGATACAGATTCTGTTTTTTCCCATGGTCGATGATTTTTTATTGTATTTTTTAAGACGGTAACAGATATCGACATAGACAATGCATATAGTTTTAGATTCAAAAAACTATTTTAAAAGACGTTTGAAAAGGTCATTCCATTTGTTTCGGTTTTCAAAGAAATCGAAGTTAAATGATTAAAAAACAAAAAACAACGTAATCATATACATGACCTTTTTAGTTTTTAAAATCTGCTTTTTAATTTTTCTACTGTAACTAATGTTTAAATGAAGTGTCTTTTTTAAGGTAGGATTTATAAGTTAATTATACTATATACTATAACAATTCTATTTATATTAGCTACAATCGTACGTAAGTTTTTATTGCTCTATATTTTTTGTGATAAACAATAAAAAAACTATAAGGCTAATCTAAAACCAATAAATCAAAGTCCGAAAGAATGGGCGTGTAATGTCGCGCATGGCTTGAGTTCGCCGTACGTTGATGTCGCAAAAGAAAGATGTGCCTGCTGGGAATAGCTAGCCCTAACTGCGCTATCCACTAGTTCAAAAAAAAAAAACTGCGCTATCCACTCATTCTGTCAGTGTCGATCACATGGAACGATGTTTGTGTGCCGTACGTCAGTGGAGTCTGCCCCCTACCATTATCAACGACTAGCCGTCTGATCTGTATTAATAGAAGTCGACCCTCCTCTCAGTGTCGATTCAAGTACAGCCACCCAAAAATGGTTTTGTTTCCTGTGCGTGGTTTCGCGGTCTTTCAGGTACCAAAGAGCCAGTATTCTCTTTTTGCTGCCAATATTTTCAGTCCCCATCATTATCGTTTTTTTAAGGCTTTGGATTTTCGATGGGTGATTTTTTGCTAAAAGTGGTTAGCTTTTCCTAAATCGTTTAATTCAAATAATAATAAATAATAATAATACTGTTATAATCCCTACAGATAATATAAAAAACCAAAAAAACCAAAATTATGAATCCAATGCGTTTGGCCCAGTAGCGGATCCAGGATTTTACCAAAAAGTATAGCGCACCAAAATTTTTATATGCAATTCGGTAAAATCATTTGCCAATTTGGTAAATAATTGTAAAATTTGCACTATAATTCGGTATAAATAATGACAAGTCTTAAATTCATGAATTAAGTTGGAAACTTGCACAAATTACAATATAAAATAGTTAAACACCATACTAATAATCTCAAATATACATAAAAGAGACTTACAATACTACTTATCTGACTTTTTTGACCTACGCTTTCTAAAGGACATAAAAATCTCGATTATATCATCTTCATCCACTTCAGGCACTATTAAGTCATTTTCCTAGTTCAGTTGGAAGTCACTTGTGCTAGCATCAATGACCCTCCACAGGCTCCTTCAATGTTAAATGAACCAAGTCGCCAACAACACTTTTATGCCTGGTGATTTACAATTATGCACCATAATCTGCCTTCACCTTACCCCCATGAACAATTTCTAACCAGAGAATAAGCCTAGCAAATCCTCCAATATGGTAAAAACCTTACTCTTAAATAATGAATAGCCACAAACAGGGCACATAGCTCCCATCTAGTCTGCAGCCCCAATGGACAGAAAACAGAATACCTTCTTGCCCTTACAATTCAGGTGTAGTTTGGGAGTGCAATTCATTGTCTAGCTTGGGAATGCAATACTGTCAATGGACACACTCAAAGCTTGCACTAGGGACCGTACCAAGTACCAAAAACCTACAAAAGTAAGCTTCGTTTGACTGCTGTGTTGCACAGCCTGCACTTAAGGATGAGGACGTTATGGAGAAGAATTGCCACATCTAGTAAAATTATTGTTATAATTCTAATAAGGAGTTACAATACAAGTAGCAGATCAAAAGAAACAAAACCAACGGAGGTGATAATTGATATGGCAATATGATCACTGTAACTATAAATAGACTGGCCCTAAAGTAAACTGAAAAACACTTATAGCACAGAAGTGATCAAAGGAAACAAAACCAAAGCAGGTGATAATTGTTACGGCAATATGATATATACACTATAGCGATAAATTAACTCCATGCCTAAAATTAGCACTCGGAACTCCAACAGCGCGCAAAAGATTGTAACCTCGATTCTATTTGAAGGCCACATGTACGGTAAAGGTAGATCTATTAACTTATCTACTAATATTTTAGAGGCATTTGGGGATGATCTGAGCAAGATCCTCACCTGAGCTTGAAATCCCCATCACCCGCACCCTCCTGCTCCGCCCCAGCCCCGCCGTCACGGGCCTGCCGGCGGGGCCTGTACTCGACGGCGACGCAGAGGACGTGGAGGAGACACTGGAGCACGTACCCCCGAGCCAGAGTAGGAGTGGGACTGCGGGGCGCTCGGAGAGGGAGGTGGCAAACACGGCGGCGGCGACGACGACGATCACGTGAGGCAGAGACAGCCGGGCGCTGGCACGCAGACGCAGGCGGGAGGCAGCCGGCCTCGCTTGCAGGTGGCACGCAGACGCAGACGCTGAGGATCGAGGCGGCGCGTGCGGCAGGCGATTAGGTGAACCGTCATCAGGGGGCGCGCCGGTACTGAGTGCGGCTGCCGACTGGGCCAGGGTAGATAATATTTATCCATATAATCCATTCAAGATTTATAGAGTGAATATAAAAAAGATTAAATAGGTATTCGATATTATCTGTATCCGACTCTAATTCTGAAAAAAATACAGAATATAATACGAGACGAGTGATATCTGTACGTCAAGTGATATGAGTAAGTTTGTCGTCGTTTTGCTTAGAAACAAGATAATAGATAGGTGGATTGTCGTATCTAAATAGACAGAGAATATTACACCCCTACTGTCTAATATCTTGTAGATGTGTAAACGAAGCGAATAATTTTTGTCTGACCGGCCGTTCAAAAGCTTATGGAACAAATACGAAATAAAGAAATAAATATTTGGTATTATCTATATCCGATTTCAACGCTAAAAATATATACATAATAAAATATAGGATAAATGATATTCGTCTATAACTATTCTGATTGCACCCTACTTTCTCCTTCTGGTGAATTTCACGGTGCCTTGATTGCCAAATGAACCATCTTCCATCACTTCACGTGTTTTGGATAACCCGTGACTCCATGACCGATCGATATCGACATCTTCCCAAAGCACCTCCAAATTATTCGACCTATGCTCTCACATCGCTCCACCGTTCCACCGACATGTGGGACGATTTGTCTAAATGCGGCTCAATGCAGATATCGTCGCTACGACCTACAGGCCTTGTTCTAAAATAATATGGTTTTTAGTTAAAATAGCATTGTAGCGGCTAGCATTTTCTAAAATATTTAATTAAAGAATAAATAAAAACAAAAAATACCGTTAAATCTTTACGGGCAATGTAAAGAAAAAAAAGAAGATAAAAAGATAAAAACCTGTATCAAGAAACTAACGTATTCCAAACAGTTTTTTATTTTTGAAAGCCAGAAGCTATAGGTCCTGTTCTTTTCAGCTTCTAAAAGCTGATTTTCGGCTTTTCTACAGTAACTAGCATCGGTAATTAAAAAAGGATATGTTAGAAAAATGTATGACGAATCATGTGACTCCATTCAAATCCGTCGGCAACGTCAGATTTCTCATTTTCCCTATTTTGTAAACTCACGTAGGATAGCCTGATTTTTGGTTCAGTTTCTCTTAGGCCCCGTTCGGTTGGGCTAAAAAGATGTGGCTTATGGCTGAAATTGCACTATAGCAGCTGAAATTTTTACTGTAGATGAAGGTGGCTTATTTAGCGTAATTAAATTTAAAAAAAATAAAAATAGAAAAGATATGTTAGCTCATTACGGACAACGCGAATGAATACGGGAAAAAACAGGCAAAAAAGCTCAAAAAAGCCAAAAGTTCAGAAAAAGAAGAAATTTATGAATAGTAAAAATAAGCCGGAAACCAGAAGCTGAAGTTAAAATGAGCGGGTTAAAGGTGTAAATAGAACAGAAAATTTTTATCCATATGATCGCTCTAAGATTTATGGAGTGAATATAAAAAAGATTAAATAGGTATTCGATACTATCTATATCTGACTCCAACTTCAAGAAAATATATAGAATAAAATACAGAATGAGTGATATCCGTATATCAAGTGATATGAGGAAGTTTGTTACGGCTTTGCTTAGGAACAAGATAATAGATAGGTGGATTGTCGTATCTAAATAGGTGGATAATATTACACCCCTACAAACCAATATCTTGTAGACGTGTAAAAAATAGGATAATTTTCGTTTGACCGGTTGTTCAAAAGTTTATGGAACAAATATGAAATAGAGAAATAAGTATTTGGTATTATCCATATTTGACTTCGACGCTAAAAAAATAAAATAAGATATACGATAAATAATATTTGTCTATAGCCATTCCGATTGCACCCTACTTTCTCCTTCGGGTGAATTTCACGGTGCCTCGATTGCCAAATGAACCATCTTCAATCAGTTCACGTGTTTTGGATCACCCGTGAGTCCATGACCGATCGATATCGACATCTTCCCGAAGCACCTACAAATTATTCGACCTATACTCTCACATCACTCCACCGTTCCACTGACATGGACGATTTGTTTAAATACGGCTCAATGCAGATATCGTCGCTACCACCTACAGGCCTTGTTCTAAAATAATGTGATTTTTAGTTAAAATAGTATTGCAGTGGCTAGCATTTTCTAAAATATTTAATGAAAGAATAAATAAAAATAAAAAATATCATTATATCATTACGGATAATATTAAAAAAAGATTAAAAGATTTAAAAAAAAGCCGTATCAAGAAATCAATGTATTCCAAACAGTTTTTTACTTTTGAAAGCCAGACGCTATAATCCATCGATGTTTGGAGCGGGCCAAAGATTGAAGTTTCTATTCTCATATTGCAAGAGTCCTTCCTACTTATATGCTACATTCTTTCGGATTTAATATCTCATCAGGGATGTATGATCAAGTCAGAAATACGTTTAAAATGGGATAACAGGAAGTAGAGTTTCAACCGTCAGATCGCCTCTCAAGCGCACCCTGAGCTTTTCCCATTCATTCATTTCTACTCCCTCTCCTCCAAATTCCTTGATGAATGATGAGCTCATAGCCCAACCAATTATATTTGGGGGTGGTGAGTTTATTTCAATGTGAAAAGGCATGTGCAGTGCTTCAGTTACTCTTGACATTGGTAACTGTATACAAGTTAAGATGCCATAGTAAATTGTTATCTGATATATAGAGTTCCAAATGTTTCGGTGACGCGAGATATATACACTATGATTGTGCCAATTGCTGATAATCCAGGGTGAAAAATGGGCCTGCATGTCTTGCTGTCTTGGTGACCATTGCCTTATTTCCTGGGTTAGGGTCATAGTTTTTTACAGGATTTTTACGGTAACTTCTACTTCTAAAGTTGTTGGAAGTATGGATTAAATTCTACAGGGGATCGTTGAATTCATGCTTAGCTATCTTGTATATATATATGCGTGTTGATTGTAAACTAGTTCTAGATTTACGCATAGGGCATATCCGGTGGTTTTACTTTACTTTTGAGTGGGAAGAGCTAGCTAATTAATTATAGTCTTATCATCCGAGAGATGTACGCATCAGACACTTTATGTTAATCTAGTTGATTTAATCCTTCAGGAAAACCTAGCAGGGCAATCATCTAGCTGGTGTCGGCAGAGTTTGATTCAGATTATCGGGAGTACCAGGTGTAAACACATTTCAAAGGCATCACATGGGCAGGCTCCCTTAGGAATAGACACGCGCGATCCCGTGAAAATGAATAGAAATCTGGGTTTGAAACAGCTCCATGGCTAATTTAACCGGGAAGCAAGCAAGACATGGCGCCAGGACCGGCCACGACATCAGCCAAACGCGAAGGCAGCACCGCTACGCCGCGCGGACGCGTTTCCGTACGCCCGCGACCACTGCCGCCTGCGGCTCCTGAACCCTCATCTGTGCTTTGCCGCGCGCTGACACCAGCAGCCTTGTCTGCAATCAGCTGAAGCTGAATGCACGGGCCGCCAACACGCAGGAAAAGGCCCTGCTACCGACACCGTCCGCACCGTGAGCCAAAGGCTGATCTGTCTATGAGTAAATCTGTTGTACGGCCCATTTGGGTCATCTGTAGCTCTAAGAAATCCTAGATCTAGAGTTACCGGTATGTTAAGTGCATTTACATGACTCATTTTATTTATATTATATATTAAATAAAAATATTTAAATCACTTTAATTTAGTCAACAAACTACAGATCCAGTATAGATCTCGGAGCTAGAGTTGTGCCAAACGCAGTATTCCTAGAGTTCTATCATGAGGCCGTTAGAAGCCCCGCTCTAAATAGTTTTAGTTTTTAGGTTTTTTTGTTTCTAGTTTATTTAAGTTAGAAACCACTTAGAACATATCGACTTTTAATTTTGGCTTATTTGTTATTTTGGCTTTTTTTCGTTTTTTCTTTCTTCTCCATATTTCTTTGCGTTATCCGTGACAATATAACGGTTTTTTAATTTTTTTTGTTTTTTTCTCAGAAAAAGTTAATATCTGCTATAGCGTAATTTTAATTAAGAGCTAAAAAACACAACCATAAACTAATTAGAATACCAGAATCATGTGACCCGACTCTACACTGTGGATCCGCCACTGCCGTGAGCTGTACCCGCTGGTGCTGATTCCTTTGCCGTACGCCCGTACCGACCGATGAGCCCGACCTTGTCAAAAGTTAATATCTTGCTGTCTTGGTGACCATTGCCTTATTTCCTGGGTTAGGGTCATAGTTTTTTACAGGATTTTTACGGTAACTTCTACTTCTAAAGTTGCTGGAAGTATGGATTAAATTCCACAGGGGATCGTTGAATTACATGCTTAGCTATCTTGTATATATGCATGTTGATTGTAAACCAGTTCTAGATTTACGCATAGGGTATATCCAGTGGTTTTACTTTACTTTCGAGTGGGAAGTGCTAGCTAATTATAGTCTTATCATCCGAGAGACGTACACATCAGAAACTTTATGTTAATCTCCATATTTCTTTGTGTTATCCGTGACAATATAACGGTTTTTTTAAAAAATTTCTTAGAAAAAGTTAATATCTGCTATAGTGTAATTTTAATCAAGAGCTAAAAAACACAACCATAAACTAATTAGAACACCAGAATCATGTGACCCGACTCTACACTGTGGATCCGCCACTGCGTGGTGCTGATTCCTTTGCTGTACGCTCGTACCGACCGATGAGCCCGACCTTGTCGGGCGGACCATGGATCCATGATCGAGTGGTGCTAACACGCTTGCAGCTGGTTACATCGCTGGGCAGCGCTAGTGCGCGCCGAGCACCGTGTCAACCCGAATCCCAGTCGAGGTAGAATCCTGAGCCGACTCCCAGAATCAGTTCCGATCCTAACTTCCATTCGATTCTAAACGATTTTGCTCATTTTATCTTACAACTATCGTACCTTTCTCATATGAAGTTGATCGCATGAAATTATCTATCACTTGATCGAAAAAGGTTCGAATGATCTATGAATGATAGTTTCTCACCAAGAATCCGATCAGGTATCATAAAACAAAAGGAGAATAAACAGACAAGTTGTTAAGTTTGACTAGATATAAACTGGTCATATGTGTATACTGACTGGTCGTGAGCAGGTCCGATATATCATAAACTGGTCATACGTGTAACTGATTGGTCGTGAGCAGGTCAGACATATCATAAACTAGTCTGCGAATTGGTCGTATAGAGATATGGACTGATCGTAACCAGATATGAACTAGTCATAAGAAGATACGAATTGATCATGAGTGATTAAGACCTGGTTGCATATCATATTGCATTTGGTTCGTCCAGTTTAATATTTATGTATATTTAGGGGTCAATATATCCTGCTAGGGACCGCTACCGACCAATGATTGGAAATGTATTTCTGGGTTACATCTAAGTATACATAAACCTACAGGGTCAGACTTAACGGGTTGATAAGGGTCTGGATGATAGATTTCGAGTAGGATACGATCTCTACTTGTATTAAATAAGGATCCGAATGAAGGCTCTCCGAGTGAGATACTATCTCTATTCATGTTGGATAAGGATTTGGTCAGAAGCTCTATATAAATGGGTGCATTGTGCTATGGGTTTGATAGAGATTGCACCGCCTACCAAAACTCTAACCGCCTCCTTCCAAAGCCCCTGCTATGCACACTAGTGCTAGCATACTAGCGTATGGTGTTCTATCTCTGGATGTGTAGACTCGGTAGAGATGTTGTTATAACTGTGGCGCCGATCAGGATTATCCGAGGAGAAGAAAATTGGCTCATGGAGATCAACTAACGTTGGAGGATGATCAACTTATGAGGATTGCTTTCTAAAAATGTTAGATGATCGGCTACTTCCACTATATCGACATACGTTACATTGAACTGAGCTGTTTTAACTCTTCTTCCGTTGCACTGTGCGTATAGTGGTAACGATCTATAATCTCTTACTCATATGGCTTTTTGGTTTACGCGGTAGAAATTTTAATTTACGTTAGTGTAGCCTACTTTGTATCCTAACAATTAGGCCCCGTTTGGCCGGGCTTAAGCTTCAGTTTTTTTGGGCTTTGAAACCGTTTTTTTTTTTGCAAACCGTGCGAACTTCGAATCCCGAAAATAAACTACAAATTTAAAATCAAACCTAAAATAAACTATGAATTTGAAGTTGAGATGTTTTAGCTTCTCTTGAAGCTAGACTTCAAAGCTAATAAAAGAGAAGCCGAGTTCGGGCTTTAGTGTGCCCATATTAACAAACAAGTTGGTTGATTTTTAGCATGTATAATAAAATACACTTAATTTTTTTATATAGATTTCAATACTATGACTCGACTCTTCTAGAAGAAAATCAATCCAACTCGAAATCCCGACATTGTCTACCTTGATAAAGATTAACCAGTATACAAATTCTTTCCACAGGCGTAAAAATGATTCAAAATGGACATTGGAATCCAAGGTCTAAGAACCCGTATAACCCAACTTCCGCATCGTTTGGGAACCAAAACGCATTATCTGTTACAGACAGCAGAAAAATCGTGCGAGAGGCAAGGTGTCTAGTCGGACGGGCGCTGTTTTGCACGTAGACGTTTTTTTTTCCAACCCAACGTTGCTACGGTCACCACCCCGCGCCCGGCCGCATTTCTGCGTGCTACGCTGGTATTTTTCCAATTCCCAACAACCGCGGCGCCGGCCTGCACTGAGACGCGGTATTTCTTTTGCGACGCATTCCAGCTGCGGAATGCGTGCCGCACCCGCAAGCGCGCCCACCGGCCGAACCGGACCAGCCTGCCAGGCCAGGCCACTATCCGCGGAAGGGAAAGAAGGCCCGCAGGCAACGACCAATTGCCTCCCCCCCCCCCCCCCTCAGCGGTATTTAGGGCCTGTTTGGTTTGTGCCTAACCTTGCCATGCCTAAACTTAGGCAATATGTGGCTGCCACAGAAAGTGTGGCTAACAAAATCGAAGCCACACTTGTGGCAAAGTTTGGCAAGAAACTGAGTCTATGACGTGTGGGGTCGGGTGCTAAGAAAGTATGGCATGCCACAGTTACGTCAGTGAACCAAACAGCTACCTAAAAACTGTGGCACGCCTAACTTGTGGCTAGGCAACTTCTGGTCATGAACCAAACAGGCCCTTAGTTTTGACTTCTCTCAATAATTATTATTTATTAAACTAATAAGTCGTATCTAAAACCATAAATCATAGCAAAAAAATATATCCTTAATTTCGCATGGATTAGCTGGTCATCCCCTGGGTTTGATGGTCAAGATTGACTGGAGCTCTCCTTCCACCGCCTGCGTTCGCATTATTGTACCATTGTCATCGCGCGCATTCAACCACGGCATGACACTGGCTCTGCCATGTTGGCACCCTGCCCGACTCACCGTTGCATCAACGCATGTTGCCCCGCGACTGGCCAAGAGAGCTGGCCCGTCGCTTGCGCTGCCAAGCCTTACCTGTTGTCTTGGCGTACGAGTGCAGTCCCCTCTATGCTCCTGTGTCCTTGCTTGAGCTGATGACTACCATTAAAGATCACTGAGACCTTCCCTGCCATTGCCACAAGCCGCCCACGTTGCTCGGTCCTTCCAGCCACTATAAATGCCTCACCGAGCTCCCAATCTCTTCACCACACCTCACTTGCTCTCCCCCTCCAAGCAATTGAACTCTCGTCAACTAAAGCTCGCTAGGCCCATCTTTCTTCCCCAACTCCAGCCACAACTGCCCGCGCTGCTATGGTAAATCGTGGATCGATTCCTTTAGCAGTGAGCATCCCTAGCACCTCTTGATTCATTCCCTACTCACCAATTAGGTCGACAACCACCGTACTTTGCTGTTGTTGTGGTCTAATCCTTCGCGTTTCGAGCTCTCGTCTTCGTGCCGCCTCGGTCATCCCCAAGCCTCGCCAACCTCTCAGGTAGCTCCCCCTTAGCTCATGGATGCATTCAGCGCTTGGAATTAGGTTGTCTTGCCGCCATTCGCTGTGGTGCCGTGCTTCGGCCACTGTCGCCGCTCAGGGTTGTTGCCGACCACCGCACAAGCCAAATTGGGCCCTGAAATTTGGCGTATAGGTGCATGCAGTGGTGAGGGCTCTATTTTTAGCATGCTCTCCACCCATCATGCCTTTCTTCGCGGCGGTGTACACGTGGCACTTGCTGTCCGGTCATCGGTCACCAGGCAGCAGGTGCCTGGGCCGACACGTGGCGCACCTGTCGCCCGGTTATCGGGCGACAGGTTCTTCAGGCCGATACGTGGCGGGGCTAATACGCACGGTGAGTCGGCACGTGTCGGCCCGAGGCACCTGCCGCCTGGTCACTAGATGGTAGGTGCGCCACGTGTTGGCCCGAGACACCTGCCGCTCTGATGATCGGACGACAAGTGCTACATGTCACCTTGAGAACCTGCTGCCCGACCAGACAGCATGTAGTGCTATTTTTACAATTAATGATGAGAAGATGCTATTTTTGCAAGTAATCGTGTCAAATATAGCCCTATTTCTGCTGATAACTCGACAGGCAGACAAAAGTCGACCGATGGAGTACGCGCCGTACCGCACCGCACATCACGCACCAGCTGCACGCCACCAAGCCGGCATGCCCCGTACTCCGAAGAAAAGCCGAGACTCCAAAATGTCAAGTTGACAAAGCAAGGTGCTGGCGTGGTCCGTGCCTGCCTGCCTGCCTCCATTTTCCTGGGTGCCCAGTACGCTGTTTTGGCCAAACCCGGCGGCTATCCGCTGCCTGAGACCGCGGCTAGCTTACTCCACTGGCTAGCGTAAGCGCACGCATCCGCAGGCGAAATGAAATCCGAAATGATTGAATTGTACCCGGCCACCCACTAAACAACCCGGCCGGCAGCCGTTCTTGGCGGCTGGCCGTCGAAAACCACACGCGGCCCACCGTTACCGGCGCGCGTATAAACCCCCCTTCCCTACACCGAATCCGTAGCGCCATAATTCCAGGCTGCTTTAGTTTTCCTACAGCCAGTACACAAGTAAACCACCACCAGCTCTGTTCTTTCTTGGGTTGGTCTGTTCCGATCGTTCGTTTCTTGGGAAATCGATCGTTGATGGCCTCGATCGTGCTGCTGCTGTCGGAGCTGCTCGGCGGCGCGGAGAGCACCAGCGTGCTGGCTGCCAACTGCTACATGAGCGGCCACAGCCTGCGGGACTTCCGCCCCGCCGCCTCGGCTCCGGCCGCCAAGGGCGAGCGGGCGCCGGCGGGAGCGGAGCAGGGAGCCGTCGCGGAGGCGAGGCGTGAGGAGGAGAAGAAGGGGGAGTCGTTCGAGGATCTCGCCGTGTCCAGGATAGCGGTGGACGTGATGTGGCCCTAAGCGACTGAATCACCCCTCACCAGTAGTGTGCTTCATCCAGACCTTGATTCTTTTGTGTTTTGCTGCGATCGAGAGATGTGATGTCGCGTTGCCACCAGTTCTTTTAACTGAACATGTAAATATATATGAAGTGATTGTTCTTAATTATGTCTTTTTTCTCGGTTTGTCCTAAACAAATGTTCTTCACTGATTTAGGCATCATTTTTAGGTGTGATTAGGTTTGTCTTTGCACTATTTTCACCCCCTAACGACTAGGTTTCTAGGTGCATCAAACTCAACACATTACATGCCTGATGCCACTACAAGGAGACGGCGCATGATCTCACTGACGACCTTGTCATCAACCATGTTGATCACATCTCAGGTGAAAAATTCATAAAAAATGCATACTTTTGAACTCACTGTCTGATCAGCGAGCCATCAGCCTCTTGCAACGGCAATTTCGCCTCATAATCAAACGGACAATCATAAATTGATCACCCCTGATTACTATATAGCTCAAGTCACTGGATCGCAAATTCTACTTCTGTAGGAGCAGGACCAATGAGAAGGTCCATGGATATTTGTGATGAACAGTTGGCGAGCTTTAGAGAGTTAAATTTTAGTTTTGAGAAAGTTTGCTGAAATTTCATTTGTTGTCAATATGCAGCCAGTCTAATTGATGTGCAAGGCCGGTCTAACCGCTGGGCATATGTGGTCAAGCTGGTCCAGGCACAGCGGTCAAACTAACATTGTATACTTTTGAAAAATAGACACCAAACATTTATATATGCATGATCGAGTATGCGTTTGCACGTATTTGCATTGCAACTAAAAAATTAGAGCTGAAAATAGATAGAGTTTGAAAATTTTAGAAGGTTTTTGGGCCGAGTGAGCTAGGTGTGGTTTGAGTGGCATTGAGGTGATGGTCAGACCAGTTATGGTAGTCAAACTGGCCTTTAGTTGGTGATTTGACTGCTATCATGTTTCCAGCGTCGGTTAAATTTGGTTTTGAGGTCTTGAAAGGCTTGAGGAGCCTTAAGTCAGTGTATACATGTTACATGATGTATGTTTAGACTAACGTAGGTCAAGTTGTAAAAAACATGTGCTTGGACACGATTTTTTGATCTTTGCATATGTAAGAGACTTGGAGTCAACTATGATCAACAACAAAGAGTATCAGAGCTTGGTTGGGAGAACCAAGGTGGATAAGGACGTGGAAGGTAAGGTTTGCACAACGGATTGCACTAAGTGGCTTGGTCGATGCATGTGTGGAGACGGTCCGATAGAGCTGAAATGAGAGAGGCAATCGACGCAAGATTTGAGGCAAGTCATTGATGAACCTACGCATGTCAAGCATAGAGATTGCTTGCAAATGAAGAATGTGACTGAGTCAAAACAAGGTTGTTTTGGTACTTTATCAAATATGGGAAAGTGAAGAGCCTAAACTGCGGTGCTTGGGAATGTGGTTTATGCCATAAAAAAGTTGAAGAAATCAAGTGAATCATGCCTTAATGGATCCGAATTTAACTGCTTTGAAAAGTGTGCACTAGGTGCAAGTGAAAACCCTGTTATGTTATGGGGTTTTCGGGTTTTCCCATGAGCTTAGTAGATTACATCTAATGGGGTTCATATTAGGGTTTGCTAAGTGAAAGAGGGAGGTGTTTGCCTCTCTATAGAAGGAAAGGATGGAGAGGCTTGAGGTCTCATCTCTTGCCTCCCTTGGTTTGCTTGAGAGTATTTTGTTATAGGTGCGAGGAAAGCCTTTTATGTGTGCTGCCCTTTGGGCTCTTGTCTTTATGAGGGAGAGGCTGTAAATATTCCTCCTCAAGTAGCGATAGATCAACCAAAGTTTGGCAAGAAATTGTGTTCTTGTTTTGTGAAATTGCTTTCTTGATTTGAGGTGTTTTTGCCTTTGCTTCTTAATCTCTTGGGTTTGTTGGTTCCCAAGGATGGTCAGACCACATCTAACTAGGCACATCTTATAACACTCCCTTGAAGATGCTCAGTTTTGGTGAAATTTGGAGTGACTCTTGGCTATTCTTTGTCCTTAGAGTTTTGATGTGAGTCTTCCTATTCTTGAGCTTCCTAGGACGCATGGGAAATGATTCCATGTCACCTTGACCAAAGTTTACCCACAAGCAAGTGGTGCAAGATTTGGTTCTTGGCAAGGTTTTGGTGCAACATGGAAATGATTTCTTAGATCAATGGTTGGAATAGGTTCCTAAGGTTATTGTGAAGGTGTGTTTTAAGTTTACTCATTCGAAGTCATGGTTTGAAAGTTGTTTCAAATTTGGTTTTGGTTCATGCTGTTTTTGGTTCTGGACAACAAGCAACGGTCAAATCAGCTCTCATCTAGTAGTTAGATCAGCTAGCGGTTAGATGCCAACTAAGGTGCGGTCAGATCGACTAGGAGCAGTCAGACCGACATAAGGACTGTGGTCAGACTGCTAGAGAAGTTGTTGTGCTAGTTTTGTGTCTGGTGAGTCCTTGCTTGTATAACTACTGGAGTGGAAGATTATCTTTATACTAAAGGGAAAACGTTTTTTTAACAAACATTCACCCCTATCCTATTTTCCATAGCCGATCCTACAACTTCTAAGTAAAACTTACATGCCCTTGTAGCATGTGACCTATTACATTGCAGTGCACGATGGTTGTGGAACCTACACTTGCTGCAACATAGTTAATTCTATGTTGTTTTGCCAGATATTGCTAATCCAGAATAGCTTAGCATGAGCTTTCATTCCCATGAATTGACAGTGTTAAATTACAATTTTTTTAAATAAATCATTTTATTCATTTTACACAAATAAGCCACTTTTTCTGAATTTTACATAAATAACTCACAGCCACTGGACCACTGTGCAATTGGGCTCAATTGCGTGGTGGACCAGCAATTTGCTAAAGTGGGGGCTCTAGTTGTAGTGTCGAAGTGCGACTAAGCCTTTCTGCCAGCCACATGGCAAGTCGCTCTCCTGTACCATGACTACATGCTCTGTTGTGCGATGAGCGGCCGACATTAAGCCATGTCTCCAATCTTGTTAGCGAAACACGACTGGGCCTCCATTCGTGTGACGAGGATGCGACTAAGTGGTAGCAAGCCCTTGTCGCGGTTCAATGGTGCGATTGAGTCCGCATATAGCCCCATCGCTTAGCCAATCTACTATTTGGATCATGTCATGAGAAGAGAGGGGAGAAGAGAAGAGAAGAGAGGGGAGGAGAAGAAAATAGAGGAAATGAGAGGAGAAGGGAGGAGAAATGAGGAGGAAAATATGTCTGAGTTTGTCCGTGTGATTGCTTGTTTTGCTGTGAGTTTGTTTCATTCGTGTGATTTATTCGTCATTTCGATAAAAACATGTTAGTTTAGTAACAACAAAAATAGATTAGTAGTAGAAGTAGGGTTTGTAGTTGTAGATTGACAATTTTAGGTTTTATGTTGCATGTAGTGTTTGAATGTAGGTTATTTATGTACATGTTATAGCGTCAAAATGTTAAATAGATTGATTATTGGAAGACCTAGGCTACTTAGGTTTATATCCACAAGGCCTACGAATTCCGATTTTAGGTTATTTATATGTTATTTTTAATTTAATTGTACATTTGCAGTCATGTTTTAGGAGATGTAGGTGAAATAAAAAGCATTTTGATAGGCATGGTAGGTTTTGTTCATGCGAGGGGCGTAGTCTAATTTGGTTTTCTTTAAATTCGATGTAACATTCATAATTACCACGTGTTCTGAATATTCTAAGCTGTGTGGCAAGTATGTCAGGTAAAGAATTTTTGATTTGATTAATTTTCTATAGACTGCACTGTATCACTCAAACCCAAATAATCTTCAAATCGGGGAGGTGTTGTGGCTGATATGTAGCTTCTCGCTGGACTCAGCACTATATGGTGTTTCAGTGAAATGCTTGTGGAGTTGTTCACTAGAAGTGATTCGTTGGGATTTTATGCTCATGGAGCGAACGAAGTAATGGCAGATCTGGTTGGAAGCCTGCAGGCATCATGGCTATGAATGGGTATTGTTGGTGCAGGCCTATATGAAATAGAGTGTGAGTACACTTGGTAGCTCCCGTGAAGTGGGGTCGAGTAGTACAAGTGAGGTGGAAGTTGAGGATGGTAGTTGAGATGTAGTTGTAGCAGAAGACAACCATGTTGATCCTAGCGGACAAGCAGACAAAGGGGGGACATTGAATTCATAGTGTAAGACTTAGAGTAGGAAGATCAGAGGGCCAAGGCCGAAGAACAAGTATTGGAAGCAGATGGGGATGATGACAACGGTTCGAGGATCAAGCAATCCACACATCCTAGTACCACTGCCCAGGCTTTCTACGTGTGCGAGGGTTACCATGTAAGTGATGTCTCTCGATATTTCACATTGTATGCTGCATTTTAAATATCGGTAACTTTATCCTTGTGTGGAAGGAGAAGTGTTACTACTTCTTCCAATAATTTGACGGTCCAGAGATGTACGATAAGGTATTTATTAGACAGAAATACATGCTAAACTATGCAGTTGTGCCTGAGGCATTTACTCATTGGGAACCTCCCTCAACCAGGAGCGGGGAAGGGAAAGTAAAGACACCAATGGTCCTTGATGCCCCTATTGCACTGAAGAACCCTGAAGCACATGTTCCACTAATGAACCCTGATGGCTATGTACCATAAATTATACGTTGTTGTTGCGGTGTGAAAGCTATATACACATTAGTCGGTGTAGGAAACCAGCAGGGCTACGTGTGCATGTACACCATAGGATACAATAAGGTTAGTCTTCTATCAAGATATTCATCCTACCTCTTTGAAATACCCTAACTTGTTCATCTGCGGCAAGAAGGAAGAAGATCCAAATGGGAAATGTGTGCGACCAAAGAACAAATGGACCTTGTCTTGTACATGCATGCGGTTGTTGCTAGGGACAAAGCGTTGAAAGCTGAATGGGAGAAGAAAAAAGAAGATTACATGGAGAAGCTATAGAAGGAACATAAACAAGCTCTGAAAGATGAGAGGAACAATGTACCAAAGAAGAAGGACCTTGTAAGCCTGTGGAATGATTTGTTCGATACCAAGTGGAGAGCCTTTAGAGGGGAGTAGGACGTATATCCGCAAGCCTGGCTTGATTTTCACTCGTCAAGTATGTTCCTTTTTAAAAGGCGTGTTTGTATCGTAATTGTAGTTTGAGTCAATGGTCTGTGTATGTTGCTATTTGTAACATAGGAATAGCCAAGCAAACATATGCACCTAACCAAACGATACATGTGACACGTCACGTAATTTTCACTTTCGTTATCAAGTGTTATGTCGGGTTTAAAATCTTATCTTCATTCCTCTATTCTAGCTGAAACCGAAGCTTACAAAATATTAGTCCAATTGATCACATAATAAAAAAACCTAGCTAATTTGGTGATTCTAATTTTCTCTATCTTCTAAAGCATATGATCAGTGACATATGTCTCTGGCAGTCCAAAATATATCCGATAAACAACATTACAATTGTCCAAAAGGCACGTAAAATACTCAAACAAATAAAAAGGGATAATTCCAAAAAAAAGGGATTGGCGTGCTTGTTGGGCGACTGGACCAAGTCGCTTGCCAATAAAGCCACTAGGTTCAGTCACTTTTTTGAGGCGCAACTAGGTTTTTTGCTCCACCGGAGGGCCACTAAAGCCCAAGTCGCCGATCGGCTGCATGATGATGGGCCTGCCATGAAGGCACATGCCCAGTCATGCAACGGGAGTGCAACAAGTCTTAGTCATGTGTTGGTGCCACGATTGGAGCTACCACAGCAACAAATCGTTCGGCCACTATGCGGCTAGGCTCAATCGCACGGTGGCCTTGCGATTATAAGTTATTTGTGCAATAAACTTCAAAGGTGGTTTATTCCTGTAAAACAATTTAAAAAGGTTTATTTTTAAAAGAAATTCGTTAAATTACCGGCACATAGCAGCAAACAGAATGGCTTACAGCCTAGTTCGTTGTACAAGTTCAGCAATGGTCGTCGTCCTTAATTATGAGCAGATATAGATGCTAGGCTAGGAGTGTCCCAGCCATCACAGTAACAGCTTCTCCCTGAATTCGCACTCTCCTAGCTGCATCTTCCAACTCCAGGTACAATGTTCCGCTCCTTGGAGATGCCTGATGATATATGGACATATAAAGGAAAACAAATATGATGATCTGGTTGATTTAGCGCGTTTTGTAGCTTTTCTTTTTTCGAAAAAATGAATCTCCAAAGAGTAATTTACTCGTCAGAAAGGTTGCAAGGACATACTTGAAACGCCGTCAGTTTTTGTTTCCCCAGCTTTCCACCCCAGTAGGGTGCCAAAAAACAATGTGCACTTCCACAAACAGGATCCTGTCAAAATATAGTGATAAAGGGTTATGAATTATGGATGACGAAGTTTGCGAAGCTACCATAGGCAAGGTCGATGATATATATTTATAAACAGTAAGCATTGCTTCTAATCATATATTATAAATCAAGATAAATTTCTAATTGAACAAAAATAACTCAAGATTTTGTTAAACATCATCCGGATATTTTCTTCCTAACTATCATTCAGATTTAGAACTGTTAGATTAGATATCTAATGGCCATGAATTCTCCCCCCTCCCCCTTAAATTCTACCATCTCCTCCTTGAAAAAAAATCTCCCCCTTTAAAAACAAAGAGTCACTTGATCTCTAATCCAAGAGTCACAAATTTGGATGATAGTTAAGATGAAAACATCCAGGTGATATCTAGACACTCCCAATTGATAATTTAACTATTTAAATTTAGGGCAAGCAAGGTTGGAAACATGGAATCTATTGTGCAACGGTGGCACAAACAAATTTGTGTCACGGGCCAACCGGGTGTTGACATGTGGCAACAAGTATTAAAAAATTATTATTTTTACTGTTTTGTACTGTAGCAAATTAACAAAAAAATATTTTTTACTGTTGTATACTGTAGCAAAATAGTAAAAAAATTTTACTGATTTGCTACAGTACAAAACAGTAAAAAAATTTGTTTTCATTTTTTTTGTTTGCCACATGTCAACACCCGGTTGGCCCGTGACACAAACTGATTTGTGCCACCGTTGCACAATAGATTTTCTCCTTGGGAGCAAGATTACGACATCACCTCAGCTATCCCAAATTTTGGGCAGAAGAAACGTGTGAAGAAGTCATAACCAGACCCAGCAGGTGCCGGTCCTGTAACAATAACACCTCTGCCGGCACATTTCTTAATTTCGTCAGTGTTAGGGAGGATATCGGCAACCTCTTTTCCTGAAGAAAGTTCCACCTGAAAGCCATGTCAGATTCTCTTAGTGAGTGATACCTGAACAAGTCCAGGTCCAATTCCTTCCCTAATTATGTTTGAATTAGAAGTTACTTGCGATCCCCCAACAGAAATAAGCAATTTGAAGTCAAGAAAAATCAAGCGACAAGGATGAGAGGAACTACAATGAGGTCACCGTCGGTTGCCGATTTGTGAACACTGACGATGTTTGCGCCATTGAGAGTCTCCGGGATGTTTGGCAGCTCGGCAGAGTTGCACTCCACGAGATCAATCATGGGGAAATCCAACTCGATGAACAGCTTCCCCTGCTCCGTTTTCTCCGGCGCAGGAACCTTCTTGGCAGTCAGGATCCCGGACTTGGTCGCAAACTCGACCATGTCATGGTTGGCAAGAACGGATGTGAAGAGGAAGTGGGCGGAGGCCAATGTCGCGTGCCCACAGAGGTTAACCTGAAACAACGATGGTGTGTGCAGATGGAATCGAGAACAAGAAACCGAGCAAATCAAAGGGTTCAGATCGATGCTAGTAGCAAAAGCTGCAAGATTTGTGGTGGCGATGGATGGCGACCTCGGCGACGGGGGTGAACCAGCGGAGGTGGAACCGCAGGGTGGAGGCGTCGCCGGCGGAGGAGTCGCGGACGAGGAAGGCGGTATCGGAGACG